>OZ007499.1:49513762-50240355 GCA_963931805.1 Microdon myrmicae | reverse complement strand
CCACAACAGCCAACAAAGACACCCAATGTGGTTAAGTCTGTACGTAGGAAAAACCCCAAAGACCTGCACGGTCAATACAGAATGGCACACAGTCCAAAAAGGAAAAAAGTCAAAGGACAGCAAACAGCCATGCGACAAAGGCGGTAAGCAGACTCGAGCCAAGAGTAGTATTAGTACGAGCAGTACTGAATACTCAGAGGCTCGAAAAATAAAACAACGCCAACACCGATTACAACGCCATCGACCCGAATCGAACCGTAGACAGTCGAATTCAACCGCTACGGACGCGTCAGAGACGCCAAAAAAGGGACATAGGCGACAGAAGAACGGGGAATGGTGCACATTTTGTAAGCGACACAACCACATGGCGACAGTGTGTCGACTAAAAGCAAAATGGGAGAAGTCGGAAAACTCCCAGAGGTCGGGCAGGAATTCCCCAACCCGACCGAATTAAAGCCGCCAAATAAAGAAAACTGTCCTCAACCACCAACAAAAGTTCCAATAGTCCAGCTCCCATTAGACATAGGATGTAGAAACACTACATGTCTAATAGTGGACACAGGTGCGGAGATGAGCCTTCTTAAACTGAAAGCACTCCAGAATGGAACAACACTGGATACAAAAAAGGCCACTACTCTCCAAACGCTTTTTGGAAAGGGAAAGTCTAGGGGTTTTTGTAAGGGAATATTCAAACTACCCCAACCAATCTCCTGTAACTTTCAGGTAATGGACTCCCTACCGGGATTGTCAGAAGATGGGTTATTAGGAAACGACTTCCTAGCTAGGAATTGCAAAGTCAACGGACCCGGGAATTGTTTGGAATTCTCCCAAACCAATGTAAATCCGGTAAGTTTTTCCGTTGAATTTACAAAAGGTAGGAAGCGGACGCCAAGACATAAGGCAACCAGTCGGGAATCCGAGCCAAGGGGATCCATAGGGATCCAGACCGCGGTCGGAAATACACCGGATACCCTACCCAAACAGGGAAAAGGGGGCGATATTTTGTCAGGCTCCAAGCATTCCAACCCCACATTAATAGCTGACAAATCAAAGAAAGCTAAAAAAGAAGCAACAGTGGTGAAACAATCACTGCCAAACGCTTCGGAGGTAGAAATTTTTCTGGACAAACCGGCAATAATACCGGCACGTTCACGAAAAATGCTGAGACTTCCCATAAAAATTCGGGAAGAGGTAATGCTAGTACCTAAACAAATGCAATCAGGGATTTTCCTATCCAACTGTATTGTAGGGAAAGCGAAGAGTGCCCATGTAGAGGTACTCAATATCGCAAACTACCTCCAAACCATAGACCGAATCATGGTGGAGTTACATCCAATGAAGGACTTTTCCACCTTTCCGCTGGAAAATGAGGACAACCGTTCTACGGAATACAATGCGGATAAAAAACTTTCGGAGGGAGACAACCTCCAGTATATCCGACATTTATTCTCACAGGAGGAATTACCAAAAGATCCAAGGTTGACACAATTACACGAGGAACTCCACTTAGGTAAAAACCTAAGTCCTCAAGAATGTCAATCCATAGTGGAAATATGTGAGGAGTTTAACGATATTTTCCACCTTAAAGGTGATCTCCTAACATATACCAGTGCAATAACGCATGAGATACCGGTGATACAGGATCAAGCACCGATAAATCAAAGAATGTACCGTCTGCCTGAGTGCAAGAAAGAGGTGATCAACGAGCAAGTACGGGAGATGCTGGAGAATGATATCATTCAACCAAGCAAAAGTCCGTGGAACTCACCACTCTTGGTAGTTCCTAAGAAAGCGGGCCCCGATGGAAAAACCCGATGGAGGGTTGTGGTCGATTTCAGAAAACTGAACGATAAAACCATCGGTGATGCGTACCCTCTCCCTCGAATAGAGGACATTTTAGACCAGCTCGGTCACTCACGCTATTTTTCCACGCTCGATTTAGCCAGCGGCTACCACCAAGTCTTAGTAGATCCGAAGGATCAAAATAAGACAGCGTTCAGCACAAATTACGGGCACTATGAGTTCAAACGTATGCCATTTGGTCTGAAGGGAGCACCAGCTACGTTTCAGAGACTCATGAACCATGTCCTAACCGGGTTGCAAGGAATCGAATGCTTTGTTTATCTGGATGACGTGGTCATATATGGAAAAAACCTAGAACACCATAATGACAAACTCCGGAAAGTATTCGATCAAATTAGATACCACAACCTCAAATTGCAACCAGAGAAATGCAAGTTCCTCCAGAAGGAAGTAGTATATCTGGGACATGTTTGTTCCGAAAAGGGGGCAATGCCAAATCCAGACACGACAGCTAGTGTCAGGGATTTCCCCATTCCCAAAACGGTAAAGCACGTCCAATCGTTTCTAGTTTTTTTTTTTTTTTTTTACATTTCTGTATTTATTGACCATAAATAATTTTTACAATAAGCAATACAGATAACTTATGATACCTTAGCTATAATTGTTTACATATACTTACTAGTACATTTTTCAAACAATATGATAAAAGTTATATATTGGTTATGGATTAAGATTTTAGTGGGTAGAGCTTCCTGGAAAAGGTCAGAAAACCAGGATATAGTTATTTACTTAACCTATGCTAAATTGCTTAACTTAACTTAACTTATCTTAACTTAGTCTAGTTACCTAATTATTATTGAAATAAGTTAGTGTGGTGTGGAAGGGAGCAGCATAGTGATCAATGGGTTAGTGAGGATATTGTCAGTCAGGGATGTGGGTTGGGGAACTAATTTCCGTTTGTTCGTTGAAACGCAAAATATTGGAGAAGGGTTGAATATTACTATATTTAAATTGGTGAGGTGAAAGCTCTGTATTGTGGTATACAATCTCATTAGAGTTATTAACCAATCTGCCAGAGGCGAAGAACGTTCTGATGTGGAGACAGTTCGGGTAGGCAGTTCGGTTATCTGACGGAGTCGATGTGAGCGCATTTATTATCGGGTTGGGATTATTGGGAAGATTTTCGATAAATTTGATGGACAGTTCGAGGAAGCGTCGATCTATACGTTCAATATTAGCGGCATAGTAGAGCGAACTACTGTTGTAATATTTGTGGGAGTTGGGATGTCTGTTGAGGCCAGTGATCAGTCTGAAGCATTTCCTTTCGAAGATGCGTAGCTTCTCCATTTGGGCGGGTGTGATATGGTACCATATCGGGCATGCATATGTGAGAGTGGGTCTGATTATCTGTTTGTAGATAAGTGATTTAACTTTGGGAGAGAGACCATTCGGCTTGTACATCACTTTTCTGCAGAGATTAAGTTGAATTGCGGCTTTGCGAATCGAGTTTTTGGTGTGGGCGGAGAAGGACAGATTGTTGGTGAAGGTTATTCCCAGGTACTTTAAGGTTTTGGAGGGTTTAATTATATTGTTATTTAACTTGATTCTGATTTTATTATGGCAGCGTATGGTGTTGTTAGTACAATTCGCATTTCTGCCTTTAAACACTATGAGTTGAGTTTTGGCTGGGTTGAGTCGGATTTTCCACTTAGTAAAATATGCAGAGAGATTCGGGAGATAGCTGTTAATACAGTTTCTTGCCTCTTTGACAAACTTGTTGCTTGAATAAATTAAAGTGTCATCGGCATAATTCAGCATTACTGTATTAGGTGACAGTGGCTGCGGGGTGTCTGAAGTATAAAGGAGGTATAATAACGGTCCGAGAATGGAACCTTGAGGAACACCCGCGGTTATACTGTATGGTGTCGAAAGAGTTGAATTTATTTTCACCATGAACTTTCTATCAGAAAGGTAGGAAGCGAGAAGTTTTATGGTGTGGGTGTTTAATCCGAACATTGAATGTAGCTTATAGAGCAGTCCTGCAATCCAAACGCAATCGAATGCTTTTGCTATGTCGAGAGAGACGCATACTGTAGGGGATTGGTTTTGGAGATTCATTGTTACATCATGTGTCAGTTTTAGCAGAGCATGACAAGTTGAGTGTTGTGGACGAAAGCCAAATTGAGAATTCGGGATAAGGGAGTTGTCTCTAGCAAATGAGAGAAGATTTTTGTATATCTTACATTCCAAAACCTTACTAAGCGAATTTAGCTGTGATATGGGACGGAAGTTAGCCGGGTTGTTGGAAGAACCGGATTTACTAATAGGGACTATCACCGCTGTTTTCCAACATTTTGGGAAATGTGAAGCGTTTATTATGTGGTTGAGAAGAATCGTTTCTAGGGTTGGCGAATTACTATCGAAAATTTGTTCAAAATTTTTCGAAGATAGTACGCCCCTTAACAAATTTGTTAAGGAAGGACGTCAAATTCACCTGGTCAGACAAATGCCAACAAGCATTTGATAACATAAAGGAGTTATTGGTCTCGCCGCCACTGTTAATCTATCCAGATTTTACCAAGCCCTTTAATCTGACCACGGATGCGAGCAACGAAGCACTGGGCGCCGTACTGTCGCAAGGCGAAATCGGTAAGGACCAGCCAGTCGCATATGCCAGTCGAACCTTGAATAAGGCGGAAAAGAACTACTCTACGATTGAGAAAGAGTTATTAGCCATTGTTTGGGCGACTAAGAATTTCCGTTGTTATTTACAAGGGAGAAAATTTAATATATACACGGACCACAAACCGTTAAAGGGAGTATTCAACGTGAAAGACCCCACGTCACGTTTACAAAGGTTCAATCGCAAACTACTGGAGTACGACTACCAAATCGAATATAAACCCGGTAAATACAACACTAATGCGGATACCTTGAGTCGTATCCCGCAAATTTGTGATGAGACTCCCACACTACCAAGGTGCAATGTACTAACACGCGCCCAAGCTAAAAAGTTAAGGGCAAGCGAAGAAACTCAGGATAGTCCAAATGACGATAAGTCCTCTCTTAACGAGGATCCCATTCCGGCCTGCACGGAAAAAGGAATGGAGATAACCAATCCTGAAGACATTCAGTTCCTACTCCGGGAATACCATGATCCTCCTTTGGGCGGACACCAAAATACGTAGAAATTTTTGGTGGAAGAACATGATGCGCGACATTAAACAATACATCAAAGTATGTAAAACATGTCAAACCATGAAATCTTCACCGAACATACGTATGCCCATGGTAATAACCGACATTGCAAAGAGGCCTTTCGACAAAGTATACTTAGATATAGTAGGTCCTCTTGATCGCACTCCAACCGGCAATCAATATATACTTACATTCCAAGACAACTTGTCGAAGTATATAGATTGCTACGCTCTCGCAGACGCGGAGGCAGAAACGGTGGCCACAGTCTTTTTCGACCAAATAATTGCTCGGTATGGTGTTCCGAAGCAATTGGTCACCGATCAGGGAAGCAATTTCCTAAGCAGTTTGTTTAAAAGCGTGTGCAAACTACTCCGTATTAAAAAACGACAAACCTCAGCGTACCACCCACAATCAAATGGAGCCTTAGAAAGAGCACATCGTCCACTCGTAGATTACCTGCGAAGCATTGTGGATGGGAATTCCCAATCATGGGACCAATACCTGAGGACGGCAACATTCGTATACAACACCAATGTACACGAAGGTACTAAGCTTACGCCAATGGACTGTCTATTTGGATTCACCCCGGAGGTACCGACAAGCATAAAGCAACCTCCGGAACCGGTATACAACCATGACAGTTACCATAAGCTATTGAAGTACAAACTTCAACATACGTACGAAATAGCAAGGCGTAACCTATTAACTTCCAAGAAGAAGTCGAAAGAGTACTACGACCGTAAGATACGCCCATTCACGTTCCATGTGGGCGACAAAGTTTTAATACGTAATGCTCAAAAGCAAGGAAAATTAGCTCCCATATGGAGGGGTCCCTATAAGGTAGTACAAATAAATAGTCCGGTAAATAGCCTCGTTAAGGTAGGGAGAAGAAATGTGGTGGTGCACAATAATAGGCTAAAACCCTACTACGAATAGAGGAAGCCAAAAGCAGAAGAAACCACGACAAACAAGGGAAGAAAATACACCACCGACGGTGTAAAGATAAATGCTACAGTTTAATACTTAAGTAGCCAAGCTTCATTCCTCTTCTAAGAATGAAGCTATCACTATTTAAGGGGGGAAGGTATTGTTACGGACCAAAATTGAGTCCAGGCCCCCCCAGAATCCACTAATCCCCTTTGATTCCCCTCCTTACCTGTAAAAGGAAATAACGCGCCAAGTAGCTAATTTGCATAAACTACTTTATGCAAATTCTACTTGGCGGAGAAAAAAAAATAATAAAAAAAAAATATAATACATTGAAAATAAATTCGGATATATGACAATTCGACGTTAATTTTCGAACACAACGAGTCGGAATAAATAATCAAACCAATTAAATCCTCGTTGTGTATAAAATAGAAAGTGACATATTTGATTTGAAAAAATCTACTAGTACAACTAACATTGGTTTAAGTGTATCGTACTAAAACACTATTCGTCGAGGACATATCATACCGCTACGGACAAGCTGATCAGGGGAGCAACGACGCCCAACGCCCCCTGCAACGAGCCAGCGGACCTCAGCGCAACATAACAACACTGCGACCGCTCAATGGTCGCACGAAAACAAACTCCAAAGTAAGTCCCATTCAATATAAAAAAAAAAAAAAATATTATTAAATAATATAAATTGTTAAACACACATAACACCTCCACAGAGGCAGAGTACATCGCTGAGTCGTTCGCGAGCAGAGAGCTGCTATGGTTGAGGCAGTTGTTCAAGGATATGAAAACTCCATTGGGGGAACCCCACGTTTGCTATCACCAGATGCGGGACCTCTTGGGGAAAGCGATACTAAATGTTTGGTATTGCCCATCCGAACAAATGTTGGCAGATATTCTAACGAAGCCGTTGGCCGGGGGCCGGTTCGGGGAACTTGCAGAAACACTGGGACTGCATAGACCGGAACATTCTGAAGCGAGAAGGAGTATTGGAAAGGGAACGCTTACAGAGTGTTCTGGTAACAACCTCAGTATTTCTAGCGCCGGATAGGTGGCGCTCAGGTCAAGCAGGGCATATATAAACAGTGGCACCGATGACTTTCTCTCTCTCTCTCTCCTTTCGCCGCTGAACCTGTCGTCAACACAATTTAATTCAAGACTTAACTTAAGACTAAATGTTAACTTCTGTTTTACAAATATCATTCTTACAAATAAAGTCTCATTTCCAACAAAAATTTACCCAGTGTCACATAGAAAAAGTACGAGCGTCATTAGATAAATTATTACAAATGATCTAAACTCGGTATACTTTTAATCAGTAAGAAACGGTACATATTAAAAAATCGAAAAATACACTCGAGATGGACTGACAAAATCGAGCAGTATAAACAAACTAAACCACAGATTCAGGTCAAACTCCACGTTAGGATAGAACATAGTTGCCAATTTAGCGACAAAAATTCTGATATTCCCTTTGAGTCAGATTTTTAAATCGTCGGTTCCCACTACGTTTTTGACAGTTTATATCATCCTACAATATTAAATCCTATGAAGGTCGTTCTGATAACATTAAGATGGGTCGGGCATGTGGCAGGAATGGGCAACGATAGGACCGTGCGAAAAATTCTTCACGATAGACCAACGGGAAAGACACCGGCAGAGCGACCGCGACGGAGATGGGAGGACAATGTTAGGCTTGAGGAGATCGGTTCGGATGGTCAAGTGTGGAAGTAGAGTGCACAGGACAGGAAACGATGGCGCAATCAAGTCGGTGAGGTCATGAACTTTCGGGTTCCTATAGCCCAATAAATAGAAATAGAATGAAGGTCGTTTCGTTTGAATTGAAGACACACAATTTTTTCATTTTAAGTTTTTTTTTATTTCGCTTTATTCATCGTTTCTGCTATTTCTTTGACCCCTTAAAGAAAAAATGTTTTGTCAAACTCTTCAAAATACGTTAATAAATGACAGTGTATAAGTCATTAGCAACGCCACCTATTGTGCACCGTGGGCAATTATTGATCAACCGTCCTAAGAATAAAGAATTTCTGTCTAACTTTTTGCAAGTTTGGGAATTATAATCATTAGACAATTAATGGGAAAGCTTTTTTTAACGAGGCATATAAACGGGAGTGTACGTATACATCGCACAAGATGTTGGAACAGTTTGCTAAATACTATCTAGACGAGTACTGTTATAGATTGCAACTTGAGACAAGAGTCATCAAAGAGATGTGTTTTAAATTTAATGTTATCATCATTCACAATTAATCCTATAAATTGTGAAACCTACGAAACAAAACGCTGAACGAGTAATTGGTGGCACAAATCTTGTCTTGAAGAAGATTCACGAGAAGGAAAATCCTCTCGTTAACAACGTGATTTTTATAAATCATTATAAGGAACATTCGAAATCATGATATATTTTTTGGACGCGTTGGGAAGTTTAAAAGTCGAAAGTGTTCAATGTATGCATCATTTGTCAAAGTCTGTTCATATAATCAATTACAATTCAATTCGCCAATAACGAAATTAATATCTGGCAAAATGATTTCAAAAACCGAAAATATAGTTTTTCATTCGTAAGGTTCCGCCACTTGTGTCATACCGTACAGGAGCAACAACATACGCGTATTAATCGTATTCATTTCATGAAATTCATATATTTACCATTAATAAGTAGAATGTTTATTATCAACAACTATTGCGAGTTCAATTGAACCTTCCTGAAAAAGTATTCCATACACTTATCGTGCGAACACAGAAAAATGTTCATACCAATGAAGGTCCAAGAGCGTACACACAACCACATATTTATCCAACCGGAACAGCTTATTAAAATAATTCTGTTTATTTATCGGACAGTTTGTGGTTAACTTACCACTTAATATGATTACGTATCGTAATGTCGACTAGCTTGCCTGACAAAAGGACTGACAAGTGGCAAAAACAACATACATAACAACTATTAACGCAATTTTCGCACTGCTAAGTGCATTTAAAAATGGTGCATAAACGGACACAGATTTAGTATCAATGATTTAAACATTTTTAATATTCTAAAGTTTATAACAGGTCGTCGGGGAAGAAATCTGTTGAAAAAAATAGTAAAGTTAATGACTTATTTATAGGTAATTATTAATTAATAATTATTCGTCAAACATGTCTTTATTATTTTCTAGCGCTTAAAGAGATATCTTTAAACAGACTAGATACCAATGGATAAGAGATAATAAATAAAAAAACAGACTGGTAAAATATTAAGTCAATATCAAACAATAAGTTGTCAATATCAAATTTCATCCTTGCCAACCTACTTCAAAAAATATGATCCTTGACGAACTAATATTAAGCCGAATAGATATATAAAATAAAATTAACTTATTAAGCCGAATAGATATTGTTGTGGCAGGATATGAAATGAACGGGCGACTCCTCGTACGAAAGATATCATTTATTCAACGAAGCACTCGTGAACTTGGTTTTAACAAATATGTATTAGTCTGACGCGGCAATATAAAAAAGGACACATCTAGCAAAAAGCGCGTTCGGTCTGGTATAACTATAATAGCGACGACGCATCGCGTAAACAATGACCCGCATTACCAACGGCGCATTTGTTCATTTCTCCCTTTTGTCTTTACCGCATGTCTGCTTCGTTTACCCTTTGTCCTCGAGCACGTGTAGACCACACAGATCTGAACGATCGCACACATACCACCAAGATAGACTTTACGTTTCTCTGGTGGTAGGTAAAAACGATATCCTTATTGGAGAGGATATTTACCACGACACCATAATCTCCCGCCGAGTCCTATTACAACCTTCACAGAGCGCACATCGGAAGTCGTCTGGTAACCGCCGCGATCACACGGGGGTGTGCACGCCACCGAGTGTAAAGTTTAGTCGAGAGTAATACCCTTTAGAGCAAGTACGAATTAAGTGATTAACCACAAATATACAAGTGTAGACAATATCGTCATCTGGTCAGTGAAGAGTAATACGCCAGCGAACTCAAAGTTATGTAAAACACAAATTTAAGATTCGGTTACCAGTTTAATCTTTTTTGTACAGATGCATCCTAAAATTAAATAAAAGACCAGTTGGACTACCAACAAGCCACAAGTGTTTTCGTTTTTTGTTTCTTCTTGGTAGACAGTGTACGGCGGAATTCATAGTGACGATGGCGGAAGGAAGTGAATCAGCGTCGTACGCCGGCGCTCAATACTTCCCCGCCACATTTCTTCTTTCTCAGCGACATCAGCAGCCACGACCGCAACATTCTTGGCCGAACGACCAGTCCGGTGGCGTCCATACCCTGCATGGTCTCCTGTGGTTCCAGTCTGTTCGATTCGAGTAGCTGATCGCCAGAATGTTTGCCTAGTTGGCGCGATACGATTAGGAAATCGACGTCGAGATTCACGCTGCGTTAACACCATCGACTGATTATTGGTCAAAAAAATCGACACAATTTTTCACGCGGAGTATAGCACTCCATTCCTTGTCTGTTTGTACACTGCAGCTGTCTACTACTGTCTGAGAACTCCATGGATAGTCAACACTAGAAGAAAAATTACATTATACCATTTTCTGTACAAATGAATTCCTGCGGTAAAGTAGTCCCTGAAGCGATACATCAACTCCAAATAACGGAATCATATCGTTCATCTGAACTTATAACGAGCTTTTCTTAGTGTAAGGGGACTTGGTTCCAATGTTACAAGAATAACAGCCGCACATTACAGACACAACCGTAATGGAGAACAATGCACACAAGAGAATCGAAAAATTCATCAGCGGTGTATATCAGACCATTCATATAACAATCACATAGCTGAAGAGGGAGTCGGGACGCCTTCGCGTAGACGCGACTGTGATCTGATCTTCTTTCTCTTATACTAACTCGCCACAAAAGGTAATTTTGAACTACCCTTAATGTCAGAGCACAGTGAGAGCGGACGGAGAGAAAGTGGATAAGGAATGGAAATATCGATGGGGTATGGTCTTAAATGCCTGGACATTACAACAACGAGAAAACATATGATCAGGTAGAGCATTCCACATTCGTGTGGTCCGACGAAAGAAATCTGTGTTTATTTGTGCGCCTGAAGATGACTTTCAACGTATATTGATGCGCATTCTCAGATTGATGCATATCGCGGGAAAATGTCTGAGGAGTTTGAAAACATTGAGCAAGTTCATTTGAACAAAGGGAGTGATAATACCTATAGAAGAGAGAGAGGCATGATACGTTGCGCCTATGTTCTAACGACGGAATTGATCGACTTACGGCTTTCCAATAAGATTCAATGCTCGTTTTTGCATCCTATCGATCAAGCTCAGTTTTTAATGCGCCTGACCGGATGTGAGGGCTGAATTCCATTTTGGGACGAATGTACACATTGTAAATAGTGGCCAGGGTGGATGGAGTGAAGTATCTTTTGCATCTCTTACGGAAGCCTATACACTTTTCGAAGGTTCAAATATGTGCCCATTCCAAGTAAGAGCCGAACTATTTCGAGTGTCGAATATTGATTGTTCCTTGCCGTTCATCGACAGTATATTTACTTTGGGGTTCGCTTTTGACGAGAAGAGACAGGACTGCATTTTTAAAGGATTGAATTCTTCTAGATAATCCCTATTGATACATCCTGTTGCTGTCGCAATTCAATGTATTAAGTATAACCGGCTGATTGGTAACGACATTCAAAGAGTTTAGTCGGGAAGATTTATATGAGTATGAGAAGCTCAATGTGGTACTATCAGCAAACGAGTGAATTGGGTGCTGGGTAATTGATAAGAGATCATTTATAAAGATGAGGAAGAGAGTGGGTGGGAGTACATAACCTTGGGGAATACCTGCATTAATTTGTTGGGGGGCAGATTTGACACCAACAAGAATCACTTGGATTGAATGGCCAGAAAGATAGTCTCGTATTCATTGGATCAGGGAATTGTTCACTCCATTGAATGTAATTTTGATAAAAGGGCTGGATACCTAACTCTGGCGAAGGGTTTTGAAATATACAGTGCAGAAACCTTGCTTTCACCGAAGTAGTGGATGAATTGGCTCCACTTTTCGGTAAGGTACGCCATCAAATCGACTGTGGACCTGTTGCTACGAAGGCATATTGGCGGTCATTGAGGAGAGCCTTTAAAGAGAATTGTACAGATTCTTAAATTAAGGATAGACTATATTTTCCATTTTTACAAATTCACTGAGTGCGTTTAGTATTGATGACTGTCAATAAAATGCGACAATGATAAACGTACATTTTATCAAACGTCGAAGTTAAGCTTACACAGTTGGTACTTTGTATTTTAATCATTCTCATCAAGCAATAATCGTCATCTAAACTTCGGATACCTCTAGGACTGATTTCGTTAGTTAATTCCTTCAAAACACTGTTTGATTCAAGAAAACAGTAGCAACATTCTGAAGAGTTGCATTGGTCATGGTAATCCATTCAGCTCTAGCACGAATTTCAAGCCTAGAAATCGTTATCAAATTTGTGAAACTAGAGAAATCTTTCTCCCTTGCCAATTGCGTTAGTTTACGAACAATACTCTCCAATTTCACGTTCCGTAAGTTTGCAAGCATTTTGTAAGAATAAATAATTAAAAGTATGGCTATTGGTCAACAGTGACAATAGCACAAAATTGCGCCGAATCGTATGAATATTGCAGCACCTTTACTATCATTGCGAATTAGGCGGTGAGACATTTTTGAATAACCTAAGAGGCGTGGATTGGTTTTACAACGGTATAAGGGTTTTGTATACATCCTTGCTAATAACCACCTTAACTCCATACTTGCATCAAGTGGGATTTTGTACTGCTAATCAGGTCAATGCTCATATATGGTTGTCCAATATGGCTTAACATAGGTCCAAATTTAATGGAAAAGATTCGGGTGTTCGAAAGGAAGTGTCTCAGAACTTGTCTCAGATTATATAGAACACCGGAATCGGACTACAAAAAGTACTACTCAGATGAGTCTTTATATAATGAAGCCTGCATAAATAGGGTGGATAATTTTATGATCAAATTAACCAGATGTCATATTACGAGAGCAATAAGCTCATCCAATGACCTAATTTTCAGGGCTCATTATCCAAATACCCTGTACTATGAGAACGTGCATCGCAACGGTTTTGTTCCACCAGAGCCGTTCCTTAATTTGGACATGAGAGGGCTTATACATGATAGATCCGGAAATCCGATGATCTATCATGTAAGTAGATCATCCGTAGACGGGCGATTGTACTACGTTTGGGAAGTAACGCGCACCGAAGAAGAGCTGTGGGGGTTTCGTTATGCCGTGGTGCCTACATGGGCACTGGTTCGCATTCCTCCCCAACTTCACTTCTGCCCAAAATCTGTGTCGTCGAAACGGTTTGACCTGTTGACCAGATAGTTAATGAAACAAACACTCCCTTTGTTCTTATTTTATTTTTCTGATTCAACCAAAAGATATAAGATTTTGTATATGCATTTAATTTATTCAACACACTGTCATTTAACACATACGGAATAATATGGACATGAAAGGGCTTATACATGATAGATCCGGAAATCCGATGATCTATCATGTAAGTAGATCATCCGTAGACGGGCGATTGTGCTACGACTGGGAAGTAACGCGCACCGAAGAAGAGCTGTGGGGGTTTCGTTATGCCGTGGTGCCTACATGGGCACTGGTTCGCATTCCTCCCCAACTTCACTTCTGCCCAAAATCTGTGTCGTCGAAACGGTTTGACCTGTTGACCAGATAGTTAATGAAACAAACACCCCCTTTGTTCTTATTTTATTTTTCTGATTCAACCAAAAAATATAAGATTTTGTATATGCATTTAATTTATTCAACACACGGTCATTTAACACATGCGGAATAATTCATTTGAACTTAATTCAACTTCGAAGTGTTGTTCAATCATACGTAAGGATATACATTTAATTTATTCAGCCCATTGTCATTTAACACATAACGAATAATACTGTCATTTAACACATAAGGATTATTAGGCTGTAATTCATCATCATCATCATCGGCACTACAACCGGGGACCGGTCTTGGCCTTATTTAGCAAGTCCTAAGGCTTGTTAAATTTTCCATAATGATTTATTTTTTCTGGGCAAGGTCATTAGTCTTGCGCCAGAGGCTCCCCGACGGGGAATCGAGCCCCGGTCTCCCAGGTGACAGGCGGGTATACTAACCACTATACTATCGAGGAGGCTGTAATTCATCCTAACTTAATTTAACTTCTAAATATTGTTCAGTCGTACGTAGGGTATTATTATTATTATTATTATTATTATTTATTGGCCTGTAGGAACCCGGAAGTTCATGACTTCACCGACTCGGCTTCGCCATCGTTCCCTGTCCTGGGCACTCTCCTTCCACGCTTGACCATTCGATCCGATCTCCTCAAGGTCAAACCTAACATTGACCTCCCATCTCCGTCGGGGCCGTCCCACTGGTCTCTTTCCCGTTGGTCTGCCGTCAAGAATTCTATGCACGGTCCTATCGTTCCCCATTCGCGCCACCTGTCCGGCCCATCTTAATCTTCTCGACTTGATTACTCTCACTATTGTAGGTTTGCGATATAGTTCTTCCAATTCGTGGTTATGGAGTTTTGGCGAATATTATGTTGAGTGACTTCGGCGGTGTGTTTCGGGTATGTTGTGAGTGTTCCGCCAATCACCACTCCCAAAACAACGAAACAAAAGAACGGAGCGAAAGCAATGTCAAATTAAACCACGAGAAGAATTGTTTTGTTTTGTTTTTATATTTGGTTCTATTTTAATCTTACAGCGCTTCACTACACCGCACGCGCGATCACACTCGACGTTACTTTATTTTTTTTCCTACTTCGAAAATGCCTACTCAGATTTTTATACACTCGAAAATTGTTCTCCTCGTCTTCTGCCGATCGAAACCTAACTAACTCGCTATTCTCCTCCGAAAACCCAAAACCTGATACCGATCGTATCTACGTCTCCAGAAGAAATCTTTCATTTCCTCCGCTAACAGAATTTTCCACAGTATCTGTTAGCGGCATGTTATTAATGCCCATGGGAAATTTAGGTGCCTGAAAAGGAGAAAGTCCCTCGACGCATACATCCTTATATCATCATCACCATCCGTGGTGGTGATCGAAGTTCGGATCGACGCCTGTCGATTGTGTGCCGCCTCTATTTGCATAAAACATCTGGCGCGCACAAATGATGATTGTTCGGGCGTACAGCCCGTGGTTGTTTGCCTTTGTAAACACAACCGAATTCCATTAGATCCTTCTAATGGGTGTGAAATTTTTAGAAAGGAATCGTGGGACCGGAGTATTTCCTTTGTTGGCGTTGGACTTGTAAATCTTCCGAATTATCTTGTTGCGATAATTACGGTTGTTTACAATTTTGGCCGCGGATAGGCGATATGCTTTCTTGCGTTTAGCTGCCAGCGTATGCATCCGTTGTTATTTATCTACCAAAAATGTAATTCCTGGTAACCATCGTGCAGATGCTTTGGATGGAAGATTTATGGCCTGTAATCTGGAATTGTTTTCGCATACTATGAATGGATGCGTTGACTCGATGCTGAAAGTTTTTGAACGTTAAGTTCCTTGTTTTTTTTTGATGTCGGGTTCAACATTGTTTCAGCTTCCTATGCCCTTGTTACAGGCCTGATTAAGAGCTTTGGGGACACGTGTCTGTGGGCACGTGTACTGGATAAGGTAAGTAAGTTCCTTGAAGGTTTGGAACCTTACCTGGGCGGAATTGTGCGTTCGTAGGACGCTACATCACTCCCCCCCTAGTGACGTAGTCACGATATGAAGTAGTTAGTTGCTTGGGGTTGTAGTCGAGTTTTATGGGCGTGCTCCCTTCCGTGGTGGGCGGTGTTTGGGTGGTAGAGGTGCGAAAGCTATCGCGTTCGTTGTTCTCTTTCGCTTTTCAGTGGTTGGGGTTTTAGGTTGCCGTACGTTGAGAATCTTCGCAGCGTCTTCTTGTGCGCGCAGATCTCGGGCGCGCTGCCGCGTTATCGGTCCGTGTAGGATATCCGACGCCCCGCGCGCGACCATTTCGCGGGGGTTTGGTTGATTCTCAACAATTGACGTGCCTGGTGTTTCGTGGGAGTCTGCTGGGTGGCGTACGGGGCAGGTTTCGGCTGCCGCCACTGGTTGTTGATGCGCTTCTCCCAGTACGGTATCTGGTGGTAGTTCCAGGTGGCACGGTTTCAGTCGTTCGACACTGGCGGTGTACGGCTTGCCGTCGATGTCAACGGAGAAAACTCGGTCGTTTATTCGATCCAGCACCTTGTATGGCCCTTCGGAGGGCGGTTCTAGAGGTTTCCTAACTTTGTCCACCCTGATGAAGACGTGCGTGCAGCTGTCCATCTCTGGGTGAACAAATATCCTCTTGGAACCGTGTCTGGCGACAGGTGTTGCCCTGACCTTTCGCATGAGTTTGCGTAGGTTTTCCAAATTTGGCAACTGTTCGAGCGGTGGTTCTCCATCGGCGAAGAACTCTCCTGGGAGGCGCAGATTGGTTCCGTAAGTCAGATCTGCTGCTGAGGCTCCCAGGTCTTCTTTTATGCTTGTGCGCAAGCCTAAAAGAACTGTCGGTAGTGCGTCCAGCCATTGATTATCGTCGTGACACATCAGTGAGGCTTTCAGTGAGCGATGCCATCGTTCAATCATCCCATTGGACTGGGGGTGATAAGCTGTCGTATGGCTTTGTTGGCAGCCGAGTAGATCGGTCAGCTGCCTGAAGATCGCTGCCTCGAACTGTGGTCCTCGATCGGCTGTGAGGGTAGCTGGGACGCCGAAACGTGTGACCCAAGTCGAATAGAATGCTTTGGCCACATTCTCTGCGGTCACTGTTCGTAGTGGCACTGCTTCTGGCCACCGAGTGAAGCGATCGATCATTGTCAGGAGGTACATGTAACCTCTCGACGGCGTAAGCGGTCCCACAATGTCGATGTGTACATGGGCGAATCGTGCCTCGGGGAGCTTAAACTGTGCTGGCTGTAGCACGTTGTGTCGATCGACTTTGCAACGCTGACATTGCAAACAATTGCGTGCCCAATTTGTTATGTCTTTGGCCATATGTGGCCAGACGAATTTACGTCGGACGGCTGCAACGGTTGCGCGTCCGCTTGGGTGGGCTGGGTTATGGAATGTTTCGTACACATTCCTTCGAAACTTTTCTGGGATGTAGGGGCGAGCTGTCCCTGTCGATACATCACACCAGACTTCATCGTTTGAGTCGTTGAAAGTAAGTTTACGCAGAACTAGTGCTGTCTCCGCTTTCAATAGGGACTCGAGTTGATGGTCCTCTCCTTGCGCTTGTGCCAAGTCGGCATCATCGATTTGCGCCCGGAGTTTAATTGCATCGATACGCGAAAAAGCGTCTGCAATTACGTTGTTTGCACCTGGAACATACTCGATTCGGGTGCTAAATTGCCCGATGAAATCCAGGTGCCGTTCCTGTCGTGGAGTTGAACTTTCCGCTTTCTTTCGGAAAGCGTACACCAGTGGTTTGTGATCAGTTTTGATCGTCAACTGGCGTCCTTCGAAATCTCGGAGGCGCTCGAACACTTGCTTCAAATGGGAGCGATGTTCGGTCATGTTTTTCGATGCTATGAGTATATCGTCGATATACGCATAGCAGAAGTCAAGTCCGCGGAGAGCTGAGTCTATGTAGCGCTGGAACGTTTGCGCTGCATTTCGGAGACCGAATGTCATCACCTTGAACTCGAATAGTCCAAAAGGTGTGGTTACCGCGGTTTTCGGTATATCTTCGGGAGCCACCGGAATTTGGTGGTACGCCCTCGTGAGGTCGAGGGTCGAGAAAACTTCGCACCCCTGCAGCTTATAAGAAAAGTCGTGCAGGTTTGCTATCGGATACCGATCGGGTGTCGTCACCGCGTTCAGCATTCGGTAATCACCGCATGGACGCCACTCGCCGTTGCTCTTTTTGACGAGATGAAGTGGGCTCGCCCATGGGCTGTCGGACGGCTGGCAAATTCCTAAGTCGAGCATATACTCGAATTCTGCACGAGCCTCGCGCAATTTTTCGGGAGCCAATTGGCGCGGGCGTTGGCTCACTGGGGGGCCGCGCGTTTCAATGTGATGAAAAACGCCGGCTTTTGCGCGTCGGGGATTGCTAAGCGGAACTGTTATATCCGCAAATTCTCGCAACAGATCGCTGAATGGTCCGTTTGCGACAGTGCACGTTAACGTCAATGCCTCTCCCGCCTTTGCGTTTACTGGCTGAGAAAGAGACGTTAACGGGTCCATCAGTCTGTTGCTGGCTACGTCCACTACTAGTTTGTAGTGTCGCAGCAGGTCCGAACCTATTAGAGGTTCGGTCACATCGGCCACTACGAAGTACCAACGAATTGGTCGACGTAGGCCTATTTTTAGTGTTACTAATTTCCGTCCGTAGGTTTTAATTGGACTATTGTTCGCGGCGAACAATCTCAATTTACCCGGCAACCGATTTGCAGGTGCGTATGAGCGCGGAAGAACGGAAATATCCGCACCTGTGTCAATAATGAAGTCCATATTTAACTTCGAATCGTATATTGACAAGCGACTTAATTGGGGGTTGCCGGCCGTTTGCGCTTTTTCTACGGTCGGCAGTTCTAGTTTAAAGAACTAGACTGAACCCAGTTGCAAGGTTGCCTGCACCTCCTGGCCTGTGCCCCGAAACGATGGTGGAAGTAACACCTGCCCAAGGTGTTTTCGTTGGCAGGCGTGCGCGATCTGACGCGCCCCCGTCTAAAGTTCTCGCGCGACCTGCCTCGTCGCCGTGATCTGTCACGGCCAGGCCATGAATTGTTCCCCACGCTGAGGTTATTCAGTTGCGCTTGCAACTGCTGGACCTGCCTGCCTAAACGTCCTATCTCATTGCTCGTCTGTGTTGCATGAGTGCACGTTACCGTGGAGGTTCGTGGTTGGGGCAGAGGTGGATTTTGCGCGGGGTTCGTTGCCGGAAGGAATTGGAGATCCGTTCGGGATCTGTCCGTGGCCATTACTGCCTCGGCGTGTCGCGCTAGCTCATCGAGACCAGATTCGGCTAGAGGCGCGACGATTGCCTGAACGTATTCTGGCAAAGACTCTCTAAATATAGCCGTTAAGGCTGTTTCGGACATGTCCGTGCCAGCCAGCGCACGGAAATAGGCGGCGCACTGGGATGGTCGCATCCCAGAGGTGTCGGTCGACCGTAATAAACGTCGCAAGCGGTTTTGCGGCGTTTCGCTATAGGCGTTAGTCACCATTTCCTTAAACGCCGTGTACGGTTGCGGAGATGGGGTTTTTATTAAACACTTCGCATATGGAAGCAATTTTGGGTCTTGTACCCGTGTTACCACGAGGAATTTCACCTCCTCGTCGGTGATTCCTTCCACGCTGAAAACTCTTTCGGCGTAACCGAACCAGTAGTCTGGGTCATCGGACGTGAAGTCCGGTAATATTGCGTTACGCAGTTGTGGGCGGTGGTCCGCCTGGAATGGGATGTCGGCTTCTTGACGGAGGGCAGGAGCCTGTGATGTCGTTGGCGAAGGTCCGGCGTCGTTTGCCATTATCGTTTTTTTTTTTTTTTTTTTTTTTTTGAGCCGCGGTTTTCGACCTAGTAGTTATCGTTAACTTTGGACGATTTCGCGTCGAATTTTTTCTTGGGGAACGTTTATTTTTCCCCGTAACGTTTTCGTTAGTGGACGCGACGAACGAGCTGCTGGCTCCAAAGATTTCTTTTTTAGGGATGGGCCTAGCATAAAGGTTCAATCTAATTTCCAAAGGCGAATCAGGGATGGGCCTACACCAGAGGATTCTTCGGTTAATTCGACGGTGCTAGGAGCGGACAGAGAGAAACTTTTCCGTTCGGAGGAGGACGAGAAGAACGAGGAGGTGAGGACTATCGAAGTTTTTTCGCGGATGCGCAACTGTTTCTTCGTTGCCTTTATTTCGGGGGATTAATTTTCCTTGTATTTCGCGGTCGTCACGAAAGGAGAAAAACGAGAAAAAATTTGTCGAGTGTGTCGTCGGTTCGTGCGTGTGCTTCGTGGCTCTCAAGGAGCTTACAAATTCTCTTTCCTTTCGTACTTATATATAATACTTATAACAAATGTTTCTATTTATTGGAAACTCAGAAGGAGCTAAATTTTCGTATTTTATAATTACCTCGGGCTCGGATGGAGCTTCGTAAGGGTTTACAAAGGAAAATATGTCGCGCACTTTACTTAACATAATACGGTGAACGAATGAGGAAAAAGGACATGTAATTATATATAAACATTTAAACTGGAGGCTATAATTTTTCTTCGTCGTCGTGTGTCGATTTCAATTATACAAAAATTACTATTTGACACAGTCTCTTAACGACCGGACGTGTAGTGTTTAGTACATACAGCATTTTAACACAATATTTGAAAACGAAACTACACTTACAAACATTACAAAAAAAAGTAAAAATATAAGAAATCTTGTTATATGTCCTTTGCTTGGTTTGTCACGATCAAATTTATTGTGTTATGAATAGTCACACTCAATGAGTTTAGGTAAAATGGTTTTAGTACAATTCTTACTGGGCAGAAGGAAATAAAATATATATATAATAACTTGAATTATTGCATGGACAAAAAAAAAAAAACGTTTGGTATTCTAAATTTCTAATTTCTACGGAAGACTTGCTATTTTAAGTGAATTTTTCGTTTAACTAACTGTTATGTCTTCCCCTATCTTTTCAATAATTTTATGTGAGTATTTGCATTTCTTTATAAATTTCTCTTTGGGCTCAGAGGAGCTCAATCAATTTTGACAAATTACAAACGGATAAATGTTTCGCGGTCCGTTTAGCACAATACAAAAAACGAAATAAAAGGAGAATGTATAAACAAAAAAAATTGTTTGAAAAAGAAAAACTTGCGTTTCGTCCTGCGTCGATCTGCGTCAGCGGCGTCGTTATGCGTCCTGTGGGCTGCAGTCGGTGGCACTTAATACTGTGGGTGGTTGGGTCACTTTCACTGGGTGGTTATGTTTTCCTGGGCTAGCACTCCTCACTGACTGTTTTCGGCGCTGTTCGTAATTCTTTTTGGCGTTTTGTCACTGTCTATTTCTCTGCGCGTGTTCACTTAACAATTGTATTCCGGGCGTGTTTATTTTGCTCACGTTCACGATGATCGTTTTAATTTACTCTGCACTGTGCGTGTTCACTATAAATTCGCGCGTCGGGCTGTCACCAATTTGGCGAATATTATGTTGAGTGACTTCGGCGGTGTGTTTCGGGTATGTTGTGAGTGTTCCGCCAATCACCACTCCCAAAACAACGAAACAAAAGAACGGAGCGAAAGCAATGTCAAATTAAACCACGAGAAGAATTGTTTTGTTTTGTTTTTATATTTGGTTCTATTTTAATCTTACAGCGCTTCACTACACCGCACGCGCGATCACACTCGACGTTACTTTATTTTTTTTCCTACTTCGAAAATGCCTACTCAGATTTTTATACACTCGAAAATTGTTCTCCTCGTCTTCTGCCGATCGAAACCTAACTAACTCGCTAATCTCCTCCGAAAACCCAAAACCTGATATCGATCGTATCTACGTCTCCAGAAGAAATCTTTCATTTCCTCCGCTAACAGAATTTTCCACAGTATCTGTTAGCGGCATGTTATTAATGCCCATGGGAAATTTAGGTGCCTGAAAAGGAGAAAGTCCCTCGACGCATACATCCTTATATCATCATCACCATCCGTGGTGGTGATCGAAGTTCGGATCGACGCCTGTCGATTGTGTGCCGCCTCTATTTGCATAAAACATCTGGCGCGCACAAATGATGATTGTTCGGGCGTACAGCCCGTGGTTGTTTGCCTTTGTAAACACAACCGAATTCCATTAGATCCTTCTAATGGGTGTGAAATTTTTAGAAAGGAATCGTGGGACCGGAGTATTTCCTTTGTTGGCGTTGGACTTGTAAATCTTCCGAATTATCTTGTTGCGATAATTACGGTTGTTTACAATTTTGGCCGCGGATAGGCGATATGCTTTCTTGCGTTTAGCTGCCAGCGTATGCATCCGTTGTTATTTATCTACCAAAAATGTAATTCCTGGTAACCATCGTGCAGATGCTTTGGATGGAAGATTTATGGCCTGTAATCTGGAATTGTTTTCGCATACTATGAATGGATGCGTTGACTCGATGCTGAAAGTTTTTGAACGTTAAGTTCCTTTTTTTTTTTTGATGTCGGGTTCAACATTGTTTCAGCTTCCTATGCCCTTGTTACAGGCCTGATTAAGAGCTTTGGGGACACGTGTCTGTGGGCACGTGTACTGGATAAGGTAAGTAAGTTCCTTGAAGGTTTGGAACCTTACCTGGGCGGAATTGTGCGTTCGTAGGACGCTACAGAGTCTCCTCCATTGTCCTGCCTCCTCGTCATATTTACCTCCAAAGATGCCCCTCAAAACTTTATTCTCGAATACGCGGAATTTGTTTTCTTCCCGTTTTGTGAGAGCCCATGTTTCGCATCCATATAGAACAATTGGCATGATTATGGTTCTATAGACACGGAGCTTTATGTTACGTGATAGCAGTCTGGATTTCAGCAGTTTACTGACTGCGTGCCAACTCGCGTTGCCGGAATGCAGTCTCTTGTTAATTTCCTTCGACATTTCGTTACTGGCCGTCAGTATCGTTCCCAGATATTTAAATTCTTTAACTTTTTCAAATATCTTACCTCTGACGTTTATATGTGTTATCTGAGATCCACCCGCTCTCGCCATAATCATGTATTTTGTTTTGTCTTCATTTATTTCTAGGCCCACCTCTTCTGCCGCTTGCATGATGATTTCACAGTTTTTACTAACAGTCTCTAGATTATCGCCCAGAACGGCGATGTCATCCGCATATGCGAGCACTTGTGTGACCCCGTTCAGGGATGATCCGGCCATGTTGTCGTCTTGTACCTTTCTGATGACATACTCGAGCACAAGGTTAAAGAGACACGGTGATAGACCATCTCCCTGCTTTAGTCCGCCCCGGATTTCAAATGGTTCTGAGAGGTGGTTTTCTATTCTGACTCGCCCTTTGTTTTCGTTCATGCAAATTTGAATGAGGGCGGCATATTTTTTTGGGACTCCCAGCTCAACTAGAATATGGTAGAGTCTCTGCCTTGCGACTGAGTCGTAGGCTTTTTTGAAGTCAACGAACAGTTGGTGAACCGTCTCTCCGTACTCCCACTTATTTTCCAGCAGTTGTCTTATTGTGAACATTTTGTCGCTTGTTGACCGGTTCCTACGGAATCCACATTGGTAGTCTCCCAGTATCTCTTCTGCGTACGGTGTGATTCTCGCCAGAATGACATTTATTTATATTTTGTATGCGGTTGGGAGCAATGATATTCCTCTGTAGTTTTCGCAGTCAGATCTGTCACCTTTTTTTAAAATGGGGATGACTATTGATATACGTAGGGTATACATTCAATTTATACGTATATACGTATACGTAGGGTATACATTCAATTTATTCAGCACACTGTAATTTAACACAAGGATTTTTAGGCTGTAATTCACTTTAACTTAAGTTAACTTCCAAATATTGTTCAGTCGTACGTAGGGTATACATTTAATTTATTCAACACACTGTCATTTAACACATACGGAATAATACTGTCATTTAACACATAATTATTTTTAGGCTGTAATTCACTTTAACTTAAGCACACGTAAACGGGAATTCATTTTACTAAATTGGTTGTGTTTCGCGGCTACTACCCCGGCCGGGTGACACACACGATTCTACGAAAGAAAAACCGACTCCTGGTGTTCAAGCTCGAGTTGACTCGGTGGCTGTTGAAACAAGACTCCCTGTTTTTTAAGACGACAGCATAGCGAAAATCATCCATCGCCTCGGTGCCCACAAGGGATGATTTACTTTGCATCAGCACAAAGGGCGCGAAACATACACGATGATTGCCTCTGTTGTTCATGGTGTGTGTGTTCAGAAGTATGCGCACCGTGGGTAGATCGAATCCATAGGGGGAACATAAGATGGCATGGTTGCAGCTGGTGCAATTATCTTAAAGTACGTATTTAGTGTTTACACGATCAGCAACTACCTACAACATTTATGCTGATCGTGCACATCTTGGCGGCATCTCCAGGTAGTCGTATTCTCGCTGGTAATTTTCCATTTTTGAGAACTCGACTTCCTTTGGTGGTCAGCCGTATGCTATAATGTATTTGTCGATCGGATGACCGACCGATGTGGGCATAGATAAAAGAAAGGAAAAGAAGAAATATCTCCTGCACGTGTGTGGCAGACTCATCAGGAGATATTTCATCGATGTGGTTCAGGAAATGTTGGTTGCTTGATGGTGCAACCAAATTGCTTTTAAGGCACATGATGCGTTTTATGCGACCATGCCTTTGTAGCAAGCACTTATTGTTGCTGATGTATTTTACTCAGTGAAAATCATAGATTTATAGCTTTTTAGGTGATAGTTGGGCAACTATGTAAAGGTAAGTACATACCTTCCAGTTTGTTGGTGCTCCAGGGAGCAGTCTCTTGGATAATTAATGGGAAGGTAAGTAGTCGCGTTCAAAAGAACCTCCACAGAGCTCATGCGCTTCAGTATGGCTATCTCCCACAAAGACCAGGGCGATCGTATTGGACAGCGTCAACAGTTCTGGTGGTTGAATGGCATATAAAGACCTGGATACTAATGTCGGTATAGAATAACAGTATCATCAGCCAGCTTACATAGACTTAGCTTTTCTAGAATTAGGGTAGTATAAGATTTAAGTTAAGTTAAGTTCTTTTAAATAAACTTAAAAAAAAATTACGTAGGTTAAATTTTAAGAAAAAAACAAAACAAAAACAAATTTTTTTTTGTCATTCAAATAATCATAAGTACTGCCACAAAAAAAGTTCTGTCGCCAAAAGGCAAATCATATAATTGGTATGTTATGTTTAATTTAGAGCGTCTGCGAAGGACCAGAAAGTTATAATATAAGATAATTAAGCTAGAATTGAAGCAGTTTTTGTCTAACATGTAATTTAGAAACTAAGAAGATAAAAAGAAAATAAAAACGTGTTTTAAAAATGAAAAAAATGAAAATGAGTGGGATTTTGTATTATTAACTACTTCAGACAAATTACTAGTTTTTTTTGTGTCTTTTGTTTTCAATATCTTTTAAGTTAGATATTTAATATGTAATTTGGTTTAAATACTCTTAAATGCATATTATTAATATATGCAATATTTAGATATTTTTATTTTGAATTTTCTTGCAATTACTATTGTTCATCAATTACTGTTGTTTATCAAATCAATGACTATTGTTTATCAAATCTAATTTGATTTTGTTTTTACAATTTCGACTACTTTCAATACCATATAGTTATTACTAATTCTTCGTGGTTCAGATTATTAATAACATACGCATATTAACATTATTGAATGCGATATATGTCAAACATAATATAGATTGCGTCACTGGCCTACTCTGTAGTGATATTTTCTCGGGTAGTTCAATTGGATTCTGCGTAGACCAGTTTCCTTTCCAGGACCTCCCATTGTTTCTATAATAACCTCCTTTTCTACTTATTTTTTAGAATTCAATGGATTATAATAAAAGAGGAACAGCACTACAGCAACAAAAAATTCAATATAACCAATAATCATTAACAGTTTAATAAAACAAGTTTCTTTCCAATTAAGCTCAAATACATTCTGTCCGTTCTCCACGGCCAAGCTGGTCGTTCTTGTAACTTTGTTAGCTGAGATGGGCCACAATTAAGTACCGTCACTCTAACCTTTTTCGAATCAGGGACTGTTTGCAACCTTTTATCCATTTGAGTCGGTTGGCATTTTCCCGCATTTTTAAATCAATTATTAAATCTCGTTTACCCTTCTCATGTTAAAGATTCGATGTCATCGGAACGCCGATTGGTTCCTCCTCCATTTCTTCTTAGATGCCTATAATGTACATTAACATGTCAAGAAAGCTTTCCATTAGTCCAGCTAGTTCAAACTATTTAATTTCAAGTTAGGCAACCAAACCTAATAATCATTCAAAAAACCGGTGGGTGTGGTCGTCCAAAATACATGATCTTTTATAGGACAGTGTTTGGCTTTTCAGTGTCAGTTCATTATGAATTGTAAAATATATGCGAATGACTACATTGATATCAATGGCAATATGGATAACAAGTGTGTCAAAGGCATAAGTACTCAAAGGCATAAGAATGTGGTACTCAAAGGAATAAGAATCGGTGTTGTAAGTCTTCAAAATACCAGTTTCAAAACTGACAATGTTACCCAGATGTCTTTGATTTCCGAGGCTAGTTTTTCTCTTCGAGAAGATATCGGCTGAACCCCACCTTCGTTTGGTGTTCCTGATGTTTTTGTTCTGCATCTATTCATCAAATGTTTTTTGAAGTGGGTGATTATATACACTTCATATTATTTTGTATTCCGTGTTTTCATATTTCGTTAAGAGTTTCAAAATATTCCTTTGGCTATTTGGTATTCGCATAGTTTTTTTTTACAAGGTGAGCCAAGTTGCTATTGGTAACGGACTTTTCAAGTAACATATGCGGCTATTTATAATTATCTATATTTAAGTCATCAGACCTTGCCCGAAAAAACAAATCATTATGGAAAATTTAACAAGCCTCAGGACTTGCTAAATAAGGCCAAGACCGATTCCCGGTTGTAGTGCCGATGATGGTGATGATATTTAAGTCACCAGAAAAAAAAAATCTCAGTCGGAACGTCATTTATTTGCATCTAAGCAACACATCGTGTGTAAAAGGTATTCGAAAAATGACGCTGGTCAATCATTTGGGGATCGATGTGTAAACAAGAAAAAAATAGAAAGGTAACGTAAAATAATTTTCATCCAAAGAAAATGCACGTTGCTAGATTCTATATTTATGCTTCTTGCCATTAGAAAACTAGATCATATCGAGACAAGTCGTAAACACCATTTATAAATCAGAATCTTACACGTTATTCGCCTTCAGTGCAAAGAAGATAAATCGACTTGGTTAGGAGTTGGATGTTGTAATTCACTGTTTGGAAATGTAGGTATTTTAATTTAATTTTCGTTCCGCTACAGAGCGGGGAAGCTGTGGAACTCCCTTCCCACGCGAGTGTTCCCGGAACGTTACAACCTGCAACTGTTCAAAAATAACTGCAACAGTTATTTGATGGCATCTCGGGGCGCCCACTGGGTGCTATAGGTTCGCCTCTCCCGAGAGAAGTCTAATAAAATAAAAAAAAATTTAGCATTTTGCAATGCAGTGAAGAATGTGACTTGAACAAAAGCACCGACAGGTCCTAGTCTAACCGCCGACGAAATATCACGCGCGCTTCTGCCTAGCGACCCGTACTATCACATCATTTGCGCACTCCGTTTTGGGTATTTTAAGTAACCACAAGATATCCAATTGCACTATCGGTTCGCGCGACAAATCTTCAGTGAGATCCTAAGCAAACAAAGGGATCTCCACACATGCGTCCGAAAGCAGTGCAGTTTCACACACGTCCCGTAAAGTGAAATTTGTGTGGAAGTGTACAGTGCAGGAAAATACCCTTTCCTCTGCTTGCGGCTGTTTTTCCTTTTTTTCACACCTCTGTTGTGTGCCCCAGGCATCGATACCTACGATTGAATTATAATCTTTGGAAAGTTTTTTTGTGTTCGAGTGGCGTAATATTCATCATGGAAAGAACGCGGCCTGGATTTTGCCAGGGATAGAAGGGCATATCACATATAGTAGAGGCTTTCGCTCATCTATCATTGGTCCTTACTTGCGTTCTTTTCTTAGACGGTATTGGTCTTCAGTGTAGGCCCATTTCAATGGAACGGACATTTCGTGTCAATCTTTGTATCATTCGCGGCCTAAGCTGTTATTTCTCCTCTATGTCTGCTCACGTTTCTGAGCAGACTCCAACAATCCTTGCACTTACCGACGCCCAAATAATAAGGAATACAAAAATATCTCCGATTTCAAGTTATGGTACGTGGTTTCCACATAGTGGTCTAGCCACATACATACGAAATGATATTGCTTATCAGCTTCAGCCACAATATAGGCTTCGTTCCAACCCAGATTTTACTTTCCGTGGCTAAAACTTCACGTTCGTAGGCATATCATACATTACTGCTTTCTTTATAGACATCCTTTAAGGAACTTGATACTCTTGGATCTTGAGCCTATATCCGCGCAGTGAAATCATTATTGCGGGCGATTTAAATGTGCATAACTCTCAGTGTCTTCGCCACTCCGGGCACATAACACCTGAAGGTCAATAAGTCCAGCTCTTTGCGGAGGCAAATAATTTAACTCAACTCGTCAATGAGCCAACACGGGTACCATATGTAGATGGTCATTTCGCTAACACACTGGACTTCCTCCTCACCTCCCACCCAAACAAATACATCATTGAAATTTTTTCGCCCTTGGGCACTTCAAATCACTGTATCATGCCAGCTAAACAACAGCAACTCTAACGAAAAAACTCACAAAAGAACAGAATGGTTCTATAAGAAAGCCAACTGAGAATGTCTGAACGACATTTCTGAGAAGACAGACACGATTCTGGTTGGGATACGAACCTTTATTCCACAAAGAGTAAAGAGTATCAAACCCAAGGGAACGATGTGGTTCGATACCGGGTGCAGATAAGCCATTAAGGCTAAAAAGTTGAGCTTCCAGTTGTATAAATCAAAACATTCTCAGGAAAACCGGAAAAGATTTAAGAGAGCTAGAAACGACAGCAATACATATATTCAACACACAAAGTTCTTCTATAACCAGAGAGTGGGACAAAAAATACTACACTCTCCCACAGGTAGTAGGAATCTCTGGGTATTCGTGAAGAACATCCAAAACTAAGTCTCCTCATCCATTCCTTTGCTAATAGTCGATGACAGACCAGTCACCAGTACAATAGAAAAAGCGAATCTACTTGCGGGACAACTCAACGCTGCCCGATAGCATATCAGTTCCACTGTGGGGGTACGATGTGGGTGCGCCAACGTATGGCACCAGTTCACTATCCCCCCCACTAACTATTTCGTAGCTGGAGATTGTCCATCAAACCAATAGGAGAAATAAAAAAACTCACTGCTGTTGTCAGTCATTCACACGCTGTTTGGCTTTATTGTCACTAAAACATCTTGTTTGCACGGCCTACAATAACCGGTGGCCGGCCAAGGGAATCTTTAATATCATTAATATCGCTATTGAGGGTGGCAAGGATCTGAACCATCACATGAGTTATCCGTTCCGCCGACAACTACTCAACCGACACGATTGTACGGAATACCGGTTTTTGAATAGAATTAGGGGAGCGCGACAGACTTGACTATATACTCGGGGGTTTGCAGCCCCGAATGCACGTTACGCGCCGATGGTAGAATGATGACTGGTGATGAAATCGAAAATTCATTGCGTTGTGGCAGTGGGGTTATAGCTAAAGTCAGCTCGCTGCCACTTACTAAGAATTTTGGAAGAGTTGCTATGCCTGCGTAGGAATTTAGTTCCAGCGAATCCTTGCCGTATGAGCTAAGTTGGATTCGTTGGTTGTGTATACCGGGAAATTGAAATTGGTTGGGTGCAAGCAAGGGATATCGTTTAGATAGAATTTTAACCGAAGTAATTTCGGGGAAATTAAGATTGCTTGGTTGCAATGAGAAAATATAACTTAAGTAGAAAGTTGACCGAAGCAATTTTGGGAAAAATTATATGTGGGGTGATGTAAGAGATGATTTAGAATATATTCTATTGAATTGTATTCTGTTGGGAGTTTGGAAAATGTCTTTTATTGCAGATTGGGAGATGAATTCTTGCAAGTTCGGGGTGGATGCGCTTGCAGATTGGGATTTGTTTTGGATGTTTACAGGTTAGGATAGGGTGACGCGGTGTCAGCGGTCTAGATTGGTTGGCATTGTGGGTTGGTTCTCCATGTAGTATAGAGAACCCCCACACCACCCCAACTTGAGTGTAAGTAGAACAGCATGAGCCAGATTCAAAAAGGGCGACAAATCGTCACTCTCTTCCTATCGACCCATAGCACTAACTTCTATTCTCTCGAAGGTAATGGAATCACTGATTAACCGCCAACTTTCGAAATATCTGGAATCAATCGCCCTTCTCAATGTTCGCCAATATGGCGTTCGTAGCAACCGGTCCACAAGAGATTTAATGACGTTCCCTACCGAAAAGTGGAGCCATTCCATCCACTACTTCGGAGAAAGCAAGGTTGTTGTATTGGATATTTCGAAAGCCTTCGACAGAGTTTCGCATCCAGCCCTTTTATCAAATTTACATTCATATCGAGTGAACAATCCCATGTGCTGTACTTTGCCGATACCAACAGAGGGGTTATTTCACAGGTTAGTTATGTTATCTACCAAACAGAGCTCACTGTAGTTGGCAGACAGACAGCTGTACTCACCAACTGCTTGAGAGTTGTGCAACGGAAGAATGTTTGTGCATAACTTATGGCGGAAACTAGCGATAGTGATATGCAGACAAGCTCGGATCTAATCCTTAATGAAAATAATGGTTCTTTGGTGGTGGGACAACTCGGAGAGCAGAATGCAACGCTAACAAATACCATCAAAATTAAAAAGCAAAGACATATTTATAATGCCGTGTGAGAGCTGGTCGAGAGTTTTAGCTGCCTCTATCATAGAGAAGTGCAAAATCGTGTAAAGAAGTCATATGAGCCGGTTGAAGCAAGCGACAACAACCAAATTAAAGTTTGCTCATATATGGAAGCAGGTTTCCTGTGTGGCAAGTCATGGTCCACATTTCACCAAAAAAGAAAAGAAAACAATGCGAGGTCAAAAGGAGTATTAATAAAAAAAAAAAATCCACGGCCGAGCGCTATAATAGTATCCAAAACCGGGAAAAAAACATATGCGGATATATTGAAGTTCGTGAAGAACAAGCCCAAACTACGTGAACTCGGAAATAGAGTGAAGAAAGTTCGAAAAACAGAAAAAATGCTGCTAGAACTGAAATGCCGACCAGCGGGCACTACTGAGTCACTGAAAGCAAAAGTACAGCAATTATTAAAGGAATATGTCACGCTGTCAACAATGTCGGCGCTATAGGTCCGTCTCTCCTGAGAGAAGGATACATGGGTGGGCTGAAAAGATTCCGACCTCAACATGCAGATAGCAGCACTCGTCAATAAAAGCTACTAAATGTAGTTGTGCATCTTTTAACAGTTACTCACCAACATTTCCGGCATTTTTGAAGCGTAGTGTTTATTTGACAATCGTTTGAGTGAGTCGATGTGAGTGTTTTTGTGAAAATGGACAAAATTGAGTATCTAGCTGTCATTAAATTTTTGTTTTTGAAAGGCAATACTCCTACCGAAATCAAATATGAAATGGACTCTGTGTATGGGGACTCTGCACCATCATTTACCGCAGTGACATTTTGGGCAGCTGAATTTAAACGTGGTCGTGAAAGCTAGGGAGACGATGGACGTTCGGGACGTCCAAAAACTGCAACAAGTGACGATAAGATCGCTAAAGTTCACCGAATGGTGCTAGACGACTGCCGATTTAAAGTAAGAGAGATAGCAGAGGCTATGAAAATGTCCAAAGAACGTGTTTGTCACATATTACATCAAGATAGGGGCATGAGAAAGCTGTCCGCGCGTTGGGTGCTGCGTTTGCTTACGTTAGACCAAAAACATATTCCAGTGAACATTCCCAACGCGCTCTCTTGGCGCAGTTTAGGCGCAATAAATCCGAGTTTTGGCGCCGATTAATTACTGTCGATGAAACTTGTATACATCATTAGATATACGCCTGAAACAAAAATACACTGAAAACAGTGGACTGCAAAGGGGGCTCGGCTCCAAAAAAGGCAAAAACTGTTTTTTTTTTTCGGCTGGGAAAGTGACGGCGACTGTTTTTTGAGATAGTCATGTAGTTACCTTAATCGATTATCTTCAAAAAGGAGAAACGATTACAGGAGCATACTACGCATCATTACTTGACCAACGCCGATTAATTACTGTCGATGAAACTTGGATACACCATTATACGCCCGAAACAAAAATGCAGTCAAAACAGTGGACCGCAAGGGGGGAATCAGCTTCAAAAAAGGCAAAAAACATCGACTCACTCAAACGACTGTCAAATAAAAACTACCCGTCCAAAATGGCTGAAATTTTAGTAAGTAACTGTCAAAAGATGCACACCTTCATTCACTTTTATTGACGAGCGCCGCTATCTTCATCTTGAGGTCGGAAACTTTTCACTCCACGCTCGTTTAAAAAAGAAAGAAGAAAAGTGACACAGGAAATAACGGTCGCGTGTTGTGATTAAGATGACTTTGCCACTGTAAACGAAACCCTGACAGCGATGGCTATAGAGTTTCCTACACTGAACGCGATCCCAGGGGAAGCGATAAGGAGCTTAAGAAGAAAACTGGATGGCACGCAGGCTGCCATGATCCGTCTACCAAGAGAAAAGGCTGGTATCTTTCTGGGTAGTGGTTTCCTACGGGTCGCCAATAAGAGCATGTGGCAAAATCCTGCAAATCTGAAGAACATCTTTCGGATAACTGTTTTAAATGGGGGAAAGACTTTGGCGGTTTGTATGGTCAGGTCACTGCGGAATGATGCTGGATTGTTCCGCCGAACACTGGTTACCATAGAAGAAAAATACACCAGCGGAGATAACACAACAAAACGCGGAAAAATTGTTTCTGTAGATTTTTCTTTATTGTTTTCCTTTATTTCCTTTTCTTTTCACAGCACTTAGAACTAATGGACACAATCGAACTGGCGAAACGCTCACACACTGATTTTAGATGTTCAGATAAATTATACCCGTTTCTAGGTCAACTGAGTTCGCGATTCTTCGATCTGGAATTGATGCAATGTACACTACGTTTCTTTCGCGCCTCAAGAATACAAATCGAATCAATGCGGTATCCGACAGGCGGGTGCTTTCGCCCGACACTAAAAGTATTGTCAATTGTTCGTATTAATATTGTGTCGTATTCGAGATAGATTATCTTTCGTGTGAATTTCCCGATTTATTATAAATACGTGCACGGCGCAGACCGACCTCCTTGTTGGGTTTCTCTATGTCGACCTCCTCGGTGGGGTTCTCTCTGACTGCTCGATATAGACTAATTGTATCTATCCTAAAAATATCCCATTCTAACTACCTCCTGGCATCTGCAAAAGAAAATCTTTCATCCTGTCTGCTAACAGATTTTCCCATCGTATCTGTTAACAGCATAAAATTTCCCTTTGGATCTCAAAAGGAGAATTTCCCATCGGATCTGAAAAAAGGAGAAATCTTCCTCATGACCATTATCATTAACATTCGCTGCTGGTGGTGGGAATCTTTTTTTTCTTCTTCTGTTTACGGGTCGGATTCCGCCGCTTATTCTCCGATCTTCCCGTGGTTTATTTGAACTGCACATCTGGCATGCGACAAGGATCGCCTGCATTTCGGATGTGTACACGGACTATGGGATGTAAGGCTTTGTTTGCCTTTTTCATCATAAACATCTATCAGGGATAGTGTTACGCGTTTATGCTTGTTCGCCTGCTAATCAGCGGCGCAACGAATCGTTTGTTTGCGCAAGTGTGCCTTAGCATTAGATCATGCCAGGGATTTAGGTGATAATTGCTTTTAGCACCCCAGGAATGTATCCCTTGTTTGGTTTACTTACCGACAATGGTATTTCGTGAGAAAACATCGCGTTGCTGCTCAGGCTGGGTGATCGATTTACATGCGATGATTTCCTGCATTAACGCATTGTTTAGATGCGATGGTTGCTGCTTTTTTGGATTGGTTTTGCATACGATGTATGGATGCGTTGAACTCGATATTGGAAGTTTTTGAACGTTAAGTTCCTTGGTTTTTGATATCAGGTTCAACGTTGTTACAATTTCGTATAACCTTTGTTACAGGTACGCTCACCGGCTATTGAGACACGTGTCATGGATAGAGGTAAGTATGTTCCTATTTATTGTATATTTTCAAGTGTATTCAGTATTGAACAAATAATTGGAAACAAAAATTGAATCATTGTCTATTGCGAATTTTGAATAGAATGTGCACTTGAAAGAAAAGATTTTCGGAAACGGTATTTACATCCGTTTTTTAAATAAATATAATTGGTATTGGATGTCACCTAGCGAGACAATTTACGCATTTCTTTGGTCACAAATTTACTTAATATTCTCCCTTAAGAATGGGTTGTATTTGAAGAAAAAAGCACTCGGAACCGGAAATTTGATAATCTTTTATTAAAAAATTACATTAGTGTGAAACGGTAACCTGCGAGAAATAAGAACATTCGGAAACAGAAATGGAGTCATTCTTTATTACCAAACAATATTTATATTGAACCTGAGTCTGCGAGCCAAAAGAGTTGGACCACATTTGTGTGTTGTATTCAAAATTGGATCCTATCGTGTTGAATTCACCATGCTATAGCTTAAAAAGGGGTAGCTTTGTTGGGGGAAATGAACCAAAATTAGAATCTTGACTTGTAAAATTAATAAAGCGGCTAACTCTATTAAAAAAAAAACATCAAAGAGGTTAGTGCTAGTACATTTCGTATTTGATTGTTAACTGAATCGACATATCTTCGTTGTCCGTTATACGACTTATATGACAGATTTCGTTTACGTGTGGAATCTGTGTCCTCACCTCAACAATTTCGGTTTTGCTCGTCAAAGGGTAGAAGCGTTAATATCATCCAAATACAAATCGTGCTGAGAGTCTCCGTCAAATTTCATTGTTGTCTCTATTGCTCCCCGAATGACGACACTTTTCAAAAATGTTACACCAGCGACATTTTTCAAATATCTTTCACACTCCACCAATAGATACAAATCAATCTCCCGACGTCAGGAATTGTCGTTCTGGTGACTTTAATGTACACACTAAAGTTCACATTATTGGTGACTTTAATGTACACGTCTCTAACTGGTAAGCACATTTCAACCGAACCGAGGTGGGAGGCTAGCCGAAACCTTTACTATTAGTCACAAATTCACTCAACTAGTGGTAAAATCTACATTTTGCAAGTGCCAGATAACCGGATTGATTCCGTGAACAATCTCGATTTATTTGTGTCATTCAATCTAAGTATTTATTTCATATAAATGATTGCGCCATTGAGAAACTCGCTCTGCTGTATGATATCGGATGTAGATTCATTTAGAATTTCACATTTTACATTCCTTCAAAAGAAGATTGTAGGATAAACCTTGGCTTGATAAAAATAGGCCTTACAAACAGTGACACTCTAACTCCACGGAGGTCAACTCAGGGATTTTTGTCAGAATTAGAAACACATGCAACGAAAGGATTAACATTGCGAAATTGGTTCACAGTGATAAGTTAACCAACAAATTAATTGACTGTCCAATTGGTTCGAGACTCTTCTAGTAAATGGCAAAGGGAAGACGTCTTCAGTCTTTTTAAGTGGCAAGGTATTCGTCGACCTTTCAGCCATTCCTGGGCAGTTAGCGCTGAAAGTTCAAATTAAAATCTTATATTACAGTCCACACTAGAACTTGTTTGTGGGCGCATCTGAGAGCACATAGCTTCGACGATTTCACATGGACGTTTTTAACAAATTTGCGGCGGGATGAAAAATTTCTTTGAAAATCGATCGATTCGGGTTGTTGTAGATAGCATGTCTTTTGATCTCTTTTCCATTAATTCCGAGGTGCCTCAGTATATTATCCTGCCGCCGACGCTTTTTTATGCTTCCTATTAATGATTTGTTCATTTCAAATAGAAAATTGATGAAATTGAATATTCAGTTCTGCCGACGATTGTACACTGACTTCATCATTTACGAACTGGTTGACCGATTAATTCACCAGCCGAAATTCAGTGAGATCCACTCTCAGAATTTAGATCTGATCAAAATCCTACAATGGAGGGGCCAATCTCGTAGATTTCAATGCTGCGAAGATGCAATCTGTAAGGTTTGCAAGAAAAAAAAAAGATTTTTGATTGGGCAGTTTATTTCACTAAATCTAAAGAAAGCATGAGCTTACTCAACGTCACGGATAGTAGAAAAGAGCGAGATATGAATATGTGAATTGTGGCTCAAAAATAATAGAAATTGCGGCATATATAGCTGCAGGAATATTCAATGGTGGAAATTATTCAGAACAGCGAGAACCCACTTGTACAGGAGTCTTGCTTCTTCTTCTCTTTCGATCTCTTCGGATCAGACCACCACAATTTCTTCTTCAGTATAAAACTTAAGAAAGCACCCTTCTCAACAACATTCTCCTTTATAATAGAGGATTCCTGGACCCATCCCATAGGGTCTACTGCTGACACACTACAAACACGGACATACAGTACAAGACAGCACAAAAACACACACATACACACCGGCCAAAGCGCAGATTATCAGACGCCAAAGACGTGATCTGCGTTTACTACCGCACTCAAGACCTACCGGTCTTGTACGATTTATTCCCCACCACCCTCCCATCCAAGTAATTAGAGAACAATTGAACTAACCCTGTCCACACTATCCTTAGATACGTCCTTCCCCTTTTCTTTTCAGATATCTTGAGACCGAGCCCAACATCTTCACGAATGTGGGTGATTCTGGTTATCGCAGATGACCAGAACCCAGAGACAAGATGAAGGACACATTTTTCCTTGTCTCCCTAAAGTCGGCGTCTCGCCAACCCATTTTTTTTTTTTTTTTTTTTTTCAATGGTGGATATTTATTTGTCCTTAGAGTCATGAACTATCTGGATCTGCCAATCGGGCTGGAATGTATTATGTTCGCCTATTCTTACGAGGCTCATTAATACCCCCAGAGAGGCCAGAACTTCTCAAAAAGAGAAAAAACAGCCGAAATAGATGGTTTCTTTGAGGCAAAAGGCTTGCTCTATGATCCTGGAGCTTGGGTAATTCTACTTTTCAATAACGAAAATTTAAATGGCATTTTTCTTGAAACACCTTTTTTTTCACCAGATATCCTTTAACTTATTGGCCTTTGGGAAACTTAGGTGTGGAGCTAAGTCTCCGCTATTTGTCAATAGATGACTCCAGTAATAAGTGTTGGTGGATTTCAACATATACAAAACTTCATGAACCAAGCTTAGACATATGGTATACAAACCGCTTTGACACAGTAGTGATTTTGCTCTGGCTTCATATACTTTTCGGTTGTGTGATACTGTCTGATTTTGTGCTAAATAATCGCTATTTGCGGCGGGGTTGCTTTTCTTATTTCATTCGAAGAAAATGGCGGCTGAAGCGCATCGAGAGCTCCGAAAAAGTTTACTGAGTTGCTCTAAGTGGAACAACGTGCCGTGATTGGTTCCGTCGCTTCAAAGACTGATTTCGATGTTGATAACCGTCCACGTGAAGGAAGGCCAAAAACCTTCGAAGACGCTAAATTGGAGGCATTGCTCGATGAGGATCCATGCCAAACGCAACAAGAGCTTTCATCAGCATTCGGAGTTACCCACCAAGCCATTTCCAAGCGATTGCATGCGTTCGGAATGATTTAAAAGCAAGGAACGTGGGTTCCTTATGATTTGAAGCCAAGTGACGTTGTGTGTCGTTTTCTCGCCTGTGAACAACAACTCTAGCGGCAATAAAAAGGAAGGGTTTCCTTCACCCCAACATTACGAGTGATGAAAAATTGATTCATTACAGCAACCCGAAGAAAACAAAATCATGGGGACTGCCCGGTCATGCTTTACGTCGTCGGGTCGGCCGAATATTCAAACTGCGAAGGTTATGCTGTGTATTTGGTGGTACCAGGCCGGTGTCATTTATTATGAGCTGTTAATACCGAACAAAAGAATCACTGGGAAACGGTATCGACTTCAATTGATGAAAATGGCCACAATACGAGGAGAGGAACGAAAAAATTAATCTACAGCATGACAATGCCCGGCCTCACTTTGCCAAAACCCCTAAAATCTACCTCGAAACGCTTTAATGGGAAGTCCGACCCGCCATATTCCCCAGATATTACCCCGTCCGATTATCACTTGTTCCGTTCGATGGCACCTGGTTTGGCTGATCAGCAGTTCCGCTCATGTGAAGATATCAAAAAATGGTTTGATTCGTGGATAGTCCCAAAAGATGAACACTTTTGCCGCAACCATATTCGAGCTCTTCCCGGAAGATGAGGAAAAGTTGCAGCTAGTGATGGGAAATATTTCGAATGATTTATTTGTAACAACTTTTTCACAATAAAGTTGCCTCTTTATAAAAAAAAAATTCAGTGAGAGCTTAGTTGCGCACCTAATATATTAAGTATTGTTTTTAACAATTTGTTTATAAAAAAAAAGGGTTTTTTTTTGTTCACAATTTTATTTTTCATTTTTTTTTATTATTTTGGTTCATGCAAAGAATTCCATATTTCAATGGAAAAAATATAACCTAATATAACTTAAAATTATTGTTTTTAACAATTTGTTTATAAAAAAGGGTTTTTTTTTCTTTTTGTTCTCACATTTTTATTTTTTTTTTTTTTTTTTTAATTAATTTTGGTTCATGCAAAGAATTCCATATTTTAATGGAAAAAAATTGTTCGTTGATTTCAGATAACTACAAGGACCTGGGTGTTGCACCGAACAAATCAGAAGAGACAAGTTTGGTCAGCTGTAGCTTCGCCATTTTTTTTTTTTTTTTTTTTTTTTTTTTATTCATACAAATTATTTTTCGTGGACATTTTAATGACTATTATAATACGTAACTTCAAAAATTATAATAAATGTTTTCAGTTTTTTGTAAAAACTTATTGAAAGACACGTCGTTTAAAGGAATTTCCCCCCAGTGGCTATAGACAGTGTCAATTCGAAGGCATGTTTATCTGTTTTAGATATATAACTGCTTGTACTCTTCTTCCTAACGCCCTGTGATTAGGACATGAGCATGTACTCACAGCTAAGTGGGATTTCCATAAAAGGTGACTTAAGGCCAAATAGTAGATGGGCTCCGAACTGCCCTTCCATCTAGCTATAGCTTACGTGAAATGTTCGGAAGAAATCTGTGGTCATCTTTTGGAGCTTGACTGATGGAGCGGCTCGAAAAAAATGTTAGTACAGTGGGAAAGTTGGTCCCAAGATGAGATATCATCTCGTAAAACTATACGTTCTGAGATACGATCGAGAGTAATCTTCGATCATGTCCCGGAAATTTTTCTGATGGCTCGGACTGAGAGATAAGACATGCTGATTACCTCCTGAGATAAAGAATTTCTGAGGTAAAGTAGTCTCTAATTCGTATCTCCATATATGTATGTATATTCCATACAAATAAGATAAGAAGCAGGCAAAAAAAAAAAAAAGAAAGGCGATTAAACCACGGCAACTTTAAACGGATAACCATATGCTTATTGAAAACCCATGAATACCAATGAAGACCACAAAGTTACAAGAAACAACCTTTATCTAAATTTGGAAGTAAAGGGTCGTTAAATTTTAAGGGCCGCTGTTGATTTTGAATTGTTATTATGATAATATTGGCATGGTTCAATTAGGAACAAAATATCGACCGAATGGCCGCCGCGACCTCGGCGGCACACCTCCATCCGATGACGCTGAGGCATAATTGAGGTTCTATGCCGTTAACGTGCCAAATTATCTCATCCTTTAGCTCTTGAATTGTTGCTGGCTTATCGACGTACACCTTTTCTTTCAAATAACCCCAAAGAAAGACGTCCAACGGTGTCAATCACATGATCTTGGCGGCCAAGTGACATCGCCACCACGTGAGATAACACGGCCATTGAATTTGTCGCACAAAAGAGCCATTGTTTCGTTAGCTGTGTGGCAAGTGGCACCGTCCTGTTGAAACCACATATCGTCCGCGTCCATATCTTCCAATTCGAGCTATAAAAAGTTCGTTATCATCTCACGATAGCGAACACCATTCACAGTAACTGCCTGACCGGCCTCATTTTGAAAAAAAAAAACCGCCCGATGATGCCGCCAGCCCATAAACCGCACCAAACAGTCACTCTTTGTGGGTGCATTGGTTTTTCGACAATCACTCTTGGATTATCATTCGGCCAAATGCGGCAATTCTGTTTATTGACGAATCCACTGAGGAGAAAATGTGCCCCATCACTCAAGATGATTTTCTTCGAAAATTGATCATCCGCTGTTGCCATTTCTTGCCACCATTCTGACCATTCACGACGCTTGAAATGGTCAAGAGGCATTAGTTCTTGAGTCAATTGCACCTTGTAAGCGGGTAAATGCAAGTCTTTATGCATAATGTTCATCAACGACGACCGCGAGAGGTGCAATTGTTGGGCACGACGACGAGTTGAGGTGGACGGCTCTTCAGCCACACTATCACGAACAGCAGCAATATTTTCTGCAGTACGAGCTGTACGAGCATGCACTGGTGTTTTCACATCTCCTACAGACCCGGTTTGCTCAAATTTTTCCACGGTTTTTCCGATTGTACGCACATTTGGACGATTAAATTGACCGAAAAAATCACGAAGTGCACGATATGCATTTTGATTTGAACGCTCATTTTCATAATAAGCCTGAATACCTTTAACGCGTTGCTCGATTGTGTATCTTTCCATGGCTCAAATTGAGTTAGTCGGAAATAGAGAAATGTCAAATGAAATGCAAACTTGACGTTTAGGTGTGGTTCACATTCAACATCGGCCCTTAAAATTTAACCACCCTTTATTTTACGTTTTTATGACTTTGTTTATACCCGACTAGAACTCTGCTTTCTTTCTATTAACACGAGAACTTGAAATCAAACAGTGGCATTTTTTGTCTGTTCTATTCCGTTCTGAGCTTTACATTTCATAAACGATGACAAGAAGTTTTATTTATATAAAAGACTCACTTTGATTAAACAAAAGCGGTTGCAAAAGATGCGAAATAGTAGATCTAATCAAGACACTGGTCAAAACAACTAACAACAAAAGTTATTCAACCATGCATTACGTGCTCGCAAGCCATTTTGCGGAACAAAAGCGCTATTATATGGTAGGAATAAATAGATAATGACTACAGATATCCTTTTGCCTTAAAGGTAGTTGAACCTAACACAAAAACAACGTTAACAATAACCTCGTACAACGCTTCCTCTTATGTGAATTATAAGAACCCACCGGACCTGAAGACATTTATAAAAAAAATAATTATGAAAATAGTCATTTCCTTCTGATAATAGTGTTTCTACCTAGCACCTGGGATTAGGGCCCTAGATTCATAAGCTCATAATAATGACTATTTCTACTCCTTTAGATCTTTCTGGTTCTCTCGCCGACCGGAAAGTCTTAAGAACTCGGCAAGGATTACAAGCCCGACACAAAGTTTTAGGTCCCATAAAACCCTTTTCAGAGAACAAATAGCATCTTGTGCTGTCCGTTTTTAATCAGTAAAAAGTTGTCCTCCTCTTTTAACTGTTCACACGTTACACAGTTGCACGTATCTGCAAATGGTTTCGATGGATATCTAAATAAATTTCTGCTCAACAGGTAAATGTAAATTGATTTGCTATAATAAGCAAACTTTTGACAGCATATTTCAAATAAATCCGTAACCGGATTCACTGCAGGAAAGTAAACAACTCCATTAAATTAATTACTCGATTAATCATCAAAAATTAAAATGCCTACAGCAATAATTATGGCGCAAGTGTGCCCGGAATCCACACTCAAAAAAGAAGACATTCAGAATAAATTAGACCACAAATTGAGCAAAAAGTGTTCAAACAAAAATATTTCTACTGGATTTGCCTAGCCTTGGAATATTTCAATATATACCGTCTGCGTCACATACACGCTATAATATTGACCGTAAATTTATGCCCGCATTAACTATCACGCAGCACACGAGCAGACCCAGAAAAAAACGAAGTATTTGCACAAATGTAATCCAACACGAAAATGAAGGCAAACACCGATACACTTGTCGTCCGAGTAGAATAGAAAAACATTCAATACTCGTAAACACAAAAACGCAAGCGAACAATTAACAGAAGGTTTTTATTATTACTGACGATAGCAAAAGGTAGTGAATGATCACTACTATCCTAAAGAGAGATCAGATTCAGAACTGTCTAAAGGACACATTAGTCATTCTGAAGAAAATATTTTCCCGCACCATTGGAAATCAACCTCTTCCTGATGTATTCAATAACTACATAACAATCCTGGCAAAAGGGTTTATTTGAAATTGATTTACTAATAAAAATTAATATTGAATGACATTTCGTTTTTAATAATACCTTGCTTTAATTCCTTCCGTCAGGACAAACAGTTCCATAAGACATTCGCCTTCGCATTCCGCGTTCTTATTCCCAAGAATCGTTTTTAATGTTATCCGTGTATTCAAACAATTCACACCAATCACCAGACGTAATTAGAACAACATTATCACTTTCACCGGTGGACCAATCTGCACTACCAGCAATTGAATCGGATGAATTGACAAACTATCAAACAGACACAAAACACTTTAGAACGGCGAAGCATATACACATATCCGTGTTACAAAGTGTACACAAGCTTCGTCCTTGTGCAATACAACATCCGGATAGTCGAGAGCAAATTACACGAACATGCGAAAAACACCACGAAAACAACGGCACTGATCAAACCGGAAAGATACACAAGATAAATCCCTTCTGACCAGCAGCAAGTGCTGTAGCGTTCTGCTCGAGCTTATATCCTGTGCTTCATGGGAATGACTGAATGCTACACTTGTAGAGCCGTTACGTAAAAGCCCTTTACTCAAGCAACGTTCCGTTGCAATGTACATTCAACGTGGGACTACTGAAATTCAGTACCTGTTTAGTATTTAAAGAGTCCTTGATTATGGAAGCCGAGCTTTTCCGTTTTATGGTGGGCAGACGCATACTTCGTCAAATTGCTATTGAAAAGTTGACTCAAGAGAAGTTTGTATTCAGATTATTCTCTCTCCAAGTTTGAGAGGTTTTTGAGTGAATTTTTGAGGAAAAGATGGTATTATAGGCTGGCTAGAATTTATTGCCCCATAATAATGTAAGTACATGACTTTCTGGGCAGCCCTAGGTATGCAGCATTTCCATTTATCAGGGTATTATTGTACCCGTTTAACCGTCAAATACACGTCTTAGAGTAGTAAAGTAGGTTATTTTAGAAATGGTAAAGTAAGGGGTCCAAGGTAATATCTATTCGAAGGCTCAATAAAATTGAGTTATATGCATTCTAAAAATCTGATCAACTGGAGGTTTGTAGGAAAACCTTAATCCTCTTCACCCATCACATTATTATTTTTATTTTATTTATTTATCTACAATATATTTATGAACTTTTACAAAATTTAGTACAATTCCCATATAACTAAATTTGCGGCCGGTTACCCTTGGTCCAAGGGAAGAGCATCGGCTTGTCGATATAGTTTTCATTTCCAGGATTAAGATAGAGTTCATCTGTTTGAAATAACCTGTTAAATCAATCCGCCATAGCAAGAGGAATAAATCAGGATGTAAGAGGTAGAATTATCAGAAATAGTCACAAATGCCGGAATATTGTAGCTGATTTTCACAAACCTTTCTTTATTTGCAACTTTTTATAATACACAAACATACGCGCAATGTCTCTGCTCTCAACCCGGCGAAGGCCAGGACGGTCCTTGTCCCTTTTCAATCCAAGTTGACATGCAGTCTCCACGGGACACCCCGGGATAGCTACTTTGGCACCAGCCAAGTAGTGAACCAATGCATGTAGCGACGTCCTGACAAAGGTTGGCACAAAGCTAATAACCTTACCGGGAAAAACAAATTATTATGGACAATTTAACAAGTCTCGCATATGAAGCGGATACCGCTGGAGAGATTCGCTAAATATGGCCAAGACCTGATCCTGGTTGTAGTGCCGATGATAATGATGATGATGATAACACACATTCAAAAGATATCATTATAAAAAAACCCCTGCGATTGAAAACGTTGGTCGTGTTCAAAAATTGAACATATATTTTAAAAGGACGTTATCTTATGTTATTACGAAAATAGTTAGCCATGTTATTTGGCAATGAAAAAAAAAAAACAAAAAAAAATACAACATGGAACGCATAACGAGATGGATAGAAAAAGTACGAAAATACTATAGAAAGATACAGTGTTTCACAAAACCTTACAATACCTTACTCTCCACCCAAACCTTGGTACTCCCCAATTGAATTTATTATTATTATTTATTGGCCTGTAGGAACCCGGAAGTTCATGACCTCACTGACTCGACTCCGGCATCGTTCCCTGTCCTGTGCACTCTCCTTTCACCCCCGACCATCGGATCCGATCTCCTCAAGGTCAAACCTAACATTGTCCTCCCATCCCCGTCGCGGCCATCCTACCGGTCTCTTTCCCGTTGGTCTGCCGTCAAGAATTCTACGCACGGTCCTATCGTTGCCCATTCTGCCCATATGTCCGGCCCATCTTAATTTTCGCGACTTGATTACTCTCTCTATTGTAGGTTTGCAGTATAGCTCTTCCAATTCGTGGTTGTGGAGTTTCCTCCATTGTCCTGCCTCCTCGTCATATTTACCTCCAAAGATACCCCTCAAAACTTAATTCTGCCACGTTTCACATCCGTATAGAGCAATCAGCATGATTGTGGTTCTATATACGCGGAGTTTTATGTTACGTGAAAGTGTGGCGTTTCCGCCAAACCCCACTGTCTACTTACCATAAGACCCCCATAACATTCAGCCAATTTCCTAACTTCACTAATGCATTCGCATTAGTACCTGAAAATCCGTCACGCATCATATAGATCAAATCTATAATCTTAAAGTCCCTGTAAAGAAAACTTACCTTTTCATGCATCTCTTCGCATACAATTTTCCGTAAGATTTCTTGCTGTACTTATCTGGAATTCCAAACCAATTCGGCACCTTCGGTACCAGACAAATTCCTGTAAACAAAATGATTTGGTTTGCATACAATGCAACCGTCATGACAGGGACCATAAATATTGCGACGTCTATTTTCCCAGCCGCGCCATGACAGACACATAGGCTGGCGACTTACACCCAAAGGACCAAAGCAAATACGCATTCCGCGCCTCTAGGCATCAATTAAATCCTACAGCATACACAAATGCAAATAGGAATTCAATACCTACGCTTACTAGCGATGCCATAAACACCATTTCCCAGTCACCTAGCTAAAACCCATTAGTACATTTCCACATCGCAACGTCGTCTCTTTGCTTAGCCGCGATGCACATTTCCAACAAAGATCCCATTGGCATCCGACGAGTTCGGTTTTATTCGCTTTACCGAAATCGTATCCCATGCCACTTTATGCCCTTTCTTTGTCATCCATGAAAGAACCATGCACACATACATTGCCAAGTCTTCCTTCCTTGTTTCCACCACAGAGATTCTTTCTTGGGTCAACTCACCCCAAAACGATTAAATATCGTCGAGCCGTTTTCCACCCACTGACCGCCATGGTCACGCGTCACTCCCGCTCTCCGTCACAGCGGAGACGCGCATATATATTTCGGAGTCGTGTTAGTGTTGCACCCCTAGCCCTTACAATCAGTGTTCGAATTAGTTCTTATATTTCAAACAGTGCCTCCGTCAAATGTTAGTATCCAATAAGTAAATGTAACGGAACAATAATCCATGGATTCAAACTAGTTATCACAATAACGGTGTTTTTTCCCATTTAAAATAAAAATAAAACTAATCAAAGAAATAGCGTGTTTCATATTTTTACTTCTACTGTGTTGGTGTTTGGCTTTTCCTTTTGTGTCGGCGGAACAACGGGTGAACCTGGGCGCGTGAACAATTTATGATGGAGGAGGAAGTGAACGGAGTGCCTGTGTATTGGCACAATATTTCCTCCCCACAATAGCAGTTTGGATTTCAGCAGTTTACTGACTGCGTGCCAACTAGCGTTGCCGGAGTGTAGTCTTTTGTTAATTTCCTTCCACTTCGACTTCGAATCTGCTTGAACGAAAACAAAGGGCGAGTCAGAATAGAAAACCACCTCTCAGAACCATTTGAAATCCGGGACGGACTAAAACAGGGCGATGGCCTCTCACCATGTCTCTTTAACCTTGTCCTCGAGAAAGGTACAAGACGACAACATGGCCGGATCATCTCTGAACCGGATCACACAAGTGCTCGCATATGCAGATGACATCGCCGTTTTGGGCGATAATCTAGAAACTATAAGTAAAAGCAGTGAAATCATCATGCAAGCGGCAGAAGAGGTGGACCTAGATATAAATGAAGACAACACCATGATTACCATACATGATTACGGCGAGAGCAGGTGGAACTCAGGGAACACATAACCGTCAGAGGCAAGATATTTGAAAAAGTTAAAGAATTTAAATATCTGGGAACGATACTGACGGCCAGTAATGAATCCGCATTGGTAGTCTCCCAGTATTTCTTCTGCGTACGGTGTGATGCTCGCCAGAATGACATTTGTTAATATTTTGTATGGGGTTGGGGGCAATGATATTCCTCTGTAGTTTTCGCAGTCAGATCTGTCGCCTTTTTTGAAAACGGGGACGACTATTGAGGTTTTCCATTCTTCCGGAGTGACTTCCTTACCCCATATTGTTTGGATGAATTGGTGGATCTTTCGAGCGGTTGCCTCTCCTCCATGCTTAACAAGCTCTGCTGACATGCAGTCGACTGCGGGAGCCTTGTTGTTTTTCAATCGATTTATTGCGTCTACAACTTCGTTGAAAGATAGCTCTGGGATCTGAGGCTCGGCTGTATGTACGCCTGGGGGGTTTATTTGTGGTTTATGGGTCCGTACATTGAGCAGGTTTTCAAAGTACTGCTTCAATCTTGTCACAATATTGTTTGTTTCTGTGACCAGACAGCCGTTTCCGTCTCGAATTTTTTTGTCTCTCCCTCGGTAGCCATTTCTAATCTAATTTATGCCGGCATACATACCTCTGATGTTCTTTGCTCTAGAATTGTCTACGATTTTTTCGATCCGAGTCTTCTCCCATTCGCGTTTTTGTGTTTGAAGAGTCTCATTGTTTCTCTCCGAATCGTCGCGTATCTTTCGGCGTCGACTTTATCATATCTTTCTAAGTGGATCACTCTGAGGCGCTTACGTTCTTCGATCTTCGGCCTGCACTCATCGTCAAACCAAGGTTTCCTTAAATCCCAATACCTTTTGGGCTGTTAGTTTGATTGTGTCTCTGATCGATGCCCATTTAGTGTCCACACTATTAGCTTCCTCTTCCTCACTGCTCCCATTCTCTAGAATGCTGAATCTATTCGTTAGTACGTCTTGATATTCAAGCCGTTTGCGCAGGCCTGTTAGTTTATCAATGTCGAACTTTTTGCTCGTCTCCCGTGACTGCCCATGTGGGATTGCTGCGAGGTGACTCCTGATTTTGTCCATCACTAGAAGATGCAAAACGTACACTGACTTCATTTAGTACACTACTGTTTGCGTTGGTATTCAAATTGTGTTTTAACTACATCTTTAAAACACAGACGAAATGCATTGTGTGTGTCCCCGTTCAAAAAACTCACTTACAGAAAAGCTTTAAGGGATATGACCAATGTAGAATTTTCAAAAATTGATTTTTTTTTTTTTGGCTTAAATGATGCCGTACTATCCATAAGAAGAAGATACTATTCCATTTATAATGAAAAAAAAGAACACTATACCATAAACTTCCCACCGACGATAATCCACAGTACGACAAATGGCCTCCAGGCACGGACTGGTGTTGGGGCCAGAAAGCAAAAGCTGCCTACTTTCCAGTACAAACAATCTCTGAATGCCGATGTTATTAAAGCCATTAAGCCGATCTATGAAGAGCTTTCAAATGATGATATCCTGACTCGCTGTTTGGGAGCCCTAACTCAAAACTGGAAAGTTACAGGTAAAAATTTAAACGAGTTTTCTCGAAACCACTTTTTTTCAAATTGGCCTTACAAATCGCTTCAAGACTTTTTTTGTCCGATTGACTTCAAATTTCAACAGCATCTTTCTAATACAATTTCGCAGAGAAACAGGTACGAAATTTTCGATTAATCAAAAACGTTTTATTTTATGGGCACTTTAATACGAAATTTTTCATCAAAAATTTAACCTTTAACTTCAAATTCCCGCAATTTTTCGAAAACCAATATTTTTAAAAATCCGTACGTGTATCCCTAGATTTTTTTGTTCCAAATTAAAATTTGTGGACGGTAGGTGTAAGGCCGTGGAGCGCCTTATCAACAAGATGACTGTAGGTAGTGCACGTTGGCAGAAAATGTCTGCATAAAAAACAAACCAAACGTTATTTGTTCCTTTAACATGGGTACTAACTGTATATATAATCTCTTTTTTAAATAAATAATTTTTTTTACAAAAAATAGTTATGAATATGCAACTCATTTAGAGCCTTCTACTGTGTCTATACCCCTTAAATGGCCAGAGGATCACAGAGAAATAGTCTTTAGTCTAATTATACGAAAGTGGGGTGCGAGGGTCCTTACGAAATACACAACATAGTATCCGATGAGAACTCGGAAATCAAAATAGGAAATAAATTTAAAATTTTACACAATAATAATATAAAACTATTTTCGGAATAAATAAATAAAAAAAAAGTTAAAGAAAGAAAATTTTTGAGTTTATATATATATTTATATATATTGGAAGAAAGAAAGAAAATTTTTGGATTATATATTAATATAATGGAAATTTTTGAGTTAATATCTATATTCGAACGGAAAAGAGAATTTTGAAACATAATATTAATATTATATAATTAATATAATAAGTAAGAATAATTTTTGGATAAGAAAAGAAAAGGTTCCAAGGAGAAATATTTAAATTTAGTTAATATATAATGTAAATAGACAATAGTGTTAAGAACTTTTTGAAATTTAAATATTGTAGCCTTGGATTAATTCTGAAAACTATTGTAATTGAACGAAAATCCAAGCCTTTATTTAATCTTAATTTAATCCATAGTTACAAAAAAATTATTCTCTTCAAGGATAATTTTCTTTCTCGAAGAAGGGTGGGATGTTGTATTCCAGAATACTACCCTATTAGATTTTTACACTGAATCTCATTACTTTTCTAACACGCCGCTAATACTTCCTCTGTTCATATCTTATTCTCACTTAATACATAACATTAATAAACTTTCACAATATTCGATATCAAGCATATTACAGCACATTTCATAACATGCCCCTTTTCATAACATGCACCTTTTTTTTCATTCAAAACATAGCACTTTGATTTTCGTTCAAATTTTATTCAATTTAAAAGTCACAGAAACTGAAGGAATACTTTGATAAAATTTGTCTTGTTCCAATTATACTTTCCAACCAATTAGAACAATAAGTAGCATAAGAAGAGAGAAATTTTAATTGTAAAATCAATTTGAGTTAGAAGTCGAGGAAAAGAAGTAGTTAGTTGAGTTTCAGTTTAAGTTCAAATTGAGTTAAGTGAAGTAAAAGCAGTTTAATTGAGTAAATAAAGTAGTTTATTTATTAAAACCTCCACGCTCTTCCCTCAAGAGAGGAAGCACGGCGCTGAAGACGTTACAGCGCGATAATGATTGGCTAATAACCGTGAGAATGTAAAATCCATATTTTCATCCCTAATTGGGATCAGTCGTTACACATCCACTACCGGTGACGGCCACGCCGCACCGTGTCAAAAACATCCCTCGCCGCGTACATCTAATTCTAATCAGTCGACATTCATTCATTATCGCAGCCGTTATTCAACTACCATAGCGTGTGCACGCTGGTGCACACGCTCGAGTCAGAACCTAAGAGAAGTGTTGTCAGACGAACGTAGTGCCCCGTTGGTCAATTGAGAGAGAGAAACGCGCTGCCTTTCAAAATTCAAAGACTGTTAGCAATTACATATTTGCCACGCATTGAAGGATGAATTAAAGAACAAATTTAAAAGTATAAATGCGAAATAAAAAAGAACAAATAAAAACTAAATTAAAATAAAACAGCGCAGTATCATTTATTGCCTTCTCCTTGATTTAGGGCCGAACAATGGTTTGGTGCATTTTATTAGTACAGTGTCGAGTTGGTGGATTTTAAGTGAACCAAGTGCCCGTGTTCGGTACCAAACTTCTACCCCCACAGTTGCATTCGGCTTTTTCAAATAATAACGCGTGCACCAGACGAACAAGTCAATTTAATGGAGCAAACACTAAATATCAATTTTAGATGGCCAGGTAATTACACGGAATCGAAGTGTACAAGTGCACAATACCCTCCCCCACAGTATGTGTAACATCTTGAAGTAGATTTGTTTTCGTTCGAGATTGGTGTACATCGACTCTTATTTTCTATATCCTCTCCCTCTTCTTTTGCCCAAAGATTATGAGAAAAAAATACTTATTTTGTAAAAACTTATCCAAATAGAAAACTAGCACCTTGGTATATGGACGTTTTTGGTGATTACATGGCAGCCAAACATTGGGGACAATCACGATTGATCGATTCCACTTTCAGTTTATGTTTGACAGCCATTGAAAGCAGACAACCTCGTGAATTCTCGAATAAGCTACCCATGTCGTGTATTCCGATATCATAAATGAATTAAGTACCCGTTGCCAAGTTTAGAAATGCCGTCAAACAGACAACCCAGTGTTAACAAATCATCATCATCATCGGCACTACAACCTGGAACCGGTCTTGGCCTTATTTAGCAAGTCCTGAGGGTTGTTAAATTTTCCATAATGATTTGTTTTTTCCGGGCAAGGTCATTAGTCTTGCGCCAGAGGCTCCCCGACGGGGAATCGAACCGCGGTCTCCCGCATGACAGGCGGGTATACTAACCAGTATACTATTGAGGAGCTAGTGTTAACAAATAGAACACATTAAATAAAAGTTATTAATAAATCAAAAAAAAACAGTATCGTGTACAACTATGTATTCAGCGAATGTTTGTACTGAGTTTTAAAGATAAATATAAACACAAATTACAATAAACATGGAGTACAGTAAATCAATAAAACAACAAAAACGTAAGTTAAACGTGACAAATCATTATCTCTCAGTGCATTAAATAAAATTCAAAAAGAAGTGCATACAAAAACAGGTGAGTGGGGCGCAAAAAGTGTTCGAGGCAATAAAAACAAAAACAATAAAAAGATAACACTTCGGTTGCAAATGCGAAAGTAAAAATAAAAAATATATAGCTCGTTAAGAAAGTAAGTTTTAAATTATCGTTTGGCGCGAGTGCAACCTTACTGACTCTTAGCCGACGGTAGGCGAGTTCGACTCAGCCTGTGGGAGAAGTCGAGTTGCGTCGTGGTTCATATAGCAGGTTGCCTTTGTTTTTTTTTATGAAAACAAACTGGAAAGAACCAGAATGAACACGGAGGACGATAAAAACGCGACAACACAAAAACGAAAAGCAGTTCCGAAAAATCCCATTGTGACGCGAAGTAAAACCGCGAAATTAACAACACAGAAAAGAGAACAGCAGATGGAGGAGGAAAGTGTGCTCCCCGCCCCCTCCAACTTTAACATGTATGGGGCAAACAATTCATTCGCTTCTCTTGCATTCTTAGAGTCTGGGGATGAAGAGGAAGAAATAAGTGAATTGGAGGTGAAACTTGCGATGGCAAGAGCCCGATTACAAGAGAGACGCCGAAAGAAAAAAAAGGGGCGCTCAAACAAGAAAAAAACCCACAACAACTACAAAAGCCAAAGCCAAAAGTCGGCCAACAGCAACAATTTCACCATCAACAGCAACATCAACTTCAACATCAGCAGCATCAACAGCAACATCAACAGCAACTACCAACACAAAATCGATCAACGAAACAGCAAGCAACACACCAGCAACAAAGCAACAATAACAGCCGAAAAATAAAGATGGCATCAATCAACACCATAAATGTTGACTGTAAGGAATTGGTAAGTCTTTGTAGGCTAGCCATAGGAAACAATTTTGCAGTTAAACTACTAACAGGTAACGGGCATGCCATTCAAACATGTACGGTGGCAGACCACGACAAAATAAAAGAGGTCTTAAAAAGAGCCACCGCGGAATTTTACTCGTTCACGCCGAAACAAACGAAGAACGTAACGGTTTTATTAAAGGGTGTCGACCCTGAAATGGAACCGGAGGCTCTGTTCGAAATGCTTCAAAACCTGAAGCACGAAGATCTCTAGTTTACCGCGGTAAGACCTCTCACCACATCCAAGGCAAGAAGGGAAAACCGCAAGCTACCCTTCTTTTTGGTTCAATTAACACGCAGCAGCAGAATTGGTGGTCTAAGAAAGATTACAGTCTTGGATCATCAAATGGTCACATGGGACAAATTAAAAAGAGGCAGAGACATCCTGCAATGTGTCCGCTGCCAAAGGTTTGGTCACGCGGTGGGTAACTGTGAAATGCGGCGCCGTTGCGTAAAATGCGGAAAGGACATTAGGCAGAAGAATGCCCTCTGGGAAAAGAAAGGGTAGAAGACAAAGCCCTTCTAAAGCGCGCAGTGTGTCGGAATGAGGGACTTCCCGCTAATTATCGAGGTTGTCCTAAATTCCAAGAAATAATGGCAAGAAGCGTGACTCGCCAAAAAAACACAGAGCCAGCTCGTACAACAACAACGCCGGTAACATCACAGCGGTCGTACGCACCAGTTGCGTCGGGTGGGAGAGCACCATCGGGGTCGCAATCTCTATTAGAAAAGGGATCAATCATAAAGTAATATATAGCGGAGAAGTGCGCAGGTTCCGGGAGCTGGAAGCCTGTATCGTACGCATACCCCTTCAGCAAGGAAGGGGTTTGTATGCGATTGCGGTCTACGCACCTGAGGAGCACCAACATAATCTATTTATAGCAGAGCTCGAGACTCTCTTCCGATGCTAACAATTGCGCCGGGGAAAAAAATACTTTATCCTAGGGGGGGATATGAACGCAAAGCATAGAAATTGGGGAAATTATATATCTAATGCCAGAGGAAATCAGTTGGCTGGTTGGTTAGATCAGTTTCATATTGAATATAGAACTGACCTGCTAGCTACGGAATATCCATCGTTCCCTAGAGGTAGATCGTTCTTAGATATCTTGCTAATCGACTCACGACTGAGATTACTTAACACCAACAGACGAAACACAAACTGTTTACGGACAATTGAATACGACAGTGACCACTGTTCATTCACGGCAGTAATAGAGCTTCCGAACGAGCTCGCAGATCTGGAGGAATTCGTTATCCCGCAACCCTACAACTACGGGGCAATGCGATGGCCGCGGTTCACCAAATCATTAACAATAGAACTTCGTTCGAACGGGTTTAATCCGCCAGTAAACAGAAACCGTATAAATGACGAAATCGACAAATACATTCAACTAATGGACGAAACCGTTAAACGAACAATGGACAAAACAATTCCCAAAACAACAGTTACAGATCACATAAACAGAAACACAACAATAAACGCACTCCACAAGAAAAAGAGCAGACTGCTATCGAAAATAAAACAATTACACAGACAGTTTACAGACAGACAAGACCAGGAGATGATATCACTGAAACCCCGATTAAAAAACCTCCAACAACTACTAAAAGCTAACTATAGATTAGCAACAAATTTGTATTGGAACAACAGAATTCGAGCTATAAAAACTAATAACCCGAATATGCTCCCACAAATAAATAAAATATTCGGGAGAAATAATCAAAACGAGATTCAGTGTCTCCAAATTCCACGTACTAATGTAAACAAGCAGCTGCTAACCAACATTGGCATAGATGCATAGAACGCTATCATCAACAGTGAGCTCTTCGTGATCGAAGATCCTTTGGAAAAGGTGAACGCTGTGGGAGCTGTCTTTCAGGAAATGTACAAGGTGAATGAAAGCATTCACCGAAATCACGATCTGGAGGACAGAGCTCTACCGAATCACCTGCACCTCCGAAATGGAATCTCACATTGGCAATCGAATAATCCGGGTTTTACCGAATTCAGTGACGATAATCTGTCAATTGACATCAATGCCAATGGTGAGGCTAATAGCCTTTTAATCACAGGGGAAGGAATCCAGAGTATCTTCGACTCATTAAGAAGCAAAAAGTCAGTGGGAATAGACGGAGTACCTAACATCGTACTCAAGAACCTGCCCCCAAAGACAATAGATGTATACACAGTCCTGTTTAACAACGCGTTGAATAATGGATATTATCCCACGCGTTGGAATCGGCTATCATTCAGCCCATCCCAAAAAAGGGCAAAGACTGTACAAACCCAATGAACACGCGTTTGATAAGTTTACTCCCAAGCATCAGTAAAGCATTTGAAAAGACTATTAACAAAGCTCTGCTAAAATGGGTAGACGACAACAACATTATTCCAAATAACCAGTTTGGCTTTAAGGCGGGTCATGAAACCACACATGCCGCAGCTAAACTGGTCTCTGACATACAATGGAATAAATGTAGGAACCAATGCACAGGTGCCTGTCTGATCGACTTGGAAAAAGCCTTTGATACCGTCTGGATCGAATGTTTATATAACAAACTGGTAAGACATGGCATACATAAGCCTTTGCTATATGTACTTTACGATATGTTAAAGGACAGGAGGTTCGTGGTCAAAAGTGGAAATGTGACTTCTAATAAAACGTATAATATCAAGAATGGCTTGCAACAGGGTGAGGTACTCTCTCCGATTCTTTTTAACATTTACATTAGCGACTTATTAGATGCACTCCCGCAGTCTATTGCGTACGCAGACGATCTCATAATTTACAGAACAGCTTCGAAAGTTGAGATCATAAATAGTTTAATACACCGAGACTTCAGCGCTATTGCGATGACTGGAAACTTAAGACCAGCTTCCAGAAATGTGAAGCCATCCTATTTAGAACCCCATTATATAAATCCACGAACGACACAAGGAAAAACTGTCAAAAGCTAGTTATCGTGGGACCGCATGGAGATAAACTGGAAACCAAGAGTGTAGTTAAATACCCTGGCACCTGGCTAGACCATTATCTGTATTTCAACAGACATGTAGAGGCTGCTTTGCTCAAAGCGAGGAAAACTTTTGCTATGACAAGGGGGCTATTTCACACTAGCCAACTTGACAGCAGGGTAAAAGTCATATGCTACATGACGCTAATCAGGCCAATGCTCATATATCGTTGTCCGGTGTGGTTTAACATAGGTCCAAATTTGATGGAAAAGATTCGGGTGTTCGAAAGGAAGTGTCTCAGAATCTGTCTCAGATTATATCGAGCACCGGAATCGGAGTACAAAAAGTACTACTCAAATGAGACTTTATATAATGAAGCCTGCATTAATAGGGTGGATAATTGTATGATTAAATTAATCGGAGGTCATATTGCGAGTGCAATAAGCTCGTCCGATGACCTAATTTTCAGGGCTTATTATCCAAATACCCTGTACTATGAGAACGTGCGTCGCAACGGTATTGTTCCACCAGAGGCGTTCCTTGATTTGGACATGAAAGGGCTTATACAGGATAGATCCGGAATTCCGCTGATCTATCATGTAAGTAGATCATCCGTAGACGGGCGATTGTGCTACGGACGGGAAGTAACGCGCACCGAAGAAGAGCTCCTGCGCTTCAGTAGGGCTATCTCCCACAGAGACCGGGACGATCGTATTGGACAGCGTCAACAGTTCTCTTGGTTGAATGGCATATAAAGACCTGGATACAAAAGTCGGTAAAGAATAACAGTATTATCAGCCAGCTTACATAGACTTAGCTTTTCTAGAATTAGGGTAGTATAAGATTTAAGTTAAGTTAAGTTAAGTTTTTTTAAATAAAATTATATCCATAAAAAAAAAAGTAGGTTAAATTTTAGGAACAAAAACAAAAAAAAAGTTGAAAAAATTTTTCTTTGTCATTCAAATAATTATAAGTACTCTGTGGGGAGGAAGTAATGTGCATAACACGGACACTAGGTTTACTTCCTCCTCCATCATAAATTGGTCGCGCGAACACTGCTCACAACGCAAGGGGGAAGAAAACGATGGTTGACCTTCGCGACCGAGCGGACACAGCACAGAAACAAAAACACTCAGGCGATGCTATTTATGCATAATATTGTAAACAAAAAAAAATCCTTACATATACTTATTATTAGTGTTGAATTATTTTAATACATTCTTAGCTATTACACACACGAACTGCGGCACAAACGTTTTAACTCACCGTACCGGCGCCGGCACGGTGGATGACGAGCGACCCGACCGCTCTGAAGATTGAATTACGACTCAACGATATCTTGCTCGTTCAGAGCTCACTAGCTCATCGGTATGTGTGCCTAAAACAAAGAAAGACATAAAGTGCATTCCTAGGATACGATTTCGGTAAAGCAAATAAAACCGAAATCGTCGGATGCATGTGCGTAGCAGCTAAACAAAGAGACCACGATGCGATGCGGGAATGTGCTAATTAGTTTTAGCTAGGTTACTGCGAAATGGTGTTTATAGCATCGCTAGTAAGAGTACGTATTGAATGACCATTTGCATTGTTTATGCTTGGATTTCAATTGATGCCAAGGGACGCGGAATGCGTATTTGCTTTGGGTTGCATATTGTGCGAGTTAGGGAATTTTATTGCTGGGAGAAAAACGTCGCCAGCCAATGTATACATAAAGAAATTTATCGTATACATGAATGAAGGTGGGAATAGGCGACGTTTTGATAATTATCTCTGGCTGGAATGGTTACATGATATGTGAACCGGGGTTTTTCTTTTCAGGATAATTTATGATAAGGAAAGTAAGAACTCTTACAGGGGATTTGTAAGCGAAGGAATGCTTGAAAAGGTAAGAATTCTTTTGCAGGTACTTTTGGGTTACAATAATTGGATCTATTTGATGCGTGAAGCATTTAAGATGCTAATGCGAATTGCATTAGCGAAAGCTTATGCAGACTGGGTTGTGGTTATGGGGCTTTTTCAGGAAGGCGAGCCGTGGGATCTGGCGGAACCGCGACAACTCCCACAAACAAAATTCTGTCGCCGAAAGGCAAATTATACAATAGTTATGTAATGTTTAGCTTAGAGCGTCTGCGTAGGACCAGTAAGTTATAATATAAGATAGTTAAGCTAGAATTTAAGCATTTTTTGTCTAGCCTATAATTTAGAAACTAAGAAGATAAAAAGAATTGAAAAAAAATGTTTTAAAAATGAAAATCGATTCCACTTTCCACAATTTGTTCGCATTATACCATTTTGGCGAATTTTGTCTATTAGGTCATACTCAGGTTGTTTTTGAGGAAGTGTTCCGCCGAACACTGTTCACATCAAAGAGAAGAATAGAACGGAACACGAAGAACACTGCCACAAATAAAACACTGAACTTTACTTTATTTCTTTTTGTGGTTTATTTAGGTTTGCTCTTAATTTTACACTGATTTATTTCGTTTCTTTATTAACTTCGAACTCGCTTTATTAGTAATTGTTTCATGATAACTCGCGCTGACACACTCTGGACTACCTTCCTCGTTTTACACTCCGATACCTCCACCGAATGTTAAGTCTGCCCTCGTTAGCGGCTTTTCTTTGACCCCTCGATTAGGTTCTCAATGACTGTCTTGGACGGATGCTCGATATAGACTAATTGTGTCCATCCTAAAAATGTCCCGTTCCAGTTCCCAATCCTCGCATCTGCACAAGGAAATTTCTCATCCTGTCTACTAACAGATTTTCCCCATCGTATCTGTTAACAGACTAATATTTCCCTTGGCATCTCAAAGGGAGAATTTCCCATCGGATCTGGAAAAGAAGGCATCTTACTCATGATCTTTATCATCGTCGTTCGTTGCTGGTGGTCGGAATCTTTTTTTCTTTTGTTTACGGATCGGATGCCGCCGCTTATTCTCCGGTCTTTCCGGGTTTATTTGAACTGCACATCTGGCATGCGGCAAATGATCGCCTGCATTTCGGATGTGTACACGGACTATGGGATGTAAGGCTTAGTTTGCCTTTTCCATCATAAACATCTATCAAGGATAGTGTTATGCGTTTATGATTCTTCGCCTGCTAATCAGCGGCGCAACGAATCGTTTGTTTGCGCAAGTGTGCCTGTTTGATTTGCGTTCTGCAAATCGTCCACCAACCAATGGGTTGTGTTGATGGGCAAAATGTTTGGCGTTAAGAACAATGATTCGTTCTCTTGCCGTGAAGCGATGCTCGTTCCGTGGGAATGACGTCCGGGACAATTGGTCTCTGCTGGAATCAACTCTTAATAAATTGGTTAAACTGAAAAATTACCTTGATTCCAAATTTTAGCTTCCCGATAATTGAAATAATGTCGATCTTTATCTCGATTAGAAATATCGTCTTTATTTTGTCGGATTTCTTAGATTTCTAGAGATTACAAATTGCGAACTAGAGTCGCCAAGCGATTTAAGAAGAAGAGAATTATAAAAGTAAAAATGGTTGTCAAGTGTCAACCAACAGAAAATTCACAAATGTCAGCTGATTGCTGACATTGTTTAAGGTGATGCCACATATCTTATTCAGGTGGTGCCACAGATTTTTATTTGCGAATTCGCCGGTTGTTTCAAGGGCGAATCCGCGACAGTGCCTTAGCATTAAGCCATGCAAGGGATTTAGGTGCTAATTGCTTTTAGCTACCCAAGAATGCATCCCTTGTTCGGTTTACTTACCGACAATGGTATTTGGCGTTGCTGCTCAAGCTGGATGATCGATTTACATGCGATGCTTGCTGCTTTTTTGGATTGGTTTTGCATACGATGTATGGATGCGTTGAACTCGATATTAGAGGTTTTTGAACGTTAAGTTCCTTGGTTTTTGATATCGGGTTCAACGTTGTTGCCGTTTCATATGACCTTTGTTACAGGTATGATTAAGGACTTTGGGACATGTGTCTGTGAGCACGTGTAATGAATAAAGGTAAGTATGTTTCTTGGTGGGAAGGACATCTCAACCTATAGTTGGTTGTGCGGTTCGTAGATACTTATATCATATATATACTTATATCATTTGGGGGCTTAAAGCACTTTCGCGGGACGTAGATGATTGTGAAACATGAATTAGACAATTTTTGTCTTAACGGAATTGGTCATACAAAAATAGAGGTAAAATACCGCCAATATATTTTACACAAGCAGTCCCTCGGAACGAGAACAAAACACTTACCAAAGACAATAAATTCAATATATCTGACTTGATAAACGCGGATATAATTCAGAATAATTTATGAGCAACAAAATATTACATTTGGCGCAATTACCTGTTTACGTACGCCCTTTTAATAAAGCAATTTCACTTCGATTGTGCTCTTTTTTATATTCAATTGTGCTCTTTTTTTGTATTAAAATGCACCCCCACCTCGGTTGTCAACCAGTTGAGTATTATTTAATTGAAAAATGTCAATCTTCATCCTGTTGCCATTTCCTACTAAATTACTTCCGCAAATTTGCCTTGAAATTGCCATATCATACAAGAGCTTGTCGTGACACATTGTCGTACTTAATTCGATGCTCAAAATATGACTTTAATCACCCAAGACCCGGAAGTATAAAACTTCAATGTGTTTTATGAGATACTTTCTCGTAAGGTCCATGAATGTAAAATATACCTTACCCCTTCGTGTGGAGCTACCTGCTGTGATGGGAACTAAATTTCTAGCCGACAGCTCGAAATAAATATGTAACATCAACAACTGTCCTAAGTGCGTCACCTGCTCAACATTTTGGTAAAAACACAAGGACATAGTTTTGCTCCCTCTTATCATAACAAAATGAAAATTCAATCAAAAACCATACAATGAAGAATGTTCGACGTTTTAGCATGTACGGTGTTTTCGACATTCATACTTCCTATTTTTAGAATGGTTTCTCTGTATGTGGTCCGTATCGGATAAGGATCCTCTTGCCCCTTGCCCCGTCATTCATTAACGATATTTGATCTCATTTATCGTTTCCAGCAGTCATTTTCGTCAATCCAAGTATGGCATAAACCTGTTGAGGACGTCAGGACCGTCGTCAGTGGTAGGTTGTGTAAGAGCCGTCTAAGAGGATGTTGACTATGAAAGCCAAAATAGTACCACTCGATTCCTCACTCGTATCAATCGCTCTTAAGGCCAACTCCAATTGTCCTGTATTATCCTAAGGCTCGTGAATATATAATGCCCTGGACTCCTGTGTGTATTAAGAGAAATGTTACCGATTTAAGAGAAACTGTTTTATACGAAGCTTTTGACATGCGTTGTGTTTATGGAATCCATTCTATCGAACAGCGTTGTATTCTTATGTGGAATGTAAAGTATGAAATGAACCATACGGGAAAGGGGTAAGCTCCGAATGAATGTATTTATGGCTTCGATCCATGTTAGTCCTTTGCTCAGTCATAACCTCGTATACGGTGGTCGTGATTTAATCTCTAGGGTGGGCTGTATTTACGTTAAAAAAAGATCTTTTAAATGTAAAAATTGTGAAGCACAGAAAGTGAAGTTTTTTAGATAGTAACGAATTTCTATGTTCAAGTACTTTGGCACTTAACTTCAGTAACATTCAGTGGTTTACTTAACACGTTTTATCGCATGTTTCCAAGTTATAGCGTATTTGTCTGAACAACGTATACATTTATTGAATCTGCTTATCTCAACTGTTTTGCCTACTCTCATTTCGTAGAGGCAATTAATTAATAAACTATGCAGTAAATTAAAAAGTTTGGGGTGAACCAAATCGAGAAATTAAATTTCGTAGTACGGGTTAGATTTCAATGTATAGTTTACCCCAAATAATGATAGCGGATAGGGAAAGTAAGTGAGTGAGCTCTGTGTTTAGATGCCCATTTTAAACTGATGAACGGCTTTCCCGGGCAAACACGATGTAACGATATTTCCGAGTTTTCTTTTTTACTTTACTAGTACGTGTGGAAGACGATCTAGCAGCATACTTCCACCTATATTTTACCGCTTAGTAGGGGTGCTGAATTGCAACTTTGGGCGAATATAACCATTGGAATTGAAGGTTGGGCACTTCCGTCTTCTATGAGAAAAACATGCAGTTCTGTTCTTTTCATTTTTTTTAACCTACGCGTGCAGAAAAGAGGACTTTGAAGTACCCTTATTTGTCAGAGCACAGTGCGAGCGGATGTACAGGAAGCGGATAAGGAAAAGGGGTGTCGATATGTATTGGTCTTGAATACCTGGACATCACAACGACGAAGATACACGTGAACAGGTAGAGGATTCCACGTTCGTGTGGTTCGCCTAAAGAATTACTACCTATGTTTATTTGTTCGCTTGAAGTTCACCTTCGGGCGGGTGGGAACGAACATACAGGGCAACGTCTCTGTTTGCTTTCAACCCGGCGAAAGCCAGGACGATCTTTGTCCCTGTTCAATCCAAGTTAACATGCAGTCTCTACGTGACACGTGTAGCGGTTCTTTAAAGCTTTCCCAAAGAACCAGCCATTTCTTTGAATCTACCTGTTTTGCCCTCACTCTACAAGACACCGTACCTACCTGCAATTTTGGGCAGCGTAAGCTCTCAGCAGCATTTTTCATACCTGAAAGTAAAACCCCAGCAGGCATGCACATCAAAGAAATTATTTCATTCATATTACATGAACCGTGCCAGACAATCGGCTCGGCTTGTCAGCAATTATAAACAATAAACACTCGCTGGCCATCGTAATTGCTGACACAGCTGTAGCCGATATTCTTGCTACGGTTCATGAGTGAATATTGCTCCAATCCCAAGGTTCGCTACAGTTGCGACCAATCTCCTTTATCGGTTATCTACCGATCATGGGATTTGGCACGAATATGATTGACGTTAAGACAGTCATACCCATGATCATGTCTAATGATTCGTTGTCTAAACAACGACCAGCCACTATTCACACGCTGGCTATTCTAAACAAAATGCTTCTATGTACTCTACGTAAACAGAAGAAATTATCTTTGCCTGCATGCCAGTAATTCCTGTGCATTATCCAATGCCTAAAATAAAAATGCACCCAAACCTAGTAGGCTTTGCCGTCGCAGCGAAGCTATGTTGACTTAATCTAAATCATAAATCGATCCCTTATCGTACGGCGGCGGTATAGCCAGCCTTTCCTGTGCCCAGCGGGTGTTTCGTGTGTCTTTCTTGCAGAGGAAAAGACATTCACCCTATCTGGAAAGATTGTTTTCCCCTGTGATGGCATGCGTGGAAACTCATCGCAATCACCAGAGGCAGGGTCAACGTCACCCAGCTCGAGGAGTCAGATTTTATCCGCTGAGGAGCAAACACATGCGTGTTTTAAGTGCGAGTTCGAACAAAGTTTTCCTCCCGTTTGACGAGCCCCAAAGTTGAGTTTCTGTCTTGAGGTGTTAAGCCGTGTTGTCCGTCAAATGTATTGTTCATACGCGTATAACAAAAAAAAAAGAAATCAAGCCAGTAGAGTCAAACATTCACCCCCGAACGGGTTACACTTGCCGCGGGCGGTTATAATCATCATCATCATCGGCACTACAACCGGGAACTGGTCCTGGCCTTATTTTGCAAGTCCTGGGCCTTGTTAAATTTTCCATAATGATTTGTTTTTTCCGGGCAAGGTCATTAGTCTTGCACCAGAGGCTCCCCGACGGGGAATCGAACCCCGGTCTACCGCGTGACAGGCGGGTATACTAACCACTATACTATCGAGGAACCTAGGGGGCGGTTATCATAAACATTGAAATTATACTTCACGATAAAATTCTTAATGTAAAAACATTGACATAGTTACTGTGTAAGTGTCGAAACATGTAACGTTAAGAGACCAAGGAACTTCTAATCAGTGTAATAGTATAAGCAGAAAAGCAATTTGTGTTAATAGAGTGTTAAGCAATAAAAACAACTACTAAAATAAATCAAACAATAACTCCAGTGTTTTATTTCACTTGCTCCTGTGACAGTGCATTTGCATTTCTTACATTCGTTTTGCGTGCCTTTGTGACAATTGTTTCATCGAACTTAGACTATCCGTGGTGTTGTGGCGACTCTAACAGATGCACACACAATTCACAAGCAAAATAGTGAAGAGCACCGAACGAAAAATCGAATAAGAAAATACATCAGAGCCGTATACCATAGCGATAAGATAACAATTCACATCAGTGGAGTATAGTCGAGTTTAAAAAGTGGAGTATAGTCGAGTTTAAAAATTCTAAAATCGGCCAGTAGCCTGATGGGTAGCGCTTAGGTTTAATATTTGGTGATTCAAACTGTCATAGCATCAGTTCGAATCACACGTTCTTCTTCACTATTATTTCTACTGAATCCGCCTCCGTGTTGACGTCCGAGTAGTAAATACCCCACACACGCCTAGATAGCTACTTTGGCACCTGCCAATGCATGCAGCGACATCCTGAGAAAGGTTGAGGCAAGGCTAATAACATTGGCCGGAAAAACAAATTATTATGGAAAATTTAACAAGCCTCAGACTTGTTAAATAAGGCCAAAACCGGATTCCGGTTGTAGTGCCGATGATGATGATGATGTTGAAGTTCACTTTCAGCCTGAACTGATGCGCATTCACAGATTGACGTGTATCGCGGGAAAATGTCTGAAGGGACGGAACACATTGAGCAACGACCCTGGTAATACCTATAGAAAAGAGATAGGCATGACACGTTGCGCCTATGTTCTAATGACGGAATTAAACAACTCACAGCTGAGTTACCAATAAATTTCACTATTCGTTTTTGCATCCTATCGACCATGTGTAGTGCAGTTTTGGATATGCCTGACCAAATATGAGAGTTGAACAACATTTTGGCACGAATACGTCTTGTATATAATAGTGGCCAGGTTGGATGGAGTGAAGCATTTTTTGCATCTCTTAAGGAACCCAATACTTTTGGCTGCACTTTTTGCAGCTTCAAATATGTGGTCATTCCAATTAAGAGTTGAACTAGTTCGAGCGCCCAGGACTGTTAATCGACAATATACTTTGGGGTTCGCCTTTGACGACAAGAGGCAGCACTGAGTTTTTAAGGCATTGAATTTTACTCGGTTAGATAATCCCCATTGATAGATCTTGTTGAGATCTGAATTCAATGTATCAAGCATAAACTGCTAGTTGGTATTGACGTTCGAAGAGTTTGGTCGGGAATGTTCGTATGAGTATGAGAAAATCAACGTGCTATCATCAGAAAACGAGTGAATTGGGTTTTGAGTAATGGACAAGACATCATTTATGTAGTGCTCTGGAAAGCCCTGCAATTTACTTACGCCATAGAAACAATGTCCTTCCCCCACATACAAATCCCTACACTCAAATCAATATTGAATTCAATTTCATAAAAATCGAACTAAACGTTCAAGCTCTAAAACATTGAATTCAATTCAATTCAAATTCCTAAAAGATCCAAAGCCAAAAACGTGCATGTGTCTAAACAAAGGCATATCTATTTTCCGCCGACACACAATTCAAGCAATCATAAACACCCTAATGCATATCTTCACATGCCTGATGTTTTGTGACTTGTAAATGCACCAATTCAAAAACCAATACCTAATTCCCACGGATCTTGTGTTACCCATCCGAAGGGCACGCAAACTCTTGTCTGCATTAGGCCAGACGGATAACAAAAACAAAAAACCCAAATTCCAATGCATATCCTAATTATGCATAATAGTTTTATGAGAACTCATAAAAAAAAAACGGGTTGGCGAGAGGGCTGACTTTAGCGAGACAAGGACAGATGTGTCCTTCATCTTGTCTCTGGCTTCTGGTCATCTTGCCATAACCAGAATCACCCACATCCGTGAGGTTGTTGGGCTCGGTCTCCGATATCTAAAAAGAAAAGATAGTGTGGATAGTGTTAGTCCAGGTGTTCTCTAACTACTTGTAAGGAGGGATGGTGGGGAAGAAATCATACAAGACCGGTAGGTCTTGGGTGCGGTAGTAAACGCAGATCACGTCTTTGGCGTCTGATGATCTGCGCTTTGGTCGGTGGGTGTATGTTTGTGCCGTCGTGTACTGTGCGTCCGTGTGTATGTGGTTTGTTAACAGTAGACCCCATGGGATTGATCCAGGAATCCTGTATGATAGAGGGGAATGTTGTTAGTGAGAACTCATAAAACCGAACCATTACCCTAATGAGCACATTGAACACCAAACCCGAAATCGAGATTTTCCATCTGAAACGTTTGTTTCAAGATACAAAATCTCGATTTGTTGTCATTTATAAGGAAGATGCATCGCGAACTCCGAGAGCAGTTGTAAGATGTATGTGGTCCCTGGAGGAAGTGCTGCAGAGACCGACAGGATAGTAAATCCTGAACAAAGCAGAACGAAAAGAATAAAGAAAACCTGTACGGTTTAGAAATAAAACGGAGTTTTATTCTGATATGGTGAGTAGAGCTGTGGCTCTCGCCTTTTTCTATCCACAGAATATCGCTGACGCCGAGGATCACTTGCCCACGTAAGCCAGCAGAAGTTTATGGCACGAGAATCGACAACAATCGGTCGCTACTCTTCCCTCAGGTTTTAGGAAGTACGGCGGCGACCGCAACGGGTCCCCTCCGGAGCGAGGCCAATAACTAATAACATTTATAAAGATAAGGAAGAGAGTGGGTGACAGTATGGTACTCTGGGAAACACCTGCATTTATTTTTTAGGGAGACAGATTTGTCACCGTCAAGAACCACTTGAATTGAACGCTAGAAAGATAGCATCTTCTCCATGCGGATCAGAGAATTGTCCACTCCATAGGAATACAATTTTGGCAAAAGGGCTGGATGCCAAACTCTGTCGAAAGCGTCTACCTTGCTTTCGCCGAAGAAGTGGATGGATGCCATCAGATCTACTGTGGACCTGTTGCTACGAAAGCCATGTTGGCGGTCATTGAAAAGGTCATTTGATTGATGAGGAATGGGGCTTTCCAAAACCATATTTCGATCCGCCATTAACGTAACAATTGGCGTCTTGAAAGTCGAAGTTTCACTACGATTAGTGTAAACAATAGAGTAGATTCCCCGCTTAGAAATCCAAACACGAGTATATTTGTGCACAAGAATGAACTTATGAACGTCCTTAGATCCATTACGAACAAGAAATTTTCTGGAATAGATAGTATTCCATACATTGTTCTAAAGCATTTGCCTATTGAAGCACTAAAGGTTTTATTTAACGACGACCTCAATGATGCATATTATCCAATCCAATGGAAATCTGCAGTAGTCCATCCCATGCTGAAAAAGGCCAAGGACAGAAACATTCCCGCCAATCTACGCTCGATTAGTTTACTTCCAAACATCAGCAAGTTATTTGAAGCAATTATAAATAAAGCATTGATAAACTGGTGTGATGAAAATGGTATTATTCCGAACAATCAGTTTGGTTTAAGAGCGAAACACGGCACGACTGATGCCGCGACGAAACATGTTTCAAACATACAGTGGAAGAAGACGAAGCGGCAATGCTCAGGGGCCTGTTTGGTTGTCTTTGAAAAGGCTTTAGATACTGTATGTTTAGAAGGGCTGGTATATAAGTTATCAAATCTAAGTATGCCCGAATATTTATTATACATTATCTACGAGATGATAATGGGTAAACAATTTGTAGTGAAATGTGGAGATATAATCTCCAACAAGACCTTTCATATAAAAAACGGCTTACAGCAGGTGTTTCAGGGTCTGGTGACAGCAAAAGCCAACTCCACTAGTTGTTTTGGACACAGCAATCCGTCCAACTCCATGAGTTGGTTCACGCTCTGGTGACAGCAAAAGCCAACTCCAATAGTTAGTTCTGGGGACAGCATTTTACACGTTCCCACAATGATTGTGTCAAAAGAAAACTCTTAGTTCATTTAACAATAAGTTACTTTATTTTCACTATAACTTAAAAATTGCCACTTTAACGGCCACTTGAAATAATTTAAAGTCTAGATCACTAAACGATGATACCGAATTGGACAGCACAAGCGATAAACGAAGAAGAAGCAAAAATTCTTTCTATTCGCCCGTTAATATACCTCGTACCATCGTTTGCCGTTAGTGTCATCCGATCAAAAAGCCCCGTGTCGTGGACCAGGACATTACCGTGAAAACTTTTCTATCGAACTTAGTGCCTTCTCAGTTGTAATATCGAAGCAACAGGTTAGCAATCATCATTCTCTCTGCGATCGTCGAAGTGTGTAGACGCGTCCTACTACTGCTTTTGAAAAACAAAAGAGAAAAGAAAAATTAAAAGAAAACACGTGTGCGCGTGCAGACATAAATGTGTGACCGTCATTAGGAACGGTCTGTGGCCGAACAATAGTGTATCGTGTATAATATTAAGTGGAAAATTTTGAGAAATTTCTGCGCGACATTTTATAATTTAAGTAAAATTGGTAAACCAAAACATAAAATCAGCGACCGCATCCGGAGTTTGCGTTCGCAGATGCTGGTCAGCGGCCCCAGTACTGCCGAGCTACCTAAAAAACGAAAGAAAAAAACTGCTCACAGTCCTCTGAACGCACCGAAGAAAGTAGCTACAGTGGCTACTCAACTAACAACGGAATACCACAAAAAATACGATGACGCGATGGAAACAATAAGGATACTAACAGCCCAAATGGAACAACTACAAGAAAAAATTCGCTCTCTTCAAGCGCAAACCAAAACCAATGTCGACGTCCCCATGAAGGAAGTTCCTCCCCAACCCATCTCATTAACATTCAACAATAACCCATCATCATCGAATATCTCGCCACCGCCCCAAGATACCCACAAACCAGAAGACCACTGGCAAACAGTTGGACAGAAATCTACAAATAAGGTGAGACCACCCCCAATTTACATTAAAAATCCTAATAGTACCAAAGAAGTCATCAAGACGCTTGAGAATGCTTTTGGACACAGAAATTTTAACCCTTATCTCCCTCAACTCAGAGTCCATTTATTCCCACACCCGTAGACAACACCTCCGACTGTTTGTTGAAAAGTTCTCCCCAGATATTCTTCTGCTTTCAGAAACTTGGCTGAAATCTACTTCTCGAGTCTACATACCTAATTACACATTTGTGTCCAACCCACGAGCCTCTGGCCCTCATGGAGGTACGGGAATCCTAATACATAAAAAATTCCAATTTGCTGAGATTAGATTTGCTAATATAACTAGTGTCGAATACACGGCTGTTAAACTTTTCTGCCGAAATAATAAAGTACTGGTCTGGTCCTCCATATATATTCACCCTTCTCGTGAACCAAACTTCCCTAGTGCAGACATCTCACAAATAATCCAACAGTCTCTGCCAGCACCTTTCATAATAGGAGGAGACTGGAACGCACGACATACTGCATTTAATGACATCAAATGCAACAAATACGGCTGCCAACTCCTTGATCTCCTCCGACTTCATCCATATGTCTACGCAGACTGCCCGTTGCAACCTACTCGAATTTGCAGCTCAACCAAGTCAACAATCGATTTCTTCCTAAACTCTACAGATAGCTATTCATCTAATCCTCCCACAGTGTCATTCACATTCCCTTCGGATCATGGCTCTGTCCACACCTCGGTTCAAATCCCCTCGCTTGAACCACTCTACACTCTGAATCCTATTCCAAATTTCACCAAAACAAACTGGAAAAAAGTCAATAAGGATATTGCTGCTAGGTTTTCAAAATTTTCTTTACCGGAATCTTCTAACCTGCCCCCTACACAAATTGACCAAGCAGCGGCCCAAATAGAGCAAATACTGGGAAATGCTCTCTTCAGCCATACTCCCACTATCGTTCCTCATAATCACTTAGGAAAACCCCTACCCAACCTACTCACAATATGATTACGTATAAAAAAACAACTCCGACGAAAACTGATATAGCAAACTGTCTCGCTGAACATTTCTGCAAAGTCCATAAGCAAAACGATACCCTCCCAGTAACAAATTTCCACGATACCGTGAACGATTACATTCCACGCTCACTGGAGCCATCCCTCACACCATTTATTACTGAATTCACCGAAACCAATAAAGCATCACACCCCGTAGGAATCGACACATTCCTAAGCCTTGAAGAACTATCCGAAGTCATTACTTCACGTAACAATAAAAAATCGACTGGCCTAGATGGAATCCCTAACCTCCTATTCAAAAGACTCCACCCAGGCAACTTGCTCCCGATTCTCGTTCTTCTCAACCACATAATAAACGCTTCACATTTCCCTAAAAGTTGGAAAACAGCGGTGATCGTCCCTATTAGCAAATCTGGGCCCTCCAAGTACCCGGATAACTTCCGTCCGATATCGCAGCTAAACTCGCTTAGCAAGATTCTTGAATGTAAAATCTACAAAAATCTTCTCTCATTTGCCAGGGATAACTCCCTCATTCAGAACTCTCAATTTGGCTTCCGCTCACAACACTCCACTTGTCATGCTCTCTTAAAACTGACACATGATGTGACGACCCACCTCCAAAACCAATCCCCAACGGTATGTGTCTCCCTAGACATAGCTAAAGCATTCGACTGTGTCTGGATCGCAGGACTGTTATACAAACTTCATTCAATGTATGGATTAAACATCCACTCCACAAAACTTCTCGCTTCTTACCTCTCTGATAGAAAGTTCATGGTGAAAATAAACTCAACTCTCTCGACACCTTATAGCATAACCGCAGGAGTTCCTCAAGGATCCATCCTCGGCCCACTACGTTACCTTCTTTATACATCAGACGCACCGCAGCCACTGTTACCCAATACAACAATGCTCAACTATGCCGACGACACCTTAATTTATTCAAGCAACAAGCTTGTCAAGGAGGCAAGAAACTGTATTAACAGATATCTCCCAATCCTGTCAGCCTACTTTACCAAGTGGAGAATTCAACTAAATCCAACCAAAACTCAGCTGATAGTTTTTAAAGGCAGAAACGCGAGTTGTACAAACAACACTATTCGCTGCCATAATAAAATCAGAATTAAAATAAATAACAATATAATTAAACCCTCCAAAACCTTAAAGTATCTAGGTATAACCTTTACCAACAATCTGTCATTCTCCGCCCACATTAAAAATACGATTCGTAAAGCCACAACCCAACTGAACCTCTGCAGAAAAGTCATGTACAAACCGAATGGTCTCTCTCCCAAAGTCAAATCACTTATCTACAAACAAATAATCAGACCCACTCTCACATATGCATGCCCGATATGGTACCATATCACACCCGCCCAAATGGAGAAGCTACGCATTTTCGAAAGGAAATGCTTCAGACTTATCACTGGCCTCAACCGACATCCTAACTCCCACAAATATTACAACAGTAGTTCGCTCTACTATGCCGCTAATATTGAACGTATAGATCGACGCTTCCTCGAGCTGTCCATCAAATTTATCGAAAATCTTCCCAATAATCCCAATCCGATAATAAATGCGCTCACATCGACTCCGCCAGACAACCGAACTGCCTACCCGAACTGTCTCCACACCAGAACCCTCTTCACCTCTGGCAGGTTGGTCAACAACTCCAATGAGATTGTATACCACAATACTGAACTCTCTCACCAGTTTAAATATTGTAATATACAACCCATCTCTAATATCTTGCGTTTCAACGACCAATCGGAAAGTGTTCCCCCAACCCATATCCCCGACTCATAGTACCCACCCTAACCCAAATTCCACCCATCAACCACTATACCTCCCGCCCCACCCTACTCTAACTTATTGTAATAATAATAGATTTAATAATTAGATAAGCTAGGCTAAGCTAAGTTAAGTTAAGTTAAGCAAATTAGTTATAGGTTAAGTAAATAATTATATCCTGGTTTTCTGACCTTTTCCAGGAAGCCCCACCTACTCCTATCTTGTCCACCCATGAAATATATAACTTTATAATAATGTTTGAAAAATGTACTAGCAAGTATGTGTAAACGATTAAAGCTAAGATAATTATAAGTTATCTGTATTACTTATTGTAACAAATCATTTATGGTCAATAAATACAGAAATGTAAAAAAAAAAAAAAAAAACAGGTTAGCAAATTCTGTTGCATATCTTCGTGATGAAATTTTATGTGGTGAATTTTTGTTGCTCCGAAGATAGGTGAATTGGTTATTTGAAATTATGATGAATCGATTCCCCTTTTGTTGTATCTTGAGGAATCGATTCATCCCTTATTGCTGTTTGTTGTTGCTTTGTGCTGCAACAACAGGGAACAGTGAATTATCCCATTTTGTTTAACATTTACACTAGTGGTCTAGTGGATTCTCTCTACCATGCAATTCCATATGCCGGCGATATTGTGGTGTATAGATCTGAAGAAAAGATTGATGTCATCAACAGACTTCTGCAAGATGACTTCTATAGAATAAGCGTTTTTGCGACGACTGGAAATTAAAGATCAATTTTCAGAAAACAGAAACTGTCCGTTTCAGAACGCCCCTGTCCATGGCATCGAGGGATACAAAACAGAATTGGAAACAATTTTCCATCGTAGGAAGTAATAATCTTCCCCTACAAGTAAAAACTGTAGTCATATACCTTGGTACATATACAGACAGCAGCTGCTCTTACAGTAGTTAAAAACGCATATGCAATGACACGAAGTGTCTTCCGTAGTAGTCTTCTGGACTTTAAGGTGAAAATAATTTCATACTTGGCATTCATCCGACCAGTATTAGTGTACGGCTGCCCCGTATGGTATAACATATCCCCATTTCTACATTGAGAAGTTTCGGGCGTTCGAAGGGCAGTGTTTCCGTTCCTGCCTGGGAATGTATTGAACCACCGAGTCGCAATATAAGAAATACTATCCCAATAAAGTCCTGTACGACAAATCAGAACTAAACTCGATAGACAACTAGATAATTAAAATTATTCGTGGTTACATCTTATTGCGGGAGCATTCTATTACAATGACATGTACATGTATATGGAGAGTACTCTACAAAATGGGTTTATTCCCAGAGAAGCCTTCCCCTTCTTGGATAGAAAGGGTCTTATACAGGACAAGCTTGGACTCCCTATTATTTACCACGCTTTCCGTCAATCTGTAAATTTGTTTGCATAATAAATGCGTTTTGTAAAGTGGAAAAAATAACATTCTCCCCTTCTTCGGGATAGGCTGATATCGAGCGATTTTCCAGCAGATAGAAAAGATCTTTTGCCCATAAGCTAACCGAAAGTGTTTGCCAAGGACCAATGACAGTTCTGGAGCATCATTTTTAGGAGTACAGTTGCTCTTCTATCTAGGCCGGTTGCCTTCTTTCGCTCCGAAGCGTTGAGTAGCTCGTGGGCGGAACTTCACAACCACCATGAAGACGTCACCAGCAATATTACAGGCGGCACCGGAAGACCGGCATCGAGGGCTGAATTCGCGGAAAATAAATTCGGGAAAACATTGATTTTATCTCTTGAATTCGTTGTCCGTTACTAACGGAGGAAAAGCCTACGATGCCTGGTTGCACGCGTTTTTGATTCTGGAAAGATTTGTTCTCTCGACATCCGCGGGATTAAAAACTCATTGTTCAAAAGATTTTTTTTGACGCTATTATCTAATCGCAGTTTCTTATCAAACCAGGGATTATCAGATGATCTCGTTTGATGGAATTCGGACTTTAAAGCTCAATCTCAAGAATAATCTCCGTGACAGACTCCAGGCATGCATTAACATCGGTGTTTCAAAGGCACACCTATGGCTACGGAAGGGATGCGACGTTCCTATTTCTTACTTAACCAACCTATAACATCTGTAGAATCGATTTGTGACCTGGGCAACTTATGTGACAAGGAGCTTAATTTCATCCCATATATATTATCCCCAATGCTGCTCTCGGTTTTGTGAAATGCTGATCAAAAGAATTCTCTAAGCTTGATCGCTCTACATAATCCTTGTCCGTCCTCTTCTAGAATAATTCTCTTATCATTCGTCCCGTATTCGCAGCATCGAAAGAGTTTCACGTCGTTTCTTAGGTTTTGCGCTCCGTGGATTGAATTGGGAAAAACCTCTGATTCTACGTCTATAAACAAGCCGTTTCCATCTAATTAATTTTAAAACATTTGAAGAGCGCAAGAGCGTCTTCTCTCCAGTTCAATCAACTGCCCATGTCTACTCGACTTCATTACATTTTGCCTAAACCCCCGAAACTTGCCACCCCCTCGTGTCTTCTACTTGCCCGCCCATCACACATCTTCCGCCTCCATTGAATCCAATACTAATGCTAATCCCACGGAGTGTAAACTCTTACTCCACCTCTTTTGACTTCAACTTCACTTATTCTGGTCTCAATCTTCGTCTCCTTACTATTTGGTTTCGGCTCTCGCTGGTCGGAACTCCCTTCCGGTGAATCTTCAGGTGTACACGTATATAATTGCCAGGTACGGTAAATTTGCTGCGAGGGTTCAATATACCTAAAAATATGTGTGAACACTATTTTTGTTCGTCGTTAAGAGAATTTTGTAATTATTTGTGGTAAGAATTACGACATTTACGAGGTAGGCGATGGAAAGGATGGAAAAAGTTTGTATATACTTTTACTATTTGAGTTATGACTATTCCTTTTGAATAGACTTGTACATATAATGTACGGTGGAAAATCTGACCACGAAAATGGCTTTTGGGATGGGATTATGTGTTGTTAGAGAAAATGAAAACATGATATGAGAAATGGAGAATGGAACTGTACTATTGAAGTGTGGGAAAATGTTGTTGTTGGGTATGAAATGTGTATGTAATCAAGGTATAATTAGGGAGAGGGGGGAGGGGGTGGACTATTATTATTAATTATATAACAAATTTCCCAATGTTGCAGTCGTTTCCGTGGTATAAAAGCATGGCTTGGACGTTAGCAACAGATCCCGGGGTGGTCGCCAAATCACCAGGTCATGCGGCATTCGCGTGGCTTCCTCCAAAGAGTCCAGTCAAATTGCAGCTGACTGCGAATGTCTCGGCTAGCCTCCCAGCCTCGTCAGTTTTGTAGAAATGTATCAATCAGTCGGTGTGGTGTGCGGTAAGGACGACAATTTCAGAAGTCGGGTTGTTGATTTCTCGACCCTGAAAGAAAGATGGTTGAAAACTGATGTGTGAAAGATCGTTAAAAACTGTCGCCGGTCCCTTTGGCAATCCATATCGGATTGTATGAAGACATCCTTTAAAACGAAATCTCGAAAGTAAGTCATACCCTGAACAACGAAGATATGTCAAGTAAATTGACGAGTCGATCTGAATCTCAGTCAAGGGGAAAGCGCCCCCCCCCCCCCCGCGTTATTATATGAAGAATGTGAACGTAATATATGCATCAAGCCCCATTGTGCATCTAAAAAGTTCTTTTCTGTAAAAAACCCAAAACTTCGTCACACCTTCCGGACGAGGCGTTTTTATCGCCAAGCTCCAAAGACCCTGTGGCGGTTCCACCAAATCCCATGGCCCACTTACCTGAGAAACCCCCATAACTTCATCCCAAACTGCATAGGTTTTCGCTAATGCAATCGCGATAGCACCTTAAATGCTTCACGCATCAAGTAGATCAAATTTATAATCTAAAAGTCCCTGTAAAGAATCCTTACCTTTCATACATCTCTTCGCATACAAATTCCCTGTAAAAATTCTTTCCTAACTTATCAGGAATTCCAAAACCAATTCGGCACCTTGGCGAATTCCTGGAAACAAAATGATTTGGTTTACATACAATGTAGCCATCATAACACGGATCATAAGCATTGCGTCGCCTATTTCCCTTCCTTACCAAGTGTATCATAAATCACCATACATACACATTGGCTGGCGACCTACACCCAAGGGACCAAAACAAATATACGCATCTCGCGTCTTAAGGCATCAATTAAATCCTACAGCACAGGCAAATGGAAATAGGAATTGAATACCTACCCTTACCAGCGATGCCATAAACACCATTACCCGGTAATCAAGCTAAAACCAATTAGGGCATTTCCACATTGCATGGCCGCCTATTTATTTAGCCGCAATGCACATCTTAGACAAAGACCTAAGCGTTCCTTTTGTCTTCTTATATTTCGGGATCTGCTTCCCATCAGCACCGGCACGAGCAAACAAAAATCATCAGCATCCAAGGAGATTCGGTTTGTTTGCTTTACCGAACTCACATCTCATGGATACACCCTATGCCCTTTTCGTCGTTTCAAGTTCATTCTCATGGTTTGTCCCATGAAAGTACCCATGTACACACATACATCTGTACTACCAACGATCTTCACGGTCCCTTTGTCCTTACCGCCTGTCTGCTTCGTTCATACATCGCCTTCGCGCGTGTGTTGAATATTATGATCCCCACGATCACCCATGCACACATACTACCATGACCTCCATTACGAGATTGGTTTCTGTTCCACAGAGAGAGACTTTACGTCTCTCTTGTGGTAGATAAAACGTATCCTTAGTGGAGAGGAACACCTTCTCTCTCGGGGAAACTTGTGGGGTTTTTCAGGGCCCGAAGAGCCGCACATCGCCCCAACCTCATATAACCTGCAAATACCTGCAAATATCAAACAAAGCTGCATTTTAGCGCTTGCCCATTTAGATTCCATTTCGGTATACACAATATACCCTCTATCGTTATGATAGAAACGTTTTCAATCTATGTTTGAACAGCTGCAGGTTTTTCCTTCTATCCTCTCTTCAACGCGCGTTCGTTTGTCCTTGCTTCCAAGAGGAAGACATTCATTTCCAGTTGCAACGATATTTCTAAAGAACTTTCCAATGGGACGCGGATCGGTTCTCATTGGTCACAAATTGCCGAAGGATTGTTTCTCCTGCGATGGTGTGCGTTGAAACCCATCGCAGGCATAGAGGCTGGGTCAATTTCAATGAGCTACAACGAGTCAGATTGGATATACTCAACGTGCACGCGCGCACTTTCGAGTCGCGACGAGTATTTTTGTTTTTATTAAATCAATAGTTCGCTGTTAGAATACATAGTTAATGTCGGCCAAAAGGGTCATATATATATATCTGACCAAGTGCGTTGTAAATGCGTCTTAATTAATTGTATTGTTGTATTGTAATTAAATTTAAATAATCAATCAATTGTGGAAAAGAACCTATAATCATTAAAAGTAACTTGGTGTCAAAAGACTAACTATCAATAAAGAAAGATTAAAATTAATCCAGTTCGCTTTATTCATTTTGCTTGGTGGTGAATGTAACGACGGTGGATTGACTTGGCTCCCGATAATGTTGTGTAGCTTTCTCTGAATCTGCTCCCTTGCAGGGGCACTAGTAGAAAGTAGTGGGCTCTGCACGACCCGTTTATCGCTGAATCCTTTACCATCCATCGACCGAGCCGGTCGTTTTGCTCCGGCTGTCCGTAGCGCTGCGGACACGCGTGTTGTACCCCGAGTATGTCGAGAGTGTATAGCCCATTTCAACTGAGTGTCGGTTCGAGCCGCATTGTTTCCTGGATGTTATCGTTCATCCTTTCGCGTTCGATGAACAGTCTGCTTGGAGTGGAACTTACGTTTTATGATGGAGGAGGAAGGTGAACCGAGTGCCCATGCTGGGCACAATACACTTCCTCCCCACAACCCATATTCACAATATCACATTCAGCTCAGACAAAGAATTAATCCTTTTTTACATAGTATGTTGCGACATTTGATCCTATCCCCAATCCGTTTATCAATTATTGATCAACTCTAACGATTCACCTTTCGTAAGCGTGGATCAGAGCCTGTACTTTATTGTATTCGGCACTTCAGAAATCCCTGGGTGGAATTCATTACCGAGATCAAGAGACGCGCAACTCTGATTATTTATTTACAATTTACTTCAATTCATTGACAACATAAACTATTGGGTTGTACCACATAAAATGTCCGATTTCATAGTAAAAATTTAAAAGCCAATATTATTTTTCAGTAAATTTTTATTCAATCAAAATAGGCTTCATTGGTATCTATGACATTCTTCCAACGCGATACAATGTCAAATATTCGTTTTTCGTAGAAGTGCTGACTCTTTGAGGCAATGAAATCTTCAAAAGCGTTTATGACCTCTGCTTGGTTCCGGAAGATCTTCTGCCAGCAAAATGAATCCAGATTGCGGAAAAGATGATAGTCCGTTGGGGAAATGTCAGGAGTGTACGGTGGAGTCGGAAGAATTTCAAATCCCAACTGCAACCGTTTTTGCACCGTTACTTGTGAGGTATGATGTCTAGCATTGTCATGCAAAAGGATCAGGCCGTGCTTATTGATCAACCCAGGTTGCTTTTCAGCCAGGTTGGCATGCAATATGTCACAATATTTGATAGCATTTATCGTTTCTCCTGGTTGAAGAAATGAAAAGTGGATTGGTTCTTTCTATGTCCACCAAATTGTTACCATAACCTTTTTTGGGTGAAGATCAGGCTTGGGGGTGTGTTTTGGTTTTTCACATGTGTCCTTTTACGGTTATCATTCAGAACCCACTTTTCATCATTGATGACTAAGCAATGTGCAAATTTCCAGGCGTCGTTGATTTTGGGACTTGTTCAGTTCATGGGGTACCCACTTATCGAGGTTCTTTACCTTTCCTATGAGAGAAAGGTGTCGACTTATTGTCATTGAGGGTGCTTTGTACAATTTCCCGCACCGATTTTGTTGGGTCCCCATCTACCGTTGCTCTTCAAATACCGTCGTCAGCGAACGTTTCCGGCATCTCACATGGTTCATTTTCGAGGATAACATCTCCCGAACGGAACTTTCCAAACCCACGTCGTGTAGAGCGTTCGTTTACCGCAACATCCTCAAATGCGTCATTAATGTTTTCCATTGCAAATGACGCATTATGTCCCATTTTAAATTCATAAAGGAAGAGGGTTCGAATTTGAACTGCCGCATGGTAAACAGCTCCTAGAAAAAAAACTGTACTTGTAACGAACTCTGAAATTCTCGCACGTCAAGCACACGTACCACTTTACTTTATAAAAAAAAATTGAATGTTCTGGCACAGATGTTCAGTCGAGAGCTTGTTATTTCCGACTGAGCGAATATCGTGTGGTGCAGCTCAATGTGTGGCTCGTCATGTATGTCTGAATCTTTTGAAAATATGGGCAACTAATTATAGGGAATATCCAATCAATTGACAAAAGACCGATCGATTATCGTCCTTTCATGCCGACCTGCAGCACTAACTGCCTGTCAGTATTTATGGAGTCATTGAGAAAATTCAATTCATTGAATTTTGACGAAAACGAAATTGAATACATTCAATGACTTTAAATCTGTTGAATGACACTTGCTTCATCGAAGCCAAAGGACACTCATTTCGCGACCATATTTGTATGGAACTTTTCAAGAAATGCACGAGAAATATCTTCCCATCCTACATGGCTACAACCTACAAGGCGGACAGGTTGCTGTAGCCTCCTGTTGTTTCGTAACCTTTAAACATGCCACCATAAACACCACCATAAGCAAATAAATAAAAAATATATATTGTAAAATAGAGTTGGACTACTTTGTGATTTCCCGAAGTATACATTCATGGAATCGGCGTCTATTAAATTTCCTGCGTGATCTAAAATATACATGAGACTTAGCCCTTTCCCTTTTCATTTACATAAGACCGCCAACAAACATTTTCACACAAATGTCTCCGCTGCTAAGTTAATGTAAACACTTTCCCTCTGGAGCAATCGCTATTGAATCTTTACCCTGGGCCATCCATCATATGGGAATTGGATTTTTGCCATATGATCGTATATTGCGTTGTTATCAAAAGAGTCAAAATCACTAACATAAGAGTGTGCACAAGAGCACCTAACAAACACAGTCACCCTATCCTTAGAAATGATAAGGGTGACATTGGTACGATCTAGGCATTCTCTCGATGAGCTTTCAATATGGATGCTTTGGGATGAGGAGTTTAATTAAATATGGTGAAGGTCCAATTACATGAGTGTGTAAGTGGAAACAAGGGCAAAAGATTTGATTATCAGAGGAAAAATGTTAAAATGAAATTTGTACCAGAGCAGCCTCGAGAAACTGGAGGACGTAACTTCGTTTTCTTTAAAGACGTAACTCCCGCAACTTAAGTTCAATCTCAATATTTCGTTAGATGCATACGAGTATTAAAAAGACCACCGCGTTTTCGAGTAGATGTAAAATCACTTACTAGAGCACAATGGCGATATATGAGGAAACCTTCTAATGCAGCCATTAAAACAAGATGCCACGTACACCTGCATAAATCAGTCCTGTAAACTACACCCATCAATCAGTGAGTGCGAAACAGTTTAAGTAAAAAGTAACTTCAGCATAAACACAAATAATCATTCTTCAGCCGAATCACATAGATGTTTACGAATTTCTTAATCATTGTAATCTCGTCCTACAAGAACAATATAACAATAAAAAGAAACTCCTTTTATTTGGTGACTTGAAAATAATATAAATTAGTTAAATATAATAAATACTCTTTAATCTCACGTAAAGTTCCTCATCTAAATCACTCAGTCTTGTATACAAATGTTGCTTCAGCCAGCAACACCAATTGAACTAAGCGCACCGTCTTCACGTTATTGAAAACATTGTTCTACTTTTCCACCCAGAAATCAGTGAGCTTTCATTCGCCCCCGTTTTGATGTAACATTGGTTCAAAGAGGCCACAACGAATAGAACCGCTCACGGGAATGACTTATATTGGCATAGATGATCCATAAAATTTCCGGTGGATGGCTAACAAACAGTATATTCATACATCCCGCCCACAGTAAATCCACACATCCGCGACCTCGACGCTGTCCCATGAGCAAGGTAAACATTTTTATATCATTTTAAAAGGCATGAGTTGGCGGCGACATTTTACAACTTCATTGATTGAATTTCTCACTCAATTGGATGGATAATGCCGAGCGAACTGAGCAATTTGTGGACGCGTTCAAGCGAACGGCAACATTTTTCAAAGGACACGCCAAAATGTCGTGGGCGGTAAATATTATTTTCGTTGGCTTTTGTTGGTGCGCGGAAAGTAAATAAATAACAACGTCTACCTTGAAACAGTAGTGTGATGACAACCTTTCAAAGTGAAGAGGATTTATTGGGCGGTTAGGTGTTGGCACTATGGAGACTTTTAAATTAATAAGTTGTAGCACCTGAAAAATTGAGGTGGAATCTGAGACCAAAGGGTGGAAGCCCCAAGTAACTTTCGTGTGTACTCTGTGGGAAATCGTGTATTGCGGCTTAAGTGGGGTTGTCATTTAAAAACTAAAGAAAAACGGATGATAAAAAAAAAAAGTTCAGTACCCAAACAGCCATCAATATTTTTTGTGGTTATGGGACGACCCTGTATGGATATAAATAATTACGAGTTCGGTGTGATGTATTGCCGTTCCAGATATATGCGCTGGTGCTGTGCTATGATTATTCCTTGACAGCCTAGACGAAATTATGTTTTATCGGCTAGAACTTTTTCATTTCGCGTTTTATAAATCTGTGAAATCCATCACTTGTCCTGGAGGAGAATTGAAAATACTACATGGGGAATGAGTGAAAAGGGAGCTTTAATCGAAACAATATATAACTGTGTAGTACAGAATAAGATATTACCGTGTCAGGGAAGTAAATCTGTATTTCAAGGTGTACGCCGTGCAACTTCGGGATCAAGTAGTAATGGACTTTTTTCGATCAAATAGTAAAGGAGCTAGTCATTCAAGAAGTGTTTACTTCTTTTAGGAAAAAAAGGTAGAGGAAATCGATGAACTTTATTCGGATACAGCAAGCATTAGCCCTCATTTTGAACACATAACATTTTGTCTAACATCTCCGAAAAAGAAAATTAAAGAAAATCATGGAGAATGTTGCACGGCGAACTTCAATGGCCATAGAACATTCGTGTGGAGGCAGTATGGGCCAATGTTTCTAAAAATAAAAAAATAACTATTAAATAAAACGATCCTGTGGGGTTTTTCAGGGCCCGAAGAACCGCGCATCGCTCTTGTCCCATATCCCACTGCAAATACCTATAATCGTCTTACCTGCATAAGAGCATCCTTCACCTGAAAACATTAAGCCCACGTCAAAGATTACCACTTGGCCGTGGCAACAAAAACGTTCGCTGCCAGGCATGCATTGCACCCAGCGCATCACGTCCCTATAATCTTATGCTTACCCATGTCATGCCATGAAAACTAAATCAACACAGAGTATCCCAATGTGCTTGTTTTGTTTGCCCATGTCAATCTAATCGTGCGGCCACCCAGCCTCACCAGTTTGCCACCGTCGACAAGGTTTCGGCCGACTCAAAGCAAACATTTCCCGCATGTTCAGCAGCTGCTAATTTTCTATTATCGGTTACCACCGATCATGGGCCACAAACAAGCAACGAATTGGATGTGGCCGTCAAGTGTTTACTTTAAACAACCGGCAACGGTCGCATCCTATATTCGTTTGCAAAACCAAACGTCGCACCCATATCTTCCGGATTGTTTACAGTACATCCAAATTTCCTATTAACGGCTGCCAACCGTTCGCGGACCTAGAAACCAACATGTCCATCAACTAAATGTTGATTTATGACCTCTCCATAGGCGAGCAAATCTTCGGAGCGTTTTTCACACCAGAAAGGTCTATCGCCGGCAAGCATTACACTAATCAATTGCGTACATAGCCGCCGACCCCATGCAACGTTGGTGAACTTGAACAATGCGTATCCCATCGTTTGATCATGGAAATAGCGTTTCTGTTTACATAAGATTGCAGAGACCTATTTCTTCCTCTAATGATCATTACGATGGGTTACAACAACGCCTGCATCCTCTTATGCTCGTTCGTTGCTGGCCTTCAGTATCGGATACATATACATGGAAAATCCACCCCATGTCATCTTACCCAATCACGATTGACTGCCTGTGGTTGATCGTTTCGCCCCTCCTTTTTTGAAACTATTCGCTGCCATGGCGATCTGATGGTTGCGAATAGAAACCAGTCAGATTGCATCCTTTGGCGCAAGAACTTGTCCTGAGAACCAAGTCTTTCTCTCCAGTAAAGGGAACACGGTGTCCGAAGTGTAGTTTATTGCGTTCCGTTATTACGTCAAATTATCCCTTAAACACTTGGGACGTTTCACAAAAAGTGATCGCTGTCAGTGGCTTGTAGTCGGTTGGATTAGAATTAAATGTGTGTGCGCCAAAAGAACTAAAGATTAACAGTGTTGTGTCATTTATTGGACTAGAATCGACTAGCATAGTGTAAAAATAAACGAGATACGGAATATTTCTAAACCTTAATCAAATAAACAAAATTGTTGACCAACTGGATATTTATTAAGTGTGACCGGAGGAAATACTGTGTAACGAATAAATCCAAATAAAGAAAACTTTATCCAACCCCGTGTAATGAATAAATCCAAATGAAGAAAACTTTATCCAACCTAGCTCCATCTGTGCCTCTTATTTATCTTTCCTCTTGGAACATGGTTTGGTGACAATTTTTGTGAGGAAATCGTTCGCGGTTGATAGGTGGAAACCAGTGTCCATGTCAGGCACCTACATCTACACTACAATCCCTCCCAAAGGTTTTGGGGTATCACGAAGTAACTTTCTGTGAAAAATAAATCAATACCCTCCAGCCATTTATTTATATTAGTTTGGGGATTAATAGATCCATTATTTTATTATTAAATAGCTATTGTGATATAGTCGTCGTAAAATATTTTTCAAACAAATTCGGAATTATGTTCGTTAGAAAATTGCCATTTATTCCTTAAAAATTCGTTAGTTGCTCTATATAGTCGGACGTGGAAGTTAAGAAAGACAAAATTCGACATGTTTTACAATTATATTGGATGCCTGAAATTTTGAATGCTGTTAATAGTTTCTTTTTTCCTTTTTCTTTCTTAAATTATTTTTGAATCACTACTTTAGAAGGCTAATAACCTTGCCCATAAAAATAAATTATTATGGAAAATTTCACAAACCTCGAGATTTGATAAATAAGGGCAAGACCGGATCACGGTTGTAGTGCCGATGATGATAGTGACTTTAGATTTTAAGTTAGTATGTAAGGTATTACAGCTCCTCAATAGTATACTGGTTAGTATACCCGCCTGTCACGCGGGAAACCGGGGTTCGATTCCCCGTCGGGGAGCCTCTGCCGCAACACTAATGACCTTGCCCGGAAAAAAACAGATCATTATGGAAAATTTAACAAGCCTCAGGACTTGCTAAATAAGGCCAAGACCGGTTCCAGGTTGTAGTGCCGATGATGATGATGATGATGATGGTGATGGTGATGTAAGGTATTATATTAATTTATGCTTGGATTAAACCTTATAAATGAGGGTTCGGCCCTCAGTAACCTATGCAGCTACAGCTAATTAGATTAGGAGTAATGGGCAGTATGATTTCGCCCTATCTTGGGTACCATTAGTATGAGCTACTACTATAAGATTAAACACAAAGTTGGCTTTGCTACTGTCGAAATTTGGTCCATTTAATGCTAGTTTGAAAAAAAAGTGTTTCTAATACACAACAGGAGAGTTGTTGTTTTTCATTAGAGCAACGCTACGGGACACACTTCTATAATCATGCAAAACACTCCGGTGGTTGGTTAGAGACATTCTATTTTTTGATTGATTGGATCACGCATTTATTGTACAATAATTTAACAAATGTTGACTCAGGACTAAAATGCTAAATCCTATTTTACAATCTTTTCTTATTCTTAAAATAATTTACTGGCTCTACACGAGCACTCTAAATTACACGATACAATTTTGTGTAATGCCTTTCGGCGTACAATAATATTTTTATATTTTTATATTTTTATATATTTCCTATTACCCGAATATATTAGAAGAAGAAGTTCTCTCTCTGTATTTTTTTATTCTATAAGGTAAAAAAGTTTACAAAAAAAAAATATAATTACACACAAATTTTAAAACGAAAAGGAATCTAAATGAAAAATGTAACTTAAAAGAAAGAATAAATAAATATGAAAAGGGAAATGAGGAATGGGAAGGGAAGACGTAGCGTCTGAGATCTTACTATATTTGGGGATATTAAATCCTTTCTTCATTGTCATTTCACCACCAGTTGGGGTGGGATCGGTCATTTATAGATTTATCTCGATCGCCTATTGTCATGCTAAAGCGTAAGTGAACTGCAGCATTTGATATATCACTGTTATAAAGAATCCGTTTGTCCCTGGCACCACGAAAAGCGTGGTAAATAATAGGGACTCCGTGCTTGTTTTGGATAAGACCTTTTCTATCCAATAGAGGGAACGCTTCTGGTGGGATAAACCCATTTTGGAATGTATTCTCCAGGTATATGTCATTGGGGTAGTATGCTCCCGAGATAAGATTATTTTCGCTGCACATTGCCCTTGCAGTGTGACCACGAATAATTTTGATAATGAAATTGTCTATCCTATTCAGTCCTGATTTGTCATACAGTGTCTTATTAGGATAGAATTTCCTGTATTGAGACTCAGGTGTTCTATGTAATCCGAGGCAGGAACGCAAGCACTGCCTCTCGAACATGCGAAACTTTTCCATGCAGGATGGGGAAACGTTAAACCATACCGGGTAACCATACACTAATATTTGACGAATAAATTATTTTAACTTTGTGATCTAGAAGGCTATTTCGGAACAGTCTTCTTGTCATTGCATATGCACTTTTAGCTGCAGAGACGGCAGCTGCTATGTGCTTATCAAAGTATAGGTATTGGTCCATCCAAATACCAAGGTACCTGACAACAGTTTTCATTTGCAGCGGAAGATTATTGCTTTCTATAATGGAAAAGTTTTTCCAATTTTTCCTTGTATCTCTTGAAGCTGTAGAAAGAGGTGTTCTGAAAAAGATGGTTTCTGTTTTTTGGAAGTTGATTTTCAATTTCCGATCGTCACATAACCGTTTGATTTGATTGAAGTCGTCTTGAAGAAGTCTGTTAATGGCATCGATAGTTTTTTCTGATCTGTACACTACAATATCGTCGGCATATGCAATAGCATGATTAAGAGACCCAACTAGATCACTAGTATAAATATTGAAGAGAATGGGAGAATTCACGGCTCCCTGCTGTAAGCCATTTTTAATATGGAAAGTTTTATTGGAGATTTTGTCCCCACATTTTACCACAAATAGCTTATCCATTATCATATAGTAAATGATGTATAACAGATATTCGGGCAAACCTAGATTTGATAGCTTATATACAAGGCCTTCTAACCATACGGTATCGAAGGCCTTTTCAAAGTCAACCAAACATACGCCTGTGCATTGTCGTGTTGCCTTGTTCCACTGTATATCGGAAACAAGTTTTGTAGCTGCATGAACTGTGTCGTGCCCCGCTCTAAAGCCAAACTGGTTGTTCGAAATGATGTCGTTTTCATTTAGAATAAAATATCATCACCAGTTTATCAATGCCCTATTTATGATTTTCTCGAATATTTTGCTAATATTTGGAAGCAGACTAATCGAGCGAAGGTTAGCGGGATTGCTCCTGTCCTTGCCCTTTTTGGGGATGGGATGGACTACTGCTATTTTCCAACGTCTTGGAAAGTATGCATTATTTAGAGCGTTATTGAACAAGGTAGTGTGAATTTTCACCGCTTCCGGAGGCAGATGTTTAAGAACTGTATTCGGAATACCATCTGTTCCAGAGGATTTGTTGTTTTTAATGGATCTAAGGATGTCCATGAGTTCATTCTTATTCACAAATATATTTGTGTGCAAATTTATAAGCGGTGCATCCAACTTTCACTGAAGATGGTGAATCTTTTGTTTTCGGAATGCCAACTTTGCCGTTCATTGTGCAGCGAAATATGGTTTTGGATAGCTCTGTTTTCGATATCGAGGTTAGGCGCCAATGGAGTTCGCTTTCTCTTGCGGATCCTCGACTACTATTAGTTCTTCGTTGGAGTTGATGTGTTCCGGGGTGAGTCCTGCGTTCAGCAATATTTGACAATTCTCGGGAGTCCTCGGGACTCGAAGGCAGGGAATGTCATTATGATATTTTATTCTAAATACTTTATTTATTTGCGGAAACATATTCCCATCACTGCTTTTAATGGAGAGAATTTTACGTTTCCATTTTTCATTAATTACTGATCTGTAGTTGTCACGGATCAGCTTTTTAACGTATTTAATCAATGACTTAATTGTCTTTATTTCTTGGCTATAAGGATCGCTGAACTGTCTGTAGAGTAGTTTCAGCTGGGAGAGCAGAGCGCTTTTTTGTCTATACAGGGCATCAATAGTTGAGTTTCTGTATCCATTAAAATGCTCCTCCATGTGCGCCGCTTTTGGAATGGAACAGTCCATTGTTTTGATGACAATGTTGTCCATCGTTGAGAGATAATGGTCTATTTCCTCATTTCGAAGGTTTCTATTAGTTGGAGGATATACGCCATTGGAGCGTAGTTCTCTTTTTATTATGCGATCAAAGCGCGACCAATGTGCTTTTCGGAAAACGAACGAATGTATCTGGTCGTACTGCTCAAGTATTGTATGTTCGTTTGGAACATGTGAAACGGCGTCGAGGCCGTAATGGCCACTATCATACCCGATTGTGCGAAGGCAATTTCGAGTATTTAGGTCCGTGCCTAATAATTGTAGTCTCTCGTCCATCATAAGTAAGTCCAAAAAGGAGTTTCCTCTTGGATTAGATGGTGTACTTGTAGCGTACAATTCTAGTTTATATTCTGTTGCATTTGGTGCACTGGTGGTAAAGTTGAATAGTGCATTACCTCTTGTTTTCGGCGTGATATATCCCCAAGCACTGTGTTTGGAGTTGAAATCTACCGCCAGAACAAAATAATTGTTTTCTGAGTCTAACTTGAGATTACGGAAAAGGGTATCCAGTTCGCTGATAAATTGCGAACACTGAGGAGCTTCGGATGCAAACACGGATTCCACGTAAGATGCCTTCGACTTTTCAAAGGTATATCTACGAGGGTTACCTCTTATGTTTCGGGATTTGGCAATCCTAGTGTTGCAGTCCGGCAATTGATAGCTGTGTCGTAAAGTTGGACTTTTTTTTGAGGTTATACGCACTCAGAACGTTTTGACATACGAGCGCTATTTGTGTTGTTTACAGTAACTTGAAAGATTCATCTCGGCCCAAAAATGGAATTAAATCGTCAACATTTTCGTGCGATTATTTTTTACAACTTTCGTCGTGGATTAACTCAACAACAGTGCATGGATGAACTTAATTCAATTTTTGGCGATGAAGCTCCATCAAGGACCAGTGTTTATCGATGGTATGGTGAATTCAATCGTGGTCGTAGTTCACTCCAAGATGAATTTCGTGAAGGTCGTCCAAAATCAGTTGTTGTTCCGAAAACCATTGATGCTGTGCGCGAACTGATATTGGAAGATCGTCATGTGACCTATCGTGAGATTGAGACAACCTTAGGCGTTAGTGGGACCAGCATACATTCAATATTGCATAAACATTTGACTGTCAAAAAAATTTGTTCGCGTTGGATCCCACACAATTTGTCAATCGCTCAAAAAAAGGCTCGTGTCAATTGGTCGAAAGAAATGCTCAAAAAATACGGTCGCGGTGCTTCGAAACACGTCTATGACATCGTGACAGGTGATGAATCGTGGATTTACGCGTATGAGCCCGAAAGTAAACAGCACTCGACTGTCTGGGTGTTTCAAGATGAGCCAAATCCAACAAAAGTTGTTCGCGCACGAAGCACTTCCAAGCAAATGGTCGCCTGTTTTTTTCGGAAAAACTGGACATGTCGCAACCGTACCACTTGAACAACGCAGAACAGTCAATTCTGAGTGGAACACAACCATTTGTTTGCCAGTTGTCTTCCAAGAAATCAGGAAAATCAACCGCCGAAGACGGATCACTCTTCACCACGACAATGTGAGCTCTCACACATCGGCTGCGACAACTGCATTTTTGAGCACCCAAAACATCGATTTGATGGGTCATCCGCCGTATAGTCCTGACTTGGCACCGAATGACTTCTTTTTATTCCCGTACGTAAAAAACAAACTGAGAGGTCAACGTTTTTCGACACCTGAAGAAGCGGTTGCTGCATTCAGAATGCATGTGTTGGAGATACCTCAATCAGAGTGGCAAAAGTGCTTCGACAATTGGTTCAAACGCATGCAAAAGTGTATAGATCTTCATGGGGAATATTTTGAAAAACAATAAAGTGATTTTCGATGATTAATATTTGTTTGTGTTCTCTAATCCCGAAATATAAAAGGCAACCCTCGTATAATGCAAGCTTCCACCAACTGAAATTTGTGTACATCTGTGCTGTAAACGACCTTGTGGTGAATGCCCTTCTTAATAAGGACAACAACTCCACCTCCTGTGTGGCGTGTGGACGATCTCGTGTAATGACTTTATAGTTTTTGTAGCCCAATTTGTGCCTCTGGATTAGCTTGGTTTCGCTAGCTAGAAGCACATCGGGGCGTTCGACTTGAAGCAGGTTACCGAGATTATCCCTCCTTTCCACGTGGATTAGTGAATTCATATTCACAGCAATAATTTTTAGTGTTAAATTAGTTGGATAGTTCATTGTGGTGTGTTGGGTTGTCTGAGAACAAGGACGAATAAATAATATCTATTCGGGCTGCTTGTTCAGTCAGTTTTTTTTTTTTTCAAATCCAGCAATCTGTCCTTGTATGGCTAAAAGGATTGCTCTTATGTCTGAATTTGCCTCTGGAGCGGGCGCTTTTATGGAGTTGCGTGAAAGTTCCGCCGCCGTTGTATTAATTGGATTACTAGCCATTTGAGAAAATGATATGCTAGGTGCGGAAGATTTTGTGACATTACTTCCTTGTGCCGCGAAGTTTGAGGTTAATGGACTACCGGCAATTTGAGCAAATGATACACTAGGTGCAACGAAGTTATTATAAGAACGGTTCGTTTCTCTTTTTCCTTAAATTCCAACTTGGCTTTTAGTTGTTGGAATTTCGGACACCGCCTAAAGTTGACCGGGTGACCTGTATTTTTGCACAGGACACAAGATAATTTGCTCCTATCCTGAACCTGTTCTTTACCTAAGTGTCATTCCCCTATGGTATGATTGTTTTGGCACTTTACACATCTAAATTCCATACAGCAGTTAGATGCAACGTGGCTGAATCTTTGGCACCGCAAGCACTGCAACACACGGTCAACTTTCCTTATTTTTTTTTAATGATCGGTAACGGAATTGCAGGTTGGGAAAAGGGAGTTGGGTTAGGTCGATTGGCCGTTCTTCGGGCGAGCCATGAAGAACCCCCACATCACCCCCCAGTGACGTAGTCAAAAAACAGGTAAAGAATGTTGAGAGGGGGGTAGTTGCCCCTGGACGCGCGTGCGTGCGCGAGTACGGGGCGGCTGGGTAATAGTGGTGTCAGGTAATGGAGGCTGTTCTGGAGCGGAAACTTCCAGAAAGCAGAGTTTTAGTCTCTCGACGCTGACCGTGGATCGCTTAATTCTAATATCGATCTCGAAGACACGGTCGCTGATGCGGTTGGAGACTTTGAATGGACCATTCTAGGCTGGGTCCAGGGGGTTATTGACCTTATCTACTCTGACAAAGATGTGCGTGCAGCTGTGCAGTTCAGGGTGGACGAAAAGTTTTTTGGAACCGTACCTGGCTACTGGGGTTGCTCTAACCTTTCGTAGCAGGTCACGGAGATGGCCCACTTCGCGAAGTTGGTCGGGAATTGTGTTTCACCACCCAGGAAAACTTCTCCTGGAAGAAAGAGGTTGGTGCCGTAGGTGAGTTCTGCCACTGATGCACCTAAGTCCTCCTTAATACTTGTCCTCGGGCCGAGGAGGACAGTGGGGAGTGCATCGAGCCAATGCATATCGTTGTGACACATGAGTGAGGCTTTGAGGGATATATGCCAGCGCTCTATCATCCCATTGGATTCGGGGTGATAGGCGGTGATACGACTTCTTTGGCAGCCAAGGAGATTTGTTATCTGCCTGAGTATCGTCGCCTCGAATTGTGGACCCCGGTCCGAAGTTAGGGTGGTTGCAACACCAAAGCGTGTGACCCAAGTTGAATAGAAAGCCTTGGCGACTGGTTCGGCAGTAACTGCCCTGAGAGGTGTCGCCTCTGGCCATCGCGTAAAGCGATCCATCATGATGAGGATATAGGAGAATCCTCTTGATGGAGTAAGCGGTCCCACTATGTCTATATGGGTTGATGACTAGGCCGTATATGCGGAGGTGCTCTAGGACCTGACGCAAGTGGCGTTTGTGTTCGGCGTGCTCTCGAGAAGCGATGAGGATGCGATCAAGGTATGCGTGACAGCAATTGAGACCACGCAATGCTGAGTCAATATAACGGTGGAATGTCTGTCCGGCATTCCTGAGGCCGAAGCTCATCACTTTAAACTCGAAGAGTCCGAAAGGTGTGATAACTGCGGTCTTGGGTATGTCCTCTGGAGCCACCGGGATTTGGTGGTAAGCCCTGGTGAGATTCAAGGTCGTGAACACATTGCACCCTCGTAATTTGTACGAAAAATCGTAGGGGTGTGCAATTGGGTAACAGTCTGTAATCTACGCATCGACACCACTCCCCGGAACGCTTCTTCAATAAGTGGAGCGGGCTTGCCCAAGGGCTGTCCGACGGTTGACAGATACCTAGAGCGATCATGTGATCGAATTATGCGCGTGCCGTGCGTAGTTTCTCGGTAGCCAGTCGGCGTGGGCGCTGGCTCGCCGGGAGCTACGTGTCTCAATGTGGTGAAACACGGTTGCTTTATGTCAGCGCTGGTTGGGTAGGAGAATTGTCGTATAGGCGAATTCCTGTAGCATGGACTGTATTGGGTCAGTGCACAGTGTGGTCCTGGATGTTACCGCTGGTGATGCTGGCAAGGGACTAGGATGGATGGGTGCATGCTTGTTTTAGGGAAATATACCGTGGGACCTGATCATTGGCATGATTGTTTGAATAACAATCATGGTTGTGTCCAATACGATGATCGGTTGTCGGTTAGGCGGCCGATCATAGGAAATTTGACTTGTAGATGTGCAAGCGTACAACATACCCCGGGTGGCTATGGACCAACGGATGGTGGGAAAAAAATAAACACAGTGAGATTACTGTGTGCTTGGTTTAGAAACAGATCGTGGGACATGACCGTTGATACGATTGTTTGGACAACAATTATGGTCGTGTCCAACTCGATGATCGGCTATCGGTTTAGGCGATCTCATCGGAAATTTGGCTTGCAGGTTGGGAAAAGGGAGTTGGGTTAGGGCGATGGGTGGTTCTTCGGGCGAGCCATGAAGAGCCCCCACACTTCCTTAAGAGATACAGGTATTTACTTAGCTGACCCTCATTACAGTACGATGCCCTTGTTCGCTTTCAGCACCATTCGCCTGATTGTATTGCGGTCTATTTATACAGCTGCAATGCGCATCTCATAAATGCCCTTTATACCTTTCAATGCTTTTGAATTCGTCTTTCATGACCTTGTGGCATGAGCAAACAGTGATCCATTAGCACATTGCTAAGATCATCACACGCACACCACTGCGTACCAAGATCATCTCCCTGGTTATTCACCAAAGAGATAAATACTCTCTGTGTCCTGACAAATCCACCACCGAATTGGTGGTGGAATCAAAAGTCAGATTCCAACCATCGACGGAGTCTTTTCCCAACCATCGAAGGGGTTGGTCGCGTGCGCCGTGCACGGTACGGTGCTTACACCCCCGAGTGTATTAGTTGTTTTTAAACTAAGTACCACCTGTATCAGTTGTTAACTAAGTGCCATCTTTGTTTTTCATAAGTGTTCCGGAAATATAATTAAAATTATGTATAGCTGTTGTGAACATTACAAACTAAACTAATACTTAGTGTTGTAAATAGAGGCGGGCGATAATGAGGTTGCATCCAGGAGGAAACCGCTCCACGGTTAAGGCGTCCAAGAGTGGTGTTTGGTCTCTATTAGAGGGCAGTGTCCAGGAGCGGTAAGCTGCATCCAAGAAGATACCCGAGAGCTGCAATAATGGGAGGAAGTCGGTGGAGACAGCGACGAGGAAGCACAAGTAAAGTCTGATGGCCTTTATCACAAGAGATTACGTTTTATTTCTCTTATTATTTAATTCGTATACACTTTGTTTTGTTGTGGTTAACTGGTACCTGTGATGTTTGCCCTGGCAGTGTGAGCGCGGTGAAGGTTGGTAGCAACGATTGAGTAACGACGCCGAATAACGGCCAATTCAAAAAAGGGAGGCTGCTGACCTCATCATCGGTGACATCCCACCAGATGGTCCGTGACAGCTGCCGCGCAACTGGTATACTGCGAATGTACTAGATTTCGCCAACACACCCCAGCACATCCAACTGCCAATCCGCAGCATTCCGCCCGCCTTCGCCAATCATTGGCGATCCATTTGGTTCTAGGGGGCGGTGGCTAGGGGGCGGGGGTGTGCGGTCCGGTGGTGGTGGTTGGTCTTGGTCGTTGAGTCTCTGGTGGTCGGATGTTGCTATCCACTTTCACGTGGATGGTCGGTTAGGACAGGGCCGCACGCCCCAAGGAGCGCTGAGGCTTGGGGGTCTGGGATAGCCCGTAGGGTCGATGCCGCAGTCGCATGCTCGACCAATTTCCCGGGGTTGGAGTTGTTAATTCCCAACCCACGATCAATGGCCACGTGGTTACTGGTGACAGGTCTTGTCACATCGAAGCTGGATGACGTGGTGGGTGCTGCGCTTGTTAGCACCCATCCCAGTTCAGTGGCCTGCGCGACGAGGCCGGAACGTTGGTCCTTCCTTAGACCTTCGAGGATGGGGTGGGGTATAGGTCTGCCCCAATGATGATATCCACCTTGTCGGCGGAGGTGATTTTCGGATCGGGAAGTTCCAGATACGCCAAGAGCGGGAGATCCCTCGTCGTTGATTGTGGTGGTGGCACATACACCGAGTGACGGGGCCGGATGAAGGGTCTTATGGTCCACGGTTGCGAGCCGTGGAGGCGAGGAGCGATGGTTATTGGGGCTTGCGTCCTTGTGGTAAGGCTGCAAGTGCCCTCGACACCGTGATGCTTGGCGTCGGACGCGCAACCTTTGGGCGAGTGGTTTTGAAATGAATGTGGCGCTGGAGCAGGGGTCCAGCAGAGCACGGACTTCAATCCCCCGTTGGTACTCTGACGCCACGGCGACTCGAGGGGTTGCGAACAGCGCGGGTTGCCGTGAAGGGGTGCTGACTCTGTGCGCGCAGGCCCTTTCGTGGCAGTCGATCCGGGGGCGGGTCCTGCACTTACTTCTGGCGGTGGTGAGGTTGTCCCGTTAGTGGCGGTTGTCCGGACATGCAACCAGGTGTGATGTCTCTGCTGGAATTGCCGGCACGCCTTGCTGGAGTGGCAGTCGCGTAGGCGGTGGCAACCCAAACAGTTGAGGCACAGGTTTCTTTTGTGTGCGAAGGACTTCCGACGGCCAGGTGTGAGTGATCAGAAGCCCTCGCAAGCGTAGATAGGGTGTGAGGCCCCGCAGAATGTGCAAGGAGCCTATTGCCTTAGGGGTTCCGGCGATAGTCTGTGTATCGGGACACGGGTCTGGTTGATTATTGGGCCGGCGGCATTCTGATCTGTTTCTTGGTCGGGACTCACTGGTCTGGAGCGCGATTCTCTTTCTGCTGGCTTGGTAGCGACTGTTGGCAGCTGCAGTGGGGGCAGCTCGCTAGGGTGGAGGCGATTGGCGTTGTTCGCCTTTATTGGGGAAGCTTATGCGAGCGCGTGCTCAGCCTCGAGTAGCTTTGTCTGTTCCTCAAGGTATACTTCCTCAGACTCGCCGATAAAATCCTCCGCGAAGTACTCGTGTTTTTGATACTCAGGAGCCGCCGTGTACATCCAACTGCCAATCCGCAAGACTTAGCATAACTTTACATTGACTTATGAAACAGACATATGCATAATTTAATTCAGTGAACGTTCATCACATGTTTTAAAATAAATATAAATATCTTTACATCACTTAAAAACAATAAAACTCTTCTTTTTTTTTAAGTAAACGAAGTAAACAATAAAGATCATTCATAAAATGTAAGCTAGAGTGTTTCATTTTCCTTTTTTTTTTTGTTAACGACTCGTGACGGAGTTTTGGTAAACAGATTACTTTTGTTGCTGCGGCGGAACAATCGGTGAGTGTTATCGAAAAGTTTGTGGGGTCGTAGAAGAATCTAGCACCCATGCCGGCGCACCTACTACGCCCCCACAGTCCCTGTGCACTAAGTAAAAATATATCGTTTGAAAAACGTTCCCACATTTTGGCGGATTTATCCAAGAGTTCGTGTCAATTAATGAAAACAGTTTCATAAAGAGACATCTTTTTACTTCACTGGGAAAGGAATTCCTATAGTGACAGTGTGTTCTCTTCCCAAGACATCTTATAGAGCTTAGTCCTTGCAGTATACTGATATGCAAATCCTGCAAATGTGTCGAAACGCCTGTTGTCAAATTTAGAGTTCATTCCTCTGTGAATTATGCATTAGTCAAATATTTTTACCAAAAGATATTTGCACTATCTTCTTGATGTTTTCTCGAATATCAGGTCCTTGATTTAATGTATCCTATCTCGGTTCTGTATAACAGCTGTCACACTTCTGTACAATGCAAATTGATAGTGCATACATATATATGTGTACTTCCTGTAATAAAATCGCACATCAACCATTAGGTCTGAATGAGATACAATTTGGCACTTCTCTGCCAGTTACATTACAGATACAATTGAAGGATAAAAGAAGCATTTGTAAATTGCATTTTTATGACGACACCCTCCTCAGCACTCAAAAAATATTTAAGATACATGAATGTAAATAACTTTGCTTCCTATACCTCAACGTAATGGTACAACGAAAAGGACCAGCCGCCCATTTCTCTCCACGATACCCACCTTAATGGGGACGAGTTACAAAAGAAATTGAGAGCGCAAACCTAAGCAAAATACTTTCAGCCAGTCAATCAGCTCAGCAGACAAAAGGCGCACAGAACAACCAGGGGGAAAAGAAAAAAAGCAGGAGTCAAGACACAAAAAAGGACATAAAAATAAAAACAGAATTGCAAAAGAATGAGAGCAGCACAGGGTATTACTGGTTGTCCTCGGTCGAAAAGGAACGCAAACCAAGAAAGAAGGGATTTTCCTTTTTGGCAGCAGTCATATCAGCTTCTTCTGTACAAGCCCTCGTGCTCAGTTCAGCATTCGGCACACATACAAACAATCGCTGCATTGGCTGAAGAACTGCAGACGTATCCTTTAATATGGAAATAGCCTCTGTGCTGCATTGCACAACACTCAATGTGGGTGGCAGTAGCTTCGGTTGTGGTGACGCTCAAAGCGATAGGTGGAGGGCACACTTTTCTTTTCTAGTTTCGCTGCCTTTCTCTGTGCCTTTAGCTCCGTTCGGTGGATAAAAGACAGAGGACAGATGCATCATAGCCTTTGTTAGCAAGTATCCTAGTTCGATTGTTACTGGGATTGTTGGAATGTAACATGTATCCGAATGAAACTTATTGTTCAAAGTAACGCCGAGGGATAAATAAATTGCTTTCAAAGAAAACGGATGCACATAACACAGTACTCGTATTACTAGCTTTGACCGGTAACCTCAGAGGAAATACATTGTGAAAGTGAAAACCGTCGTAATGCATGGGATTATTGAGCCACCACGAACAGGATCTGACACAAGCCTGCAAAGCCCAAATTAATTCTTTGATTTAGAATACATTAACAACCGAAGAGTTTGGGATTATCGTCGCTTAATTGAAATAGACAGTGAGCACTTTTTTGTCAGTCAAGTGATCCGCCATGCTGCTGCAAGGAACCGCATTTTGATAAAAGTCTGGTATACGATATATTAAGGTGCACTTACTAAATTATATCTTGTTTGGAGTGTCTATCACAATTACGCGTGGTGACTGTCGTACCTCTAAAACAAGACTTTGCACTTCCTAACTCATCCCCATGCCCCTCAAGTGCCTTACGGGTGTTCTGACAACGTCGTATGTTTCTTTGCCGTTCTGTTATGCTTAATTGGGTTGGGATCTAGTGGTGAATATCTTTATATCTTTTTCAAGTTTTATCTCAAATGTAGTTGTTGATTGGGTATAAACATACTAGATGCACCCGGAAACCTATGGCAATAGCGTGAAGGCGTGAAGTTAATGACGGCTGCGCTATTTTATTCCTCAGAATTTGAATTTGATGACTTTAAATCAGTTGTGATAGTTGTTTACTCGGAATTTTTGAAAAATTCCGACTTTCCGTTCCGAATTTGTTAGAAGTAAGAAAGTTACAATAGAAATAGAAATTTTATTCTTACATTAAAAAACAAAAAAAAAAAAAAAACGAAGGAAAAGAAATGCCTCAACGACATGTTTCAATTATTTTATTTTCTACTTTTATAGTTTTTCATTATGGGGACGTGTCGACAATCTGTTCTTTATTTTACTAACCTTTTCTCCTACAATACAAGGCACACTTTCTTGTGGTCTGTGCATTAGCCTTAGGTACGCTTCTCATGGGGTTCCCTTGTCCATCCTGATTCATCCCTCTAGTTCTGGGTATGTACCCTTTACTGCTCCTCCGGGTCAGGTATGTTTTGGTAGTAAATTATTTATTACTAAGACAATATCTCTAATTCCTGGATTCGTGATTTTTGCCCGGAAATTTTTCTTGACATCTACCTCGGTGGGTATCTTTTTCATCCATTTTTCTTCGAAAAGTACTGCGTCCGGCGCTGTGTTAACTTCCAATTTGCATTGCCTATGACCTCGTGATCTTTACAGGGACGCTCCAGTGGGGATGTTTCGGGATGAGATTCGTTTCGTCGTTTGTATCCATGTAACCTCAATGGCTGGGTTGTTAAGGAGGTTGTATCATCCGATTGATTCTACAAACATAGATTCAATTGACTATTCTCTTTATTATGCAGGTCAGAGCAATTATTGAGTTGTAGGTTATGTCCCAATGAGAAGTCTCTCAGTGAAAAACCAACCCATTAGGATAGGCTTCGTGAAATGGTTAGGAGAAATACGTGACCACCTCTTGGACCCCGTCGAGAAAAAAAAGCTTCTCAGGTAGTAGACTTAATGCTATATGGTAGGTTTGCCTCTTCGAAGAGAATTTAAATTTAAAAAATGCTCCTGTCGGTCAGTGGCATGCATTTACGACATGGGGGTATGCAGCACCCCCTCCTGGCATGTAAACTTGATTGATCATACGAGCCTTTGCTCAACACAGCCACTGTTGGAACATGCAGATGGAATGAATCCTAAATTGATCTCGTTTATGTTCGCTAACTTTTCCAATTCTATATTGGCTCCGGTGAAATTTCCGCTGCATATTGTCGTCAAAGTCCCTCCAGGCTATCACCCTTTTCAAGGTTATAGTCATTGAGTTTCGTATTGAATGAGTTAGGCTGCTCTAAATATACTGCTCTCGAGGTCAGGTCTGTAAATTGTACTTTCCATGTTCTTTCCGTCCTTCTGATGGTTAGTTGCATTGGTCAAAACAAATCTGTGGGGTTGTTGAGTATTTTACTAGTGCGTCGACACGGACACTTCTTCAGTAAAATCCACCACCGAAGTTACTAAGTTCGAAACACCCAAACACAAGAGCAAATAGAAGGAAATAAAAACACACGATCAGTTCTTTCTTTACTTTACGATATAAAGGCACTTTTATTTTGCAATGATTTGATATTAATGATGCACTTCCAATTACAAGCTCTTCTTAATTGTAGGTTTAACAATGTCTCTTTGTACGTTTAACAATGTCTAGTCGTAGGTTTAACAAGGACTGTCTATTTTATTAATTTACACTACAGCTGATACACTGACTGGAACAATATTTATTTAAACTATGGCTATATCAGTTTGTTTTGTTTTAAGGTGAGTGTTTAATCCAAAATAATACCCCGCTTCCATTAGGCACCATCAACAACACCAAAATCCCGACGGTCTTGTGAATTTGTTAACATAAAAGCAAAATATAATAAAGGCACTAAATGACGAAAGGCCACTGAAAACGGTTTTAATTGAATGTTCCCATTAAAAATAACTTAAGCGATACGGCGTGATTAGAAATAATAGAAAACTAATAAATAAACTGCCGACGGGAATAAAATGTCAAGGCTCGCCACACACAAGTTGACTCCGAGGAAAAAGGCTGACTGACTAATTGGTGCTCACCAAAGAAAAGGGAAACCTCAAGGAAACTGAAAAAGAGGAGGAGCTACACGATTAACTCGAGGTAGTTAATCGTGATTGGACCGGGGGGAAATAGGCATACATGATGCGTATGTGTGTACGCCTCGCATACGATCGTCCGGCGACCCTGGACGGATGCCAACATCGCTGCAGCATCTTACACGAATGCAAACAATAACATCTGGGGTGCGAAAGACCCGAACCGAAGATCTGGTCATCCTATGGGAGGCCATAAATCAACATTTCGGTTGACGATGTGAATTCCCTTTGGTCCGCCGACGGGTGGCGGCCGTTATTAGGGATTTTTTGTATGCATAGCATTCTGTGGTGCCAATGCGATGTTTAGGGCATTGCAACGAATATAGGGTGCAGCCATTGCCAGGTGTTGAAAGTAAACACTTGCTGGCTGCATCCAATTCGTTGCTTGTTTGCGGTCCCTGGTCGGTGGAGACCGATAATAGGAAACCAGCGATTGCTGGTAATTAGGGAAATGCTTGGGACCTAATAGCCGCATGCAAGGAGTGCCATGGGCAAACAAATAAACAACGAGTCAACAAGGAACTCTTTGTTGATGTTGTTTCCATAGCATAAGGCTAAGGAAACGAGATGCCCTGGGTAGAATGTATGCCTAAGGATAGGATTTCAAATGCCACGGCAATGTGATAATCTTTGCCGTGGACTTATGTTTTTCTTAGGAATCAATGCCTGGTCGAGGGTGAATTTTCGATGCCACGGCAAGGTGATAAGCTTTGCCGTGGACTTAATGTTTTTTTAGGAATTAATGCCTGCCCGAGGGTGAGTTCTCGATGCCACGGCAAGGTGATAAGCTTTGCCGTGGACTTAATGTTTTTTTAGGAATTAATGCCTGCCCGAGGGTGAGTTTTCGATGCCACGGCAAGGTGATAAGCTTCGCCGTGGACTTAATGTTTTTCAGGGGTGGTGTTGGAGAAAGAGGGGTTTGGAAGGAAAACCCCCCACAGCATAGGTAAGCTGCCTAACGGATATTCAAAACAGTTATCCGATTGGGTAACCGTATTAATTCCAGCGATTTGGCTGGGGGTAAATGCCGGTTAGGGGGTGGTTAGTTGGTTATGGGCGCGCGCTTGAGCGCGAGTACGGGGAGGTTGTGCCGGTGGTGTAGGAGTGGTATTTGAAGATGGAGATGATTCTGGAGCGGAAGCTTCCAGAAAACAGGGCTTAAGCCTTTCGACGCTGACCGTGGATCGCTTGCCTCTGATGTCGATCTCGAAGACGCGGTCACTGATGCGGCGGAAGACTTTGAATGGGCCATCATAAGGTGCGTCGAGGGGTTTTTTGACCTTATCCACCCTGACAAAGACGTGCGTGCAGCTGTGCAGTTCAGGGTGGACGAAACGTTTTTTGGAGCCGTGCCTGGTTACAGGGGTTGCCCTAACCTTACGTAGCAGGTCACGGAGATGTCCCAATTCACGAAGTTGGTCACGCGGTGTTTCGCCATTCAGGAAAAGTTCTCCTGGAAGAAGGAGGTTGGTACCGTAGGTAAGCTCTGCTGCCGAAGCACCCAGGTCCTCCTTAATGCTTGTCCTCAGGCCGAGGAGGACGGTTGGTAGGGCGTCAAACCATTGTGTGTCATTATGACACATGAGTGAGGCTTTAAGAGATCTGTGCCAGCGCTCTATCATCCCATTTGATTGCGGGTGGTAGGCGGTGGTACGACTTCTTTGGCAGCCGAGAAGATTTGTTAGCTGCCTAAAAATTGTCGCCTCAAATTGTGGACCTCGGTCCGAAGTTATGGTGGTTGGTACACCGAAGCGTGTGTCCCAAGTTGAGTAAAAGGCCTTGGCGACTGATTCGGCAGTAACTGCCCGGAGAGGTGTCGCCTCTGGCCATCGCGTGCAGCGATCCATCATAGTGAGGATATAAGAAAATCCTCTTGATGGAGTAAGCGGTCCCACTATGTCTATGTGGACATGAGCGAAGCGTGCCGTGGGAAGCTTGAACTGCGCTGGCTCCAGTACATTATGTCGCGCTATTTTGCAGCGCTGGCACTGGAGACAAGCACGGGCCCAACAGGTGAGATCTTTGTTCATCCGGGGCCAAATGAATTTGCGGCGGACAGCAGCGGCTGTTGCTCGGCCGCTGGGGTGGGCTGGGTTGTGGTAAACCTGGAACACGCCCTTACGAAGTTTCTCGGGAATGTAAGGTCTAGCGGTTCCAGTGGAGACATCACACCAGATTTCGCCCAAAGGGTCGCGAAGGGTAATTTTCTTAAGCTCTAGTGCCGTATCGGCAGTTAGGAGGGACTTGAGCTGTTCGTCCTCCTGTTGAGCTAGGGCAAGGTCAGTGTTATTCAAGGCGGTACGCAAATGAATCGTATCGATTCGAGAAAGGGCGTCCGCCGTGACATTCTGTTTACCAGAGATATGCCTTATCTCCGTGGAATATTGCCCAATGAGGTCTAATTGACGCTCTTGTCGGGGGGAGGCATTTCCCGACTTCTTCCGGAACGCATAGACCAATGGCTTGTGGTCTGTTAAGATGCAGAGTGAGCGCCCTTCTATCATATGACGGAAGTACTTAACAGCGCTGTAGATCGCGAGCAATTCACGGTCGTAGGCGCTGTAACGTCGCTCAGTGGGACTCAGCTTCCTTGAAAAGAAACCAAGTGGTTCCGGGCGGCCTTCAATGTCCTGTTCAAGGACGGCTCCGATTGCGGTATCCGATGCGTCGCATTGGATAGAAAGTGCCGCTCCCTCGAGAGGGTATCGGAGTAAGGTGGCATTTGCCAATTGTTCTTTGGACAGTTGGAATGCTCTGTCAGAGACTTCTGTCCAATTAATGGGGCCCTTATCATTGCGCTTAGCTCCTTTTAAGAATTCATTGAGCGGAGCTTGAATCTGGGCAGCATTCTTCAGGGTTGGACGATAGAAGTTAAGCATGCCCAAAAATCGACGAAGCTCACTCACGTTAGTTGGTCGAGGATACTTCATGAGGGCCTGCACACGGTCTGGTAGTGGGCGAATGCCCTGGTTGTCAACGACATAACCCAGATAGGTGATTTGCTCCTTGGCGTATTGACACTTATCTGGGTTGATGACAAGACCGAATTCACGGAGGCGCTCTAGGACCTGACGTAAGTGGCGTTTATGTTCGGCGTGGTCTTTGGAGGCGATGAGAATGTCATCAAGATATGCATGGCAGCAATTTAGACCCCGTAAAGCCGTGTCGATATAACGTTGGAATGTCTGTGCGGCATTCCTGAGGCCGAAAGTCATCACTTTGAACTCAAAGAGTCCGAAAGGTGTAATGACTGCGGTCTTGGGGATGTCTTCAGGTGCCACCGGAATTTGGTGGTATGCCCTGGTGAGATCCGGGGTAGTAAAGACATTGCACCCTCGTAACTTTGACGAAAAATCGTAGAGGTGTGCAATAGGGTATCTGTCCGGGACAGTTGCTGTGTTCAACAGCCTGTAATCGCCACATGGGCGCCACTCACCAGAACGTTTCTTCACTAAGTGGAGTGGGCTTGCCCAGGGACTGTCCGACGGTTGGCAGATACCTAATTTGATCATATGTTCGAACTCCGCGCGCGCCGCACGTAATTTTTCAGGAGCCAGTCGACGTGGACGCTGGCTCACCGGGGGACCACGTGTTTCTATATGATGAAACACCGTGGCTTTGTGTCGGCGTTGGTTAGGTAGAGGAATTGTTGTACTAACAAATTCTTGTACCATAACCTGAAATGGGTCTGTGCACTCTGTGGCCCCTGAAGTTGCCGCTGGAGATGCCGTCATGGGCAAGGGGGGTGCGGTTGGAGCCACTAGTCTGTTATGGGTCGAATCGACCAACAGATTATGTGCGCCTAATAGGTCGGAACCTATCAGGGGTTCATTCACGTCCGCAATGACGAAACGCCAAGTGATCGGACGTCGAAGACCCAGTTGTAGTGTCAGCTTTTTACGTCCGTACGTAAGTATCGTCGTATTATTCGCAGCTGACAATTTAAGCGCGGCGGGCACGCGGTTACGCGGAGCAAACGATCGCGGGAGGACTGAAATATCGGCGCCGGTATCGACAGTAAAAGCGATATTCAGCTTAGAATCCCGGATGGTTAGGCGACTTATGGTGTGGGTGCCGGCCGATTGCGCGAGGGTGTCGGTCGGCAAAATTAGTTTAAAGAGCGCCTTTGGTTGGTGGACGGTTGGGTCCAACCACAAGGCGCCTTGCAGTTAAATGCGCGATCACCATATCGTTGGTGATTGGCGCACCACGGCAGAGTAACGGCATTATCAGGTATATTCGGCCTATTGCTATTGCCATTACGGGGAGGTCGAGCCGGAGCTCGCTGGGAGTTGGCCTGGTGAGGGCCATTTTGAGAGGAATTGGCCCTCTGTGGGGCATTTTGAGGGATATAGGCCCTCTGAGGGGCAGTTTGGTAGGAATTCTGCCGATTGAGAGGACGGCTCGGCATGGCTCGATTCTGGGCGCTTCGAGGATTGTTCCTCACCTCCGCGCGCAATTGAGTTATCTCGCGGAGGAGTGAGGTTTGGAGCGCCCGAAGGTCAGCAGGGGTTAATTGTGGTGGCGAACTTCTTTGGTTAAGTACGTTGGGGCCTGCCTCTGGATTCCCCTGAGGGAAATTGGTTGAGGCGGGCCTTCTATGAGGTAATTGAGTTTGAGGAGAATGGAGAGTTGGGACCAATTGAGGGGCTGAGAAAGGCAGACGAGGGTGCCGTGCAGGCTGGGCGGCGTGTTGAGAAACCGCCGCTACCTGGTACGCAGGAGGCTCAGAATACTGATCTGAGCTTTCCATAATTGCGTCCGCAATTTTGGATAAATAGCCCAAACTCTGGTTGGGTTGGGCTATAAGTGCCGAACGGGCATGTTGGGGAAGACACCTCAAAAAGTGAGGCCTTATCAGGTCGTCCCCAATCCTGGTCCCCGCTATAGAGCGTAAATGGGTCAGGAAAAGGGATGGTCTCATCCCAGAAAGGTTGGTTACAGCGGCTAAACGTTGTTGCCGCACACTTCCAGGCTCGTCCAAAGCGTCGAGCAGAGCTTCACGCATGTTGCTATACGGATTGCGTCCGGCCGACCTTATTATGTGGGCAACATGCGGTCGCTGAGTGCGGTCAAGCACTTTCAACAGCTCGACTGCACGAAGTTGTTCGTCGTGCAAGGCTGAGGCCTAGAAGATGCGGTCTGCCACCGCAAACCAAAGGTCTGGGTCCTCCTCATCGAAGGGGGGAAGCCCTATATTTGAATGGCGAGTCCCATTCCCGAGGCTGGAAGCATCGTGGAACTCTTGGGGCTCTGATTGCCTATGAGTTTGTTGTGAAGTGCCGGCACGATATGTGGGCATTATAATGCCAGAATCCACCAATTGGCCGGCACTAGGGGTGTTAGAAGAGGTTGGGAGAGCGTCAGAAGAAACAGGTTGGGGTCGATTAACAACACTGTGGGCAACCGGTGGTGCCAGGGGGGTAGGTAGAGTAGGTGGGTCCTGATCAGTATCGAGTTGATCAGCCGGGAAGTCGACGCTGGAGGCGTCGTGAAATTCAAGAGGCTCGGATTGTTCCAGAGCCTTTTTGGCCATGATGTTCCGCGTGTTGACCATTGTGGGTTATATGACGCGAAACTAAAGTTAAAAGCGTAAGAGGACGCGAAGAAAGGTGAAGGGAGGCCGGTGAGTCAAAAGAAGTCGCAGGGAGTTGAGAGAACCACGGATGTCCTAAAACAATGGTTTTCCCTAACCAAAATAAGTCGAGCGAAGGTCGGAAGTGGAGTCAAGTGGAGCCAAAGGGGAATCGAGCCGTGGGCTTGCTTCGAGTCGCGAATAAGTGGTCGTGTGGAGTCGTGATATGAGTGTGCCTTTGTGTTACTTTCAATCCGGGTATTGAATACTACTAATTGTGTACTCCGTTTACTTTAATATAAAAATCAAAAAAAGAAAAAAAATTTCAAAAACCGTGGCAAGAAAAAAATTACAGATATTGTTATTACGTGAGTATCTGTACTCATGGAAAGAGAGTTAAAAATTGTCACCGAAATTACATTAAAAAGGGGCATATATTGCCTATACAATAGCTTGTAACTTAGTACCCTGAAGGGGTTTACAAAAGTTGTGATTTTACTTGATTAAGTCACTTCAAAGAGTTTAGCCTGTTAATTTTTATTAAGATTTGTAACTTGCTTTTTCTTTATCCTGTTATTTCTAAAGAAAGAGAATTTTTGAATATGTATAAAAAAAAAGAAAAAACAAAGGGGAAAAATCTGAAAAGTTACAATCTGAAAAGTTTAAATGTTCACAAATTCCTTTTTGTTGATTTTCGATTTCAAAACTTTTGTTAATGAAAATTTATTGAATACATTTTAAAGATTTTCTCGTATTTTCAGTTCTTAGGGTAAACGATATGTATGTTGATGTGTGTAATCTGTTTATTTTTTCTTTGGCTTTATTGTATGTTATTAATTTCACTTTACTTATGCACTCTTTATCTAATCCGTTTTAAATTGGCTTAGCCTAAGTATGGTTTCCTTGAATGCATTAAATCTAAAAACGGAAATGTAGAATCCGTGTTCTAGGTGACAATAATTTCTTATAAATTAACTCTAAGTAAATATAGATTGTCAAGAGAAAACGTTCTTATTTTAAACAGTACGAGAACATATGCACAAGTAAAATATGCTTCTTAGTTATTCCAGTATCTGAGGAATGTCCGTCTTTATTGTTTGGAAATATTATTTCGCTTTTAAATTCTAAGATAAAGTTTCGAGATTGTTAAGTTCTCGCTTGTGGTTATAAAGGAAATATTATGAAGTCGACAGGTTATTGTTCTTATTTCAACCTGTTGATAGGTAAGGTAGTACATTCAAAATCATCTGAGTCCGTGTAAAAATCGTAATTACTTTTGTTGTAAATTCTAATTAAGTCTTATTTGCTGCGACATTGTGTAACTAATTATGCATTAATTCGTGTTTATTTATTATGTATTTGATAAGTTAAAATGAGAAAAAGAAAACTTGTGTTTTGTTATTTAAAGAAAAATAAAAAGGAAAAGAAAACCTGTTGTTCTGTCGATGTTGCAGCTGGTGAAGTCCGTTCTGATGATTGAAAACACTGGCACAGCACTGGTGGAGTGGTTAAAGCTGCGGTGGGGCTCTACTTGCCCTTTGTTGCTGAATCCTTCTCTCACTTATTGTTTTTCTGATGTAGAAGGTTGCTTGTGTTTACCTTCAGAGTCATTAAAGTGAACACTCGCGGATGTTTGGAGGTTAACGATCAGAAGGTACGATTGTTTCAATTCACCGGTAGGTCACCAATGTGGGGTTGTTGAGAATTTTACTAGTGCGTCGACACGGACACTTCTTCAGTAAAATCCACCACCGAAGTTACTAAGTTCGAAACACCCAAACACAAGAGCAAATAGAAGGAAATAAAAACACACGATCAGTTCTTTCTTTACTTTACGATATAAAGGCACTTTTATTTTGCAATGATTTGATATTAATGATGCACTTCCAATTACAAGCTCTTCTTAATTGTAGGTTTAACAATGTCTCTTTGTACGTTTAACAATGTCTAGTCGTAGGTTTAACAAGGACTGTCTATTTTATTAATTTACACTACAGCTGATACACTGACTGGAACAATATTTATTTAAACTATGGCTATATCAGTTTGTTTTGTTTTAAGGTGAGTGTTTAATCCAAAATAATATCCCGCTTCCATTAGGCACCATCAACAACACCAAAATCCCGACGGTCTTGTGAATTTGTTAACATAAAAGCAAAATATAATAAAGGCACTAAATGACGAAAGGCCACTGAAAACGGTTTTAATTGAATGTTCCCATTAAAAATAACTTAAGCGATACGGCGTGATTAGAAATAATAGAAAACTAATAAATAAACTGCCGACGGGAATAAAATGTCAAGACTCGCCACACACAAGTTGACTCCGAGGAAAAAGGCTGACTGACTAATTGGTGCTCACCAAAGAAAAGGGAAACCTCAAGGAAACTGAAAAAGAGGAGGAGCTACACGATTAACTCGAGGTAGTTAATCGTGATTGGACCGGGGGGAAATAGGCATACATGATGCGTATGTGTGTACGCCTCGCATACGATCGTCCGGCGACCCTGGACGGATGCCAACATCGCTGCAGCATCTTACACGAATGCAAACAATAACATCTGGGGTGCGAAAGACCCGAACCGAAGATCTGGTCATCCTATGGGAGGCCATAAATCAACATTTCGGTTGACGATGTGAATTCCCTTTGGTCCGCCGACGGGTGGCGGCCGTTATTAGGGATTTTTTGTATGCATAGCATTCTGTGGTGCCAATGCGATGTTTAGGGTATTGCAACGAATATAGGGTGCAGCCATTACCAGATGTTGAAAGTAAACACTTGCTGGCTGCATCCAATTCGTTGCTTGTTTGCGGTCCCTGGTCGGTGGAGACCGATAATAGGAAACCAGCGATTGCTGGTAATTAGGGAAATGTTTGGCTTGCCTCAGCCGAAACCTTGTCGGCGGTGGCAAACCAATGGGACCTAATAGCCGCATGCAAGGAGTGCCATGGGCAAACAAATAAAACGAGTCAACAAGGAACTCTTTGTTGATGTTGTTTCCATAGCATAAGGCTAAGGAAACGAGATGCCCTGGGTAGAATGTATGCCTAAGGATAGGATTTCAAATGCCACGGCAATGTGATAATCTTTGCCGTGGACTTATGTTTTTCTTAGGAATCAATGCCTGGTCGAGGGTGAATTTTCGATGCCACGGCAAGGTGATAAGCTTTGCCGTGGACTTAATGTTTTTTTAGGAATTAATGCCTGCCCGAGGGTGAGTTCTCGATGCCACGGCGAGGTGATACGCTTTGCCGTGGACTTAATGTTTTTTTAGGAATTAATGCCTGCCCGAGGGTGAGTTTTCGATGCCACGGCAAGGTGATAAGCTTCGCCGTGGACTTAATGTTTTTCAGGGGTGGTGTTGGAGAAAAAGGGGTTTGGAAGGAAAACCCCCCACAGCATAGGTAAGCTGCCTAACGGATATTCAAAACAGTTATCCGATCGGGTAACCGTATTAATTCCAGCGATTTGGCTGGGGGTAAATGCCGTAGCAAGGTTACGCAACCTTGCTGAAGTTCGACCGAGAGGTAAGTCGTTCGCCTGGAATAGTGGGGATCGAGCGATGCATGTCTCTTCGGGCCCTGAAAAGCCCCACAAATCTATTACTGGACCAGTCAAGGGGTGTTGGGGCTCCTCGATAGTATAGTGGTTAGTATACCCGCCTGTCACGTGGGAGACCGGGGTTCGATTCCCAAGACTAATAACCTTGCCCGGAAAAAACAAATCATTATGGAAAATTTAGCAAGCCTCAGAACTTGCTAAATAAGGCCAAGACCAGTTCCCGGTTGTAGTGCCGATGATGATGATGATGTTGGAATTGCGGGAAATCTCGTATGGCTGGGACTTAAGGTGCGGTTGCGTCGCCGACATCAAAATATTACTCCTTTAGTTGATGATCATCATCATCGGCACTACAACCGTTGTAGTTGATGATCCAAGGCCCAAAAACCAGTGCTTCTGTTTGATTTCGTTCATCACAGTAGCAGTGTTCCCATTTACAAATTTTATGTGATAACGGTCTTGTTGCGTTTGCGATGATAGTGAAGAGTGTGTGATTCGAACCGACGCTATCACCGTTAGAATCACTAAAAGATATAACCAAAGCTCAATGTGTCAAACCACTGCCACGTGTACGAATTCGATTTCTAAACTCAAGTACACTCAACTGATGTGGATTTGTTATGTTATCGTTCTGGTATACTGCTCTGATCCTTTGCTTATTCGGATTTCTTTCGGTGTTCTTCACTATTGGCTTGTATATTTTGCATGTATCTGTTAGAAACGCCACCCTACTCCCTCCTCAGTAACTTTGTTACGACCAACTTCGTGTGCGAACGACGGGGCGAACGGGAGAACGTCGGAGCAGACGAGTGTGCTTGTTCTCTATGGGGAAGTCGTGATCATGTCGTGAAGTTCTGTTTACTATAGGAAAGTGTGTGCTGTGTGTACAGATCACGTTGGTGGGCCACCAATTATTGCGTGTGGGATGATAGTGAAGAACGTGTGATTAGAACTGACCCTATGACAGTTAGAATCACCAAAAATTGAACCAATGCGTAACACATCAGGCTACTGCCGTGTTTACGAATTCGATTTCTGAACTCAAGTACACTTAACTGATGTCGAATTGTTATGTTATCGCTATGGTATACGGCTCTGATGCATTTTCCTTATTCAATTTTCGTTCGGGGCTCTTCACTATTTGCTTGTGTATTATGGTATTGTGGGGGTAGAAGTAGTTGTTGCCAGCGTATGGCATGGATTCACTTTATCCCCAAACACTTGTGTCGTCCAAAAATTGTCACCAAAGATGAAGGAATGAATGAAAAGCACTGTTGTGTAGTTTGAAACCACTTTTCTTTTCTTTTTTTTCTCTCAATTTTATATGCAGGTATAGTCCTTGTTGATTCGCACTTGATTCACAATGTTTAGCAACACTAAGTCAAATTTAGTATATTTGTGTTTCGACACAAAACGATTTGGCGACAACAAATCAGAACCGCGAAAGTATTCGCGAAAATTTTACAGTGTCTTATGACGCAGCGTAACGTGTGTACGCTGCTGTGGCTGTTTAATGACTCCTTTAATAAATTATTTTTCCGACCCAAGCGGCAGGACTTCACTCGATAGTGGTTGGATAGTGACTGACTCGAATCAGGGGTGAAATTCGTATTTCATTCCACACACAGGACAACCAAAAGAGACCACGCTTCTGCTCTCTCCACCTCACGCCCGTCGAAGTGTGAGTAACTTTTGTTAATAGGGTAATTGACGGACATGGAGAATGAGAGAACAGAAACATGATGTGCTGTGATCTCGGGGTAGCTTTGGTTGTGTGTGTTGGTATCAGATGCATCTATTGACATGGCCTACTGACCCAGTGGTGCGGTTATGGTGTAGTCAGAGCGCATTGAACCGTGGAAAGACAGAAATACGAAAGAGAGGAGGACCTAGCCGATGTTATTCACCTGCAAAAAGAGATCATTGATCCCAAGCGAATGGGTGATTTGGGAAAAGTCAATAGGACGCCGCTGATGCTTGGGAAATAATCAGCGTGAGAACCAGACTCTAAGACGCTGAAATAACCCGAGCAGTTTTGCTATGATCCAACAGCGTCGTTCGTTTAGACTTGCTGTTGCTAACCGACATTATGAGATTTCCGATGGGAAACTCATGGTTAGCAAGAATGGGGTTGCCGTATGACAAGAATGTAGCTAAACTCAATTATGCATTATTTGCATGGGATAATTTGTTTAGCTATACGTCCGTTTAACATGTTTTACAGGGGAATAACATATGAGGGAAATGGGTAGGTATGACGCGCTGAAAGCGGTCGAAATTAGGTAGGAATTGTGGTTGGAATTGTGGTTGGTTCTCATGTAGAGAAAGCCCCACAGTATCTCATAGCGTCAGTTCGAATCACACGTTCTTCACTATCATCCCAAACGCTATGGGTTTCTCAGATTTCGAGGTATCCTTTGACGACCTAGAGCTGGAAGTTAATGTCATTTCTTTACACACCACCACATCGTTAAATTTGTGTGCCTGTTGATAACTAGCTGTCCGTTTTAAGTTAATTTACCAACAACGGCACTCTTAGACCACAGCTTTATGGCTGTTCTCCGATAAAATAAATAAAATAAATAATTATTCGAAGTAATGAAATTTCATAAAACTTTTCCCACTGACAGCCTATTTGGAATTCACATGAACGACGTTGGACTGCCCGTCGAGAATCATTTTTTTCTGTAAAGTAGAGAGTTGTGTCTAATACTATTACTACTATTTATTGGCCTATAGGAACATCGAATTTCATAATCTCACCGAATCGACTGCGCCATCGTTCCCTGTCCTGTGCACTTCCCCTCCACACTAACCTAACATAGTCCTCCCATCCATGCCGCGGCTATCCTGTCGTTCTCTTTCCCGTTAGTCTACCGGCAAGAATTCTACGCACGGTTCTCTCGTTGCCCATTCTTGCTATATGTCCGGCCAATCTTACCTGTTATCTGGTATGATCGAGTCAGAAACGTTCATTTATAATCTACCTGATCGCTAGCAATAAGTAAACCAATGTAGGCGTAAAAGGTCTATCAGATATGAAGATTCTTAGTATAAAAATTAAATAATATTTCAACACAAAGGGGGGCAGAGAATTTTGCTTATTTTGAAATTTATTTGAAAAAAAAAGTTTTGCAGATGTCGATTTAATTCATGTTTTATCATTAACTGCTATATTTCAGGATACGTGGGGTTGTTGACACCAGTATGGATGTCACCTTTGTTCAGGTGAAAAGGTGGACTTTGGGGACACGTGCATGTGGGCACATGAAGTTTGGTTATATGTGAGTATGTTCCTTGGTGGGACGAAGATATCTCAGCCTATGGTGATTTGAGCGGTTCGTGGAACCCCCACAAACATAATACCTGAATTAAATTCTATGGACCATTATTCACTTTACAGATTGGATGGAACGAATGTCCCTTATATCTATTACAACATCCTGAACAATACATGGATTCCTTTATGTTCAGTCCAATAAAGAATCAACCTGTTTCTAAATCCAAGGATAGAAAAGTTTCAGTTGGAAATGTCACATACAATGTTACACGCCTGCTCATCAAATTATTCAAGGGTAAATCTATGAAAATGAATAACCCACAAAAAGTTTCACAGACGGAAAAAACTCCATAATGGCACCACACCTATTAAATTTCGTTCATGGAAAAAAACCCGTCATGGGAATATTAACAAACATCAGGTAACAGTATTATAGCGTTTTGGAATGATAGTCAAGAACGTGTGATTCGATATGACGCTATGACAGTTAGAATCACCAAAAATTGAACCTAAGCGTAACACAACAGGCTACTGGCCGATTTAGAATTCGATTTTTAAACTCAAATATATTCCATTGATGAGAATTGTTTTGTTATCGCTATGGTGTATGGCTCTGATGTATTTCCTTATTCGATTTTCGTTCGGCGTTCTTCACTATTGTATTGTGTGTGTATCTATTAGAGACGCCACAGTGTCATTATGATACACAAACATCTTTTTGCTACAGCCGACCACTAATGAGCACTTAACTGAAATCTGAAGGTAAACACTATTTAGGATCCTGATAGTCCCAAAATAACAAACAAATATCTTCGACTTTATTCGCTTAATGCCCATCCTATAGTCACATTCCATATATGGTCGCGTGATTAGGGCGTTCAAATATACCACATACGTTGAAACGTGCCGGGTTTTTAAGGAAAACAAGCGGTTTTTTGGGCAAACTTATATTTATTCCTGAACATAGCTGCCTTCCAGGGCGGTAGGCTAGGTATAGTGGTTTTCCAACATTTCGATTCCCTTTCTGTAGTACGAAACGTCCAAGCCTTCGAAATACGCCACAGTTTCCGCGGTGACTTCCTCATTCGATCTGAATGTGTTTGCCTGGAGCCACCGGTTGAGGTTTGGGAACAGATAATAGTCGCGAGGGACCAAGTCTGGAGAATAAAAACTAACTATTCAACAGCTTTTCCTTCGACGCACCCGGATGAGAGAGCGCTCAAAAGAGCAAGCTACTTGGAGCATCGATTAGTAAGGATTTTCAATAATAGTCCAGATGCTGATATATAACTATGACGGCAGATGAACACAATGGACAACTATAACCTCCCCGAAGTGATTTAATAATTTTAATATAGCCAATCTCTTTAATTTAAAATGTTCCAAAAAATGCCTAGTCTGTCAGTCTATAGACTCTGCGCGTATAATAATGTATGGGTATCTAAGAACATCTGATAATGTTGATTTATTACTATCAATTACTGGACGAACACAACAATGACATCGATTCTTAAGTCTACTGTTTGAATATATTATACAATCCTTGAATACGCCAAAAAGGTGTCCGTATCCGTGTACGAGTACTACTAGAGATAACACCAACTGTGACAAGTATGCAAGGGGAAACGAACACTCTAGCAGCCATGATTACAATAGGGATAAAACAGTCGATTTGATAATGGACATAAAAGTGCCAAGGTTGCAAACATAAGTGAATGTCCAGTAAAAATCCATACCTATATAATGTTTTACAGACCAGCGGCGTAAATTACAGGCTAGTGGCGTTAATGTTCCATAGAGGTATCAGAATTGCATCAAATATTATACAGTCAACGATCAACACGGCACATCACAATACACACAACAGATGCTCTTGATTTTACTCAACCAGCTACACAAAACCGGCTTCTGAGGAGATTGTCGAGACCAATAGGTGGGTTATGACAATAAAACGGAAAATAGGACAGTAAGGAAATTGGCAAATTACATAAGATATTCACCTTCGTCTTTGCTTAGAGCTGTTGTGCTAGAGTTCTTTGACGGCTTTTCCGTTGAACACATTATTATTATTATTAATATTTGTATATTTATTACGCTATTCAGTTATACAAATTTCTCTTTAAAATATTTCATTCATACAATAAAACAATTTTTTGAAGAATGAAACATACATCAATACGGTGGATGAGCCACCAATTCAAATCGTAATTGGTACAATATAACCATCGCTTTCAAGAGTGTGACGGTGCGTTATCGTGATGGTACAGAACTTTTTCTTCGTCATATGAGACCATTTTTTCTTTATTTCGTTATTCAGTTTGTCCTATAGCACTGCATAATATGCCCCGTTGTCTGTTCTTCTCTTCTGCAGGTAATCTATGAAGATAATGCTATGAGCATCCCAAAAAAAAGAAAAAAACGGAGGCCATAACTTTCCCGACCAAGCGTTACTCTTTTGTCCTCTTTGGCCGGCTTTTGTGGCTTTACAGGCACTCTGCAGATTACCTATTGGACTCAGGCATATGGTAATTGACCCACGTTTCATCAACCGTCACAAAACGAAGAAAACGGTCCGCTCGATAACGTTCCAAGAACGACAAATCGGGCTGTTGTTGCGCTGTTGTTTTTGATTGACGGTCAGCAAACGCGGCACCCATCGCGCCCATAGCTTTTGCATCTCCAACGGATTGCGCAACATGTATCCCGCCCGTTCTTTTGAGATACCTACGGCTTCAGATAACTCGCGAAAATTCACGTTACGATCACTTAAAACGATTTCACGCACTTGCTTTACGACTGCCGGATTCGTAGCCTCCTTTTGCCATCTAAAGTAAGGTGCGTCTTCGGTGCTTGTACGACCCATTTTAAATCAATAAACTGCCAATAAACTGTTGTTCTCGAAGAATAATATCTGGGATAACATTTCTGCAACCAGTGCAATTATCGTTCAAAAGTTTTTCCCATCAAAACACAATATTTTATCAAGTTGCGATATGCCTGTTTACCATTCTTTTTACGAAGGCAAAAGTAGCATCACTTAAACGAGTGCACCTTGTAAATGAATGGATGAAATGTCACAAAATTTCATACATAAACTAGTGACAGAGAAGCCTCTCGAAATGAGTCATGCCCATTTTCTAGTGGTGCTGTGGCGGTTCCTTTGAACGGCGCTGCTTACCTTCCCATTAACTATCCAGGTAACTGCTCCCTAGAGCACCAAAACACATAAAAGCATATACTTATCTTTGCATGGTTGTACTATAAATTCCTAAAACCCTGTAAATTTGCAATATTCGCTGATGCAAAAGCCATCAGCACCAAACAGACATGTTCCGCATAAGCAATTTGGTTGCATCACCAAGCAACCAACATGAACCGAACCAATTCAGTACACATGTCTCGGATCGAGTTCCATCAGCAATTGTAAGTATCTTCCACAAGTAACAGCAATTTGGTTGCAATATAAAGCAACCAACATTGCCCGAACCACACCAAGGAGATATACCCTTACGCGTCAGCCGCACACGTGCAGGAGATGTTTCATCGTTTTCTTTTGAATACATACCCACATCGGTCGGTCATCCGATCGACAAATATATTAAGGCATACGGCTGACCGCGCAAGGAATTCGAGTTCTCATAAATGGAAAAGTTACCATCGAGAATTCGACTACGTGGAGATGCCGCCAAGATGTGCACGATCAGCATAAATGCTTTACGCAGTCGCTGATCGTGTAAACACCGAAATCTCTATGTCGAGATAATGGCACCAGCTGCAACCATGCCAGGTAATGTTCCCCTTATGGAATTGTTATATCCACGGTCTGCTTGCTCATACACAGCATGAGAGTGCGAAGTAACCGCATCTGTGTGTGTGCACATCCTTTCGGTGATCATCTTCTAAGATCATCCCTTATATGGTCATCGGGGCGATGGATGGCATTTTTGGTGTAATGTCGCTTCGGTTGATATAGTTAATCGCGATACGGATTCCGTGGGGGCAAGTCGGCCCTCCACGTTAAATGATAAAAGTCTAAACGCAGCTCGGCCGATATGCGAACGTTTTTTTTTTTTTTTGTGGAATGAAACATTTAACTACCGTGCACCTCCACAATTTAAGTGTGAACTATTCAATTATTTAATTCTAACGTTAATTATAATAACTACAGTGCACCTTTACAATTTAAGTGTGAACTATTCAATTATTTAATTCTAATATTAATTATAATAACTACAGTGCACCTTTACAATTTAAGTGTGAACTATTCAATTATTTAATTCTAATATTAATTATAATAACTACAGTGCACCTTTAATCCTAACATTAAGTATAGTAACTATAGTATCAAGCGAAGAAATATTGTGTCAGTTTATTTTAAGTTTTAAATAAAGAAGCGAAGAAGATGAAAAGGAATTGGCGATGTTTTCGTATTTATTCTATGGAAGACTTCTGGTGACAATCGAAAGAAAAAATCTAGCCATAGTGCTACCTATTGAAATCTCGGTACTTCTTAGCCGATGTAATACTACCCGGCTTGTCGTAAAAGGTGATTAAATGCCGAGTGGTAGAACGGTCCCATCGAAATAACATCCTATCAAGCTCCGTGAAGTGATTGGGAGAAATTCCTGGTCGTCTTTCGGAGCTTGGCTGATGGACCGGTTCGAGTAAAGTTTGGTTTATGTGGTAAGTCGGTCCCAAAGGTGAGATTCCCCGTCAAGCTATACATTCCGCCATATTGCCGGGAGAGATTTTCGACTATGTTCCGGACGTTTGACTGATGGACCAGGCTGAAAAGTCACCTAATAAGATACTGGATTCCAGAGGTAATCTAGTTCTTATGCGTAAACTAGTTCTTATTATCTCCGTGGGAGACTATGCCAGGGGAAACATCATGCAATTGGTTTTATAAACAACCGAAATTTAAACAACTCATCTGTGCGTTATCGGGTTCGCCAACCTTTGGTTTGAACTGCCGATCGTGCATATAATTGTCTATGGTCAAAAGGAGACGGTAATCCGACGGAGCAGCGCCTGGTAAAAATGGAGGATGGGGTAAAAGTTACAAGCCTATTGAAGAAATCACCTCCAGGGTAATGTTTGCTACATGAGGCTTCGCGTTGTCTCGGTGGAACGGAATACACTTCTATTCATAAGTGTTGGATGTTTTTTTTTGCGTTTTCGGCGACTCTGTGCAATTTCGCTGAGTAAAGCTCTTTGGTAATCGCTCTTCCACATTCCACAAACTCAAAATGAACAATGGCAACAGAATGCACACACAGCATCACCTTCGGTTGTCGAAGAGCAGGTTTAGTACTCAAAGGCATTGGGCCATGTGATGAAAGCAAATAGTACGGTTGTTTTCTGATACAGTACCGCCTCCACTTTCCATCACAAGTCAAAGTCTGATCCAAAATTGGACAATTCTTATTCCTGGTTACCGAGGAAAAGTAAATATTCAGTCGTTGGAATCGATTCGTGGCACTTCATAGGGGACTCAGTTACTCATCCTCCACAATTTCCCTAGCTGATGCAAGTGTTGAGCACATTCCTGGCATGTTTGGCTAAAGTCCGCTTCAGTTGCTGCTTGGTCTATATCGAGAATATTGATCGGGGTTTATCTCCAAGCGTTTTTTTTTTTATTAGACTGCTCTCGGGAGAGGCGAACCTATAGCGTCGAGTGGGCGCCCCGAGATGCCATCAAATAACTGTTGCAGTTCTTTTTGAACAGTTGCAGGTTGTAACGCTCCGGGAACACTCGCGTGGGAAGGGAGTTCCACAGCTTCCCCGCTCTGTAACGGAACGAGTTCTGATATAGAGATGTTCGCGCTGTCGGGAGATGAACCACAAACGGGTGCGATCCGTCGGATTGTCTTGTGGAGCGCATATAGACCGAATTGCGTGGAACAATGCCAAGAATCTCCGAAGAACAGCACCCGTGATAATATCTGTAAAACAGACAGAGGTCGGCCACGCGCCTTCGATGTGATAGCGACTGTAGTCCCGACGTCAGCGCCGAGTCCCTGATCAGGCGGATCGCTCGTCTTTGTACGCTTTCACGTAGGTCGAGGGTATGTTTAGGAGCCGAGCTCCAAACATGAGAGCAATAGAGCCGGAGTAAAGTATTTCTTAGCTCTAAAAAGATAACTCAGTTTTCCTGAGGCTGATCTGGCGATACCCGATACGTGTTTATGCCATGATACATTCCCACAGACCGTGACGCCGAGCAATTTCAAACTTTCCCCAGCCTCGAGGGCCCGGCCACTCATCATCAGCTGTGGAACCGATGATCCAGTTTTCTTTGTGAATGTTGTATACTGGGTCTTCGTTGCGTTGAAGTCGACGAGATTGGCCTTTCCCCACTGCAGGACTTTATCTAGATCCTGGTTCAGAGAGTCAATCTGTCTACATCTCAGCTGGTGCGACGTTGATGCACCAATCGGCTGATCATTCGAAAAGGAGGAAACAAGCCTACTATCATCCGCAAAACTGAACACTTTGTTATCCGTTGTCTCCAACAAGGGATAATAAAGCTCGTACGATTCGAACCGACGCTATGACAGCTAGAACTAATATTAGAAGGTAAAACCAAAGCCTCAACACATCAGACCACTCCCACGGGTATGACTTCGATCATTATTCTCAGGTATACTCAACTGATGTAGAATAGATATGTTAATTGCTATGGTATTCGGCTCTGATGGTTTGATTATTTGATGTTCGCTTTGTATTATTCTTCACTATTTTTGTGTTTTGCGCGTGTATCCGTTGGGAACGTCAGAGTGTCATCGCCAGTCGAAAAGGTCTGAAACCAAAAGTACCCTCTCTCAACGCTTCACATATTTTTCTTGCATCTTTCGCACCCAATTTGAACTCGCACAAAAGGAATTATGTGATACTTTAAAATGTCAATATACACAGCGTGTGCTAAGAAGATGTATTGATTTTGAATACTGTAGTATTAGTTGTTGTTACTACTGGTCTCGCTCCCAGGTGGCGTGTCTCCTTGTCCTGAAAAGGATGAGGGATCTCTTAAGAACGCTCCTGAGGGGACCTAATGTGGTCGCCGCCGTGTTCCTTCAAAACTTGAGGGAAGAGCAACGACCTACTCGTTCGTGAGACGTCGTTTCAAGAATAGTGTCCCAGCGCCGTGCCACGTGGCGCCCCCTGGTGATGTCCGAAATCGAGGAAAGCTGCAACGATCTGTTTTGTGGGCGTGCCACCACTCTAGTCATCGGTTCTTGGTTGGAAGTCGTCGCCTGTGCTGCAGCAGCCAGCGTTTTGTAACGATCGCACAATTCCAAATAATAAAAATACTTTTGATATCGTAAATTCACTTTTTTTTTTATTACTTGAAAAAAAAGGACGATTCTCCTAGGGGCACCACCTCCAAGGACCTTGCTCTATGATGTTACTTAGATACTGCCCTGATCGTGGTCCTGCAGCACTTCCGCCGGGGACTATGTACATTCATTGACTGCCTCCTCGAGATCGCGATACATCACTCTTTAAACGGCACCAAATCGAGATTTGTATCTTGAAACGAACGTTCCAGATGGAAAATCTCGATTTTCGATACATTTCGTGTGATGCTCAATGTTTGTTTTAGATAAGAATTCAGTTTTCTGAATTTCCTAGGGAAACTGCCCATGCCCCAAAATTACTATGTATGCGTCAAGGATTGTAGGTAGATCAGTACGGCGGTACGAGATTTGCTCTGCATATACTATATATCATAGAATAGAATCTTTAAGCGTTCGGGTAATAGTACAATTTCAAAGGGCTATTTGGTTCATGGAATGTACCTTGGGATGAGGTGGGAGTGCAGCTGAAGCACTCTAAGGGAGTCTACACTTGGCCACAAATGATATTAATAGTAGAGTAATGGTGGAGATGAATAGGTACGAGTGTTGGCCTATTTAAAAGCTGGGTTCAGTTACGAGACCTGAATATGATGTCGAATGTCTTGTAGACGTTTACTTTCTAGAATAGCGAAATTGTCATGGATTATTCTTGAGCTTGGCAAGTGTTTTGCTTTATTATATATGGATTTGACGGCAGTACAATATGATGACTTATATCTGGGTGCATGATTTTCTGTTAAAAATCAGTACAACCCTAAACGCAAAAGGTAAGTAAATTCGAAACGGTTTGTTTCCTTTTCGCGTAACAGAAATGATCATTACCTGAATTTAGTCGCGTAACAGAAATGATCATTACCGAATTTAGGATTATTCCCATTTCACCTGTAATCACCCAAATCAGTTACTAAATTGTTCAAGCACAGTATATGTGATACCACGTCTTCAGTTTCATGCAAAATGCCTACATTTACGATGATTTAAAACCACTTTGATCAGATGTTGTTAGCCTATCAATTCGTTTGTTCGTTCCCGATGGAGGTCCGTTATCTAATATAAGCTGCCTCGTTTCTGCATAACAAAACAATACTCCTTCGCCCAGGGATGTAAATATTAATGGGAAAAGTTTACCCAAGGAAAACTCCTGTAGGATTACTTTTCACTTGTAGGTAAGCAATTAACAAGGTGCAGGAATCCTCCTGATACAAGAACCGAACTCAGACAAGAGGTTGTTTCCTACAAACCAGACAAGCTCTGGTATAATAAATTATCAGAAAACTTTTACCCAGATTCAAGGCAATACTTTGTCAGACACCCAGTCCCCTCATGCCCGTTACAATAGTTCGCATATCAAAAGACTATGAATTTATCGTATTTATGAAATTGCATAGAAGGGACTATGGTTTTGTACATTGCAGCGCTCACAGATGCAATCATGACGCAGATTCATAATTAATTTAGAACACTGCATCCATCGCAACAGTGGCCACACGGAAATACAAACGCCAGGCAGTACCTTGCTTTGAAATCGCCCCTTAGTTGGGCGAAGGATAGAAGACTCTGTCATGGGGTGGGCTGGGATATTAATATACCTCGGATCTGCTTTTTATCCCCCAAAAGGCGCGCTTACTACGTTGCATGCAACGTTCTTTTCGGTCCTTATTTCTTCTGCTAACTTTAATATGAATTCAAAATTTCCAGAACTTGGGTGAAAGTGCTGCCAGCAAAGTGCGTTAAAAAAGGGGATTTGTTCATATTGGTAAATTGACGATAAAATTCATGATTAACAACACCAAACGCGTGTTAAAATCGTCATTCAATTCAATTCTAAACAAATTCAACTTCGAAGTTTTTATAGCCAAGGGCATCTCAGTTACCTGGTGCTGTTGACACTCGTACTACAGTAGTTTCCTGAACAAAAAGACAACAACTTGTAGTGTGCAGCCAGCATCCAGTCAGAGGTGAGAGTTTCACAATTATTTTTACATACGGATTGCAACATTTTCGATGGTATGGGAGTTATTCAACTTGTTACACTTTCAATAGTGTGAAGTGAACGTAATATCAATATATGTGATCTTAAAGGATGATATTTTATCTTAATAGTTATTAAAATTTAAGTCGACTGTAAAGAAAACTGACTCTCACTGGTTACGTTTATGAGCTGATATCATTTCGTGGATAGCGATGTGATTAAAATATAATTTATAATAATTACAAATATTGAAATTAAATGATAATTTTTAACAATAATATTTCTCAATTTTCCTTTACTTTACCTGTACTTTTCACTGTGTAGTAGATGATTTTTTGTTCTAGTTCAAAAAAAAAAAAACATTACCATATTACTTTAAATAAAAAAAGGATAAACATGAATCTTTTACATTTAAAAGATACATCTGGACAAATCCAAATCCCCTACTACTCTTTTCGCGACTAACACCAACTACCGCCAGCACATATTCCCGTTGTTCCCCGCAGAACTTTCTTTTTAGGTATTTCGTTCCAGGTCGGAGTTTATCTGCTACTCAGATCGTCGCATCGCAATGGACGTAACTACAACCCAATCTTCATAGTTTTCCGCTAATGCAATCGCATTACCGCCTGTAATACTTCACGCATCAAGTATCGAATGTATGTAGCTAAAAGCTCCTGGAAGAGAATTCTTACCTTCATTCATTTATTCGAATTCAAAATTCTCTATAAGAATTCTGTTCCAAACATCATAAATCCCAAGCCCAATTCGGCACCCTCGGTTGCCAGGCAAATCCCAATCTTACATACGCATTTTCCCTAGTCGAATTCGTAAAAACGAAACAATTTGGTTTACATATAATGTAACCATCATAACAGGGATCATAAACATCGCGTCGCCTATTCCCAGCCTCACCATGTGTATAATAAATTCCTTTACATACACATTGGCTGGCGACCTCAATTAAATCCTACAGCATAGGCAAATGCAAATAGGAATTGTATACTTACCCTTGGCAGCGATGCTATGAACACCAATTCCTTGTGAATACGCTAAAACCAATTAGCACACCGTCCAACAGCATTGCGATCTATCAATACAGCCTCAATGCACAGCATAGACAATGATCTATATGATCTCTTTGTCCTACTTATTTCTGGCTCTGCTTCTCATGACCTAGCGGCATGAACAAACAGAAACCCAATTAGTATCCATTGAGATTCGGCTTGTTTGCTTAGCCGAACTCACGTCTCAGCGATGCACATTATTCCCTTTCTTTGTTACCAGATTCGTTCTCATGGCTGTGTCCCATGAAAGAACCAATGGGCACACATACATGTGTACCATGATGATCTTCACTGTGAGATCAGGTTACCTACACCCAAAGAGAGACTTCACGTTTCTCTTGGGATGGAAAATGCATCCCTAAATTAAGAGAGCCAGTACCACTGGCCGAATTTCCTTTGCCAGCGAATTAATATCGCTGAGTCGTATTTCAACATCCAGCCTCACAGGTTGGGTCGTCTCCTGCTCCCCGTACCACCGCGGGGACGAATCAGTCCCAGAGTCTTATTCAACCGAGTGTTCGAGTCCTTTATTCTATGTGCCGAACTTTTCATGATCCATAAATTGAGAAAGGAAAGAACAATGTTGCGTTTTGTTACTTTAGAAGTGTCTGTTCTTTTCAAGGTCAAAATTGAAATATAGTAAAAAGAGAATGGGCTCAAGGATATGTGACACCGAGTACGCAAAATTGAAGAGGAAACAAAAGACTCGATGAATCAGAAATGTGAAAGAAACATTTTATACATCAATTTTGTGGATTATAACGTGTAAAATATTCGAATTGTTTTGTGTTTTGAAAATAAAAGGACTTTTATAACGTAACTCCCAGTATTTCATTCTCTCCTGTGATTGGTGTCTTCTGCTTTCCTCGGCGATCATTTGTTTGTATTCGGTGCAACGTGGATGATGGGGATGAGAAGTGAATCAGCGCCGTACGCCGGTGCGCAATACTTCTTCTCCACAGACGATTCTTCCTTTGAGCCTAACACACCATGTGTTTTGTTACCCATATGCTGCTCCAACATCATTCGTGGGGTTTCAAATCCTGCCTTCAGTACAGGCAGTATGGAAGATTGAATTGTTTATGTTACTTTTGCAGGTATAATCGAAAGCTCCCATATCCTAATATCAGATGAGTTAGGTGGTGGTTTACCTCGCCAGATTTGTTCAGCTAAGTGTCTATATCAGATATCATGGTGTTTCAACTAGTGTGAAATTAATAAAATATTATTCAAGATTATTTTCAAGAAAGCTTTATATCCTTGATGTATCCTTGTCGAAGTGCAAAGACGAATTAATTGATATACTGAAAATTGCCCTTGACGTCTGTTCTCTCTAGAGACAACGCCTTCTGAGGTGATTTCATGTATATTTCTTTTTAGGTAGCTAAGTGATTTTATTCCCCTTTGTTGATTTGTTGGGAACCCAACGCATGGTGTGGGTCCATCTTGATGACAACGCTCAGCGTCACACCACGTCCCTGAGAAGGGATACATTGGAAGAACTGGGCTGCAAGACCCTTGAGCATCTTCTTACAGCGCAGACTTGTCTCCCTGTGACTATTTTGTGTTCGCACCCTTGAAGGAATCACTTGGAGGAAAAAAAAATCGAAAGTAATGAAGGGGTCAAGGAGTACGTGTCCAATTAGCTAACATCTTGTCCTATATCTTTCTACGAACAGGGGATATTAAAGCTTCCAGATCGGTGGCAAAAGTGTATAGATCACGTAGGAGACTATATTGAAAAATGGTGATTGCATGTCAATCTACCAGAAGGAGTTAGAATCAATGGGTACGCAGATGATTTGGCGATAGTGGCTAGCTAAACATCTATATGACCTGAACAATATTTGCTCCCAATCAATCCAGAGCATTAAATGCTGCTGGATATGGCCGGACTGAAACTAGCTGGACATAAGACGCAGGCAGTCTTGTGGGGATATAGGTCGATGTGTCAAACACGGACACTTGTTTTCTCCTATCCCCAGCGAATACCGATGTTAACGCCTCGCTACAATCGTGAAGCAAATAAAAGACACCGGAGGATTTTGTTAATAGTTTTCTTTATTGATGTTATTACATTGAAATTGCTTTTCTTTATTTGTTGGTAAATTTTAACAATCACTACTGTTCATTACACTGAAATTGTTTTGCTTTATTCGTTGGTAGATTTTAACATGCACTAAGTTTGGTTTGATCGTATAGCCGCAATGAATGACCGAACGAATGTTTTTGAAGTTAGTCGCACACATCAACTTTTTAATCGTTTTTAATTTCTCATTTGCCGTCTCGAATGATCTTAACATGTCCCCGAGCAAAACACAGAAGTAAACGGTATCTGATACTGGTCCGGACTCCACTGGCGTTGTTCACGATCGCGCTCTTGAACGTAGGAATTTGACTCTCTGGTGGTTTGTTGCCGTCAACATCCACCAGCCGCGATGAAGATGGATTTCCATCGGTCTGGAAGTAGCCAATTCGATCTTTTCCCTGGTGATAACCAAAGAGGGAACAAACTGGAATCTCCAACCGACGCATGTCCCCTTTGACCGTAGAGGCCTGGATGAAAATCCATTTATTGGAAGCCACGACCACGCAGCAGCGAAGGGTGCGCAAAAGGAAGTTCAGATACTTCGGCTGATCAAATAAAAGATCGAATACCGAGACTGGCTGACTATGCCATCATAAATCATAGGGAATAGGGTTTCCTTTTCTATTGATAACATGTAACCAAACTTCGCTGCAATGATCGAGCCTACGATGCTTGGGTGCATATTTATTTAAGTGTTCACACAAGGGAATGCTGCCGTGCAGGCGAAGATAATTTCTTCTGTTTACGTTGAGTAAAGAGAAGCATTTCGATTCGATAGCCAACGTGAGAATCGTGGCTACTCGCTGTTTGGACAACATATCCTCAGTCATGACCGATGCCAGTGATCGCTCCTGGATACGGCAATGGATCGTATAATCGGTCATGCTTGTATGCAAATAAACATGCGTACTTGAAGTCGAAAGCCATGTTGTAGACAGTACTAGAGATTATTACAGGCGGCGGGAATGGTTTCTTCTGTGATGTTAGGTCAACAGAAGATTGCTCGCCATGGCCAGGGCTAGGATAAAGGTTTGTTTATTCTTTAATTAGAAAATATATCGTAGGGTATTCTTATTAGAAATCTGGCTTGCAGATGTGCAAGCAAGCAAGTAGCCGACTTGTCTTGTTGGACCAACGGGTTGTTGGAACAAGAAGATGCAGGATGATAGGAGTATGTTGATGGACATGTTGCCGCCCTGAGGAACCGTTCATATTCCTAATTGATCCATGTAAAATGAACCACAATGATTTGGTTAAAATAGTTGCTGTTGCTGAGGGTTTAATTTTCAGGTGTAGAGTTTGAAAGGGTAACTTAACGCTGCTCGATTGTAGGTAAGTTGGCTATGGTAATTGCAGGTTAAGTGGGGTTAAAGCGATGGGTGGTTCTTCGGCGCTTTGAAGAAACGCCACATTCTTAATAAGCAGCTGCAAGAAAGTTGAGCACCTTGATTTGGAAATAGAAGGACAAATAATCAGATCCAGTCCCTATATTAAATATGTTGGTGTTATACCCGTCAACAGGTTGAGCTGCAAGGAACACCTGAGGAAAACGAGTGAAAAAGCGGCAATAGTATGCAAAGTTTTGGCGAGACTGGTACCCAATGTTGGAGGACCCCGGCCCCACATAAGGAAACTCATAACCAGTGTCAACATCTCCATTATAATGTATGCAGCTCATATATGGGCAGGAGCCGCACAGTATAAGTCGTACATGGGGGGAGTGAACTCAGCACATAGGCTGGCATGACTAAGAGTATGTTGTGCATACCGAGTGGTATCCTAAGGTGCCATAAATGTTTTGGCTGGAAGGACACCACTTGACATCGCAACTAAAGAAAACGCTGCATTGCATAAGGTCCCCAAAGAGAATCGTCGGAGAATGCGGTCACAATTAGAGCTCTCAACCCTAAGAAAATGGCAATGAAGGTGGGATTCTTCCACCAAAGGAAGATGGACTTACACCATGATACCTAATATATAAACATGGGTGAAAAGAAAACATGGCGAGCTGAATTACTACTTGACTCAGCTAATATCAGGATGTGGATGCCTTTGGCAATACTTGCACAAAGAATAAGCATATGAATCACCCATACTGCTTGTATTGCGAAGGCAAAATAGAAAATGCGGAACACGTACTCACAGAGTGCGTGAGATTCGAGACCGCATGAACGATTTTTGAGAGACATGTGAGACGGACAGTTACTCCGACAGGAATAATAGAATACATGCTGAGTTCAAAACGGAGATGGGCCATAACAAATGGTATTCTATGTGACATGATGCAGCAGTTGCGACCCGACGAGCGGAGTAACAGGTAAACTCCGTCCCGCCCCGATGGAATATCCAAAAGAAAGTTCCGCGGGGATCAACGGAAATATGTGCCTGGCGGGAGGTGATTTTAGCCGGTAAAAACCGGCATGCGTCTGAATCGGCCCAGAGGTATCTTTTTGAAGATTTTCACCTTCCTACCGAAACCAAAAAAAAAAAAAAAAAAAAAAAAACACCAAAGCTGCATTGGCTACGACGTTCGTGTGGTGTTTTCAAGGGAACAAGAAGTGTAAGCTGGGGGCGTTGAGGGTAACCACTGTATGCAGACTATCGAGATGGCTTATGATAGCGGAAATGACGATAACGTCGATGGTAGCAGTGAACCTGAGAGAACCACGGAGGTCGATGACCTCAAATCAACTAGTTTAGCGGGGCTACCACCCCATTTATTGCCTTAATTCAAGCAACATAATTACCTACATATAAAGTATATACTAGTTATAAACTAGAGAGCTTAAGAACATAAATTAAGAAGGCAGGAGAAGTGGCAAGTGGTGGATACAAAAGAGTGGCAACTGTCGGTTTCATTCCGTCCCCTAATTGAGACCAATCATCTTTGATAACTGATCCCCTTCGACACAAAACGACTCGAATGTAGCCGTCGGTGCCTGAATGCGTTGCTTCAATTCTGCTCAGCCACCGAAAGGTTGGGGAGTTTATTATTTGGTATGAGTACGAGGTATCCTACCTTCAGATGAAGATTGGAAGAAAGCTATTTTTGCCGCTGTTGAAGACGAGCGAAGTATTCGGACCTTCATTTCTTTCAGAAGTCTTGCTGGATATCCTCATGAGCTGCCAACAGTGCAAGTAATTCGACTTGATGTCGGTTAAATTTCTTTTGGATGCAGCGGTAAATGCTGCACCAAATAAAAAGTGTCCTGGTGTTAGAGCTTTTTTTTCACGTACTTTATTTACCACACACCGCACACAATTTGGATACCCCTTGAAAATCAAGCACATATTTTTCTTTTGTTACTTTATTCAAATATATTTATTTGGGCACTTAACTTAAATTTACCTCGATTGGAAGTCTATTAATATTTTTAAAACCGGCTCACACGAACACTCTGCACCACCTAATTTATTAATGTCTGAATTAACTTTTTTGACAATATATTATTATTTGGTAAAAATTATCCAACACGGGCACATTGCATCACTTTCTTGATTAATGTCTGAATTAACTTATTTGACAATATAACATTATTTGGTAAAATTACCCAACACGGTCACATTGCACCACTGTCTTTATTAATTTTCTAAAATATGCTATTAACTTTTTTAATTCCACAAGACAGCACACTGCACCACTTTCTTCGAAAAACACCCTGATCGTCTCGGTCAAAATTCAGAAAACAACTCCCTAGATTCTTTTTCCCCCTTCTCAATTTCATTTTCCCATCGGATGAAAACTTTTCTTTTCGTCCTGCCGATAAAGGGATATCGCCTTTTTTTCTGCCTGACCCATTTTCCTTTCTTTATCTTTCCCAAATTGCGATCGAATAAGGAAACCCAAAGGGAAAATCAATAGAGGATCGTGCTAATGCATATTTATGATCCTCTTTATTGTTAGGCGCTTAGGCGAACGTGCAGTTCGTTTTATGGTGCCTGTTGTTTGTTTTAGCCGAATGGGCAAGGATATCTTCTGTGGGAAATCGAGAGGAAAACCAAAGGAAAAATCAATAGAGGATCGTTCTAATGGACATTTATGATCCTCTATGCTGTTAGGCGCTTAGGCGAACGTGCAGTTCGTTTTATGGCGCCTGTTGTTTATTGTAGCCGAATGAGCAAGGATCTCTTCTGTGGGAAATCGAGAGGAAAACCAAAGGAAAAATCAATAGAGGATCGTGCTAATGCACATTTATGATCCTCTATGTTGTTAGGCGCTTAGGTGAACTTGCAGTTCGTTTTATGGTGCCTGTTGTTTGTTTTAACTTGGTTTAGTTAAAACGGAAACCGTTTGGTTTAGTTCAATTTGTTTGGTATTGTATTAATTTGATGTTTGGGGTAAATATTATGGGATGGGTGGTTGTGGCCGTAACACTGGTGTCAGAATTGCAAGATCCTCTGGGTCTTCGGTTACTTGACAAAGTGGCCTCGAATTCAGGCAGGCCTCGACTTGAACCAATATTGTTGAATAGTCCTCAAACATTAGGGTATAGTGACCGATGGTTCGCTTTAAGTGGTGTTTCATTGATTTTACGCCGGCTTCCCAGAGCCCACCGAAGTGAGTAGCAGCAGCAGGAGGGTTAAAATGCCAAGTGGTGCCATTAGTTTGCAACAGTATCGCTCTAACCTGAGTCCAGTGTTCCGTCAACTGTAATTTATCCAACTCGAACATTTTTCCAGCTCCTTGGAAACCTGTTCCATAATCGCTGTAGAGGTTCGTGCAATGTCCACGACGTGCAATAAAGCGTTTGAAGGCGGCAAGGAAGGCGGATATCTCCAGATGGACTGCATTTATACAGAGGCACACGAAAATTGCGATATAAGCCTTGTTATATAATTAAACTTCAATTAATTATCCCTCCCCCTTTGAATCATTGACTTATCGTCCTTAACATGTCGTGTCTTTACGCACATATCCTTCATCCTTCCCACATCCTTCCCTTCCCTACAAAGTACGGATTGCCTTTTCCCTTTACAATAGAATCTAATTTAAATAAACGTAAAAAAATTAAAAAAATTTAAAACCCCATTCACATTTCAATAGTCACGTTCGGTGGCCTTTTAAGGCTTTTACTTAACAATTAATTATTTATGTAATATTGATTTTACACCAAACTTACCCCACGATGATATTGAGAACAGGGAGTCTCGATATAGGCAGCTGCAATTTCGACTATGCAAATCGACATGCACACAAGAGAAATTAAACACCAAGACAAACGAAAACTATACATTTAGTAGTTTTTTCTTTTTGTTTTATTTATTCTTTTAATGTAATTCTTTGTATTTTACTTTAATTTACCGCTTCACTACACACGCGTCAATTCAAAATTTGAGCGACGACCACACGCCATGAACTCACGAATTAAAAAGCAAAAGCAACATTTAAATTAGGTAGGAGCGCACCGCACAACCACTAGCTACCATGACTCGATTCACAAGAAGGAAACATCTCGTGTCTTTTGCCACATATCCTTTTTCGTTTCGCTTCCACGGTAGTGATTTCGAGGAAGCGGCCCAGATGGCTAATGGCTAATAGGGGGCGACTATGGCTAATACAAAGAAAATGACTATTGCAATGTGAATGTGATTTTAAATTGGTTTTACGTTTATTTAAATTAGATTCTATTGTAAAGGGAAACGGAAGGATATGGGAAGGATGAATGATATGTGCGTAAAGACGCGAGATGTTAATGACGATAAGTCAATGATTCAAAGGGGGAGGGATAATTAATTGAAGTTTAATTATATAAGAGCCTTAATTACTTTACACAACAATCTTTCCTTGCCTTTAGTTGCACAGGGCCAGCGTAATCTACTACGGACGTGTGAAATAAACGGGCTTGATTCGCTCGTAAAGTGAGTATATTCCCCATTTTTTGCACCATTTGTGTTCCTGTGTGCCTGTAACGTTTTAGACCAATATGGATCCAACCCTTAACATGGGATTTCAGCTGGAAGATCAAATAATTGTTTCGGACGGTTGCCATCATAAGCTGTTGCCTCCCATGTAGTTATCTTTTATGAGCATAATTTATTATAAGATATGTTAATGCGTTTTGAGAGGGCAATGCGATTGGATGTCGCTTTGAGTAGGGCAAATCAGCATTTTCTAATCGACAGTCAGTAACCTCGTCACCCTTGGTGATTTTCAATATTTCCTCAACAAAGAATTGTCGCTTTATAGTGGTGATTAACCGCGTTAGGGCTGTAGAACTTTCATCTACGGATAGTGCTCCTTCCACCCGTGCCGATCTCGTCGTTGTGCTGTTAATATACCGAAGCCCATACGCCGTAACGTAAGTTAATGAAAAACAATCTTGACTCCGACCGATTTATATCTTTAGAAGCAGGCAGTGATAACACACGCAGCACTGAGAGACCGTTGTCAAATGTTTGTGAGCTGAAAAGATCGGACAGAATGCTCGCACACTCTGTGAACAGATCAAACTTTTCATATGTAGTTCACATATAAACTAGAGCAACCGTTTTTAGTTCATGCACCAAGTCCATGGAATTTATTCAAATAAGAGGTATTTTGAGAGTCTCCAGGGCTTACAGAATGGTATCTATGGCGCAGTCGTAATAATAGTACGAGGTCGATTGTATAAAAAATCGGACTCATGGGTTTTCGAGAGCGTGGCCTCATCTCATGGCAACAAAGACATAATCACCAATGGAAGCAACTCTCGCGCCACCTGCGTCTTTTGAAGATTACCACCTATAGATTTCAAACCACAAAAAAGCCTCAGGTAGTTGCCTTATAATATCGCTTATCCTGAGTAAAAGTTAAATAGTGAAATACGGTGTCATGTCTTTGGGTGTGCAACTATCTGTGGATGTCCTTTGAAATTTTTACAACTTCTCCTTATTTGTATGAATTTACCTTGGTCGATTTAACCGTTCCAACTCCCACCGTTCACTAATTCAAATATGATTACTCTCCAAACGATACTAATACTTATACAAAATTTTCAGACAAAGCATTCACTTACACCCCGCTTTCGGAACAACTTCCACCTCAATCCAAGTGCGATTCAATAAATCCTTAACTGATACCTATATCTGTTCTTATCTTTGGCCGAACACAATAAAAAATGGAAGGAAAACATACAAAATATCGCCAGACGCCAAGCAACTCTACACAGTGGGTGGATTTGGTTCCATTGAAAGGAAAAAGGTATATTCTGTACCGGTTAACTTACCGCTGCCACCGTACTCCTGGATGGTCTCCTATGGTGATTTATATCTCCTAAAGTAAATTATTTTCTGATAATTCCACTGACAAGAGATTCTATCGAATTTTATGGTCACCATGGGAAATGAATAAGTAAAATTGAAAGGTAGGTAAGAAGAATCCTACCAACCGTGGCATTAAATCGTGTCAGAAATAGCTACCGCAACGCCCATTTCTGGCTACCGTCACAAACAGGTGATGTCCCTTGAAGGCAGATGATTGTTTTTCCTCATTTTCATTTTATTTGGGGCTTTTTGAACCGTTTCCTCAGAAAGCTAGGAGACATGCTTCTCCAATACACTGGACTTTGTGCAATTACAGTCCTTCGATATCGAAACCGCAATCAAAAAACGACAGAAAGAACAAAATTGAATGGAACAGACGTAGGTGTACAGCACAAGGAATGCTTGACGGATATTTGAATTTATTGCAGGGATTAGAGGCATTCTTATCAATCCAAATGAATCGTCCTTATGAAATATTCAAATAAATTAGAAGAGGGTTCCAACTGTAACTCGATTCGCTATCTCCTCCGTACTGATGAACAAAGTTAAACCGAAGACCATCTCGAATAAATTATAGATTTTATTTATATGTCCTTGCATAATGAAGTCGTTCAGAATAATAGCGGTGATTACGGCCAGACGAATATGCTTACCGCTACCTGCGGCAATAAATTTAATTATACGTGGTTGTGTTATATTATACCTGCAAATAGATCGGCTGATAGGAGTTGCGGTTGTTCAAGTGATTTCTTGTGTGTATAAAAAACAGGTTTTAAGTAATGCGGATTTATTGTTCTAGTGTCAGACACACCAATACACCAACCAATTTAAAGTGAACGTAAGAGAAGAAAGAAAAAAAGTTTAGCTTAATTTGAAAGGGACTATTAAGAGAGTAGTATGGACTAGCATTTGCAAAAAAAAAAAAAATCGACCTTCTTTGCAATAAATAAAATGGACAAGAATTATGAAGACATTTTTAGATTTCATAAGTCTAAAAAAAACCAAAAATAAAAGCCGGTTTATTAAGATTTCTTTTCAAACATTCACCTTATTTGTTTTCGTCATCATCATCGGCACTACAACCGGGAACCGGTCTTGGCCTTATTTGGCAAGTCCTGAGACTCGGAAAATAATTATATCGTCATGACGGGAGAGCTCAATTCCAAGCACAGTGCTTGGGGTAACCTTATCACAAACCCAAGAGGGAAAGCGTTGTTCGACTGGTGGCAAACAAACGCTATCGAACATAAACTAGAATCGTACGATACAAGTACGCCGTCATATCCAAAAGGAAATTATTACGAATACAATTATTAAATTCGGTTCTAGCTGCTCGAAATTGTCTTCGAACAATCGAGTACGATTGCGATCATAACCGATTTGGTGCTGTAATACATGTCCCAAACGAACACTCACTACTGGATCAGTACAAACAGATACATTCTTTTAATTTCGGAAAAGCACACTGATCGCGCTTTGATCGGATAATAAAAAAAGAATTACGCTCCAATGGCATAGATCCACCAACTGACAGAAATCTTAATAATAACGAAATTGATCATTATATTTCGACAATGAACAACATTGTCAGTTTGTGTTTGACAGCCATTGAAAGCAGACAACCGCGTGAATTCTCGAATAAGCTACCCTTGTCGTGTATTCCGATATCATAAATGAATCAAGTACCCCTTGCCAAGTTTAGAAATGCCGTCAAACGGACAACCCAGTGTTAACAAATAGAACACATTAAATAAAATTTATTTTAATATCTCAAGAAACAGTTTCGTGCACAATTATGTTCTCAGTGAATGTCTGTACTGAGTTTTAAAGATTAATATAAAACACAAATTACTATAAACATAAAGTACAATAAATCAATAAAACAACAAAAACGAAAGCTAAAAGTGACAAATCAGTATCTCGCAGTGCATTAATAATCAAAAAGAAGTGCATATAAAAACAGTTGAGTGAGGCGCAAAAAGTGTTCCAGACAATAAAAACAAAAACAATAAAAAGATAACACTTCGGTCGCAAATGCGAAAGTAAAAATAAAAAATATATAGCTCGTTAAGAAAGTAAGTTTTAAATTATCGTTTGGCGCGAGTGCAACCTTACTGACTCTTAGCCGACGGTAGGTGAGTTCGACTCAGCCTGTGGGAGAAGTCGAGTTGCGTCGTGGTTCATATAGCAGGTTGCCTTTGTTTTTTTTTTTTATGAAAACAAACTGGAAAGAACCAGAATGAACACGGAGGACGATAAAAACGCGACAACACAAAAACGAAAAGCAGTTCCGAAAAATCCCATTGTGACGCGAAGTAAAACCGCGAAATTAACAACACAGAAAAGAGAACAGCAGATGGAGGAGGAAAGTGTGCTCCCCGCCCCCTCCAACTTTAACATGTATGGGGCAAACAATTTATTCGCTTCTCTTGCATTCTTAGAGTCTGAGGATGAAGAGGAAGAGATAAGTGAATTGGAGGCGAAACTGGCGATGGCAAGAGCCCGATTACAAGAGAGACGCCGAAAGAAAAAAATAGCGGCGCTCGAACAAGAACAAAACTCGCAACAACTACATAAGCTAAAGCCAAAAGTCGGCCAACAGCAACAATTTCACCATCAACAGCAACATCAACTTCAACAGCAGCAGCATCAACAGCAACATCAACTGCAACTACCAACACAAAAGCGATCAACGAACCAGCAAGCAACACAGCAGGAGCAAAACAACAATATCAGCGGAAAAATAAAGATGCCACCAATCAACACCATAGATGTTGACTGTAAGGAATTGGTAAGTCTTTGTAAGCTAGCCATAGGAAACAATTTTGCAGTTAAAAGACTGACGGGTAACAGGCACGCCATTCAAACATATACGGTGGCAGACCACGACAAAATTAAAGAGGTCTTAAAAAGAGCCACCGCGGAATTTTACTCGTTCACGCCGAAACAAACGAAGAGCGTAACGGTTCTATTAAAGGGTGTCGACCCTGAAACGGAACCGGAGGCTCTGCTCGAAATGCTTCAAAACCTGAAGCACGAAGATCTCGAGTTTACCGCGGTAAAACCATTCACCACACCCAAGGCAAGGAGGGAAAACCGCAAGCTACCCTTCTTTTTGGTGCAATTAACACCCAGCAGTAGAATTGGTGGTCTAAGAAAAATTACAGTCTTGGATCATCAAATGGTCACATGGGACAAATTAAAAAAAAGCAGAGACATCCTGCAATGTGTCCGTTGCCAAAGGTTTGGTCACGCGGCGGCTAACTGTGAAATGCAGCGCCGTTGCGTAAAATGCGGAAAGGACCATAAGGCAGAAGAATGCCCCCTGGGAAAAGAAAGGGTAGAAGACAAAGCCCTTCTAAAGTGCGCAGTGTGTCGGAATGAGGGACACCCCGCTAACTATCGAGGATGTCCTAAATTCCGAGAAATAATGGCAAGAAGTGTGACCCGGCAAAAAAACACAGAGCCAGCTCGTACTACAACAATGCCCGTAACATCGCAGCGGTCGTACGCACAAGTTGCGTCGGGTGGGAGACCATCAAACCAGGCTACAACATTGGTAGCCACAAATACTCCCACACAGACTGAAACAACATCGCAAGCAGACGTGATCACGGTTCTGCTTAATCTGCAGAGACAGATGACACAGCTGCAAAACCAAATAAACGAGATCTATTCGTACTTGCCCAATCTAAACAAAAAGTCAATATAAACCCTCTAACCACAACGTCAATAAAAGCTCTTGTCGTGAATGTAAATTCACTAATAAGAACTGAGAGAAGAGCCAATCTTTTCAACCTGTTGCAAGTTGAACAGCCTGATGTACTTCTGGCGGGGGAAACAAAGTTAAACCAGAGACACAAGATATGGCATAAAAACTACGATATTATACGAAGAGACCGACCTAACTCCTCTCAAGGGGGAGGTGTCGCAATGTTTATTAGAAAAGGGATCCCTCATAAAGTTATATATAGTGGAGAAGTGCGCAGGTTCCGGGTGCTGGAAGCCTGTATCGTCCGCATACCCCTTCAGCAAGGAAGGGGTTTGTATGCGATTGCGGTCTACGCACCTGAGGAGCACCAACATAATCTATTTATAGCAGAGCTCGAGACTCTCTTCCGATGCTTACAATTGCACCTGGGCAAAAATTACTTTGTCCTAGGGGGAGATATGAACGCCAAGCATAGAAATTGGGGAAATCATATATCTAATGCCAAGGGAAATCAGTTGGCTGGCTGGTTAGATCAGTTTCATATTGAATATAGAACTGACCTGCTAGCTACCGAATATCCATCGTTCCCTAGAGGTAGATCGTTCTTAGATATCTTGCTAATCGACTCACGACTGAGATTACTTAACACCAACAGACGAAACACAAACTGTTTACGGACAATTGAATACGACAGCGACCACTGTGCATTCACGGCAGTAATAGAGCTTCAGAACGAGCTCGCAGATCTGGAGGAATTCGTTATCCCGCAACCCTACAACTACGGGGCAATGAGATGGCCGCGGTTCACCAGATCATTAACAAGAGAACTTTGTTGGAATGACTTTAATCTGCCAGTAAACAGAAACCTGACAAATGACGAAATCGACAAATACATTCAACAAATGGACGAAACCGTAAAACGAACAATGGACAAAACAATTCCCAAAACAACAGTTACAGATCACATTAACATGTACAGAAACACAACAATAAACGCACTCCACAAGAAAAAGAGCAGACTGCTATCGAAATTAAAACAATTACACAGACAGTTTACAGACAGACAAGACCAGGAGATAATATCACTGAAATCTCAATTAAAAAACCTCCAACAATTACTTAAAGCTAATTATAGATTAGCAACAAATTTGTATTGGAACAACAGAATTCGAGCTATAAAAACTAATAACCCGAATATGTTCCCACAAATAAATAAAATATTCAGGAGAAATAATAAAAATGATATTCAGTGTCTCCAAATTCCACGTACCGAGGTAAACAAGCAGCTGCTAACCAACATTGGCATAGATACAGAACGCTATCTTCAATAGTGAGCTCTTCGTGATCGAAGATCCTTTGGAGAAGGCGAACGCTGTGGGAGCTGTCTTTCAGGAAATGTACAAGGTGAATGAAAGCATTCACCGAAACCATGACCTGGAGGACAGAATTCGACTGAATCACCTACACCTCCGGAATGAAATTTCACATTGGCAATCGGAGAATCCGGGTTTTACGGAATTCAGTGACGATAATCTGTCAATTGACATTAATGCCAATGGTGGGGCTAATAGCCTTTTAATCACAAGGGAAGGAATCCAGAGTATCTTCGACTCATTAAGAAGCAAAAAGTCAGTGGGAATAGATGGAGTACCTAACATCGTACTCAAGAACCTGCCCCCAAAGGCAATAGATATATATACGGTCCTGTTTAACAACGCGTTGAATAATGCATATTATCCCACGCGTTGGAAAACGGCTATCATTCAGCCCATCGCAAAAAAGGGCAAAGACTGTACAAACCCAATGAACATGCGTTCGATAAGTTTACTCCCAAGCATCAGTAAAGTATTTTGAAAAATCATTAACAAAGCTCTGCTAAAATGGGTAGACGGCAATAGAATTATTCCAAATAAAGAGTTTGGCTTTAGGGCGGGTCATGAAACCACACATGCCGCAGCTAAACTGGTCTCCGGCATACAATGGAATAAATGTAGGAACCAATGCACAGGTGCCTGTCTGATCGACTTGGAATAAGCCTTTGATACCGTCTGGATCGAAGGGTTGTATTACAAACTGGTCAGACATAGCATACATAAGCCTTTACTATATGTACTTTACGATATGTCAAAGGACAGGAGGTTCGTGGTCAAAAGTGGTAATGTGACCTCTAATAAAACGTATAATATCAAGAATGGCTTGCAACAGGGTGCGGTACTCTCTCCGATTCTTTTTAACATTTACATTAGCGACTTATTAGATGCACTCCCGCAGGCTATTGCGTACGAAGACGATCTCATAATTTACAGAACAGCTCCGAAAGTTGAGATCATAAATAGTTTAATACAGCGAGATTTCAACAACGTGCAGCGCTATTGCGACAACTGGAAACTTAAGATCAACTTCCAGAAATGTGAAGCCATCCTATTTAGAACCCCATTATATAAAGCCACGAACGACACAAGGAAAAACTGGCGAAAGCTAGTTATCGTGGGACCGCATGGAGATAAACTGGAAACCAAGAGTTTAGTTAAATACCTGGGCATCTGGCTAGACCAATATCTGTATTTCAACAGACATGTAGAGGCTGCTCTGATCAAGGCTAGAAAAACGTTTGCTATGACAAGGAGGCTATTTCACAGTAGCCAAGTTGACAGCAGGGTAAAAGTCATATGCTACATGACGCTAATCAGGCCAATGCTCATATATGGCTGTCCAGTATGGTTTAACATAGGTCCAAATTTGATGGAAAAGATTCGGGTGTTCGAAAGGAAGTGTCTGAGAACCTGTCTCAGATTATATCGAACACCGGAATCGGAATACAAAAAGTGCTACTCAAATGAGACTTTATATAATGAAGCCTGCATAAATAGGGTGGATAATTTTATGATTAAATTAATCAGAGGACATATTGCGGGAGCAATATGCTCGTCCAATGACCTAATTTTCGGGGCTTATTATCCAAATACCCTGTACTATGAGAACGTGCGTCGCAACGGTTTTGTTCCACCAGAGGCGTTCCTTGATTTGGACATGAAAGGGGTTATACAGGATAGATCCGGAATTCCGCTGATCTATCATGTAAGTAGATCATCTGTAGACGGGCGATTCTGCTACGAGCGGGAAGTAACGCGCACCGAAGAAGAGCTCCTGCGCTTCAGTAGGGCTATCTCCCACAGAGACCGGGACGATAGTATTAGACAGCGTCAACAGTTCTGGTGGTTGAATGGCATATAAAGACCTGGATACCAAAGTCGGTATAGAATCACACTATCATCAGCTAGCTTACATAGACTTAGCTTTTCTAGAATTAGGGTAGTATAAGATTTAAGTTAAGTTAAGCTAAGTGATTTTACATTAAAAAAAAAAAAAAAAAAAAAAGTTGATAAGTTTAGGTAAGTTAAGTAAGTTAAATTTTAAGAAAAAAAAAAACAAAAAAAATTGACAAAGTTTTTCAAATTTTTCTTTGTCTTTCAAATAATTATAAGTATTGCCACAAAGTTCTGTCGCCGAAAGGCAAATTATACAAATATTAAGTAATGTTTAGCTTAGAGCGTCTGCGAAGGACCAGTAAGTTATTATATAGGCTATTTAAGCTAGAATATAAGCATTTTTTGTCTAGCCTTTAATTTAGAAACTAAGAATATAGAAAGAAAATAAAAAAATGTTTAAAAATGAAATCAATGAACAACATTGTTATTAATACAATGAATCGTTCTATGCCAAAAGTGTCTCACTCATACAAACCGGTACAGAAACTTAGCGATCGACAAGCTGTATAGGTGAAATAGTATTCTGCTCTCTAAGTTAAAACTGCTCTACAGACAGTTCAGTTATACAAATAGCCAGGAAATAAAAACAATTAAGTCACTAATTAAAAATCTTCAAAAACTGATCCATGTCAACTATAGATCAGTAATTAATGAAGACTGGAACAACAGATTTCATGCCATTATAGCTAGTGGACCGAATATGTTCCCACAAATAAATAGTCTTTCGAAAGAAAGTTTATAATGACATTCCAAATCTGCGAGTTCCGCGGAATCCCGAGAATTGTCAAAATCTGCTGAACACAGGACTTGCCCTGGAATTCATCACTTCTAACGAAGAGTTCATAATAGTCGAGGATCCGCAAAAAAGCGAACTTAATTGGTGCTTGTTTAGAAGCAGTGTATAGATTGAAAGAATCGGCTCATTCTAACTGGGACCTGGAAAATAGGGCTCCCCAAAAATATATTTCTGTGGCGGTTCCACTAAACGCCACTAGTCACTTTCTCAAATTACTTAAAACCTTCTAGTCCTGAAGCTCCCATAACCCCATTGTTTCGCTAATGCAACTGCATTAGCACCTGTAAACATTTCCTTTCTCAAGGACAATTAATGCATTCAATGCATTACATAATATTCCATACAAGAATTCTTTCTTTCATGCAAATGGATTGCCTAAACTCCCTGAAGGGAATTCTTCATATCATACGGGCATCATAAATCCAAAACCATTCACCCTTCGTCATCAGATCAAATGCAATATCGGACAACTTGTTTATTCGGCTGCAATAAACCGACCAGCGATTCATTTGTCCAATTGACAAACAATTACCGCATCTCGCGCATTATCACCGGAACCGAATTATTCAGGATTTCCAAATGCAAACAAGAACCCTGTTCCTACTCCAGTCAGAGATGCCATATGCATCCAAATGCATTAGCACCTAATGAGATACAGGTTGTTTACGCCCTCTGCCTTCCAATGTTTCAGGATTCGTTTCTCATGAGCTCGTTGCATGAGTAAACAATGATCTAACGATCACACACACACATCACCGGAATTTAGCCAGCAGGATTCTCTTACTGGTTACTCAGCAACGAGACAAATTTTCTCTTTTCCCCCGCAAACTCACCACCAAACTGGGAGTTGGATCAAGAGGCACATCCTAACCCTCAGTTGAGTTGTATTCCAACCACCACAGGGGTCGGTCGGGTAATCTTCACCTCCGCCGTACTGTGAAAACGGTTCCCGAAAATTGAATGTATCTGATTGTACTGATCAAGTAGTGAGTGTTCGTTTGGGACATCTATTACGGCGCCAAGTCCATAACGATATCTATCGTACTCGATTGTACGAAGACAATTTCGAGCAGCTAGATCCGAATCTAATAATTGTATTCGTAATAATTTTTTCTTGGATATGACGGCGTACTTGTATCGTACAACTCTAGTTTATGTTCGATAGCGTTTGTTGCCACCAGTCGAACAACGCTTTGCCTCTTGCGTTTGTGATAAGGTTACCACAAGCACTGTGCTTGGAATTGAGATCTCCCGTCACAACGATATAATTATTTTCCGAGTCTCACTTGAGACTTTGGGAAAGGGTATCAAGTTCGTTGATAAACTGTGTACACTGTGGAGCTTCGGGAGCATAAGCAGAGATCACATATAGATGGCTTTGATTTCTCAAAAGAATGTCTATAATGCGGGCTTCTAGCACCTGGAATTTGTACACATCTCTACTGTAAACGAATTTGTGTTATAGACCATTTTTAACTAAGCCAACGACCTCGCCCCCCTGAATGGAATTTTGACCATTTCGTCTAATTACTTTATAATTTGGGTGCCGCAAACTGCGCTTTTGGTTTAGCTTAGTTTCGCTAGCCAAGAGCACATCTGGGCGTTCAGCTTACAGCAGATTGCTGAGATTATCCCTTCTTCCCATGCGGATTAATGAATTAACATTCACAGCATTCACATAATTTTTAGAGTTAATTCAGTCGCAGTGAACCTTATGATTAAAGTGTAGGTTCATCTGGAAACAGGGTCGAATAGATAATGTCCGTTCGAGCCACTTATCAAACGCAGCAAACTGTCCTTGTATGGACAGTAACATTGCTGTTATATCAGTTTGTGCCTCTGGAGCAGGTGTTTTAATGATATTGCGTGATCCTTTTATGATTGGTACATTTTTTTACTCCACCTGCCATTTGGGCGTTTGACACACTTCGTGCCACGAAGTTGTTCTAAGAGCGAGTTTTCATCCGTTTCTCTTCTTCAACTTGCTTCATTCTGGTTTTCAACTTTGATTTTTGTTGTTGGTACTTGGGGCAACCTCTAAAGCTAGCAGGATGACCTGTGTTGTTACAGAGGACACTGGATAATTTATTTATATCCGGGAGTTGTTCTTTGCCCAATGGGCATTCCCCAATGATATGCTTATGTAGGCATTTGACATTTGATAGAGCATACATTGCAATAAGCGGTCTGACTTCTTTATTTTTTCCCTACGTATTGTTTGGTGACTAGTGTATTTAATACCTCTAGGTCGATCAATTTTTCTATTGGGGTCATAGAGACATAATGAACAAAGGCAACTTACGGTTGCGATTTATAGAATCGGCTGTAGAAAAGCTTTCACACCTGTAAATTTCAAGCTATCGTGTCCGAAATTGTTAGTTCTTCTAGCACCTCTTCGGAAGTAATGGAAGGATGAACTCCTTTGAAGAGCATGGAGACAGTTTTCTCCGATTTAGGGGTGTACGTGTAGTACTCGCTTTTCCTTTTCCCCAGTGCCGATATAATAATTAAAATAATAACCCTCTAAATCATCGCATGTCAAACACATTTTAAAATGATTTAAACATTTTGTTTGATAGGTTTTGCATGTCCGCTCACTGTCTCCTTCTAACTAATGTAAATAGGAATAACTTTCTCCTTTTTTTTTTTTTTTTTTTTTTGACTGGCACCTGCTGAGATGGTTTCTGCTGTTGATGTGGTTCCTGCTGTTTATGTGGTTCCTGCCCTTGATGTGGTTCCTGCTGTTGAGTTTCCTTAGTTTGTCTTGTTTTCTTTATCTTCACGGGTTGCCGTTGTCTTTGTTCTTGCTGTTGTTGTTGTACCTTTTTTGTTTTCCGCTCATTCTGGCTCGGGTTGTATTTCAGTTTAGGAACTTATATTTTTTTTTACACTAACGCGCGCACAAAGGGGGAAACATAATCAGGCAGAACATTCCACATTCATGTTGTTCGGCTAAAGAATGACTCTATGTTTATTTGTGCGCCTAAACTTCCCTTTCAACGTGAACTGATGCGCATCCGCAGATTGACGGATATCGCGGGAAATTATCTGAAGGGGCGGAACACAATCAGCAAGTTCTTTTAAGCAACGGCCGTGGTGATACCTATAGAAGAGAGATAGGCATGATACGTTGCGCCTGTGTTATAACGACGGAATTGATCGACTTACGGCTGAGTCCCCAATAAGTTTCACTGCAACACAATACTATAACTCTGTGGTATTGTGGCGTTTCTAGCAGATACGCATACGACTAAGTAGTGAAGAACAACACCACCGAAAAGACAAATGGAAAAATCAAAGCGCAGACGTTAAAGCCGTATACCATAGCAATAATATAGCATTTTTACATCAGTCGGGTGTACTTGAGTTTATAGATCGAATTCGTGCACGCGGCCTCTTGCGTTTGGCTTTGGTCTACATTTTACTGATTCTAACCGCTATAGCGTCGGTTCGAATCACACGCTCTTCACCATCGTCGCAAAATGCTATAGTATCATCTGTAAATACGTTCGAAAGAGAACTTTTCATGTTCGGGTGAATGGGAAGCTATCCCGAATTTACCACCCCGCCACATGGCTCCATTCTAGACCACACCCTATTTAATATATACGAGGGTTGCCTTTTATATTTCGGGATTAGAGAACAAAAACAAATATTGATCATCGAAAATCACTTTATTGTTTTTCAAAATATTCCCCATGAAGATCTATACACTTTTGCATGCGTTTGAACCAATTGTCGAAGCACTTTTGCCACTCTAATTGAGGTATCTCCAACACATGCATTCTGAATGCAGCAACCGCTTCTTCAGGTGTCGAAAAACGTTGACCTCTCAGTTTGTTTTTTACGTACGGGAATAAAAAGAAGTCATTCGGTGCCAAGTCAGGACTATACGGCGGATGACCCATCAAATCGATGTTTTGGGTGCTCAAAAATGCAGTTTTCGCAGCCGATGTGCGAGAGCTCGCATTGTCGTGGTGAAGAGTGATCCGTCTTCGGCGGTTGGTTTTCCTGATTTCTTGGAAGACAACTGGCAAACAAATGGTTGTGTACCACTCAGAATTGACTGTTCTGCGTTGTTCCAGTGGTACGGTTGCGACATGTCCAGTTTTTCCGAAAAAACAGACGACCATTTGCTTGGAAGTGCTTCGTGCGCGAACAACTTTTGTTGGATTTGGCTCATCTTGAAACACCCAGACAGTCGACTGCTGTTTACTTTCAGGCTCATACGCGTAAATCCACGATTCATCACCTGTCACGATGTCATAGACGTGTTTCGAAGCACCGCGACCGTATTTTTTGAGCATTTCTTTCGACCAATTGACACGAGCCTTTTTTTGGGCGATTGACAAATTGTGTGGGATCCGACGCGAACAAATTTTTTGACAGTCAAATGTTTATGCAATATTGAATGTATGCTGGTCGCACTAACGCTTAAGGTTGTCTCAATCTCACGATAGGTCACATGACGATCTTCCAATATCAGTTCGCGCACAGCATCAATGGTTTTCGGAACAACAACTGATTTTGGACGACCTTTACGAAATTCATCTTGGAGTGAACTACGACCACGATTGAATTCACCATACCATCGATAAACACTGGTCCCTGATGGAGCTTCATCGCCAAAAATTTAATTAAGTTCATCCATGCACTGTTGCTGAGTTAATCCACACCTAAAGTTGTAAAAAATAATAGCACGAAAATGTTGACGATTTAATTCCATTTTTGGGCCGAGATGAATCTTTTAAGTTACTGTAAACAACACAAATAGCGCTCGTATGTCAAAACGTTCTGAGAGCGTATAATCTCAAAAATGTCCAACTTTACGACAGAGCTGTCAATTGGCGGATTGCAACACTAGGGTTGCCAAATCCCGAAACATAAGAGGCAACCCTCGTATATACATATATATATATATATATATATATATATATATATATATATATATATATATATATATATCCCCGCCTTGCGGATCGGAGAGTAAACCAGATACCCTATGCTGATGACCTCTTAGTGTACACGTCATCTATTAACCCTCAACTCGCAATAAACTCTCACCCAGATGAACTGTATTGGTCTTACAGTCGATGGAAACTTCAACTTAATCCAACCAAAGTAGTCGCCATAATTCTGAGTAGTAAACAACCCCAACCTACTTCTCGATATTCACAGGATATTCGAATAAAAATAGCAGGTACTATGATTAAACCACAGCAGAGGGTGAAATAACTTGGGGTAATTTATATCCCAAAAATGAACTTCATCAAACATGTGAGCTACATCTTTCAAAGAAACCAAGGTCATTCTAGCAACTGCACAACATTTTGAAGTGGAAGAACAAAGTTGACACCAAAGTTAAGGCGCTCAAAAAAGCATATTTTTACTCATTGTTTTCTAATATCCCAAAAAAAATATTTTAGTGACACAATTTAACTTATCAAAGATACACATCTGACAAGGCCTTTGTGAAATTTACACATTAAGTAATCGAAGCCCACGGATTCACACTGGCGTGTGGACGAACCGATACACATAACCTCGGAACCGGCTTATTACGCACTATGTAAGAGATGTGAGATTTATTAATGACCGAATTTCGGCGCTAAAAATACAGGGCCTATGATACAATTATGTACTTATAAACGTACCCGCCTCAACAGAATCTACGGACGAAGAAACGAAGGACACGTTCTACGAGACCTTAGAGGTAGTATTTGATGGGATCTCATCATTCGATGTTAAAATCATCCTCGGGGACCTCAACGCAAAAACTGGAAAGGAAGATATCTTCCAACCAACTATAGGTAAAGAAAGCCTACACGACGTTTCAAATGATAATGGAATTCAAATTATCACATTCGCAACGTCGAAAGATCTGGTAGTGAAAAGCACGATGTTCAAGCACAAGCAAATCCGTAACGTCATATCAAGTAGACCACTTCCTCATAGACAAAAGACACCACACGAACATGGTTGACGTAAGATCATATCTTTAATTATTTTTACTGTCGTGATAAAAATGTCTCACTTCTCTGTACTCACCGTGTAAAGACTTGTCAAAGTATTGGGCTGTACCACATGAAATGTCCGATTTTCGCTCAGCCGGAAATAAGAACTTCTCGAGTGAACATCTGTGCTAGAACTATAAATTTTCTTTTTTTATAAAGTAAAGTTGTACATGTGCTTGACGTGTGAGCATTTTAGAGTTGGTTACAAGTACCGTTTTTTTTCTAGGAATTGTTTACCATGCTGTCGGCAGTTGAAATTCGAACCCTCTTTCTTTATGAATTCAAAATGGGACATAATGCGTCATTGGCGATGAAAAACATTAATGACGCATTTGAGAATATAGAGGTAAACGAACGCACTATACGACGTTGGTTTGGAAAGTTCCGTTTGGGAGTTTTCAGCGTCGAAAATGAACTACGTGGGAAGCCAGAAACGTTAGGTGACGACAATCCTTTAAGAGCAGCGATGGATGCGGACCGAACGAAATACGTGCGGGAGATTGCACAAAGCAAGAAAGTATCCCCAATGACAATAAGTCGGCACCTTTCTGTCATAGGAAAAATAAATAAACTCGACAAGTGGGTACCCCATGAACTGAACGAGTCCCAAAAACGACGGCACCTGAAAATCTGCAGATCACTTAGATTGTTTTGCCGTTGTGGGGGTTGTTCCTCAGGAAGCGCGTTTTCTTGTCCTGAAAAGGACGTTGGATCTCTTTATTTGATTGCTCCTGGAACAACACACTTCAGCAAGGGTTCGTTGCCGTGCTTCCTCTGACCCAGAGGGAAGAGCAACGTCCTGATTGTTCGTGGGACGTAACCTAGGGGATAGTGTCCTTATACCCTGCAACCTCAGTACTGGTTCCTGTACCGATTTCTTTGGAGTCGTCCTGGTATATATATATATATATATATATATAAAAAGAATCATCCAACGTTGGGTGCCAGCACAAAATTTCAAAAGTAATGAAAGCAGTTTTATTTATTTTGGATTTAGTTTTATTGATTTTATTTGTAAAATAACTGCTCTGTGGCAGGAGGATCTAGATACTGCGGCCCGGAGATCACGAAACCATTCCTTTATAAAGGAAAAGGAATCGAAAATTGTATCTCAAAGATACACATTTTCGTGCAACAATCTCGATCTTTTGGATATTTCGAGCGAGATGTTGTGTTTACACAAGATAAGAAATCAATTTCTTGAATTCTTACGAAACCATTACGCAGATGTGTGAATGTATCTGCTTTTGAGTTTTTGTTTGTTTAACTCAATGGAATTTTTAGGATAGAGATAACAATCTCTGAATTTTGGATTTGGGTGATGCTGTGGAGCAAATATAGGACAATAAACGAATATTGGATTCGTTTATTGTGAATTTTAATTTTAATTTTGATTCTGGATTTAATTATGCCGTGGGGGCAAATGTTATGCGATAAACGAATGTTTGATTCGTTTATTGCGAATTTTGGATAATGTTTGGGTTTTTTCAGGTTTTGATAGGATTTTGGATTAGGAATGGGAGAAAAAGATGGTAGGGCTTTTTGGAGCACTACATCCTCCCCTCCTTGAAAAAAAGAAAATTGATCTTTATGAGATTAATTTTCTGGAAAATGGTGTGATTGGGAATAAGGATGACGGTATCGTGATTCCGTTACATATGCCTGATATTTTCTAACATAGTAGCTTTTTGTATACAATATTTATTATAAATGTGTAATTTTTGTTCTTTGTTTTTTTTCTTAATATTTATGTATTCGTATTTATGGTCGTGTATTCAAGTTTCCACAATGGTTATATAATAAAATATTTTCTTTTTTTTTCTGAGTGTAAGGTTGATTGTAGAATGTTTTATAATTACATAAGTATTTGAATTCATTAAATTAAATTTAACTTTGCGTTTTTTTTTTTTTTTTTTTTTTTTTTTATAAAGTACTATTTGTAAAAAGATACATAGATAAGTAAGGTTTTTATGGTTTATTCTTACAATTTGTATATTACATAGAATTTTCATTGTTTATATACTCGTATAAATTTATTTACATATATTATTTTTGTTCTCTTTTTTTTCATTGTCCTTATTAGTCGGGCGTGTATTTATTTATATAATTTTTTCCATGTATTTGGACGTACAATTTAATTCTATAACTTTTCCTTTTTGTTTTTTGTTATATAAAAATTTTCTTACTTTCTTAGTATTTTCTTAGTTGAAAACTGTTTTGAATTTATATAAATATTAGAAGTTCTTATTTTAACACTGTTTTGTAAGTTTTGTTTTTGTATTTTCGTTTTTTCATATATATATAATGTTTTTTCTTATAACCTAAGATTATTTATTATTATTACAAAATTTTGTTGTTGCTGTTTATTTATTTAAGTTAGTGGTGGTTATTTAAAACATGATATAAACTTATTTTATTAAGTGCGTTAATATTTGTTTTTATCTATATATTTTTTTTTTTTTTGTGTTTTGTTTGTTTTTTTTTTTCTTTTTTTTTTTTGTATTAAAAGTGTTGTATACTATTTACAAAATTATTTTATTCGTATACAATTATTTGAATAGAAAATTTTTTTTCGCAAATTTTAAATACATTATCGTGGTATTTTGGTACAGTGTTACTTTATGATTTTTTTTTTTTACGTATATACATTTATTTATCTCTTTTTTTTTTGTGAGGTTATCTATACATATATACATTTTTTCTTCAACTTTTATTTTTCTTTGGAGTTTCTTATTCGTGATTGCCTAATCCACAAATAGTTTTATATTATTGTTGTGGACTATTCGAGTTCCTTTTCCTATTTTGAGGATTGAATTTTCTTCGGATAGGATCTTTACAATTTCGTAGGGGCCTTTCCACAGGGAGGTTAGTTTGTTAGGTCTTGAGTGATTCTTTAATAGAACCTTGTCGCCAACATTAAATTTCTTACGGCCTACTTTTTGGTCGTAGTATACCTTCGATTTTTGTTTTTTCTCTATCAGTATTCCCTTAGCTGTACGATAACCATGTTGTAATCGCATTTTTAATTCATTTGCGTAATGGTCGTAGTTATAAGTGCTTTCGGGGTTTTGTCTGAGAGAACTGGGTATTTCGGCTGGGAAACCATATAGTAATTCATGCGGCGTGTAGCCTGTATTACTGTGGGGTGTAGTATTGTACACAAACATTGCGTAAGGTATCCAGGTGTCCCAAGTGAGAGGATCCTGGTTTACATAGTGGCGGAGGTATTCCACCAGAGTTCTATGGCTCCGTTCTAGTGCTCCATTCGTTTGTGGATGGTAGGGCGCTGTATTGAGTTTTCTCATTTTAAGTAAGGAACAAATGTCCTTAAAAAGTGCGCTGAGAAAATTAGCACCTCGGTCAGTTAATAGAGAAGATGGTATGCCGTGCTGGCAGACGATATTTTCAACGAAAATTCTGGCCACGTCCTTGGTTTCGGCGCTGGCCAGTGCGTAAGCTCCTGAAAATTTAGTCAAATCGTCTTGAAACGTTAGTAGGTATTTATTTCCATTATAGCTGACTGGTAATGGTCCTACTATATCTAAAGCAATTCTTTCGAAAGGTTTTGAGCTTGTTGTGGTTATCTTCATAGGAATTCTAGGATTCCTTCCACTTTTGTTTATCTGGCAGGAAGCACATTTTCGAATATACGCCGCGACGTCAGCGGTCATTGTGCGCCAGTAATATTTTTGCTTCAATCTATTGATTGTTCGGGTGGCTCCTTGGTGTCCTCCGAAAGGTGAGTTATGGTATTCCGCGAGTAACTTTTGTATTTCGTTAGGATCTGTTAGAAGCTTCTTTTTATTGGAGAAAACGTACATTGTCACGTTGAGGTGAGCAAAAGTTTCTTTTAGCAAGTTATTGAGTGTTACTTTTGATTCGCTTTCTATGAAGGGCACTAAAATTCCAATGGAATTGAAATTTCGGTCTTTGCAAATCTTCTTCAGATCAATAAGGGAACTCTTAGCGGTTTCCTGGTCGCTTAGGTTTCTGAAAGGCAATGGCAATGTGATGGCGCATAACCCATCTTGCTCATGAAACGTAATTTTACCTACGTCTGGCTTGGTGAAGTTTGGGATTCTTCCTGCCAGGTTTTCTTCCTCAGCAGAGTCTATCAATGGGAGGATTATGATACGTAGTCCAAGTTTCTTCTTGGTATAGATGGACCCTGTTTGTTCTTGCCATACAAGATTGGTAGTATCTTTGTATGATTGTGCAGCCACATCTTCTTCGAGTTTGGCTTTACTTCGTGTGGTGACGAGGATATTATTTTTGATGGGATTGACTGGGGTAGTCATTGTTATACGGCTGAGAGCATCAGCATTTGCATTTTGCTTTCCTTTTTTATGGACGATTGTGTACTCATACTCTTCGAGTAGAATTCTCCATCGCATAAGTCTGGATGTAGGATCCTTTCGTCCTATAAGCCACTGTAGAGAGCTATGGTCAGTGACTATAGTAAATTTTCGTCCGTAAACGTATGGTCGGAACTGGGCTAGTGCAAAAACGATTGCTAGTAATTCCTTTTCGGATGTTGTATATCGAGTTTCTGCGTCGTTTAAAGTTCGGCTAGCGAAAGCAATAGGTTTATCTTGTCCTATTGTACCTTGAGATAGCACTGCTCCTAACGCAACATTGCTAGCATCCGTAGTTATTATAAACTCCCGGTTAAAGTCTGGATAAGCCAGTATTGGTGGGGTAATAACCTTTCTTTTTAGAGTTGTGAATGCCTCGTCACAAAAGGCATCCCAATAAAATGGAACATTCTTCCTGAGCAATCTGCTTAAAGGTTTTGCCAGTTCGGCGAAATTTGGGATAAATTTTCTGTAGTAGCCTACAAAACCGAGAAAAGATTTTACGTCTTTTTGTTTCTTGGGCGTTGGAAACGTTTTCACCGCTTTAGTTTTTTCTGGATCTGGTTTTATACCCTCCTTTGAAATAACATGCCCCAAGTAGGTGAGCTCCTTCCTTATGAAGTGACACTTTTCTGGTTGTATTTTCAGATTGTGTCTTTGTAATCGCTCGAAAACTCTGGTGAGTCGGGAATTGTGATCGTTCAGATCGTATCCGTAAATTACGATATCATCTACATAGACGAAACATTCTATTCCTTGGAGACCCATGAGTACATTATTCATAAGCCTTTGGAATGTGGCGGGTGCGTTTTTAAGTCCGAAGGGCATTCGATTATATTCGTAATGTCCGAAGGGTGTGCTAAACGCTGTTTTTGCCTTGTCTCTATTGTCCATGCATATTTGGTGGAACCCATTTGCTAGATCCAAAGTGCTAAAATATTTAGCTTTTCCTAGCTGGTCCAAAATATCTGTAATATTGGGCAATGGATATGCATCTCCGACTGTTATTTTATTTAAGGCTCTAAAGTCGACAACCACTCTCCACCGTTTTGTCCCATCAGGTCCTGCCTTCTTGGGTACTAGTAAGAGAGGGGAATTCCAAGGACTGAAACTTGGTTGTACCACGCCATCCTGAAGCATTTCATTCACTTGTTTGTGGATTTCTTGCTTCGAGCTATCTGGGAGGCGATATGGTCTTATGTAAAGTGGGGGCTTTCCTTCTTCAGTGATGATCTGATGCTCTATGGCGTCAGTGTGTGTGAGATGGTCGCCCTCTAAGTAAAAGAGATCGTTAAATCTGCGGCAGATGTCTAGGATAGATATCTTTTCCTCCTGGTTACAATGACGCAACTCTAGGAGTGATTCTAGCCGTTCAAGCCTATTTTTTAGAAAGTTCTTAGTTTCATCCGCCTGTAACAGATTGTAGTCATCCAGATCTTCCCATTCGACTTCTATGTCGTTGGTGCTTACTTCTTGATCGGTGTCTAATGTGTTCATTAGTAATACCTTTATTTTGTTGTCCTGTGGTGTTGTCAAACTATTACCCAGATATATCCCTGGCATGATCTCGGATTTTTTTATAATCAGTTCTTGACTGGATTTTTCTTTAAAGGGAATCTCCATTATTTGTTGAGATCGTGAATGCAATTTTATGAAATCGATTTTGGCATTTCGTTTTAAATTTACTGGGGATATTGGAGTTTCAGGTTCATGTTTTCCTGAACTCAGTTTTTCAGCAGTTTCCTTAACTTTTTCGTTACCACAAACTTTATTTAAATGGGAAGAGGAAGATTCAAGGGTGGTTGGTTTCGTTGTGTTTGTCACAGCATCAGATCCGGCCCGTAGACAAACGGATTCGGATGTTGACTCACGAACGGTGTTATCCAATTTTTCAGGAATGCCTGTATTATCCGTGGAAGACACCTCGTAAGGCGTGGCATTCTGAATATTTTCCTTGACCTCATTTTTGTTCCCTAAAGGCTGCTCGAGTTCTACCATGGTTCTCTTCTTCACAGCGAATTTAAGGAATCCCTTTTCAAAGTTAATGTGGCACTGGTGCTTCGTGAGGAAATCGCTTCCCAGTATGCCATCGTGTTGGAAGTCTACATTGCTTCCCACTACAAATAGATTATGCTTAAAGGGTATGGAGTGCCTATCAGTTCTGAATTCGAACTCCCCCAATACCTTTCCGCATGTGCTGACCGTTTTCCCAGTAATGGTGGATATAGTCACTGGGTCTGAATTGTCTACAGATTGTTCAATATAAGGATTATCTAATTTGATCAGGCTGATGTCGGCGCCTGTATCGATAAGGAAAGTCGAGTATTGTTTATCCGATGGATTAAATTTTACACGTATTACTGGCTCCTTAAATTCAGGGCAGAAAAATACGCGCATTTCAAAATTTACATCGGGGTGGGGTGTATATCGGCGATTGTCTGTACTCGAGAAGGATTGCCGTTGCTCGCTGCCCGAGTGAGTTCGTTTCCCTGTTGTGAATTGGATACCCTGTTAATATTTTGATTTTGTCGGGTATTTCGATTTTCAAAGCGGGGCGAGTTTGTTATTGTCCTATTTTGAGATTGATTTGGCTGAGTTCTGAAAGGATTTCTACTCGTTGAAGGTTGGTCCTGGTTTCGCATATGAGCTAACCTGGTTCTGCACTCTGCCTGAGTGTGATTATACTTTCGACAGTATGTGCATTGGAGACGTTCAGCCTCAGTCTTAATGCGTTGGGGGACGAAATTTGGAAAATTAGTGTTGCGATAGCAAGTCGCAGAAGTATGTCCCCTCTTGTTGCATGTTTGACAAACAATTGGTTGGTTATTTCTCCTAAAATTGTTATTGGAAGTTAGCATTGAGTTATCGTTACCTAATCTTCGAGATTGTTCTAAAGCGTAGCTAATGGCTGCTTTTAAATTTGGGGCGTTGTGAGACTTCACCAAGATTCTGAGGCTGGAATTTCGTATCCCATCCTCAAACGTATTCAACGCGAGTCTCTGATTCTCAGCCAGAAGATAACTTCTGACTGCAGGCTCAGATGAACTAGCGTATGTGGCGCTGTCCAATTCATGCAGGTGATGTGTGAGTCTATTAGAAAATTCTTTCACACCCTCCTTGCTATCTTGTTTTGTTGCCACTAAGTTATTTTGGGCAGCAGACCTAGAGATGAGAGCTTTAAATTCTCCCTCTAATTCTGAAACAAGATCTTCCCAGGTAGAAATGATTTTATGCCGGATACAATCACGCGCCGGTCCCTGCAATCTGGTTTTGACCACCCTTAGAATAAAAGATTTCTGGTTATCATCTTGTGCTTGTGAGAACAAAATGTCTCCACAAGAGACGAAACCCTCTAATTCGTCAGGATGACCGTTAAATACCGGCACGAGTCCCAGTATGTCGCTTAATCCGAATCCGTAGTTCATTCTAGAACTTTGTTCGCGTATTTCCGTTCGTAACGTTTCCGAAGTTTCGTCCTCGCGATTTTGTATGAGCTCGGGCTCAGGTCTCTGCGAACGCGTACCCGGTTTATTTTTTTCGCTAACGACGTATTTATGAAACAGACCTTCCCAAATGATGGTAAAAAGGGGTAGAGAACAAAGAGACTCAATTTTCATTTTGTCGTGGTACGATGGCCAAGAGAAAAGATAAGAACAACAAGATTAATGTACCTTCAAACTTAGTTAGTTTGACCCTATTGGGTAAAGTGTATTTTTCCCTAAGATGAGAGAAACAATTTTCCTTTCGTTCGAGGGGAGCAAGGCCTAAAGTGTCACGGGCAAAGAAGAGAAACAGATCCAAGAATTAATTTTCCGATGAGACGCAAATGATACCAAAAGAGAAATCCAAAGGAAAAAATTCAACCTAAGAATGTCCTAAACAGCGCTTAAAGACAAGGACTAATAATTTTAATTTGTCCGCTATTGTTATCACATAAAGAGTGTAAAAATCTTCCCCAAAAAGCAGAAATAATTTAAGGAAAATATATGTATATATATGTGCTAAATTCAAATAGGTATATAAAAAATAAAAATCAAATTTTGTAGTTTATTTTTGGGGTTTTTATTTGTCCCCTACTTGATAAATAAGTTGTTGCAATTTTGGATAATAAATGTGTATATGTATAGAAAGAATTTTTGATAAATGATTATATATATATTAAAAGAAAAATGTATTTAAATTTTTGCCTCTATTATACAAGTAAACAGAAATTTTCTTTTTATTATATATTTCCCTTTGTATAAAAAATTTGAGTCAAAGAAACATGTATGTTGAGGAAAAATCGTTTGTTTATTATTTTGACCCGGGCATCCCCTTTTGATTACTAAAATGAATTTACTTTATTTTAGGGAGTTGATCACTATTACAAGACCGACATTAAAAATTTCACCTTAATCGGCTTCACAAAAGTTACGTTAATTTTACTATGAAGAGCTCTCTTAGTCTCCTTGAATTTTTCACTGTATATTAATAAAATGAAATTTTTTACCTTAAATAAACTGGATACTTTTGTCCATGTACTGCTGACGTAGCTGGCAATGTCCACTTCACAAAGATATACCAGCTTTTTCCTGTCGGTGTCGCCGCTGCTGTCGTCGCTGCTGGATGTGGTCGTCTCCGCTTGTCACTTTTATTATTTGGTTTGTTTTTCACTCTGCCGGTGTCTAAGCCCCAGACGACGCTTTTAGAAATTTTAAAATTTTAAGTCACTTTGCCGGTGTTTAGCCCCGGGCACGCTGTTTTTATCAAAATTTGTTTATTATTATTTTCACTGAAGCGCTTTTTGTTATTTTGTTGCCGGTGGTTCTCTGTAACCTTATGTGCTCTATACTTTTACTGGTAGGGGATATTGGGAATCAGTCCGATTCACTGCTGCCACCAGAATTTTGTTTGTTCTGATCCTCCTTCTGTGGTAAGCGGATTTTGGGTATCCCACACGCTGCCACCAAAATTTTGTTTTGCCGTTGTGGGGGTTGTTCCTCAGGAAGCGCGTTTTCTTGTCCTGAAAAGGACGTTGGATCTCTTTATTTGATTGCTCCTGGAACAACACACTTCAGCAAGGGTTCGTTGCCGTGCTTCCTCTGACCCAGAGGGAAGAGCAACGTCCTGATTGTTCGTGGGACGTAACCTAGGGGATAGTGTCCTTATACCCTGCAACCTCAGTACTGGTTCCTGTACCGATTTCTTTGGAGTCGTCCTGGTATATATATATATATATATATATATAAAAAGAATCATCCAACGTTGGGTGCCAGCACAAAATTTCAAAAGTAATGAAAGCAGTTTTATTTATTTTGGATTTAGTTTTATTGATTTTATTTGTAAAATAACTGCTCTGTGGCAGGAGGATCTAGATACTGCGGCCCGGAGATCACGAAACCATTCCTTTATAAAGGAAAAGGAATCGAAAATTGTATCTCAAAGATACACATTTTCGTGCAACAATCTCGATCTTTTGGATATTTCGAGCGAGATGTTGTGTTTACACAAGATAAGAAATCAATTTCTTGAATTCTTACGAAACCATTACGCAGATGTGTGAATGTATCTGCTTTTGAGTTTTTGTTTGTTTAACTCAATGGAATTTTTAGGATAGAGATAACAATCTCTGAATTTTGGATTTGGGTGATGCTGTGGAGCAAATATAGGACAATAAACGAATATTGGATTCGTTTATTGTGAATTTTAATTTTAATTTTGATTCTGGATTTAATTATGCCGTGGGGGCAAATGTTATGCGATAAACGAATGTTTGATTCGTTTATTGCGAATTTTGGATAATGTTTGGGTTTTTTCAGGTTTTGATAGGATTTTGGATTAGGAATGGGAGAAAAAGATGGTAGGGCTTTTTGGAGCACTACAAGATTAGAAAACCAAACTGAACCGTTTTTGCACCTGTGATAAAAAGGGGATTCTGTACGATAACCGTAAAAGGCCTGGGTAGTGGTTTGATGCAAGTGAAAAACCACAACACACCTCCAACCCGATCTTCACCCAAAAAAGGTTACGGTGACAATTTGGTGGACATCGAAAGAACCAATCCACTTCTCATATCTTCAACCAACAGAAACGATAAACGCTATCAAATATTGTGTGGAAATCGACATATTGCATGCCCAATTAGCTGAAAAGCAACCTACGTTGGTCAATAGGGAGGATCCGATCCTTTTACATGACTATGCTAGACCCATACCTCGCAAGTAAAGTTCTTGCGCATCCATCGTACTCTCCTGACATTTTCGAATCGGACTACCGTCTTTTCTGCAATCTGGATTCATTTAGCCGGCGAAAGGACCTCCGGAACGGGGCAGAGGTCATAAAAGCCTTTGAAGGTTGCCTCAGAAAGTCTTCACTTCTACGAAAAAGGAGTATTTGACCTTGTATCACGTTGGAAAAATGTCATGGATGGCAAGGGATACTATTTTGATTAAATAAAAATTTACGGAAAAATTATATTGATTTTTAGATTTTAACTATAAAATCATTTTCATGTGGTAGACCCCAATCGTTTTCATGTGGTACAACCCAATAGATAGTTCCTTTTTTTTCTACATGCCAAGTTCAACCCTAACATCTCTTTAGACATCCAATTTCGTTGTCAGTACAAATGTTCGTGATCGCCGCAAGTCAGCTAGACGACAAAGTCAACGACAATTGTCTCACAGCTCGGTTTTACCCATTTTTCCTATTGTTATCTCGTACTTTCCTTCCCAAATATTCGCCAAGGACAATAGTTAATCAGGGCGCGTAGTTGGGTTCAAACCGAAGGTCAATTTGAGAGAATAGTTCTGCAGTTAAACTACACAAGTATGGAACCTTCCAATGGGTCATAATTATACCGCTATTATAAACGACTGGTATTTAAGGCTAAAAAAAAACCTGGTAAGGATGCGTACTATAAAAAACCAATTATGTATAATTAACAAACCATAACTTAAATGTATATAAAACAAACCGGAATATTCAATTGATATACTATCACTGTCATTAATTTCACTATTTAATTAGTTTACTGCTGTGCCAATACTCACAAAAAATATATACAACTCCGATACCGACGATGTTTTCAGAATGAGTTCACACAAACCATTTCTTATAATCACATTTCAATTACAATTAATTTGGAAAGAAAAATGATTACAAACGTCTTTGGTGATGACAGGCGCCACTTAAAATTAATATTTCCCAACCTGTGCTTACCTCACCCTGGAACCCCCACAAAATAACACCGTTGTGCACAGAAAGCGAATCTTAAGCGAACAGTTATTAAAACACCCAGACATTTTTATCTCGCCCCCCATCAGGCAATATTTCAATTTAATTAATAAAACCAAGGCCCTCCTTTTATGAGCGTGCGCCAATAAAAAAAATAAAAAATTACAAACTTCGAATGTAATGATTTCACCGTTTTAAGACCACAGACCCAACAATTGCAGCCCCTTCCACTCTGACCAACACACCATTCTTGAAAGCCTTAGCATAATGACCCTCAGCGAACAGCAATCTTCCCTAACATCAATAATTTCGTTTCACTTAAATTAATTAAAGACTAAACGGTATGATCGACGGACAAAGGTCACCGAGCTTCGTGACTCGTCTTAATTGATACGAGTATCCATTGCCTTTGATTAGTCGAGCTAAGCGGAGCGGAATGGAGCGGGAAAAAGAACAACATTAACAAGGTCCTGCATAAAATACATTTAGCAACAATCGTTTTTTTTTTTTATTTCGTTTTGTTTGACCAACAAACCGAATTGACCATTGGTACATCAGGCGGCACGACAAGTAATTTATTTAAATATTGTAAATCGCATGTTACGATGGTGCAGGACCCACTTCAGTTGTCTCTTTAATCTGTCTGCAGGTCCTGTGCGCACAAATGAAAACCCATTCGGGTTGGGCTTGCTCCTCAACACTTCCGACTAATGTATTGTCATTTTACGTGGGAGTCTCAGTCGGAGATACAATAATGTCGGACACAGGCGCTGTGGGGAATTAAATTCTAGATGAACTAAACAGAATTGTACAGAACACACTGTATGTGATTATTTGCGAAAATAATCACTGTGTGTTTGAAAAAGATTTCGTAAATGTGTCGAATACAGAAAGAAAAACAAGTTCTTCAACAGACGTGAACGACCTTTCTCGATTTTTCTTTTTTTTAACACACTGTGTTTATTTGAACGATAATCAATTTTTACATTAAATGCTACAGCTATTTTATACTTCTAGTGATATGTTACAATTGTTTACACGTATACATTACACATTATTCAAACATAACTAAATGTGGAAATATCTAATTAAGTATTATGGATATTATTAAATTTGACAGTTTTCCTGGAAAGGTCAGAAAACCAGGATTTTAAATATTTTTAATTTAATCTAATACTTAAATTAACTCTAACTTATTCTGACTTAACCTAATTAATATTACAATAAGTTAAATATGTAATGTGAATTGGGGAATATAGGGATTGAATGTTAAGGAGTTAGGTTGGTGTGGGGTATGATCAGTTAGTGGTCTCGGGTGAGATAACACTTTCCGGCTGTTCGTAAAAACGCAGAATGTTGGAGAATGGTTGTGCCAGCTCGGTGCTGTGGTACAATACCTAGTTGGGGTCATAAACCAATCTTCCAGAGGTGAAGACCGTTCTGGTGTGGAGGCAATTCAGGTAGTGAGCCCTGTTATCTAGAGGAGTTTGTGGTGGTTCCCTTGAACGCCACTACTCATCTTCCAATTAACAAAGTAAAAACTTCCACCTAGAGCGGCCGAAAACCGATAAAACAAGTACTGATTGCTTGCCTAGCAATTAAGCATATACTTACCTTTTTGTCAACCACCTAAAGTGTCTCCTAAACCATATTTTTGCTAATTCAATAGCACGAACCACAAGAGACATTTTCCTCACGGGCATCATGTGCTAGAAAGTAATGCGTCGGGTGTATGTTGCATCATCGGAATTCCTAGTATGAAAGTATAACATGCGGCATACACCAAGCAACCAACATGAACCGAACCACTTCGGTACACATGTCTCGGATCGAATTCCATCAGCAATTGTAGGTATCTGCTACAAGTAAGAGCAATTTGGTTGCACCATCAAGCAAGCAATATTGTCCGAACCATATCACCAAGATATACCCTTACGCGTCAGCCGCACACGTGCAGGAGATGTTTCATCTTTTTCTTTTCATACATTCCCGCATCGATCGGTCATCCGACCGACAAATACGTCTTGGCATACGGCTGACCGCCCAAGGAAGTCGACTCTCCTAAATGGAAAATTACCATCGAGAATTCGACTACGTGGAGATGCCGCCAAGATGTGCACGATCAGCATAAATGCTCTACGCAGTCGCTGATCGTGTAAACACCTTAATCTCTATGTCGAGATATTGGCACCAACTGCAACCATGCCAGCTAATGTTCCCCTTATGGATTTATTATATCCACGGTCCGCTTGCTCATGCACAGCATGAGAGTGCGAGGTAACCGCATCTGTGGGTGTGCACATCCTTTCGGTGATCATCTTCTAGGATCATCCTTTATATGGTCATCGGGGCATTTGGATGAAAATGTTCGTGTTCTGTCGCTTCGGTTGATATAGTCAATCGCGATAGGGATTCCGTGGAGGCAAGTCGTGCCTGCACGTTAAACAAATCATATAGCAGTCGAGTCGAGTCAAGTATCAGCTAGTGGACGGTGAATAAAAGAGTCCTCCTTCCTATTAAATTAACCCTGTTAAAGCCGCACCGGATCGTTCTTGAGTTCCCCAATATTTTTAATTCAAACAGTTGTGTATAGTATTAGTATTGAATTAAATAATTTGAACAATTGTGTTTTAGTTTCTGTTGTGTATAATAGCCGTGTACCGTGTAAACATACCAAGTTCTTGAGTTCTCCAATATTTTTAATTCAAGCTATTGTGTATAGTATCCGTATTAAAATTAAATTATCTAAACAGTGTGTCCATTAGCTTTAAAGATTGTAATTCATCATAGTGCTAAGAGATTTTGTTACTTTAATTATAAGTTTTGTCAACCGACATCGGATCTACGTTATGTAAGCTTTAGTTTGATTTCTTATCGAATAATAAATAAAGAAAAGATCAACACGGAGTTTTACTTATTTGAACTGAAAGCAGCGACAGCGTATAGAGGTGAACCTGTGCCCCTGAGGCACTTTACTACTAAAAACAATATAACGAAAATACCCACATGTTAATTAAAATTTAATTTAGTAAGGGCAGAACCCTCATATATTTAGCTTAGTACAAGCGATACAACTTAACAACTATCTTACAACTAAAGAATATACAGTATGGTTAAAAAGAAAAAAAGGCGGGGGGGGGGGGGGTGTTTGGCGAGTTGGTTACTGGGTTTAACCATCAATTATTTAATCATTAATTTACATATTTTACTTAGCTTAGTACCGTTTGTAAGAGTGTAGACGTGTAGACGGGAGTGGAGATGAAGTTTGAGAACGGTAGAGGTAAAATTGAAATCGGAGGAGGTAAGTGGGGGTCTTTGAGGCACCCGAAGAACCACCCATCGGTCTAACCCAACTCCCCTTTACCTACCTGCAATTCCATTACCTATCACCAGCAACTTACTTACAGATGAGCAGTCAAGCTCCCCTGCAACAATACTTACCTGAAAACATGGGCCCGCGGCAAGATCACCTAGAATGATTGCCGTTGGATATTTTGCAGTCGCATTGGCATCTACAGACTTTCACCTAGGGGCATGCTTGCATCCAACCATCATGTCCAGAAATCTAATTCGGTTTGCATATCATGTAACTGACATTAACAGCCGAACATGTCAATACGCATAGCTAAGAAGCATATTTCCATATACGTGCATGACATGTTCACTGTTGCCTTATCGGCGGATCCATCGGTCGTTCGCTCGATCGACAATATACAGCACAGCCCACCGAGGGCTAGCTACAAGAGAATTCAAGTGTTGTTTAATGTAAACACACACTCCACCCAACGACCGATGAGATGTTACCATTTTCAATCAAAGAGATGCTACATACGATGGCAAAGTAGTAAACAAACATTGCAACCAATTTCCCATTATCGGCCACCAACCGATCATAGAACTAGACATGAACATGATTGTTATTTAAACAATCATACCCTGGTCATGTCTCACGTATCGTTTCCTAAGCTAAACAATAGACACCCTAGCCAATGCTATCATAAGCAAATCTCAAATCTTCGGTTGACCTATCGTCATCGAAGAATCTATAGCGTACAACGACATGATCGTGAGCGAGTATGCAAACACGACAATGTTCCCATGTAGCATCGGCTAAAACACAAACAATGTGCGTCTAACGTATGACCCTGGCAATAGCGTTTCTGTTTGGATAGGACACAGAAACCTATTTCGTTCTCCGGCCATCATCCCGATGATTTACGACAATAATGACTGCAGCCCCTTATGCTTGTCCCTTGTTTGAACAAGTGCAGATCCGTTCGTTGTCGGTTTTTCAGGCTAAAGTGCATCGTATTTGACCTGTATGGCCACCACAGGGGAGTGCTTCCAAAAAAAACCACAATCGATCGTTCATTAGTCATAACCAAAGAAACGATCCGATTCGGCTCCTCCCATTAAGATGGAATTTCACCTTCACTGCAGCTAGTGGATGTTGACGGCAGCATCACGGAGAGTCAAAATTCATCCCTCGAAGAGAGATGTCGTTAGGAGTTGGCCCACCACAGCATTCGCGAAATGGGTTCATTAAAGCCGTAACAAGTGTAGTGGGTGAGCAGGTAGAAGAGAGGAGGGTTTCGCAGGTTATGCGGGTTAGTGTGAAGTGCAATGATGGAGAGGAAGCTTGGGCACTTGATTGTGCCTGAAAGGAGTCGGTGGATGAAAAGGATATCGGCATGAGTTCTGCATTCCACAAGTGTGTTGAGGTTAATCAGGTGGAGCCGGCTTGTGTATGGGGGCAGAATCCGAGGGTTCTCTCAGTTTTGTCCGCGGAGGGCAAAACGCAGAAAACGACGTTGCACGATTTCGATTCTCCGGATATGGGACGAGTGGTGTGGAGACCAGACCTGACTGGCGTATTTAAGAAGGGGGCGGACGAAGACTATGTAGAGTGAATGGGAAACATAAGGATTAGATAATTCTTTAGACCAGCGTTTCACAAACCCCTGGGCAGAGTTGGCCTTAAGAATAATATCAATATGCGGGATGAAGCTAAACTCCCTGTCAAATAAGATTCCATGTATCGAGGGTACAGATGATATCTGCTGGTTTAGCAGGAAGTAGGGTGGTGGATTGATTGGACAGGGAGGATCTGAATTTGACACGGTAGGATCGATCTTTCAGATAAGAAAATAACCACTTGATTAATAAGGGTTCGAAACATAGGGAGGACAGCTTAAAAAGGATGAGAATATGGGAGATTTGGTCAAAGACCTTGCTGAAATCGGTGGTGATTGAATTGACTCCGTTGCCATTCTCTAAGGCACGGAGAGTATGGGATGAGAACTCGATCAGATTGGTTGTGGTCGACCTTCCCGAAAGGAAACCACGCTGGTTGGGTGGGATGATGGATTTACAACGAAAAGATAACGCGTTGTTAAGAATCCCTTTGAACAGTTCGGCAATGGGGCGGTAGTTGCTTATGTCGTTTTTAGGTCCCTTTTTATTTGTGGGGGTGACATAGGCGGATTTCCAGATACTAGGGAAGATCCCTTGTGAAAGGGATAGAGTGAATATCTTTGATATCGGGAGAAAAAGAGAAGAGGAACATTTCTTTAAAAATACAGCCGGGAGTCCATTAGGTCCAGGGCTAAGCTCGTCTTTGAATAAGTTTAATTTCTCCTCAACTACGTGACGCTGAATAGTTTGAGGGGTGAAGGTGTAATGAAACTTTTCGTCACCCACTTTGCACACCACACACACACTTTATACACATTTGAAAACAACACACTTAGCAATTGGAACGAATAATAAAGATTCCAAATCCGTAACATGAAATAGTTTTTATTTTTTGAATCTCCACAAATCGTTTTGATCAATTCGAAGATGACGGATAAAGAATAATTAAACAAAGCCGATCTTACAATTCATATAACTATTTATTTGTTATTTAAATAAACTTATTTACGCTATTAACACAAGACACCAACTTTTAATTTTACATCGATTATAAAGTCGAAACTAAATTACTATTATTAACCGACTCCTTGTACACGAATTCAAATACCTCTCTCTGTCCGTTCCGCACGAAGTCTTACAACCAACCCTTGATTTCCGTTTTTTCATCGGACGAAAACTTTTCTTATCCTGCAGATAAAGGATTTTCCTTTCTTTGTCTTTCCCAAATTTGGGATCGAAAGAGGAAAAACAAAAGAACAATCAACAAACGATCTTGCCGAAGAGCATTTACGATCCTTCGTGTCGGTCGGCGATAAACGTACATGTAGTTTGTTTTATGGCGCGAGTTGTTTGTTTTAACTTGGTTTGGTTAAAATGAAAAAAGACGCTGATTGTGTTAATGGTTTTGGGTAACCATATTTCTAGATGATCATAAAATTGGTGGCGCGCATTTTATGATTCTCAATGATTTTGTTTGGAGAAAGACATCTGGTCCGCAGATTTGGATCCTAGGAGATTTTTGTGGCCAACTTTTGGTTCGATTATCCTGTTGTGTTCTGTAGGGGTTAGTTTCAGGACGCGAGTCTCCTGATCCTTAAAAGGACAAGGCGATCTCTTAAAACAGACCTCTCCTGAAATCTTGTCCTACAAGGGGTCGTTAACCGTGCTTCCTCTGATCCAGAGGGAAGAGTAACGTCCTTTTGGTTTGGCCTTCGTCCTGTTGTCTTCACTTGGTCTTCCGTGGGTGCCAGGTGTTATTTGATTATCCGTAGAAATGAAAATCGTCTAGTTTCAGTAATAAGGTTTTATTAATCAGGATTTTCCTGGGATACTTCCTCCAGGGAGAATGGACGATATTATACTGCGGCCCGGAGATCACTTTATAAAGGAAAAGGAATCGAAAATTGTATCCCAAAGATACACATTTTCGTGCAACAATCTCGATCTTTTGGATATTTCGAGCGAGATGTTGTGTTTACACAAGATAAGAAATCAATTTCTTGAATTCTTACGAAACTATTACGCAGATATGTGAATGTATCTGCTTTTGAGTTTTTGTTTGTTTAACTCAATGGAATTTTTGGGATAGAGATAACGATCTCTGAATTTTGGATTTGGGTGATGCTGTGGAGCAAATATAGAACAATAAACGAATATTGGATTCGTTTATTGTGAATTTTAATTTTAATTTTGATTTTGGATTTAATTATGCCGTGGGGGCAAATGTTATGCGATAAACGAATGTTTGATTCGTTTATTGCGAATTTTGGATTATGTTTGGGTTTTTTCAGGTTTTGATAGGATTTTGGGTTTTAGGGTAATATTGCTGGGATTTTGGATTAGGAATGGTGGAAAAAGATGGTAGGGCGGGACCATTTGATGCATGCGGTAATGCTATGGCTTGGGGAGTGTCTCATCTTTTAAGTGGATGTTATTGTCGTGTATCGGAATTAGTGGTGGAGATTGGCTCCAAAGGGGTAAGTATTATGGGATGGGTGGTTGTAGTCGTAACAAAGAGGCCGAGTAAGAATTCGGGCAAGTCTTTGAAGTAAGACGGATTGGGCTCGAAGGAGATGTCTGTGGAGGATTTGTCGAAAAACGAAGCGAATAGATTGGCGATAGTTAGGGGGTCGGTTGAAGAAGTCGCGCCATCAGATAGGCGTCGGATTTACGTTTGTAATTTATAAAATGGAAAAAAGATTTGGGGTCATAGTTCAAATTGGATTGTGTTTTTGTGAGGTAGTTGGAGTAGAGGGAGTTGTAGACCTCGGAAAATTTGTTTTCTTCCCGTATAGAACAATCGGCATGATTATGGTTCTATAGACACGGAGGTTTTTATTACGTGATATCAGTTTAGATTTCAGCAGTTTACTAACTGCATGCCAACTAGCGTTGCCGGAGTGATATAAATATCAGTGCATCAGTGATATAAGTAACAAAAAACATTGTTACTTAATAAAATATAATAAACTTTTGTTTCGACTAAACACTGCACTGCGAATTTATAGTAAGACATCGCCATTACGCACGAAAATGTCTGTTTTTGTCATATTTTTCGACTCTTGTTTTGTCTAATCTGCTTGCTACTTTGGCGGTCGAAGGGAACGACAAAGAGGAAATTATATCGGTGTTCGGCAACGCTCACCCATTTCACAGGTACATCTTCCTCTGCTTTCAGAACCTCACAATTATAAAATAACAAAATGTGTGACAAAGCATTATGTACATTTTACTAAATGTATATAAAACGGATGCTTAAAACTAAACAAACTGCATTTAATGAATTTATTAAAGTTGGACTTTAAAGAATTCCCCGTCTGACATCAGTCTCACTTTAAGAACCCCTTTTAAACCACAGCGGAAAACCACTAAATCCTTCAGTCTGTTCTCTCGTTGTCAAACAAAACCAAATAAAGGAAGAAAAATAATAATAATTTATCTCTCCTTGGCGCATATTTACAGAACCGTCTTCACATTGACGGAAGACGTACCACCTACGGACTGACAAATATCCTGGAATGTCCTATCCCTGATTATAGAGCGACGGAAGGAATCTGGTCCATGGTTGTCGTGACCACAAAATTTACATACAAAATATGCATGTCGGACGTGCAAACAAACCGACAATTTGATGAGCGTTGGCGGGGAAATTAATTTAATCTACACTACTTATGGTCCTTTGTAGACGTACTTATGGATTATGTGCTTTAATCTAAGCAAACGCCAATTGTCACAATAATATGAGGAATACCTGGACTAAATTGGTATTGTCAGCCTGGGTATAAATCATGAGTTGGTCCGCTTTTGCGTGATATGCTAACCAAGATAGCGAGAGCCTCCTTGTTTTATTTATGCCATAATTTATGCTAACAATTTTACTCCACAGAAATGAGGTTAGATCCATTCGGTGTATTTGTGAGCATTTGCGAAGCGTTTGACTCTAATATTCACCTGGCATATTGAAGCGTTCGCATGTGACTTGCTTTTAAAATTACTTTGATCACGACGGTGTCAGCCTGTTACCTCTGTCGAATAAATGGCACGTCTGAAATGGCCGTAAAGCCTGTTGCTGAGCAATTTAATGCGTTCCATGAAGGGAAGGTAAAATATGGATCCGGTTTTGCTTTTTTGGTTTTTGGTTTCTTAGCTTTTGGTTTTATTTTCAGGAATTTCTCGTCCGCCTAAGGTTTCTGATTTCAAAACCACAATTTGTCGTTGGGCATTCAAGGGAGCTCATGAAATTTCTGCTGGTTGGAGTTTAACAGACACATAATTGCACTTCTAAATATATAGAGTTGTGGGAATAATGTATGTGTGCCGACATTGGCACCGGTTAACTCTTATCCCCATCATGACTGTCACTAAATGCCGACACGTATCGTTCGCAAGGAAGGCAACACATAACAAAACTTCTCAACACAGGAAACAAGTTAAATGAAACACAAGAATTAATTGCTGATCACATCTTTTACTTTTATTGTTCCGTAACACACGGTAGTTTCGACTTAATCACAAACAGTTTTCAATTCAGCGTAATATGTTTACTTAATGTTAGAATATTTGAATTTAGTTCAAACTAGGCCCAACGTTCGCGGAATACTTAGTGAAGTGAATTAAGGATACATCCCGCAGGGGTGCAGACTCCAGTGCACACCCTACGGGGATTCTAAGAAAAACAAACTCTGTGCGCGCACTGACGGATGAATGGAGGATCGACCAGCTCGGTCTGGTGTGTGGAATACGACTCAACGATATTTTATCGTTTGGGGTGAGTTTTTGGTGGTGTGGTGAAAAGGAAAAGAAATTTCCTTTGACCAGTGACCAATGGAAATCGATCTCAGGTACGCGGTGGTGTATGTGTGTGTTGGTACACATCCGTGTTGATCGACGCGTTTTGCCTGAAACGAGGAAAAAAGGAACAATGGTGAAACGACCTACAGCATCTTTCGGTAATGTGGGTCGGCTGTCTAAATAGCAGCCACTCATTAGATGCTAAAAGGATCGTATGTATGATTACCTGCGACTGGGAGAATCGGATTCTTTTGTTTTGCATATATTTATGCTATTGCATCCGATTTGACGGCGAAACTTGGCGTCGGTGATTGTTTGAAAATTCAAACAAAGCGATGTTTCCTGGTGAAGTGCTTGCAATTGAATCCATAGTTGCAAGTCTTCGGAAAGCAATCTAGATGGGTACACAATGACGGTTGTGTATACCATCTGCGTCAATTATGCATGGCATCTATGGCAACGGCTGGATCGAATTATAGTGTGAATATCTACACTAATTGGAAATTCGGTTTTTTGGATCGCAAATGCAGAGATGCTTTGTAATATATGAATGCCGTTGTAGACGCAATTCTTTAGGGATTCTTTATAATGCTTGTATGCATTAATGTCCTTGGAGAAGGAAATATTTTCAGGTGCCAACGCAATCGCATTGGCGGGAATTAATGGGAGTTGAGTTGCGGATATGGGGAGTTTTTCAGGTAAGTGGGACGTGGGGTTTGGTGGAACCCCCACAGAGTAATTACTTATAAACAAAGAAACGAGTAAATTATTTTTGAAATGCGGAAACCAACAACACAGATAGTAATGAAAAATAGAACTTGGACCGTATCCAAATTAGTTGTTGTGTAAGTAGTTTTATCAACACATTATAAGATATTCTCTTGTTTGCAATAAGTCTGGGTGTCAAGTTTTGTGTAATCCTTCCGAAATACGGAATACCTTCACTAATGTGATTCATTTTCCGGATTTCCAATGAACCTCATGTTGCCAAGCCCATCCCAGCGACGAAGTTCATTAATTTGTTGTTAGTTATTTTGAATATTACCGGTAAATCTGCGATCTCACAACTGCCAGTAAAGTATAAGTTAGTAGCATGAGTCACTAGAAAGGGGAACATTTTGAGAAGCTCCTTTTGAGAATTGGTTAAATATTCTCCGACTTTCATTGATTCTAGAGCTGACCAGTTGTAAAGGAGGAAACACATTTCCAAAGCGAGTACAATCCTCTCCAAAAATTTTCCGGGGAATGAAATTTAGACCGAAGGAACTGTGAATGTTTTGGAAAAAGTATGAGTTCCAAAATGAATTTCGTTCATGGAGTGCCCCTTGTTTGCAAATACAGGCAGAGCTGGTAAGTATAATTGACTTAGAAAAGCACAACAATTACGTCACTGATTGATCTGCCATCGCCTCTGAGCAATTGAATTGTAGGCGTTATAGTTTTCCATGTCCTTTAGAAATGTTGTGTTAGATAACGTTTTTGAGACAGATAAATTATTCGTTATTCTTCTTAAAAATTGAAGTTGATGCTGGGCATTGTACTACTTTCTATAACTACATTTTATTATATTTTTTACTTCATGAAGAATGGAGAATATGAAATCCAAGTCGAATATGCTCCATTCCGGAAATAGCAAGGCTATTAAAGCTACAGAGTTAAGATTCTGGGTGTTTAATCTGTGGGGAGGAAGTATTGTGCCAGGCATGGGATATAACTTTGTCAAACAAAACTTCACGATATTTGATCGATGTTAATAATAAAAGCACCGCCAACTATGATCAACAATACGAACGTATTCCGACTCTAGATCGGAGTGAGAGTTGATGGAGCAGGTGTTAAGATCTTGTTTTTAGCACCAAGAACTCACTGTTTTTATTAATTTGGTCGCACTTGCAACGTTGGTCACGAAACACTCGTTGTTGATGAAAAATTCGATTACATGTCACCGTTTGCGTCTGACTCCAGATCAGAAGTTGAAAGGTTGCGCGAACCTCCAACTGGGTCACCAATGTGGCGAGGAAGTATTGTGCCAGGCATTGGCACTCCGTTCATCTCCCTACTACATCATAATGTTCCACCAAGTAAAACGCCGAACCAAGAGGACGAAATGCCGCCACGTTTGTCCACAACCGCGAGTAAGGGAAAACACTGTCCACCAGATAGCACTTAAAACTCAAGTTGTTCTTAATTAATTTTTAGTTTATTTCACTTTCGTTATTAAAATGGTGAAGGATAATTCTCTTAATAAAAACCACTTGGCTCTCAGCCATTATGAAATATGTTAGTGTTTTTATACTTCACATAAACTTATTATTAATATTAAATTGATTTTTTTATGAATTTTAAACAGAATGAAACACTTCCTTTTTGACACCACCTACGCTTCTCCGCCGCGCGATGGAGGGTGGGAGCGGCAACAACCGTGGTGGTCGGCGGATGTAACAAGACTCCGTGATAAACGGCTCGTGCAGAGCCGACTCGCTCATGGGGTGGGTTTTCCCGAGAGAGGAAGTGTTTCTCTCGTGGTGAAAACAGGTAAGACTTGGTAATGTATGTGTATGTGTGAGTAAAGAGCACATTGGTTTTTTCATACACAAGGCCAAGGGAACGAATCTGAAAACAAGAAAAGGAATGATGTGCATCAATGAGATGTGAGTTCAGCTAAGTAAACAAGCCGAATCTCATTGGATGCTAATTGGGGTTTCTGCTTGTTTAATGGCGCTAGTCATGAGAAACACATCCAGAAATATGGGAAGGCAAAGAGATCGGGTAGATCATTGTCTAGGAATATACATTGCAGGCTGTATTTATAGACCGCAATGCTGGTGGACATGGTGCTAATTGGTTTTAGCGTATTCACAGGGAATTGGTGTTCATAGCATCGCTGCCAAGGGTAAGCATACCATACCTATTTGCCTTTGCCTATGCTGTAGGATTTAATTTATGGTTTAAGTCGCGAGATGCGTATATTCGCTGTTGTCCCCTGAGTAAAGGTCGCCAGCCGATGTGTATGTCAAGGAATTTATTATACACATGGTGAGGCTGGGAGAAGGCGACGCAATGTTTATGATCCCTGTCATGATGGTTACACTGTATGTAAACCAAATTGTTTTGTTTTCAGGAATTCGACCAGGAAAATGCGTATGTAAGATTGGGGTCTGTGATAAATTTGGATAGAATCCTTATGGGGAATTTTTGGATTCGAATGAATGAATGAAGGTAAGAACTCTTTTCCAAAAGCTTTTAAATAAATAACTTTGATAAGCTTGATGCGTGAAGCATTTACAGGTGCTAATACAATTGCATTAGCACGAAATCATGAAAGTTGGGTAGCAGTTATGGGGGTTCTTTGGGTAAGTGTACAGTGGGGTTCGGCGAAACCGACACAAATCCAAGCAGTACAAAACAAAGCCGAAGAAGATTCAAATGTACTAGCAACCACTGCAATTCACACATTCAATGGGTAAAGCTCTTACATTATGTTACACTCTTCCGCATGTACGTTTTTTTAATAACATCCTTTATTGGATATGAATAGTACAATCTTAACAATTTAATTTAATACTAGGTTTTAATTATACTTAATTTAGTTTAATTAAGTAAAACGTGTAAAATAAAAATTGTCAGCCATACGATTGCTGCTTAACCAGACCCTGGTCTCACATACGCGACTTGGACACACGCATTGGCGGGTAGTAGTCCGAGATGTTTGCTTTGCACTAATGCTCCGAATTCCGCATGTAATTAACATTTCAGGACCTTTGTGAAAATTATCAAAAACCTCAGTCGTTCCTTCGTAGTTAATGACAGACTTAGTCATCAACACAGTATAGAAAGCGAATCTGCGCAGCCAACTTAGCACTCCCTGATTTCACATCGCCCCAATTTGAGCTATTTCTCAGCACACGCTAAACATACAAATTTCCAAACAGATGGAAGTCAGCGACCATTTCCAAAAGGGCGATCCATCAATTTCCTATTTCTATCGATCAATTGCACTAACTTCTGTTCTATGAAAGGTTATGGTGTAACCGAATAACAATAAGTTTCCGAAATTTCAAACCACCTACTTGATGATCCCCAAAATGAGTTTTATAGGAACCAATCCATAAAAGATCCCTGTGGCTTTTTTGTTGCTCTCGGATTTCTCATAGACAATGAGTGTTGCGAGGCTTGCAACAAAGAGCAAGCAACTTTGAAACCTACCCACAGTTACATGTGGAATTCGTCAACAAACAGAAGGAGTTGAGGAATATGATCCGTAAAAGCTCCGGGTCCTAAAGAATGAAACTAACAGTAAGGCATGGGGTATCGCCGAAGCCGAAAAAGTGACATGACCAGAATCATTGCTGATTTCTTCCCGATGGGCGAAGACTCGAGAGCACAAGAGGAATAGAACATCACTGAAATAGCAGTACGTACAATGATCATCGAGGAGGTTGTCTTGGTTGGAATTCCTAACGCTGTAGTGAAGACTGCTGTAATTATAAAGCAGGTAGTCTTCTCCCGCCTCTTCCCCACCGGCGTCCAGACGGGACAGTATTCTGAACGATAGAAAAAACCGCGGTTGTGCTGTTAAGGAACTAGGAGCGCCGTCGTCCTAATGATTGTTGTGCATGCTGGAGACGACCGGGAAACTACTTCACCTTGCGGAAATGTGGATCAACCGGTAAGGCCATATATGTTGTATTCGATATTGCTCGCACCGCCATAGCGGGAAGTCTACAGCTAGGCGGAACCCGAAAAGAGCGACACTATACGTTAAAAATGCGTTTAACTCAGCGAGCTGGAATAAGATACAATGAGACTCACCCCACCTGCTTCCTACAAGAGCAAGATATCTCTCAAAGATAACACCACTCTATGACACATATGAGGGACCAGAAGAATATAAAATAATAGCGGGCGCACACCAAAGACCGGTATTGACCCACCTGTCATGGAAGATCATGTTTAATGGTGTGCTGAGTCAATGTACCAGAAGGAGGAAGAATCATTGAGTATGCAGATGATTTAGAGAATATTGTTGTCATACAATCCACAGCATTAAATGCTGTCTAGATACCGTCTAGATAAAGTTGAACACCTTGTTTTGGGAATAAAAAGACATTCCATCAGATCTTGTTCCTTTATAAAATAAATTGATGTAACCTTGGACAACAGGTATACTTTCAAGGAACATAATGCGGCAAACGAGTGGAACAACGGCAAGAGTATGCAATGTTTTGGCGAAACTGCTACCCAATGTCCGAGGATCCCGCTACATCATAACAAGTTGATAATCAGCATCAAGACCTCCATTGTAATGAACGCAACGCATCTATGGACAGGATACGCGCAGTATGAGTGGCACATGAGTGGAGTGAACACACAGGCTGTCATCATTAAGAGTAAGCTACGCCTTGGGGACGCCAAGGTCACCTGATAAAGGAACCTGGGTGAAAAGAAGACATGACCAGCTGAACCTGACTCAGCGGATATAAGGATATATGTAGGTGCTTTCGATTACACCTGCACAAGTATAAGCATCTCAATCACCCAAACTTATACTGTGAAGGTAAAATAAAAAATACGGAACACGTACTCATGGTGTGTGTGAGATTCGAGACTACTTGAGTGTTTTGGAGGGAAACAGGAGTAACAGAATGCATGCTAAGCCAAAATAAGAATGGCCTGTAACAAATGGCATTCTATGTGACAATATGCAGCAGCTGCAACGCGACGACCGGAGTAGCAGATAAACTCCGTCCCGGCTCGGGATTGAAAATCTAAAAACAAACTTCCGTGGAGAACAACGGGATTGTCTGCTGTTGGCATGTGGTTTTAGTCAGTAAAAATTCGGCATGCTTCTGGATCGGTCCAAATGTATATTTTGAAGATTTCCACCTACCGAAAAAAAATGTCGCGATCGCAGATGACACGAAGCGGAAGTACCCTTGCGAAGAAACCGACCGACAAGATCGCTTTTATAATTCTATATTTACAATTCACGTAATGCGATCCTCATTTTGTGCCGTGACACCTGCATCCTGGGTTCTTCTCTTTCAAAACCGAGATGGTAACGGCGCAAGCAGTTATACACAATGCAGAGTACATTGTAGTTGTGCCGCCTAACTTCTTTCTCACAGGAACTAATCTAAAATGGTCACACGTGACACTTATTGTCCTATTAACCACATACACGGAGACGCATGGAAACGAAAAATTACTGGTGCGTTTTCGGTTACCGGAGATGTGGCGGGGCAGTAAGAATTACAGGTAGTTATGGAATTGAATCTACTAAGAAGTACGGCGACTAAATACTGTGAATTAACTGCATATAATATAAGACACTGTATATTTTATGAAATACATATTATAAAGCCTTATGAAAAGTCCAAATGTAAGGAAATAATTGCGTATAATGGAGTATACTACCCAAACTTGTAAATAGAATGAAGGTAACTAAGGATACTGAAATTCCGTTTGTGAATAAAACGAACACATTACAAATAGAAACCGAAAATAAAACATTTACATAATTTGTAACAAGTCGATAAAAACCATTTCATTATACTAAACATTAGCAGATATAGTCGTTTGAAAGCGTAACTGACTTCGGTTCAAAGTGTTATATATAACATTTTATGTGTAAAAGATTAGATTCTCATTAAACTAGCAAGTTACATTTAACATTACTATCCACTGAAAAAAAAATGCTCACAAAATTGCTTTTTCACCGACCAAACAATACCGTAGTGTTATTATACTTCCATTCGTCCAAGGACAACACTATATTTGCTAAAAATGCATGCCGATTAGGTGGACTTTCTGTTGCTGTATAATTTCGAAAATAATTGGTGATCCATTTTTAAGGAGTACTCACGTGGAACTGAAGTGAATTTGGACGCTTAACTTTTGGAGAAATTTCATCAGAAGTGGATATCAGCTGTGGAATTCTTCAATCCAAGACTTTCAATAAGCTCTCCAACGGCAGGGATGTTGTCATCTGTACGAATTTTCTTTGGGTGTCGATCATGACTTTCGTTTTCGATTCGTTCCCGCCCACTTTTAAATTCTCTGGCACGCGTATGCACACAGTTCTGAGTCAGTGTATCATCACCAAACTGTGCCTTCGATCTAGAAAAAATTGCCGATGGTTTAACGCCGCCATTTGTTAAAATTTTTATAATAATTCATTGCGCAATAGACGTATGTACCTCTTGCTCACTCGTGACTGTATTGACTACAAAGTCGAGCGCGACCGCTAGCTAAGCCGCTCCCCCTACTCCTTGTAGCGTCCTACGAACGCACAATTCCGCCCAGGTAAGGTTCCAAACCTTCAAGGAACTTACTTACCTGAGAGCGTTGCACGCGCCCACAGACGCGTGCCCCAAAGTCCCACCACAGGGCCTGCAACTCGCAGCCAACGTTGAGACCGACACCAAAAAGCAAGGAACTGAACGTCCCCAAAGCTTTTAATGCCAAGCTCAACATTCGTAAGTCATCATACCTGAAACAAAAAAGAAACATTCAATCCGCCTGCACCCAGAGAAATTACATAGTGATTAAAGATTTTTGTAAGCTCCTTCAGAGCCTGAAGCACACGCGAACCGACGACACACTCGACAAATTTTTTCTCGTTTTTCTCCTTTCGTGACGACCGCGAAATACAAGGAAAATTAATCCCCCGAAATAAAGGCAACGAAGAAACAGTTGCGCATCCGCGAAAAAACTTCGATAGTCCTCACCTCCTCGTTCTTCTCGTCCTCCTCCGAACGGAAAAGTTTCTCTCTGTCCGCTCCCAGCACAGTCGAACAACACGCAGGATCCTCTGGTGTAGGCCCACCCTTTTACTATCTTTGGAAAATAGATAGAATCCTTTTGTGCTAGGCCAATCCCTGAGAATAAAATCTTTGGAATCAGCAGGTCGTTTTACCGCGTTCCACTCAAAAAAAGTAAACGCGAACCTCTCGTTAACAAGCGATCCGCGCACCGAGCGACGGATTTACGACGCGAAATTTCAAAGTAGATGCCAATCACGAGGTCGCAATTTTCGGTCGAAACAGCGACAATGGCAACTAACAGGGACACTTCCCCGACTGCATCTCAACCAACTCCCTTACAAGAAGCCGACATACCCCCCTATACGGACCAACGTCCACGAAGGCCGAACGTAATATTACCGGACTTCACGTTCGACGACCCAGAGTACTGGTTCGGTTACGCCGAAAAAGCTTTCAGCGTGGAAGGAATCACCGACGAGGAGGTGAAATTCCTCGTGGTAACACGGGTACAAGACCCAAAATTGCTTCCATATGCGAAGTGTTTAATAAAAACCCCATCTCCGCAACCGTACACGGCGTTTAAGGAAATGGTGACTAACGCCTATGGCGAAACGTCGCAAAATCGGTTGCGACGTTTATTACGGTCGACCGACACCTATGGGATGCGACCATCCCAGCGCGCCGCCTATTTCCGTGCTCTGGCCGACACGGACATCTCCGAGACAGCCTTAACGGCTATATTTAGAGAGTCTTTGCCAGAATACGTTCAGGCAATCGTCGCGCCTTTAGCCGAATCTGGTCTCGATGAGCTAGCGCGACACGCCGAGGCAGTAATGGCCACGGACAGATCCCGAACGGATCTCCAATTCCTTCCTGCAACGAACCCCGCGCAAAATCCACCTCTGCCCCAACCACGAACCTCCACGGTAACGTGCACTCATGCAACACAGACGAGCAATGAGATAGAACGCTTAGGCAGGCAGGTCCAGCAGTTGCAAGCGCAACTGGATAACTTCAGCGTGGGGAACAATTCATGGCCTGGCCGTGACAGATCACGACGCCGAAGCAGGTCGCGCGAAAACTTTAGACGCGGGCGTGGCAGATCGCACACGCCAGCCAACGAAAACACCTTGGGCAGGTGTTACTTCCACCATCGTTTCGGGGCACAAGCCAGGACGTGCAGGCAACCCTGCAACTGGTCACATGTGCCAGCAATTCAGTCTAGTTCTTTAAACTAGAACTGCCGACCGTAGAAAAAGCGCAAACGGCCGGTAACCCCCAATTAAGTCGCTTGTCAATTTACGACGTGAAGTTAAATGTGGACTTCATTATTGACACAGGTGCGGATATTTCCGTTCTTCCGCGCTCATACGCACCTGCAAATCGGTTGCCGGGTAAATTGAGATTGTTCGCCGCGAACAATAGTCCAATTAAAACCTACGGACGGAAATTAATAACACTAAAAATAGGCCTACGTCGACCAATTCGATGGTACTTCGTAGTGTCCGATGTGACCGAACCTCTAATAGGTTCGGACCTGCTGCGACACTACAAACTAGTAGTGGACGTAGCCAGCAACAGACTGATGGACCCGTTAACGTCTCTTTCTCAGCCAGTAAACGCAAAGGCGGGAGAGGCATTGACGTTAACGTGCACTGTCGCAAACGGACCATTCAGTGATCTGTTGCGAGAATTTGCGGATATAACAGTTCCGCTTAGCAATCCCCGACGCGCAAAAGCCGGCGTTTTTCATCACATTGAAACGCGCGGCCCCCCAGTGAGCCAACGCCCGCGCCGATTGGCTCCCGAAAAATTGCGCGAGGCTCGTGCAGAATTCGAGTATATGCTCGACTTAGGAATCTGCCAGCCGTCCGACAGCCCATGGGCGAGCCCACTTCATCTCGTCAAAAAGAGTAACGGCGAGTGGCGTCCATGTGGCGATTATCGAATGCTGAACGCAGTAACGACACCCGACCGATATCCGATAGCAAACCTGCACGACTTTTCTTATAAGCTGCAGGGGTGCGAAGTTTTCTCGACCCTCGACCTCACGAGGGCGTACCACCAAATTCCGGTGGCTCCCGAAGATATACCGAAAACCGCGGTAACCACACCTTTTGGACTATTCGAGTTCAAGGTGATGACATTCGGTCTCCGAAATGCAGCGCAAACGTTCCAGCGCTACATAGACTCAGCTCTCCGCGGACTTGACTTCTGCTATGCGTATATCGATGATATACTCATAGCATCGAAAAACATGACTGAACATCGCTCCCATTTGAAGCAAGTGTTCGAGCGCCTCCGAGATTTCGGCCTGGTAATCAATCCAGACAAGTGCCACCTCGGAGAAGCGGAAGTCAAGTACCTTGGCTATTGTATAAATGGCCAAGGCGTCCGCCCATTACAAGACAGGGTGGACGCACTAATGCAGTTTCCTCGCCCCAAGAATGTGCGAGAACTTAGGCGTTATCTGGGCATGTTAAACTTTTATCGCCCAACGCTTCGAAACGCCGCACAGGTCCAGGCTCCTCTGAACGAATACCTAGTAGGAGCCAAACGAAACGACAAACGACCGATTCAATGGACCGAGTCAGCTGACCAAGCTTTTCGCTTATCGAAAGAGCAGCTGGCGAACGCAACTTTGCTTCGACATCCCATCGAAGGAGCCCCATTGTCCATACAGTGTGACGCTTCCGACACTGCAATTGGGGCCGTACTCAAACAAGAGTGCGATGGTAAATGGGAACCGCTGGGCTTCTTCTCAAAAAAATTGAACCCGACCCAGCGACGATACAGTGCCTACGACAGGGAGTTACTAGCGATTTACTCCGCAGTAAAGTACTTCCGGCACATGGTCGAAGGACGCCAGTTGACGATCAAAACTGATCACAAACCACTGGTGTACGCTTTCCGAAAGAAAGCGGAAAGTTCAACTCCACGACAGGAACGGCACCTGGATTTCATCGGGCAATTTAGCACCCGAATCGAATATGTTCCAGGTGCAGACAACGTAATTGCAGACGCTTTTTCGCGTATCGATGCAATTAAACTCCGTGCGCAAATCGATGATGCCGACTTGGCACAAGCGCAAGGAGAGGACCATCAACTCGAGTCCCTATTGAAAGCGGAGACAGCACTAGTTCTGCGTAAACTTCATTTCAACGACTCAAAAGATGAAGTCTGGTGTGATGTATCGACAGGGACAGCTCGCCCCTACATCCCAGAAAAGTTTCGAAGGAATGTGTACGAAACATTCCATAACCCAGCCCACCCAAGCGGACGCGCAACCGCTGCAGCCGTCCGACGTAAATTCGTCTGGCCACATATGGCGAAAGACATAACAAATTGGGCACGCAATTGTTTGCAATGTCAGCGTTGCAAAGTCGATCGACACAACGTGCTACAACCAGCACAGTTTAAGCTCCCCGAGGCACGATTCGCCCATGTACACATCGACATTGTGGGACCGCTTACGCCGTCGAGAGGTTACATGTACCTCCTGACAATGATCGATCGCTTCACTCGGTGGCCAGAAGCAGTGCCACTAAGAACAGTGACCGCAGAGAATGTGGCCAAAGCATTCTATTCGACTTGGGTCACACGTTTCGGCGTCCCAGCTACTCTCACAGCCGATCGAGGACCACAGTTCGAGGCAGCGATTTTCAGGCAGCTGACCGATCTACTCGGCTGCCAACAAAGCCATACGACAGCTTATCACCCCCAGTCCAATGGAATGATTGAACGATGGCATCGCTCACTGAAAGCCTCACTGATGTGTCACGACGATAATCAATGGCTGGACGTACTACCGACAGTTCTTTTAGGCTTGCGCACAAGCATAAAAGAAGACCTGGGAGCCTCAGCAGCAGATCTGACTTACGGAACCAATCTGCGCCTCCCAGGAGAGTTCTTCGCCGATGGAGAACCACCGCTCGAACAGTTGCCAAATTTGGAAAACCTACGCAAACTCATGCGAAAGGTCAGGGCAACACCTGTCGCCAGACACGGTTCCAAGAGGATATTTGTTCACCCAGAGATGGACAGCTGCACGCACGTCTTCATCAGGGTGGACAAAGTTAGGAAACCTCTAGAACCGCCCTACGAAGGGCCATACAAGGTGCTGGATCGAATAAACGACCGAGTTTTCTCCGTTGACATCGACGGCAAGCCGTACACCGTCAGTGTCGAAAGACTGAAACCGTGCCACCTGGAACTACCACCAGATACCGTACTGGGAGAAGTGCATCAACAACCAGCGGCGGCAGCCGAAACCTGCCCCCTACGCCACCCAGCAGACTCCCGCGAAACGCCAGGCACGTCAAATGTTGAGAACCAACCAAACCCTCGCGAAATGGTCGCGCGCGGGGCGTCGGATATCCTACACGGACCGATAACGCGGCAGCGCGCCCGAGATCTGCGCGCACAAGAAGACGCTGCGAAGATTCTCAATGTACGGCAACCTGAAACCCCAACTTCTGACAAGCGAAAAAGAACGACGAACGCGATAACTTTCGCTCCTCTACCACCCAAACACCGCCCAATACGGAAGGGAGCACGCCCATAAAACTCAACTACACCCCCAAGCAACTAACTACTTCATATCGTGACTACGTCACTAGGGGGGGAGTGATGTAGCGTCCTACGAACGCACAATTCCGCCCAGGTAAGGTTCCAAACCTTCAAGGAACTTACTTACCTGAGAGCGTTGCACGCGCCCACAGACGCGTGCCCCAAAGTCCCACCACAGGGCCTGCAACTCGCAGCCAACGTTGAGACCGACACCAAAAAGCAAGGAACTGAACGTCCCCAAAGCTTTTAATGCCAAGCTCAACATTCGTAAGTCATCATACCTGAAACAAAAAAGAAACATTCAATCCGCCTGCGCCCAGGAACATTCCATTGAATCGGCAATTTCAAACGTCTATGCAATGCAAAGTAGCCGACCAACGATGCACGTGCGGGTAGCTGCCATAAAGACCACCAAGTCTAGCGGCAAACATAAAGAAACGGCAACCGTAATTATCTCAACGAGATAATTCAAATTGTATGAGGTTGAAAACCTACAAGGAAACTACTCCGATCCCACGGTGTCTGTTTGTATTTCACACCCATTAGAAAGATCTAATGGATTTCGGGTGTATTGACAAAAGTCAAACAAAACCCATGAACCATGCATCCATGCAAATTGCAGGATATCTTTCGGCCTTCGCGCCAGATGTGTTATGTAAATAAGGCGGCATACAATCGACAACCGTCGAACTGAATTTCGACCACCACCACGGATGGTGATAATGATGTTCGATGATGAGCGAGTTTCTTCTTTCAGGAATGAAAAATCACCCCTGGGACGTGATAACATGCTGCTAACAGAAATTCGGAAGTTCTGTTAGCAGAGCAATTAGGAAAATTTTTCCGTGTAGATACAGATACCAGTTTGGAATCTGGTTATCTGTGTGGGCAGACAGGCAGTCTGATTTCGATAGCCATATCGGGTGGTATATTTCGACCAACGAAGTGAGATTTTGATCGTCAACGCGACGAGGAGGACGTGAGGATCGAGAATTCTGCCGAACTGCCACCGACGGCAACATTATAAATTAAGTGTTCAGTTTTTTTTTTTAATTCGCGAATTGACTTTTTTTAATCGGACGCGGCACAGTAAAAGGAGCGAACGGTCGAGTGTGTGTATCGGCTTACGTGTGTGTCGAGGCTCGCAAAAACTAAAGATACGTGTAATTGACTACAAACAAAAAAAAACAATAAATAAAGTTTAAAGCAAGTGCTCCGTGTTTCATTTAGTGTGCTGTGGCGTGCCGTTGGCGACTCTCTGCTTCTTGCGAACCGTGTTCGGCGGAACACTGCACCAATTGTAGACAGGTTCAACCGCCAAATCCTCATAAACCAAACGCCAGCCACGCACAAGATTGTCTAGCTCGCAAATTGTTGCTAAGCAAAAAAGTAAAATTACTCTTTATATTTGAGTCAGCCTCGTACTTGACTAACTTAACTTCACTTGAACCGATATCATAGTATCAATTGAACTCCAATGACAAGGGCTAACGGAACTCACCTCACAGCAATGTATTAAAAAGGGCAAAGACTGTAAAAACCCAAGAAACATACGGTCGATTAGTTTACTCCCAAGCATCAGTAAAGTGTTCGAAAAGACTATTAACAAAGCTCTGCTAAAATGGGTAGACGACAACAACATTATTCCGAATAATCAGTTTGGCTTTAAGACGGGTCATGAAACCACACATGCTGCAGCTAAACTAGTCTCCGATATACAATGGAATAAGTGTAAGAACCAATGCACAGGTGCCTGTCTGATCGACTTGGAAAAGCCGTTGATACTGTCTCCAACAAGAATGGCCTGTAACGGGGGGCGGTACTTTCTCCGATTCTTTTCAACATTTATATTAGCGCCTTATTAGACGCACTTCCGCATACTATCGCGGACGCAGACGATCTCGTAATTCACAGAACAGCTCCAAAAGTTGAGATCATAAATAGTTTACTACAGCGAGACTTCAACAACGTGCAGCGCTATTGCGACGACTGGAAACTTAAGATCTATTTCCAATGTGAAGCCATCCTTTTTAGAACCCCACGAACGACATAAGGAAAAACTGGCGAAAGTTAGTTATCGTGGGACCGCATGGAGATAAAGTTTAGTTAAATACCTTGGCATCTGGCTAGATCAATATCTGTATTTTAACAAGAATGTAGAGACTGCTTTGGACAAAGCGAGGAACACTTTTGCTATGACAAGGAGACTATTTCACAGTAGCCAACTTGACAGCAGGGTGAAAGTCATATGCTACATTTGATGGAAAAGATTCGGGTATTCGAAAGGAAGTGTCTCAGAAGTTGTCTCAGATTATATCGGAGACCGGAATCGGACTATAAAAAGTATTATTCAAATGAGACTTTATATAATGAAGCATACATAAATAGGGTGGATCATTTCATGATTACATTAATCAGAGGACAGATTACGAGAGCAATAAGCTCGTCCAATCACCTAATTTTTGGGGCTTATTATCCCAACATTCTGTATTATGAAAGCGTGGGTCACAACGGTTTTGTTCCACCAGAGGCGTTCCTTGGCTTGGACATGAAAGGGCTTATACAGGATAGATCCGGAACTCCGCTGATCTATCATGTAAGTAGATCATCCGTAGATGGGCGATTGTGCTACAACTGGGAAGTAACCCGCACCGAAGAAGAGCTCTTCCGCTTTCAGTAGGGCTATATCCCAAAGAGACCGGGACGATAGTATTGGACAGCGTCAACATTTTTTTTTTTAATATCATTTTTTATTTCTTCCTATTATTATAATTTACTTACTCGCTAGACAAAAAATGATTAAACTCTAGCTTATGTTATCTTATTTATTAACTTACTGGTCCATTGCGGATTCTCTAAGTTACATGCATACGCTTAAAGCATGAAAATTTGTCTTTCGACATTATGATTATTTTGTTTACATGGGGATTTTAAACAACTTAATTGGATACAAAGAAAATGAAGAAAAGAAAAAGCTTTGTTTTTGTTATTGTTTTTACTTCTCTGGTAGCTTCAGCCAGTGGTGTTCGAAAGACAATGGTTTCACACTTCTGGATATTGATTTTGAGTTTCCAGTTGTCGCAGTATCACGGAACATCATTGAAATCGCCTTGTAATAATCCGTTAATGATTTCAATTTTTGGAGCTGTTCTATATTATCAGATCGCCTGCATACGCAATAGCCTGATGAAGAGACCTTATCAGGTCGCTAGTGTAAATATTAAAAAGGATCGGAGATAACACCGCTCGCTGTTGCAGACCGTTTTTTATTTTGTAAGTAATGTTGGAGGTCACATTGCCACTTTTGACGACGAATTTCCTTTCATTCAACATGTCGTGTAGTGTATACAGTAGTGGTTTATGAATGCCTAGTCTCATTAGCTTGAAGTATAACCCTTCTAGACAAACGGTGTCGAAGGCCCTCTCCAAGTCAATCAAACAGGCACCTGTGCACTGTTTCAGATTTTTATTTCACTGAATGTCTGAAACCAGTTTAGCTGCGGGATGTGTGGTTTCATGACCAGCTTTAAAACCAAACTGGTTATTTGGAATAATGTTATTGTCCTCCACCCATTTAAGTAGAGCCTTGTTTAGAACCTTTTCGAATACTTTACTGATACTCGGTAACAAACTGATCGATCGCAGATTTTTTGGATTTGTTCTGTCTTTCCCTTTTTTTGGTAACGGTTGGATGATGGCCGTTTTCCAACGTACTGGATAGTGTGCGTTGTTCAGAACGTTGTTAAACAAGACTGCATATATGTCAATTGCGATTGGAGGAAGATGTTTGAGTACTATATTGGATACTCCATCGATTCCAACTGATTTTGTTTTTCTTAATGATGCAAAGACGCCATGGATGTCTTCACTAGTGATCAAAAGGCTGTTGGCGCTATTTGCTATTTGGGAACACTGAATCTCGTTTTCATTACTCCGTCTAAATATTTTATTAATTTGCGGAAACATACTAGGGTTGTTGGATTTTACCGCCCGAACTTTGTTGTTCCAATATAAATTTGCTGATAGTCTATAGTTGGCTTTTACCAGCTGTTGGAGGATTTTTAATCTGGACTTCAGTGATATTATCTCCTGGTCGTGCCTATCAATAAATCGTCTGTACCGTAATTTTAGTTGAGACAGAAGTCTACTTTTTTTTCTGTCGGGTGCGTTGATTCTGGCGTTTCGGTACAAGTTCATGTTGTCCGTGGGTGTGGTTTTTGGTATTGTTTCGTCCATAGCTTGTTTTATGTTGTCGTCCATTTTTTGTATGTATTTCTCGATGTCATCGTTGGATATGTTTCTGTTGGTAGGAGGGTTAATATCTTTTAAGCGAATTTCTCTTGTTCAGGTTCTCGTGAAACGCGTCCATCGCATACCCCCATAGTTATAGGGTTGCGGTATCATACATTCACCGAGTTCCGCAACTTCGCTTTGTGTTTTTATCACGATCGATAATGCACAATGATCGCTGTCATATTCAATTGTGCGTAGGCCATTTATATTTTGTCTGTTAGTATGTGTATGTTTAAGTCGTGTGTCAATAAGCATAATATCGAGGAACGATCCCCCTCTGGGGAAAGAAGGATATTCTGTAGCTAGCAGGTCAGCCCTATATTCAATGTGATGTTGATCTAGCCAACTAGCTAGTTGATTTCCTCTCGTGTTGGATATGCTATTTCCCCAATTTGGGTGTTTAGCATTCAAATCGCCACCTACGATGTAATAGTTCCCTTCCGAGTAAAGTTGTAAGCATTGGAAAAGAGTCTCTAGCTCCACTATAAATAGATTTTGTTGATGTGATTCTGGTGCGTAGGCAGATATCACATGCATCCCCTCACCTTGTCGGAGGGGTATGCGGATAATGCATGCTTCAAGCACCCGAAATCTGTGTTTCTCACCACTGTATATTACCTCATGTTGAAGTTCTTTTTTAACAAAGTTGCCACCCCTCCTCCTTGTGTGGAGTTGGGTTGGTCTCTTCGTATAATGTCGTAGTTTGTGTGACATAGTTTATACCTCTGATTCAGCTTAGTTTCGCTAGCCAGAAGCACGTCAGGACTTTCGTCTTGCAACAGTTTAAAGAGAGCACCTCTTCTTTCGATTCTGATAAGTGAATTTACATTCACGACTAAAGCCTTAATTGTGCTTTCTGTTGGGGGGTTTATATTGACGGCTGGCTAGATAACTGCGAATAGACCCAGTCTAGTCTAGTGTCGTGTTCTTGTATTTGTTTTTGCATTTGTGTCATCTGCGTCTGAATAGCGAGCAAGGTTGTGAGCACATCTGCTAGTGTTACTGTTTCTGGAGGCACAGTATGTTGCGCCGGTACCCGTGTGGTGGGTTGTGGCGTGTTTCTCCTACCAGCTGTTACTTGAGCATACGAGAACTGGGGTGTTACATTTAGTGCTGGTCGGCCTTGAACTATCGGCCGTTCTAATTTTCGTTGCTGTGAAAACTTTTTTTCCTGTAGTTCGCGGAACTTAGGACAGCCTCGATAATCACTCTTACAAACTGCACAGTTTAGAAGAGATCTGCCGTCTACCCTTTCTTTACCTAACGTGCATTGTTCTGCGCTGTGGTCCTGTCCGCATCTTACGCATCGATACTGCATTTCGCAGTTTGCTGCAGAGTGCCCGAACCTTTGGCAGCGAAGACATTGGATTATATCTCTGCCTTTTTTCAATTTGTCCCATGTGACAATTTGATGGTTCAGGATAGTGATTTTCCAAAGTCCACTAATTTTGCTACCGGGGCCCAGCTGCACCAGGAAGAATGGAAATTTACGATTCTGCCGTCTAGCCCTAGCTGTATTGAAAGGTTTTACCGCGATAAACTCAATATCATTACAGTTAAGCTCTCGTAGCGTTTGTAATAGAACTTCTGGTTCTATTTCAGGGTCGACGGCTTTTAGTAGAACCGTTATATTCTTTACTTCTTTCGGGGTGTAGGTCTAAAATTCCGCGGTGGCCCGTTTTAGCATATTTTTCATTTTTTCGAAGTCCTCAACCGAATTTGTCTGTATGGCAAACCTGTTCCCTGTCAGTCTTTTAATTGGAAAATCTTCCCCAATAGAAAGCTTACATAGACTTACCAGTTCGTTTTAGTCCATATCTGTAATGGTGATGGGTGGCATCTTCGCTTTCGGTTTTGCTGCCTCTTGCTCTTGTTGTGGTTGTTGTTGTGTGACCTCTTGGAGTGGATATTCTTTTTGTGAGCTAGGCTTCTGTTGTGTACATTGTTGCTGATTTGTCCACTGCTGTTGTTTCACTATTAGCTGCTCCTTTTCAGCAGATTCCTTTTTTCTGCGACGCTTCTCTGCTAATTGTGCCCTTGCTTGGGCTAGCCTTGTTTCAAGATCGCTGATTTCCTCTTCCTCGTCCTCAATCTCGGTACTCGCTAAACATGCAAACATGTTATTGGTGACATGGCCATCATCATATGGAACCGGGGGGAATGTGTTGTCCTCTTCCATTTTTGGCGCCTTTTCGGGCAAGTCTGTTATTGCCTCGTTTGGTTTGTTTACTTTTGTTGTCGCTCGTGTTAATGGCGAGTTCACCGGGCGTTTTATTAACGCGGACTTTGGTTTTAATTTTTTAATATTTTGTTTTTTGTCTGCCATTCTGCATGCTGAGGGTCAGTACACCGATCTTGTTGCATCCAAGATAGCAGACCAGTCCTTGTTTTAAACCAGTTATTAGGTTGGCTTCACTTTGTGATTTCACTATATATTTTAGTTCCTTTTGTTTTTTTTTTTTTATTTTTATTTGTTATTTGTGTTTTGGTTTTCATTTACTTCTTTGTTTTCCCTTTTTTTTCTTTTTTTTTTTTTGCTAAACACGTGCTCACACCCACTCTAACAGTTGGTTAGTATTAATGTGTGTTTGTTTTGACTGTCAAACCCATGGCTTCGTTCTCTTTTATTTCATTATATTTATATATTAGGTGTACAACTTTCCTTCCGTTTTTTTCCGAAATTCGAGGCTTTATTGTAAAAATGAAATGAAATGGCTTGTTGGGTCACTCCCAATGATCCTGCCAATTCTTGTCTCGTTTGACACGAGTCTTGATCAAGTAATGCCTCCCATTCTGCAACTTCGAAAACCTTCTCTCTTCCACCGCCATGGGTCTTCGACGTTAAAATCGCCCTTCTTGAAGCGTTGAAACCGCTCTCGACACGTTCTTTCACTAATAGCGGCCTCACCATAGGTATTTGAGAGCATTCGATGAGCCTCCGCTGCAGATTTCTTCATATTAAAGCAGAAAATTAAAACCTCCCGCAAATGACGAGAATTTGGCTCGTAAGCTGACATGTTTAATCGAGAATAACTTTATGATGCTGACACAAATCGACTAATATTTCGATGGCGTTATGTTTACAAATACCTAAGCTTACTGTATGACATCTATGATCTATTTATTTCAACTACCACTTACCGCTACAGCCATCTATTGCAAAACGGCGGAAGCAAAGTTTTGACTGTTTTTATCAAGAGAATTTATTTATTTAATTGGTCTTTGTATGTTCACTGTCATTGTCACTTTTCACAAAACAAAATACGGCGCGAAAACAAAACTGTTCAGGTATTTGGTATACCTGCTAGGTCACGTGATGTGGGAAGACAATTAGAATGTAAAACGTATGAAAGGCAGGACGAACCACACCGTGTGAATGTTAGCTGATGAATTACAGCGTCAAGAGTTCTGGTGGTTGAATGGCAAATAAAGACCTGGATACCAATGTTGGTAGAATAACAGTATCATCAGCTTACACAGACTTAGCTTCTCTAGAATTCGGGTAGTATAAGATTTAAGTTAAGTTCTTTTAAATAAAATTAATAAACAAAAAATAAAAAAATAAAAAAATTGATGTTGGTTAAAATTTAAGAAAAAACAAAAAAAAAATTCAACACAAAATTTTCAAAATTTTTCTTTGTCATTCAATATAATAAGAACAGCCACAAACAAAGTTCTGTCGCTGAAAGGCAAATTATACAATAGTTATGTAATGTTTAGCTTAGAGCGTCTGCGAAGGACCAGTAAGTTATAATATAAGATTATTTAGCTAGAGTTTAAGCATTTTTTGTCTAGCATATAATTTAGAAACTAAGAATATAAAAAAAAAAATAAAAAAAAAGGTAAAAATGAAAAAAAAAAAAAATTAATCGCATTACTGAAATAAGTTCTCACAGAAAGGTAGGCGACATTGTAGAACGTATCTTCTACATCTGTAATAACAGTCGGTCTTAACAACTTCGTTGGACTTCATACTGTTCATTTCGAACTTTTTCTTAATCTTTTTAACAGTAAACTTAAAATCATAGCGAGGAAAATTTGAAACCGCTTCAAGCTTTACATTACTCCTAATAGCCTCTTACATCGACATAATAGTTGATTTTTGTTTTATGTTTTGTTCTTTTTACCAATGGATGCGCGGCCGGTATTGTTTTTTTTTTAAGCTATTAGATTTGAAAGTACTCATACCAAATATATGTGACCTAACCGATTTAAAGCTTATTCATCTTTCTGGAAAACTAATGGAAAACACCGCATCTCAAATTCCAACATACTTCGGCTTGACCCTCCAAAACCGTGTTTTAACAAATCTTCTCAGTGAAAAATATATTTATTGCCCTTCGTTTAAGCGTGTTCTTATGTTTTACGAACGAAAACAAAAGTTTACTTGGTAATTATAAGTTAAGTTAAGAGATTATTTTCGAAGTTGTTCACTAATTTGACTAACACAACTAAGACGTGTAAGTATCAAGAGACAAAACACTATATGGTGGCAGCGCGTGGGATGGATCTTAAATCATCCCTTACAATAACAAAAAAACTAAACTAAATACAGGTTTCTATATTACGGTCGCGTGTTTGTGGTTTTGTTTAATCGGACCTTTGTGTTAAAGTACTACCGAACCGGTGGCTTTCGTTTAATAATATAACTATAACTATTTCGTAAAAAGTTTCATACAAAAATCAGTGTGTCGTTTTACAATCGGGTGGATTGATCGGGTGACAGGAGAGAACTAAAACCCAGAGATTGCTCCAGAGGAAGTAGCCCTCAAACAATAACGTAAAATTTGCACGTGGATCATCCAGCGGCTTTCCAATCATAAAAAAAAAAATCTTCAAATAAACTCCACAAGATCGACAATGACAGTTCAAAGTACCCAAAAGACCAAAATTAAACAACAATTAATACAGTGAAAATAGTGTGAGAACTTACAATACAACACCATATCCGTGCACTAAGCAAGGACAACTGAAACTACAAACCGAAAACTTATTAATTACAAACCACAATAAAACAGCACGCACCAAACAAAACAAACGTGAAAAAAAAAATGTTTAACACACGCCTGCTGCAAAGACCAGGGCGGACCATTCAACTATAGGGCGTGAAGCCTACCTGGCAGAAGACACAAAGCAAAAAACCCAAAAACGAAGCAGGACGGGGCAACACAAAAACACCACCACCAAAATAAAAAAAACCAAAAGGCCCCAGCAAAAAAAATATATATACCAAATACTGACGACCCCAAATGCAGCAACGCAGTCAACAGCGCAGCAACACCAGGTAGTTTTATTTTCAATCAGTACTTTTATTATCAATTACGGAATTGTTTCTAAATCGTGCTAAAACTCTATATAACAAAAGGCGAAATGAAAATATGCATGTATGAAATTCAAATAACGATATGAAACACCATTTTTTAAAAGAGAAAAAACAAAATAAATACTGTACACCTTTAATATATTATTATTAAGATTGTATCTACACATTTATATGAAACATTATATCACATATTTCACCTACAATGGGATATTAGAAAACTATTATCACCAAACAAACAAAAAAAACAAAAACAAAAAACAAAGAATAATGAAACAATCACACAATTTTACAAAATATAAAATTCAAACATTAGATTTCGGAAAAAGAATTCAAAATCAAAAAAAAATAACGATTAAATAATGAAAAACAATAGAAACATACAAATCCCAAGACAAAATTTAAATACCTCCAAAATGTTTCCTTCTCTCTTTCTTTCAAACGGGAAAATTTTAATTAAATATTTTAAGGGACACAAGCATCCCAAAGCAAAAACTTAAAACACTTATAAAATTTTTATATAATGATACATAACCAATACATATATTTACGCACACATATATATATATATATATATCTACACATACTTATATTTAAAAATAAGTTTTCTCCATGAACAAATAAGTTGGGAAAAAACCTCTCATACTCCCGAGGTAGATTCAAATACGCCAAGAATTTCTTAATTAAAACCCCCGTACGCATACCTTTTCTGTTGTTGATCCTTTTGTCTGCTCTGGCCCCTTTTTCCTCTAAATTACCCTCGGTATTTTCATAGGGCCAATATATCTGGATTTGAAAGAAAACAAAGGTGTCTTTAATATGATGAATGTTTACTTGGGTTTTCTGCCTCTTCCGTTAGCATTTTGGACTTCTTAGAGGCCCGTTTCACTCACTTTTGGGAAGACCTATCTTTCAAATAAAAAACAAAATTAACGCGCGAAACAAATAGCGATTTATAATGGAAGTTACCATTGGGTTAAAAGACATTGTAGGTCTCGTGCCGGTGTTCAGCGGTAACCCGGACGAGCTATATAGTTTTATCTCTTGCGGAGATATAATTTTTTTCGCAGGCACAGGACGACAGTCAGCATGCTTTCTTTCTAAGCGTAGTAAAAACCAGACTGCGAGGGCCAGCATACGACCACATCCGATACAAGGTAATTTCTAACTGGAATGATCTTACTGGGGAATCAAAGGAAGAATTTAAAATTCTCCTCTCTAGGTCGCTGGCGCAAAACGATCTGGTGACAGCCAAACAAGGAAGTAAGGAAGGCTTGAAGGAGTTTGGCGACAGACTCACACACCTCCTGCACCTGTTGGACAGCGCCACGTTTGAAAGCACTGCCGAACCTGCGGTGCGAACATATCTCCTCAGGGAAAATAATAAACTCGCCCTACACACATTCGAAGACGGACTTAGTGATCCAAACCTAAAACTCTTGATCAAAGCACGAGGTACCCCAAATCTCAGAGCTGCCATTAATTACGTCTCGAGCAGGCCCCTCGATTAAGAAACGACAACACTTCAGCAAATTTTTCCGCTTGTACGAATTTTAGCCGACCAATAATTTGCCAATCGTGTAATCAGTCTGGACACACGTCTGAGGAATGCTACCGCAACAGTAAACCCTTACAATCCATCCCCCAAATTAAAGCAGAGGTTGAACGCCTCCAATGCAGATACTGCAGCAAATTTAACCATTCCCAGGAGGAATGCAAAAGGAGACTGTGGCAACTAAATAACCAAAACAGCTCCCTATTTAACAAAACAATTCCTAAAACTCAGCCCACTTCTATCGCAAACGGCTGGAGAAGTGGAATAATAAATAAAATAAGCAGCATACAGCTATTAAAAATCGACAGTCAGAAGCAATTTGCGGGAAAAATAGATGAAATATCGATCGAAGCTAGGGATACAAACCAGAGACAGGACGATCTAACTGCTCTCCAAACAAAGGAAGTAGAAATCAAAGATCGTACCCACAATATTACATCTAAATCCGTTTGTCTGCGGGCCGGATCCGATGATTTAACAAAGGTCTCTAAACCAACTATCCCAACAGCTCCCTACATTTCCACATTTTCACATCCCCCAACTTTTAACAACAAAATACCTGAACTCAAGAAACAAACAACACCGGCAGAGTGTTAGCCTGAGGAGCAAGAACTCCCAGCAAAATGTAAGCCCCAGGAACAGACAATCTCTGCCAAATGCAAGACTGCGGAACCAAAAGTCCCAGCAGGGCGTCAGACTGCGGAACAAAGAATCCCAGCAGAGCGTCAGACTGAGGAACAGAGAATCCCAGCAGAGCGTCAGACTGAGGAACAAAGAGTCCCAGCAGAGCGCCAGACTGAGGAACAAAGAGTCCCAGCAGAGCGTCAGACTGAGGAACAAAGAATCCCAGCAGAGCGTCAGACTGAGGAACAAAGAGTCCCAGCAGTGCGCCAGACTGAGGAACAAAGAGTCCCAGCAGAGCGCCAGACTGAGGAACAAAGAGTCCCAGCAAAGCATCAGACTGCGGAACTAAGAGTCTCGTCAAAGCAGAAGCCTGAGAACAAACAATAATACCCAAACAACCCGTATGTCAAACATTTGCAATTAAAAAACATACACAAACTCGTAGTAAGCTCAGTAACATACAGATACCCAAATAAACAGAACCATCTTTAAAGATAAAGCAAAGACCGATCTCTCAAAAGCTACCACTAATCCTCCATCTTTCAAAACGTTTCCCTTCGGTAGTTTCATTTACATTTTGAACCTTCATACACAACATAAACCTAAGAAAGTGTAGAAAATCTTCCACAAGTTTGGGGAAAAGCTTAAAACAAATAAATTTCTTCTTTGAACCCAAACACCCTTTTCAAATATATATGTGTGTGCAAAATATGAAGAAAAAAAATTGTTGAGGTCCGGACGCCGTGCTTCCTCGGTTGAGGGAAGAGCGGGGACCTTTTATTATTCCTTTTCTTCTTTTGCTGGTCCTGTACGCACAACAATCTTATTACAACTAGTTAAACCAATTAGATCACTCGCTCTGGTTCCTAAGAATTCTCCACGTATTATGATCCGCGTCCCAGGCGGACCTTCCTTTGGTGAAAGTCCAGTTACAACTGGCTGAGGCGCCATTAACAAGAAAAATCCTTTTTTAAATTCAACGGCTCTTAAAGGGTTTTAGATGATATTAAAACTCATATTATTATCACTATATTTAATATATTTATACCAACTTAGGGGTTCTTAACTCAACTTTCCAGACTCACAATTCAACTTACAATCTCAAACGAACTTTATGAACTGAACTTTTTTCTCTCCTATTTTTTCTTTTTTGACTTTTCACATTCAATTCGGACGAAAATCCAAGTTGCTATGTTTTCAATAATTAAAAAGGTGCAGGTTATTAAGTGTGCTGTAACTGGTAATATTGTGAATGTTTATGAATGGTATGTATTAAGTGAGAATGTAATATATGTTAAGTGAAGTTTTTAAGGATGTGTTAGGAGATTCAGTGTTAAATTTAATAAGGGTAGTATTCTGGAATACAACAAAATCCTTAAAATACAAAAATGTAAACATAAAAAATGAGCATATACACAAAACAAAATGTTTCCATCTGTAAATCTAAAATACTTAAAGGATATAATGAAAAACAAATTATATAAAATACTTAAACTATTAAACAAAATTTAATGATTATTAGCGAGTAAGATTGAATTCAAATATTAAGTAATAAAGAAGAAACCAAAACAAATATATATACATAAAAAACAAAACGTATGCTAATAATAAAAAAACAATTTTCTCTTACGCTTGAACAAAATTTAATGATTGTTACTAAGTTAGATTGAAGCCAAATATAATAATTAAAAAAAAAAAAAAAAAAAAAAAAAACCAAACAAATATATGCACACAAGAGACAAAACAAAAGAAAAATGTACACTAATAACTTAAAACAATTTTCCTCTACTCTTTTACAAAAATCTAATGATTGTTAGTAAATAAGATTGAACTCAAATATAATAACAAAGAAAAAAAAACCCAAACACATATATGTACACAAAAGACAAATATAACAAAACAAGAATGTACATATCAAATAGATAATATCTTTACTAAAATATTACTATCATTATCACCACTATTGCTAACAATAGATAGCGACCCAATTACAAATGTAAACTATCGCGAAATTGAAATGCCACCGCTCTTTGCTTTTCACCCATTCTAGAAAATTAATCTCCTCTAGATTAATTTTCTTTTCTAAAAGGGGGGAAGGATGTAGCGATCCTAAATCGCTACTCCTATCCAAATCCCCAATAACATCAAATCATAACCCAAATCCTAAATTCCCTATTGCCTTATATTTAAATTCCATATTGAGTCACATGAACAACGAATTAAACCAAAAGTTAATTCGTCGTACATTGACTCAATTCCCAAAACCTTAACATCATGAAATGCTTGATTCAAAACGCATTTTATGATTCCCCTTCCCAAAATCTATCCAACAAAATCCTTAAACGATTCTCAGAACAAAATTCCAATCGGAGCACGCAAAGTCTTGCGTGTGCTTCTTGTAATTTTGACACTAAAATAATTTACAAAAGTCAACGGAAAAAACTATAAAAGGGCAGTGACTTTCGATTTCGTAATCAATAGAAGTACGGAGGCCGAACCGCTGGCCGGGTGCACCAAAGTCTACTTTACCCTCATGTAAAACCATATCTAAACCTCTGATTCGAATGCCAATAAAACTAGCGTACTTTTTACATTAACCAAACCCTTTCGCTCTCTTTCGTTTTACACACACAACACTTCGCGCTCTTCTCTCGGGTTACCGTTAAAGCACGGCGCGGAGTACTACAACTATTTGAAGATCTGCAACAAACTTTAGATAACCCCAGGAGTAAAATACAAAAAGCTTGTATTAACAGCAATTAGAAGATATACAAAAATACGACTATCTCAAGAGGAAAACGAACTTTTCCATAACTTGAAAATGTTTAAAGTAGTTCCAAAATTTAACGTAAAAGGGATTACGCACTTCTTGCCAAATTTTCGGCATAACTCAAAGACTATGAATCAAAGTTTAAGGGACGAGTCTTCGATTGGTACTAAACAAAACTTTCCGGAGTATTCGTAACCCCACACTATGCTGGACTGAATAGTGTCGTCTACTTTCCTGTAAATGTTCCAGAAGGCGTACATTATTAGGACGACTGTTTGTCCAATCAATTTAGTACACATCTACAACGTCCGTTACAAAAGAAAAGAAAAACAAAAAACAAGAACAAAGCAAAACACAAAATGAACCGAGGTACTTATGGCCCCAGGAGCATTAAGCAAGAAATTCAAAGCACATAGGCGATAGGATATCCTTCATTTTTCATCAGCAATAATAGAGTCATCCCAGAGGCGTTTTGATGCTTCTACTTTGTCATTGCGAACAACAACTAAACATTGATAGAGATGCCGACTTTTGCTTGGCGACTCCTTGTCAGCCAAGCCATTGTTTGTCTGTATGGTTAAAGCGTTGACGTAAATGTTGACTTGTCGGTTTCAAACGTCAAAAAATGAAGGAAGAAATGTGAATCCTTGATGGAGGGCTCTCTTATGCCAAGTCATTTCCTAAAGAGGATTGTCAACTCTCCATCTCATGGTTGGTTAAATAATTCGGTTCAACTTTTAATGTATTCATTTGCTGTACCGAAGCAAAAAGGTTGGACAGAAAGGAAGTGATGATGCTATTTACAACCGATTTCGTGATTTGCAAATGAAACCAATGAAGCTGGTAAGTGAATACCATCATCAGCTCTAGTACTACACGAAAGGATGACAAATTATCTCCAATACAAATTCAGTTACAACTATGCTGCAATTTACAATAAATAAACGAAAGCCTTTCTCTCTGTAATGAAATGCTATTTGCCTAGAACCACTTCTAATGGTGGACTCGTGTTTTCTCTTGTACAATGCTACATAATAATTTTATGTAGCCTTTGATACTGCCAGATTTTTTGAATAAATGTAAGTATCTTCTCTAGTTGGTAAATCCTTCGTTTTTCTGTGAGGTTTTGATTTCTTGTCCGTTTTGGTATACTTATCTGATAAGTATACAGGCATATGCCTGTATTTGTGTGATCCGAAGCATTTAATCGTTGCCTCTTTCTATTTAACAACCTGTATTCCTTTTCAACTGAAATCTCGGATATTGACTTTCTTTTTTTTTCCTACAAAAGCAGGGACACAGGCCTGATGGATAGTTATATCCGAACAACAAAAGATCAAGATTTTCTCGGCCCTTCACTCATTAATTTTACAACAAACTTTTTGCATGACTTCCGATGTCTTCGTCTAGAAGATTTCCAATCTCCTGTCTCCTTGTTCCAGTAGGAAGGGTCAATTGTTGCGGATTAATTATGAAAAATGCCTCCGTATTAACTACAATTAATTTAAAAGGGTTCAATGGATTCTGACGCGAAATACTTCATTAATTAGATGATGTGCTCGGTGTTTCGGTTTGTTGGGTTATCAGACGGTAGTACATAACCAATTATATCAAGCAGAGTATCGTATGTGGAGCTGATTGATCTAAGGCTTTTATATTCCCATTTATCGGAAGAAGAATCATACGAATTGTATAGAAAGTTGTGAAGAGATTTGATTTACCTAATAATATTCTCTTCCTTTCTCCGCGCAAGATGATACTGTATCTCCATCAGCGTATCAACGGGATCACGTTATAAATTAATTTTTCTCATCAGAACCTAAAACAGTTCAGTTCAGGTGATTGTAAAATTTTTCGGCAGACATTGAATAAAAGATTATCATCATAAGTTTTTTTCAGCAATTCAAACGTTTCGGTAACATATTTACTAATTTGAAAACAAAATTTAATATTGACTCTTTGGTCCTTATACATTTTTGACCGCTACATAGATACTACAGTCCCTTAATGCGTTATATTTCGACTTCCACTGAACGAAATGTCATAAAATTTTGACGGTTTGTTAAGGAATGTTTAATCACCGCGCCAACGGTTTGTATAAAGTGATTTTGGTTTATTTTGGGACAGTGAGTGTACAATAACTATTACCTAATTGTGTTCATTAATATCTTTCAGTGAATAGTGTTTTTTTGTGACATATGAAAAGGTACGAAGCCGCGACTTTTAATTTGGGGCTACTATACATTAGTTTATTTAAATAAATTAAGGTCTACGAATGCAGGGCCACAGATGATTATATTATAAAATGGCACATAGACATACCAGTAGCGCGAGTTCGATCCAGAAGAGCCTCTTGGATTTTTGTTTTCGATTTAATATTTATTTCAAAATTTGGCTATGTTAAATAAGCGGAGAGTTTTCAACCGCGGCCAAAGGATTTCATGACGATACCACAAACAGACATTGAACGCTAACAAACATACTTGCTAACTGAGAATTTAGACACCCAACTTAATCAACTGTTCGAGGATCTGAAGAAAATCATCGACAAATCGAGCGAGTCGAAATAGGGCAAACTGTGAGTATCCACCATATATTTAGTTTTGTACAACTGATTCCAGTGAAACAGCATCTGGCAAATAATTTAATGACCATTGCATGGATCATATTTTATTACAGAAACCCTTTCCCCTAATATCTTTTTATTTACCGAAATCGGTATTCTTTATTAACCGGATAGGTTAAAAGATTGTATCTATAGTTTTAAGATTAGTTTTGCGAACAACTTCCGAATATGCAGGCATAATAAAATCGTATATACGCGTTTTTTATTTACAATGTACTCCGAAACTCTGGGTATAATGCACACACAAGCATACTCTTATTGGAGAATTTGTTGAAAGAAGGCTTTGAATCTGTTGCTTATAACGGTATCTTTTGAGCGCTGCGTGCACTGGTGTTTTAGATATTCCTGTACGAGGTTGTATGGCTTTCGTGGATATCGATAGTTTCTCATCAGTTTTTTGTAACACGATGTCTTCTTCAACAATTCGGTGCTTTCCTTCACCATTATATTGGCCTGGCAGTCCGCGTTCCATGTAGGCGTTACGCAGCTGCTCTCTCATTTACTTATATCAATAGACTATCACCACCCCCCTCTTCTCGTGACCATCTTCCCAGTCTACTCGCCACCGCCCGCGCCTCTAACAATCACCAAGCCTACGATTTCTATAAAGCTAATTTTCGCCAAGTCAACGACTACCTAAGCTGACTTTCGTTCAACTACGATCACCTATCCGTCGAAGATGCCATTTTCCTGTTCATTCCCTACGTTAGACAAAGAACTTCAAGCCCCCCCCCCCCCCCCCCCCCCCCTGTATTAGTACCTGTAAATGCTCAAATCTATGATCTTTAAGTCCCTGTAAAGAAAACTTACCTTCATGCATTCTCTTCGCATACCATTGCTCCTTAAGATTTCTTTATTAACTTACCAGGAATTTTCAATCAATTTCGGCATCTACGTCGCCAGTCAAATTTCCTTAGAGAAATTCCGGTAAACAAATAATAAGATTTACATACATTTGTAACCTTCATGACAGGGACCATAAATATCACGCCGTCTATTTTCTCAGCCGCGTCATATCTGTTGAATGTCCGAGACGCCGTGCTTCCTCGGTTGAGGGAAGAGCATGGACCTTTTATTTTTAATCTTAATTAAAACGCAGGAATTAATTAATTTATCTTCTCTCAGAATTTTTCTGTTTATTCTTTTCTTCTCATTTCTCTATTGTTTCTGAACTAATAACTTCTTCTCTATTGTAATAACTTCTATCTTTATCTTTTTCTGAACTCCTGACTTCTAACTTGTTTCTCTGACTTCCAAATTTCAACTAACTTTTTTCTGTGACTTTTCACATGAATGAAATCTGGACGAAAATCAAAGTTACTATGTTTTGAATGAATAAAAAGGTGCAGGTTATTAAATGTGATGTAACTGGTAATATTGTGAATGTTTATGAATGGTATGTATTAAGTGAGAATGTAATATATGTTAAGTGAAGTTTTTAAGGATGTGTAAGGAGATTCAGTGTTAAATTTAATAAAGGGTAGTATTCTGGAATACAACATATAACTTTTCATACACATTGCCTGGCAACCTTTTTGGTTTGTCATATCAATAAACAACCCAAGCAGCTGCATATAATTAACGCAATAGACGCCGAAACCAAATTCTCCAGCATTTCCTAATGCAAATAAGATCCCGGTTTCTACTGCAGCCAGAGATGCCATAAACATCCAATTTGCTTTTAGCACCTTTTTCTCCTAACGTCGAAAATAGCGACGACGCATCGTGTAAACAATGACCCGCATTACCAACGGCGCATTTGTTCATTTTACCCTATTGTCTTTGCCGCCTGCCTGTTTCGTCGTTCCACTGCACGTGTGAATCGCATCTATCTGAACGATCCCACACATACCACCATGACCTTTATAACGAGATCTGGTTTTCTTATTCCCATAAGAGAGACTCTACGTTACACTTGTGGGAGATAAAACATATCCTTGGCAAGGATATATTCACACCCTTAAGAGAAGAGTTTTTCTCTCTCTTCCTTTTTTTCCTTAGCGAAATCATCTCTGCATGAGATGACGATCGCTGAGTCAAATTCCATCCTTCGACCTGACCAGGTGGTGTCTCCATCGCTACCCTGGTGCGCACAGGGAAGTGATAATCAGCGATAATCGCGTGAGTCGAGAGTCGCGTTCGGTAACCACGAAATGTATTCAGTGTTTTCCCGAACAGAGTAACATTAAAATAAAATAAAAGAAAATGTAGTTACCACAGTGTGTTCAACTTTTCCTGTGTTGATGTCGCGGAGTTTCGCTTTGTGTTTCCTTCTCGGTGCGCCGGTTTTCCCCTCAGAGACATTTTGCTGTTTGTCCTGTCGTTGTGTCCGGACTACTGTTTTCAGTGGAATTATGATGGAGGAGGAAGTGAATCATGTACCCATGCTGGTACATACTTCCTCCCCACAGTACAATCACCAGTTTCGCTCCCTGCGTAATAAGACGAATAACTTATCATCTTCCGTCGGAATCGAACTATTGCCGACTACTCCAACTTTCTTGCCTGTTACCCCCAATTCACGGAACTTTACAACACCCTTTACCGCAACTATATTACCAAAACTCAGACCAATCTCAGAAATGACCCCACAACCTTCTTACAGTTCGTCAGTCATAAACGTAGATCCAATTGCTACCCCTTATCGCTTACCTTAAGCTCGTATACCTCATCTGATCCTGTTAGTATTGCTAACCTCTTCGCCACTAACTTCAATCAGTCATTCACTAATGACTCCTTTGTTGCTGACCCGTCATACTTCAATTCCCAACGTAATATTTCCCTCGGGCTTCTTTTCCACAACTGCTTTGATCCGACCTGAATTGAACCAAATTACTGGAACTCAAAGACGAGTTTACACCGGGCCCTGGTGTAGTCCCTGCAATCCTCCTCAAGAAATGCTCATCCATTCTCTCCGCCCCCCTCTCAATGAAAAAAACGATGATGCGGACTACCCCTGTGGGTTTATTTAGGTTGAGTGTACCGACGTACGGCACTGATTCACTAAATTCCAACGATGATGAGAAAAGTCGCAACGCACACTGATGAAAATGTCACTACTTCACCAAGGAAGGGGAAAATAAAACACACAGAGAGTTGATTGGATGTAAATTGTTTTTTTTTTTATTGCGGTGATAATTATTCTTCTATGGTGGACTTATAAATGCACTAAGTCTGTTCACACAAATGTTCCTGAGTGGAAATTAACAGCTTCTTAACTGAAGTAATTGCACATAGATGTGAGTAGACTGAAGTATTAACAAAACCGCACAACACAAGCAGTGAAAATTCTCGATAACTCAGTAACACCCACGAATCGAATGAGATACTTATTGATTGTTAATGTTTCTGATACCGGTTAATCGGGGAATTTATGAGGAGATAATGGTGGTGACTAGGAAGGAGGATCATTGGCACTCGCGTAGGAACTTTATTAGATCTGGTGATGCGCACCGTGTATGAAAACACAAAAAAAAACTCTTCTCGGCTAATGACGAAACTGGACTCTAAGCGCGTGTGTACGCGAGGGGGGTTGCAATCTGACTCGTTATTGGATGTCTCTTTACAGACATCCAACGAAAACGAACCTAAAGTATTCGCCGCCAATGGCGAAGGTCCAAAACAAAAAGGAAAAGAGAAAAATTCATGTAGCAGATCGAATCGGCTGCTACATGTTTGGGCAAGATAAACTGCCGCCATACGCAAGGGATAGATTCTTGATTGACGTGAGTCAATAAAACCCTTGCCGAAAGCAGAAATCTATCTTGGAAAAATGTATCGAACATTGGGCATGGCCGTTGTTAGATCATCTAGCATAAACAAATTTCGGTCTGGTGATTCGATGCATGTTATGTTAGGGATGTGTTTATCCCGTTGAAAAGGCGCTGTCAGGCGAAAGTATCCGCTTGAATGTTTACTTTGTGTAAACTAAAATTGGTTGCCATGACCGATGCTGGTGATCGTTCCAAGAAACGGCAACGGATCATAAAATCGGTCATGCTTAGATCCAAGCAAAATATGCGCGCCTGAAAGGCCAATGTTTGATTTGATCTTCTTTACTTAAGGAAAGATAGATCGTAGACATGCCGTTGGAAATCTGGCTTGCAGCTGTGCAAGCAACCCGAAATAATGCTAGGTCAATGAATGGGTACGAAAATACCACACGGAAAGATCAGCGTGTGTTAGTGGATATGTGCCATCCATTGTTCGGTCGCGGAAGCTCGGTTGATGAATTGATGTCATGGCAAGATGATAATCTTGCCGTGAATTATGCTTTTAGGAATGACCGTGGGGAAGATTTTTGGAAAAACCCCAACAAAAGGTAAGCTGCCTAATATATATTTATGTCGGTTATCGTTGGGGATAACCGAATTAATTCCAGCGAATTGGTTGGCGGTTAATGCCGTAGCAAGGTTGCATAATCTTGCTGAAAATTCGACTTCAAGGTAAACCGCATCGCTGGGAATGGTGGGGATTGAGTGATGCATGGCTCTTCGGGCCCTGAAAATCCCCGCATCACTCCCTCCCCAGTGACGTAGTCACGAAACAGATAAGGCAGATTAGGAGGAGGTTAGTTGGGTATGGGCGCGCGCTTGAGCGCGAGTACGGGGAGGTTGTGCCGGTGGAGTAGGAGTGGTCTCCGTAGTTGGAGGTGATTCTGGAGCGGAAGCTTCCAGAAAACAAGGCTTAAGCCTTTCGACGCTGACCGTGGATCGCTTGCCTCTCATTTCGATCTCGAAGACGCGGTCACTGATGCGGCGGAAGACTTTGAATGGGCCATCATAAGGTGGGTCGAGGGGTTTTTTGACCTTATCCACCCTGACAAAGACCTGCGTGCAGCTGTGCAGTTCAGGGTGGACGAAAAGTTTTTTGGAGCCGTGCCTGGTTACAGGTGTTGCCCTAACCTTACGTAGCAGGTCACGGAGATGTCCCAATTCACGAAGTTGGCCACGCGGTGTTTCGCCATTCAGGAAAAGTTCCCCTGGAAGCAGGAGGTTGGTACCGTAGGTAAGCTCTGCTGCCGAAGCACCCAGGTCCTCTTTAATACTTGTCCTCAGGCCGAGGAGGGCGGTTGGGAGAGCGTCAAACCATTGTGTGTCATTATGACACATGAGTGAGGCTTTAAGAGATCTGTGCCAGCGCTCAATCATCCCATTTGATTACGGGTGGTAGGCGGTGGTACGACTTCTTTGGCAGCCGAGAAGATTTGTTAGCTGCCTAAAAATTGTCGCCTCAAATTGTGGACCTCGGTCCGAAGTTATGGTGGTTGGTACACCGAAGCGTGTGACCCAAGTTGAATAAAAAGCCTTGGCGACTGATTCGGCAGTAACTGCCCGGAGAGGTGTCGCGTCTGGCCATCGCGTGCAGCGATCCATCATAGTGAGGATATAAGAAAATCCTCTTGATGGAGTAAGCGGTCCCACTATGTCTATGTGGACATGGGCGAAGCGTGCCGTGGGAAGCTTGAACTGCGCTGGCTCCAGTACATTATGTCGCGCTACTTTGCAGCGCTGGCACTGGAGACAAGCACGGGCCCAACCGGTGAGATCTTTGTTCATCCGGGGCCAAATGAATTTGCGACGGACAGCAGCGGCTGTTGCTCGGCCGCTGGGGTGGGCTGGGTTGTGGTAAACCTGGAACACGCACTTACGAAGTTTCTCGGGAATGTAAGGTCTAGCGGTTCCAGTGGAGACATCACACAGATTTCGCCCAAAGGGTCGCGAAGGGTAATTTTCTTGAGCTCTAGTGCCGTATCGGCAGTTAGGAGGGACTTGAGCTGTTCGTCCTCCTCTTGAGCTAGGGCAAGATCAGCGTTATTCAAGGCGGAACGCAAGTGAATCGTATCGATCCGAGAAAGGGCGTCCGCCGTGATATTCTGTTTACCGGAGATATGCTTAATCTCCGTAGAATATTGCCCAATGAGGTCTAATTGACGCTCTTGTGGGGGGGGGGGGGGGGGGGGGACCTTCTATTATATGACGGAAGTACTTAACAGCGCTGTAGATCGCGAGTAATTCACGGTCCTAGGCGCTGTAACGTCGCTCAGTGGGACTCAGCTTCCTTGAAAAGAAACCAAGTGGATCCGGTCGGCTTTCAATGTCCTGTTCAAGGACGGCTCCGATTGCGGTATCCGATGCGTCGCATTGGATAGAAAGCGCCGCTCCCTCGAGGGGGTATCGGAGTAAGGTGGCATTTGCCAATTGTTCTTTGGACAGTTGGAATGCTCTATCAGAGACTTCTGTCCAATTAATGGGGCGCTTATCATTGCGCTTAGCTGCTTTTAAAAATTCATTTAAGGGAGCTTGAACTTGGGCAGCGTTCTTCAGTGTTGGACGATAGAAGTTAAGCATGCCCAAAAATCGACGAAGCTCACTCACGTTAGTAGGCCGGGGATACTTCATGAGGGCCTCCACACGGTCTGGTAGTGGGCGAATGCCCTGGTTGTCAACGACGTAACCCAGATAGGTGATTTGCTCCTTGGCGTATTGACACTTATCTGGGTTGATGACAAGACCGAATTCACGGAGGCGCTCTAGGACCTGACGTAAGTGGCGTTTATGTTCGGCGTGGTCTTTGGAGGCGATGAGAATGTCATCAAGATATTCATGGCAGCAATTAAGACCACGTAAAGCCGTGTCGATATAACGCTGGAATGTCTGTGCGGCATTCCTGAGGCCGAAAGTCATCACTTTGAACTCGAAGAGTCCGAAAGGTGTAATGACTGCGGTCTTGGGGATGTCTTCTGGTGCCACCGGAATTTGATGGTATGCCCTGGTGAGATCCAGGGTAGTGAAGACATTGCACCCTCGTAACTTGTACGAAAAATCGTAGAGGTGTGCAATAGGGTATCTGTCCGGGACAGTTGCTGCGTTCAACAGCCTGTAATTGCCACATGGGCGCCACTCACCAGAACGTTTCTTCACCAAGTGAAGTGGGCTTGCCCAGGGACTGTCCGACGGTTGGCAGATACCTAATTCAATCATGTGCTCGAATTCCGCGCGCGCCGCACGTAATTTTTTGGGAGCCAGTCGACGTGGACGCTGGCTCACCGGGGGGCCACGTGTTTCTATGTGTTGAAACACCGTGGCTTTGTGTCGACGCTGGTTAGGTAGATGAATTGTTGTGCTAACAAATTCCTGTACCATGGCTTGAAACGGGTCTGTGCACCCTGTGGCTCTTGAAGTTACCGCTGGAGATGCCGTCATGGGCAAGGGGGGTGCGGTTGGAGCCACTAGTCTGTTATGGGTCGAATCGACCAACAGATTATGTGCACCTAATAGGTCGGAACCTATCAGGGGTTCATTTACGTCCGCAATGACGAAACGCCAAGTGATCGGACGACGAAGACCCAATTGCAGTGTCAGCTTTTTACGTCCGTACGTAAGTATCGGCGTATTATTCGCAGCTGACAATTTAAGTGCGGCAGGCACGCGGTTACGCGGAGCAAACGATCGCGGGAGGACTGAAATATCGGCGCCGGTATCGACAGTAAAAGCGATATTCAGTTTAGAATCCCGGATGGTTAGGCGACTTATCGTATGGGTGCCGGCCGATTGCGCGAGGGGGTCGGTCGGCAAAATTAGTTTAAAGGGCGCCTTTGGGTGGTGGTTGGTTGTGTCCAACCACAAGGCGCCTTGCAATTGAATGCGCGATCACCATATCGTTGGTGATTGGCGCACCAAGGCAGAGTAACGGCATTATCAGATATATTCTGCCTATTGGAATTGCCGTTACGGGGAGGTCGAGCCGGAGCTCGCTGAGAATTGGCCCGGTGAGGGCCATTTTGAGAGTTGTAGGCCCTCTGAGGGGCGTTTTGGGAGTAATTTTGCCGATTAAGAGGGCGGCTCAGCATGGCTCGATTCTGGGTGCTTCGAGGATTGTTTCTCACCTCCGAGCGAAACTGACTTATCTCGCGGAGGAGTGAGGTTTGGAGCGCCCGAAGGTCAGCAGAAGTTAAATGAGGTGGCGAACTTCCCTGACTTATGTTGGGCCTTGCCTCAGGATTCCTCTGTGGGAAATTGGTTGAGGCTGGCCGTCTGTGATGTAATTGGGTTTGAGGAGGATGGTGATCTGGAGCCAAATGAGGAGCAGGGAAAGGCAGAAGAGGGTGCCGTGTAGGCTGGGCGGCGTGTTGAGAAACCACCGCAACCTGGTACGCAGGAGGCTCAGAATACTGATCTGAGCTTTCCATAATTGCGTCCGCAATTTTGGATAAATAGCCCAAACTCTGGTTGGGTTGGGCTATAAGTGGCGAACGGGCATGTTGGGGAAGACACCTCAAAAAGTGAGGCCTTATTAGGTCGTCCCCGATCCTGGTCCCCGCTATAGAGCGTAAATGGGTCAGGAAAAGAGATGGTCTCATCCCAGAAAGGTTGGTTACAGCAGCTAAGCGTTGTTGCCGCACACTTCCGGGCTCGTCCAGAGCGTCGGGTAGAGTCTCAGCAAACCAAAGTTCAGGGTCCTTCTCGTCAACAGGGGGCAGATTAATATTGGCAGGGTTGGGTCGGTTAACGACACTGGGGGCATCGTGAAATGCCAGGGGAGCGGGTTGTGCTGTCGCTTCGTGGTCGGTAGTTTCTTGTGTATCAGGGAAGTCGGCGCTGGAGGCGTCGTAAAACTCGAGGGACTCGAGTTGTTCTTGATCCTCTTGGTGTGGGGCGTTTCGAGTACGGGCCATCGTGTAATGCGTGAGATAGAATTGGGAGGAAAGAGTTAAATCGGGTCTAAATAGCTACGTAGGACGTAGAAATTGGTCGCAAGAGGACGCGAGGAGTTTGGCAGAGCCAAATGGGGCCACGGGGAGTCGAAGTTGGTGTAAGGGTTGAGAAAAAAAGGGCGAAAAGAATCGAAAAGGGGTTCGGTGTACTTGAAAAAGAGTTGAGCGAGTTGTAAGGAGTCGTGTGCGTGCGGAAAGGTTGTGCGCTACTTAATACCCTGAAGGGGCTTACAATATTATCAAATTAGTTGTAATAATTAAGTAATTAATGGAAACATACCATGACATATTTACGGCAATAAAAAAAAATATCATTAAACTTAAAGAATTCCAATAGGGAAATTGTGCTGTCTTTTTAATAACTCACTAATCTATCATTTATGTCGTATGTTTTATGTATCACAAGTATCAGGTTATTTACGTACGACAAAATATGATATGTGTTATATATATCGTTTTTTTTTTTAGAGCAAGGCTTCTTAAATTTTTTATTAATAGTTTCAAATATTGTGGGAGGTTTTGTTATTTGAATTCCTACTATAACAGTATATATATATTTACGTTTATTAATTTCTCTTGATAATGACAGTTGTCTTTCTGAAACATCTTCGTATATTTCATGATATATTTGGAAATAATTTTAGTTTTTATGATTTGAGAAGAAATAGATAGTCGTTAATAGACTACATATAGACTACAAAAAAAAAGAAAAAGAAACGCACTCATACAAATGTACATATTTCCGGACATATGTGCATCCATATAAATATCATTTCTTTCATAAATACGTTACGAATTTTGATTATTGTTTCGGAATTTGTATTGGAATTAACAACTTTTAACTAGATAAGCCAGTTATACTCTTTTCTTACACTGGTAGAATAGTTGCCTTGAACAAGCTGTCTACGTTTACAATAGAAGATCGTTTTAACAAATGAGAACTGTGTGTGAATATTTGCACTTAAAACCGTTAATTAATTTCTGCTTAAAACACAACCTTAATAATTAATTCTATGATTCCATACGTATATTATTTATATCAGCGTATTATTATTTCATTATGTTTCCTTCTTTTTTAACAATATGTATGTTACGTGCCACAGAAAAATATTAAGAGTATTTTTTATCTTGGAAGAAACAAAAAATATGGAACAATTCAAGGTAATAGTGTATACGTAAAAGGCACTTTGTTAATATTAGATGTTCTTGTCTCTTTTAACATGGTTAAGTGGTCTAACAATTAATTGTATGTATACATATTTAAGTATCTGAAGGAAACTGAAGAGACTTTCAAGCGATGCGATATTGATGGCGTTTAACTTACGGATTTTAAATTTAAATTTCGCTCAGAGGGAGCTTACGCCAGAGAACAAAAAATTAAAAAAAAAAACATTTTTGAAATATACCTGGTTATGTTGTTTGGTACTGTTGTTCGGGTCTTCCTGCTTCGGTTGAGTACAGGTGTTCTTTGTCCTGGTGATGTCGGAAGTACTTGCAGTGCACTGTTTGGTGTCACTTTTTGAAGGCACTGGAACGGTCTTTGTGGTGATTGGTAAAGCACTGCCAATGTTTTTAGGAGCACTATGTATCGCCAATGTTTAGAGGTTTGGAGGTTGAGTGTTCGCTTTTTTATAACATAAAAAAGGTCGTCGCGTCACCAATGTGGGTGGTATCTGCTAATACGCCTTCATGGGCATGGGGTTCAGCAACACCGCTACTTAAAATTGAGGACTCCGGTCAAAAGGGTTGTCTCGAAAATCACTTCCCAAACGGAGCGAACATCAGAATAAACAAACACACACTGATTCACGTAAATTATAATTTATTTGATCGTCACGCGCCTTTTACGGTTTGTATAAAGGTTTAAAACAATATCAATTATTCATTTCTGTCAATGGTATTTTTTTGTCCTTTTATTTCCACTAGATCTTAAGTATTATAACTATTCTCACTTCCAGCCGTACCGGAGAGAACTCCACATTTGTATACTCTATAGTTCCGAGTGCCAGGAAAAACGGAATGGCTAATTTAAAAATGCACAAACCCGAAAAGGATGTTATCAGTATAATTTCAACGACTCCGTGGTTATAGGTTTCGCGATTCAAACCTGACTCCGACTCCTGCGTATGCCTTGGCGTATAATATCTGACTGGTTTTCATTCGCTGTCGACAGAAAGACATCGCAAAGAAAACCGTAAAAAGGGGAGGAGCTGCACGATCAACTCGAGGCAGTCAATCGTGATTGGACCGGGGAATAGGCATACATTTCGCATGTATGTGTATGCATCGCATACGATCGTCCGGTGATCGAGGATGGATGCCAGCGTCGCAACTGCATCTCTCACGTATACCAACAATGCATGGCCTGCGGCTGTGTACACAATTGATTGTGTAATACTTGCCGGCAACCGAACCATCTGGGGTAATAGCAACACGAGCCGAAGATCTGGTCACCCTAGGAGAGGCCATAAATCAACATTTGGGTTGATGGGTGTGAAATTTCCCAGGTCCGCCGACGGTTGGCGGCCGTTAATATGGAATTGGATATGCCATAAACAATCTGTGGTGCAAATGCTATGATTTGGTATTGCAACGAATATAGGGTGCAGCCATTGCCAGATGTTAAAAGTAAACACTTGATGGCTGCATCCAATTCGTTGTTTGTTTGCGGTCCCTGATCGGTGGAGACCGATAATAGGAAACTAGCTATTGCTAGTAATTAGTGAAATGTTTGCTTTGCATCAGCCGAAACATTGTCGGCGATGGCAAACTGATGGGACCTGGTAGCCGCATACTAGGGGTGCCATGGACATACAAAAAAAACGAGTAATCAATGAACTCCGTGTTGATTTTGTTTCCATGGCATAAGGCTATGGGAACGAGATGCACTGGGTGCAATGCATGCCCGAGGATGAAATTTTCGATGCCACGGCTAGGTGATAATCTTTGCCGTGAACTTAATGTTTTCAGGTATGGTAATGCATGCCCGAGGATGAAATTTTCGATGCCACGGCTAGGTGATAATCTTTGCCGTGGACTTAATGTTTTCAGGTATGGTGGTGGAGAAAAAGGGGTTTGGAGAAAACCCCCAAAGAAAGGTAAGCTGCCTAATATATATTTATGTCGGTTATCCTTGGGGATAACCGAATTAATTCCAGCGAATTGGTTGGCGGTTAATGCCGTAGCAAGGTTGCATAACCTTGCTGAAAATTCGACTTCAAGGTAAGTCGCATCGCTGGGAATGGTGAGGATCGAGCGATGCATGGCTCTTCGGGCCCTGAAAAGCCCCCCCCCCCCCCTCGTTAAACTGTCCCACCTACCCAAGATTCTCGAAAGCATTCCATACGAATTTCTTATTTTTCGTTGCAAATCATTTATTTCATGAAAGCAACATGATTTTATAAATGGCCGATCAACTACAACCAACCTCGCTGAGTTCACTTCCTTTACACTCTCAGCACTAGACACGGTAACCAGGTCGATATGGTCCCGGCCGGCCTCAGTAAAGCATCCGACAAAATCTCCCACAACCTAATCCTCTTCAAATTATCCGCCCTCGACTTCGAACCTGGATTGCTGAAATAGATTCCTTCCTCTCTAAAGGATAGACTTTATTCCGTTCGGTTCAGGTCCACCATATCCAACCCCTTCCTCGCCGCGTCTGGGGTCCCCCAAGGTAGCCACCTGGATGCTCTCCTATTTATACTTGCCACTAATGGCATCGATAAGATGATTCAGAATTCCAGCTTGTCCCTATACGCTGATGGTACCAAGTTATACAAGATCATCGAGTCACCTCCTGATTTTGCACTGCTGCAATCAGACCTTGACAACTTCTCGACTTGGTGCGTCAAAAATTGCATTGTACTTAATTCGGATTCGCAAAACGTTGGTCTAAGGAATACTCGGACCCTTACGTTACTCGATCCATCTACCTTACCCTCGTCTGTCCACTGCTTGAATATGCTAGCCAGGTATCGTCTCCTTATCACAAAATCCATATCTGTAGAATCGAAAGTACCCAACGTCGCTTCCTTCGGTTCGCTCTCCGAGGGCTAGGATGGCCAAACTCCTTAATTCTTCCCCCGTACATGAACCGCCTCTAGTTAATCAATGATGAGCGCAGAGTCGTGGTTAACATAATGCTCATTCACCGGGTCCTCTCCGGCTCGGTCGACTGCGTCTACTTCCTTAACTTAATTCCTCTAAACACAAGTACTCGAATATACCCACAATCCCCGCCTTCTTAAGCAATCTTAAGCGGCGCTTCTACACTTTACTATAACCTGCCCCCTCTGCTCGCCCTTACTCCTGTCTTCTTAATTTGTCCTGGTTACCTTAGATTAAGCTTAGTTAAGATAGTTCTTAAGTTATCTAGTTTGTAACTTATATATACTTTAGTTGTAGGTAATTATATTGCATGAATTAAGCCAATCAATTGGGTGGTACTACTAATGGGGTAGTACCCACTAAACTAAACTTCAAACTAATTCAAAGACTTGGCCGTCAGCGAAACAAAAGCAAAAACACCAGCAATCCGGCACAGGTCCTCGATAAATTCATTGCCCGAATTGACATAAAAAACAAGAACTGCAAAAACAAATGGAAGTAATTCTTGAATTAAAAAGGAAGTCGAGCCAGAACGAGCGTAAACAGAAAAAAGAACAACAGCTGCGACAAGAAAAAAGCAAAAAGGACAACAGCTGCGGCAAGAAAAATGCAAAAAGGACAACAGCGACCATCGAAGATGAATAAAACAGAACAAGTAAAAGAACCTCAACAGCAGGTACCACATCAACAGCAAGAAACACACCGAGAGCAGGAACCGCATCAACAGTAGCCAGTCAGTAAAAAGGACAAAGTACAGCATATTATCATCAGCTATATGAAGTCAAAGGATCTCATAAAATTGGGTGAGTTGACTTGTTGACATTTTTAAATGAAGCGAATTAATAATGTAAAAATCTACATTGAGTAAAGCGGAAAGAGAGTACTGCACGTACACCCCAATTTTACATAAACCCAAATAACCCAAAAACCGTGCGAGTTTTAGTAAACTATTGTTTTATTTTTCTGATAGGCAATAATAGGAGTCACCGGGAATAAGTTCCGAAGTTTTTTAGTTCTATGATGAAACGGGTATTAGTACAGAGCTGTACGAGGGTTGCCTCTTATGTTTCGGGATTTGGCAACCCTAGTGTTGCAATCCGGCAATTGACAGCTCTGTCGTAAAGTTGGACATTTTTGAGGTTATACGCACTCAGAACGTTTTGACATACGAGCGCTATTTGTGTTGTTTACAGTAACTTAAAAGATTTATCTCGGCCCAAAAATGGAATTAAATCGTCAACATTTTCGTGCGATTATTATTTACAACTTTCGGCGTGGATTAACTCAGCAACAGTGCATGGATGAACTTAATTCAAGTTTTGGCGATGAAGCTCCATCAAGGACCAGTGTTTATCGATGGTATGGTGAATTCAATCGTGGTCGTAGTTCACTCCAAGATGAATTTCGTGAAGGTCGTCCAAAATCAGTTGTTGTTCCGAAAACCATTGATGCTGTGCGCGAACTGATATTGGAAGATCGTCATGTGACCTATCGTGAGATTGAGACAACCTTAGGCGTTAGTGGGACCAGCATACATTCAATATTGCATAAACATTTGACTGTCAAAAAAATTTGTTCGCGGTGGATCCCACACAATTTGTCAATCGCTCAAAAAAAGGCTCGTGTCAATTTGTCGAAAGAAATGCTCAAAAAATACGGTCGCGGTGTTTCGAAACACGTCTATGACATCGTGACAGGTGATGAATCGTGGATTTACGCGTATGAGCCCGAAAGTAAACAGCAGTCGACTGTCGGGGTGTTTCAAGATGAGCCAAATCCAACAAAAGTTGTTCGCGTACGAAGCACTTACAAGCAAATGGTCCCCTGTTTTTTCTGAAAAACTGGACATGTCGCAACCGTACCACTAGAACAGCGCAGAGCAGTCAATTCTGAGTGGTACACAACCGTTTGTTTCCCAGTTGTCTTCCAAGAAATCAGGAAAACCAACCGCCGAAGACGGATCACTCTTCACCACAACAATGCGAGCTCTCACACATCGGCTGCGACAACTGCATTTTTGAGCACCCAAAACATCGATTTGATGGGTCATCCGCCGTATAGTCCTGACTTGGCACCGAATGACTTCTTTTTATTCCCGTACGTAAAAAACAAACTGAGAGGTCAACTTTTTTCGACACCTGGAGAAGCGGTTGCTGCATTCAGAATGCATGTGTTGGAGATACCTCAATCAGAGTGGCAAAAGTGCTTCGACAATTGGTTCAAACGCATGCAAAAGTGTATAGATCTTCATGGGGAATATTTTGAAAAACAATAAAGTGATTTTCGATGATCAATATTTGTTTTTGTTCTCTAATCCCGAAATATAAAAGGCCACCCTCGTACGTGCCATTAAGAGATGAACCCCAAATTGATGGGGAATACGAAACTGGAAAAACGTTATTCAATCCAAAACATCGAGTTTTCAAAAAACAAACACGCGCTGATTGAAAGCTAACAAATGCTTGTATCTCCTATTCAATTACCTGGATAAATTTGTTTTACCCTGCTTGCTTTTTTTCTTATTGTTATATATTTTTTATTATGTTCAAAACGTGTCATCTCAATATCTTTAATAAAACTTATAAAACTAATAAAACTTAAACACTGAAAAATTGAAAAAAAATCAGGGCTCACTATTATAATTTCTGTAAGACGTTTTGACGATACCCCCTCACTCTTGTGAAAGGCATGTTATTTCACCACTGAAGAACAATGGTACACGAGAACAATCGTCGTGTTCAAATGGTATGCAAGGCGAGTTTGGGTCGGCCCAAATGTACACACTCTCTCTCTCTCTCTCTCTCTCGCACACACACACCCGCACACGCACACGCACACACACACGCACGCACACACACACACACACATGCGCGCACACACACGCACGCACACGCCCACACACACACACACACACGTACACATCTCTCGGATAGAAGACTGCTCGATGACACAGATGAGGGACCACACAAATATAAAATAACAGAGGGTGTGCCTCAGGGATCTGTATTAGGTCCGCTGTTATGGAATATCATGTATGATGGTGTGCTCAGAGTCAATGTACCAGAAGGGGTTAGAATCATTGGGTACGCAGATGATTTCGCAATAGTAGCTGGCGCTAAACATCTACATGACCTAGAGAATATTTGCTCCCAAGCAATCCAGAGCATTAAATCCTGGCTAGATATGGCCGGACTGAAACTAGCTGGACATAAGACGGAGGCAGTTTTAATAAGCAGCCGCAAGAAAGTTGAACACCTTGATTTGGGAATAGAAGGACAAATAATCAGACCCAGTCCCTATATTAAATAGCTTGGTGTTATACTCGACAACAGGTTGAGCTTCAAGGAACACCTGAGGAAAACGAGTGAAAAAACGGCAAGAGAATCCAAAGTTTTGGTGAGACTGCTACCTAATGTTGGAGGACCCCAGCCCCACATAAGGAAACTCATAACCAGTGTCAACACCTCCACTATAATGTATGCAGCTCACATATGGGCAGGAGCCGCACAGTATAAGTCATACATGGGGGAGTGAACTCAGCGCATAGACTGGCATCACTAAGAGTATGCTGTGCATTTCGAACGGTATCCGAAGATGCCATAAATGTTTTGGCCGCGAGGACACCACTTGACACTGCAGCTAAAGAAAATGCTGTATTGCATAAAGTGTCCCACGAGAATCGTCGGAGAATGCGGGCACAATTAGAGCTCTCAAGCCTAAGAGAATGGCAACGAAGGTGGGATTCTTCCACCAAAGGAAGATGGACCCACACCATGATACCTGACATAGGAACATGGGTGAAAAGAAAACATGGCGATCTGAATTACTACTTGACACAGCTAATACCGAGACATGGATGCTTCCGGCAATACACAAGTATAAGCATGTGAATCACCTATACTGCTTGTATTGTGAAGGCAAAATAGAAAAATGGGGAACACGTACTCACAGAGTGCGTGAGATTCGAGACCGCACAAACGATTTTGGAGACACACACGAGACGGACAGTTACTCCGCCTGGAGTAATAGAATACATGCTTAGTCCAAAACAGGCATGGTCCGTAACCAATGGTATTCTCTGTGAAATGATGCAGCAGCTGCATCCGCCTCGCGATGGAATCTCTAAAATAATGTTCCGCGGGGATCAACGGGAATATTTGCCTGGCGGGAGGTGGTTTTAGTAGGTAAAAACCCGGCATGCCTCTGGATCGGCCCAGAGGTATATTTTGGAGATTTCCACCGCTCTACCACAAAAAAAAAAAATCAAAACACACATACACACCGACCAAATCCCAGATTATCAGACACTGAAGACGTATTCTGCGTTTACTACCGCACTCAAGACCTACCGGTTTTATATGATTTCCTTCGCACCATCCCTCCGTACAACTAGTAAGAGACCACATGAACTAACTCTGTAGACACTATACTTAAACAACTCTCCTTTTTTTCGATGATGAACGCATTTGTCTTTGTCTCGCTTAAATCGGCCTCTCGACACTCTCTTTTTTTTACCCCATTTGAGGTCAATTTTAGGGCTCCCTAGAGTGACGTAAGTTGACCTTCTTTGATAGAAAATGGGACAATAATTTAAAATTTAAATTGTAAGAAAAGTAAATAAATTTGTGTTTATCAAAGGTGCTCATGTTTTTCAGGGGAAGTTGTTTCAGGTAGCACAGATCACTTCCCCCATCAGTGGTAAGCTTGCTCGAGGCCAATCCCCCTTCGTTTAGGTTCGCGAAAGCTATTTCCCCACACCGGTGGTAAGGGATGCCTTCGGAGGGAAAGGAAAAAAAAATAGCTACCACGGCACATCAAGCCCGTGGCGCGCTGTAGGATCGGCGAAGACGTTCCTCTATATTGGTGCTGGTGGGTTTCTTTAATGTCCAGCTATCCTTTGACGAGCTGGTGCTGGAAGTTAATTTCATTTCTTTACACATCGTTAAATTTGTGGGCCTGTTGATAACTAGCTGTCCGTTTTAAGTTAATTTACCAACAACGGCATTCATAGACCACAACTTTATGGCGGTTCTTGGATCATCGTAAAATAAATAATTATTCAAAGTAATGAAATTTCAAAAAACTGTTCGCACTGAGAGCCTATTTGGAATTCACATCAACGACGTTGGGCTGCCGTCAAGAATCATTTTGTCGTGTAAAGTAGAGAGTTGTCTCTGATACTATTACTACTATTTATTGGCCTATAGGAATCTCGAAGTTTATAATCTCTGCGACTCGACTGTGCCATCGCTCCCTGTCCTGTGCACTTTCCCTCCACACTTGACCATCCGATCTGATTTCCTCCCATCATGTCGCGGCCATCCTGCCGGACTCTTCCCCGTTAGTCTGTGGGAGTACGACAAATATTATGCCGGACACGGGTACACGGTTCACTTCACTCCCCATCACTAAGCGATAGTTCCGTCGATTGTTACGCTGAACACTAAAAGGAATCTGTCCGCAGGAAATTGTCACCAGAAACAAGCGAACACACGGATGGTAGTCCCAGGAATAAAACGCACTGAATACCATTTTATTATTTTTTGTTTGTTTTTAATTTAAAAGTAGATTAGTCAAATCAATTGAAAGTACACCATTTGCAAGGAGCAACTTGCGGAGGACATTTATTCGTAAACATAAACGGAAATTAGGAAACACTCCACTGACACTGTTTATGGTTATTCTTCTATTACACCAATTTACTTTAAATGAGACATATACGTTTAGATTTGCTTAATATTTAATGTACCCGTTTGGATACTTGGGTATATCCACGACACTGATAATTGGTTTTTACGTTGACGGCATTATTAAACTTAAAACTGATTGACGATCCGCTGATCGGTAGAACACGCACGAACGGTACCGTGGCGTACACACCGTACCGGGCGCACGGTACGGCGAATGGAGAACGCGACTGACTCCTTCGGTGGTCGGATTTGGACTCAGCGATATCTTGCTCGTTCAGAGCTCACTCGCTCATCGTGATCATGGTGGTATGTGTGCCTAGAACAAAGAAAGACATAAAGTGCATTCCTAGGATACGATTTCGGTAAAGCAAATAAAACCGGAATCGTCGGATGCCAATGGAATCTTTGTTGGAACATGTGCGGCTAAACAAAGAGACGACGATCCGATGTGAAAATGTGCTAATTGGTTGGGAGACGAAACAAATCCCTTGCTTGCATTTGTATATGCTGTGTCATTCGTTTTATGGCGACGAACAAAATTGAAGATTGTTTGTCTATTGATGGTGAATCGCCGGTCGGCTTGCTGCACCTGTAAAAACAAGCCGCCCGACGTTGCATTTCAATAGATAACAATGGGTGCCGAATGTTATGTATTTAGGATGCATATGCACATTACGGAACTATTTTTCAGAATTTCAGATAATGCTTGAAATGCTTGTACAAATGCAAATGCATTGGCGGGAAACAATGGGAGTAATGGAATTCCTAAAAAGGTCATGGAGAATTCTTACAGAAAATTGTATGCGAAGGGATGCATGAAGGTAAGTTTTCTTAACAGGAAATTTAAGATCATGGGTTTGATTCCTTACATGCGTGCAGCGTTTTTGTGTGCCGAATGCGATTGCATTGGCGAAATTATATGGGAAGATGGGTGTTATGGGGGTTTTTAAGGAAAGCGTATCGTTGGGTTTGGCGGGACCGCCACAAGTCTACCGGCAAGAATTCTACGCACGGTTCTCTCGTTGCCCATTCTTGCTATATGTTCGGCCCATTTGGAATGATCGAGCCAGAAATGTTCGCTCATCATCTACCTGATCGCTAGTAATACGTAAATCAATTTAGGCGCAAAATGTCTATCAGAAATAAAGATTCTCAGTTTAAAAATTAAATAATATTTGAACAGTGGCAGAGGATTTTGCTTATTTTGAAATTTATTTGAAAAAAAAAATTGATGCAGATGTCGATTTAATTCATCGTTTATCATTAACCGCTATACTTCAGGTTTATTTATTTATATATTTGTCATATTTAGTTTACATCGTTGACAGATTATAGAGGTCAAATGTTGCATATTATTCTCACTACATTACATTAATCGAACTCGAAAACCGGTGTCGTTGCCGCTGTATGTGCCGTAGCACCTTCTTGTAGGAAAACTTTTGATTCATTTTTAAATACCAGTTAGAATTCAACAAACGATATTAAAATGAGTACAGAATATACTTTGCCTGGCGATGTTAAAGTAAATTAGTTACGACTCTACGTTCTTCACTTTTGTCCACTCTATGATGGGGACAATACCAAGCGATGCAAAAATAAATTAGTAAAAATTAGTCAAATTTAGTAATGTTTCAGGGGAGTAAACGAAGATTGGAAAAGTAATAGATACTTGTGGAGCGGTTGGGTAATTTTTTACGCTCACATATCAATTTGTTTGCGCCTTAAATCAAAAACACACACTTCATCAGGGGCACATTTGTTTTGTGGTTTAGTCGGTTTTCATTCGTAGCTGAACGCAGGTTCACCTCATGTTACTTGTTATTATGGCGGGTTGGCAATAAAATAACTATTTATTACTCTTGAACTTCATGAAAAAAAATATTTTTATAGTGTAACAACGTTGCTCACAGTAGAATAAGAATGTTGATAAAACTACTTAGAAAAAATATAAACTTTGTCGCAATACTAAATTTTTCAGTAGGTATTACGAGTAAGAACTTTTAATCTTCAACACATCTATGTGCGGCGTATGATCAATCCATTAGTCGCAAAAACCTTAGAGTTGAGACCAAATCTACAATGTGTTACCAGTTTCCTGAAGTTTCCCCTTTCCCATCAAACCATACCACATATAAATGAATCTTCAGCACATAAAAAGCCATTAACCACATAAAAAGCCAGTTACAAAAAGTAACGTTTAATTCACGTTACTAGCCGACTGATTGCCTAATAGCACACCAGTAAAACCAATTTCCTATAAGAACACTCGGTAGCGGGCTCTAGATCTCATGTGGCAATTTATTGCATCCCAAACGTTCTAAAAAGCAATAACTTCCAACCAACTTACATGTCCTTTAACCGCAGTTGTCTCACAAGTTAAACCATTTAAATTCTATATCACGTCATCGCCCTTGATTATCTGTGAAATTCGATTTCCTTTTGCGAAACGAGCAAGTTTCCGTGGACATCATATTTTTACCATAATTCGCAAACAATTTTTGGTGACCAAGAAAATCAAAATCGTAGTGGGTACATATATATGGATGCCAACCGCATCGAAATACCATTCGCCTTGCCTTTCACCCCACGTTGTGTCCATTCTCAGCGTAACCACCAACCGAAAACCGAAAACCATAGACATATATCAGGCTTAAGTAACTGATCCGAAACCAATTTATTTACTTCTGCATTTGTGACAATATCTTGCTGTACATTTTTATTTTTCGTCCTTCACTAAAAGAAAACGTGCATAGAAATGATTTCTCAGTGCTTAAACTGACCATGAATAAGGATGCTGTTGCTGTCGATACTGTTAGCTATACGCCTACCAGAAGTCCGAGGGAAAGGAAATAATATTAAGGAATATTTGTTCAGAGCCGGAAGCCGGGATATCGTTTCCCGGGAAGAAAGACAATTTAAAAAAATGAACAAAGTGAATGAAATGGACCAAAGCAGAAAAGCAGGAATACAAATAAAAAGGAAAGACATTACAGTGGCTAAAAGTAAAGTTATGTTATAAATGAAAACAAGAAATACACGAAAATAAGGACAAAGCTCTCGGAAGCACAAGAACGAAATCCTTGATATTAAAACAAATCAAACGGCGGAAAACCGTATGCAACCCTTGACATGTGTGTAGCCGATCAGGATATGGTTGCTATTGAAGGCACTAGTCCAAGACAATGTCAATTTTGTACCAAAGTGCCATTTACCATCTGCCAAATGTGTCCAATCCAACGCAAGGACTTCCACACACAACTTGTAATGTGGCCCATTCAAAATACCACAGTAAATGTTATAAGCTATCGACCGAAAAGACATTGCCCTTAATGGACGCTTCCGGTCTTTATTCTCGACACTGTAATAGGTGATGTCCAATACGTGAAGTTAAAGTATCCCATCGGGTATAATGGGGATTTATTGGGCCTTAAAAGTAAGAATAGTCAAGGAGTCAGGGCATCATTTTGTATGTCGGTGGATCCAAGAGAAATAAAAACGACTTAGAGAAATACAACGCGGTCATTCACAGCTATTATAACCTGCAATTGCTGGCGTGGTGACCCGAACACATTGTAAATCCATGCGACAGTTTGATATTGGACATGTTGACAAGACCTGGCGCTTTTTTGGTACAAACATTGTGAGAAAGGATGTACTGATGCAAGTATTCATTCAAACAACTCAACTTTTAGAAAAGACTAAACGATCTAAGGAGACGTTTTTTGTAAAAATAAAAACATTTACGTAGCTCACCTCAACACAAAGGAAAGAGAAAGAGCAGACAATAAGCCAGTTTATTCATGACTTACGCTATGAAGGATCTGTTGAACTGTTTTATGGCATCAAGTTTATTGCAACCACCAAATATATTGTACGAGTGTGGACCAGTATCATCTAGATGTATATTTCGCCATTCTCTCATTGTGTTTTCTATTTCTACCAGTCTCCCAAGGAGTAATCTCTAATATTATAAGAGTATTTAAAGCCCCTTGGCTCGCGTAAATTACAAAATAAATGGCATTGTTAGTCTCGGGAACAAAGGAGAATCTTCCTGAATCATAAAATGTTGCAATCGTTTTAAATAAAGTTATGGAAGAAACATCTATTTCATTCCCGTCATTCTATCTACTTTATTGATTTTGTTTTTCTTTTTCTTAATAAGTTTGGGTATGTTTATTCTTTTATAGATACCTATTTATCTTATAAACATGTATATTGTTTACAAATATTGTATTTAATGTATTGTATATATCTTATATAAACGCCATTTAATATTGTTATATAATTTATAACATTGTTATGTAGACGTATATTGATGCAAGTTTTTTAGAACCTGTTACACAGTAGATCCACCTCTTCCAACACACATATAAAATATTGTAGGGCTCCACGAACGCCTACCATTTCCCTCCCACATATATATTACGCCCTACAATATCATTCATCCATATGCCCAAATAAACGTTGAAGCCAACGTCAAACGTTCAGTTGTCGCATATTGATTCTATTCCTAAAATCCAAAAAAATAAAAACGACCACTTGTTAAATGAACCAAATGTTCCTTTGGTACGCATACTCGCAAAATTCCCAACATTCTAAATTCAAACTAAATGTCCGGATCGGATTTCCCATCTGTGACCAAATATTATTAATAATTATAAAATGCGCCTCTGCAATTTTATGGTTCTCTAAGAATTTGCTTACACAAATTCGATTCCATAAACCCAAAATCCATGATCACCCTTTCAATAAAACAAAATTGAAGACAAACTAATTGCGCTAAAAAATGTATCTATATTTCTATTTATTGGCCCGTAGGAACCCGAAAGTTCATGACCTCACCGACTCGACTGCGCCATTGTTCCCTGTCCCGTTCGCACTCCTTCCACGTTCGACCATCTGATCCGATCTCCTCGAGGTCCAATCTAACATTGTCCGCTCATCTCCGTCGCGGCCGCCCTGCCGGTCTCTTTCCCGTTGGCTTACCGTCAAGAATTCTATGCACAGTCCTATCGTTGCCCATTCGCGCCACGTGCCGGGCCCACCTTAATCTTCGCGACTTGATTACTTTCACTATTGTGGGTTCGCGGTATAGCTTGTGGGGAGGAAGTATTGTGCCTGGTACGGACACTCCGTTCACTTCCTCCTCCATCATAATTAATTGTTCCCTCGAGCACTACATGATTAAGACGAAGCAAAGAAAACGCCAAACACCGGACAAGTAAAAATATAAAACACAGGATTTCTATTGTTTATTTTTGTTTATTTTACGTAGCACTACGTGAACATTACAATGTGAAGTCAATAAAAACGCAATCTTCGAAGACTGCAGCGAATGTACTATTCGATACGGCGGTTGCAAACACTACACTGTACGCGGGAAATGCGAGTTATGTCTATGATGCACATAATTGTTACTTATTTTCTTGTTCAAACTTTTACATACACGCGACTCGTGGATTTTCGCGTCTCCGTGCGCACCGGAGAGCGGAAGTCAGAAACGACAATGGCGGTCGGCGGATGTAAATCGACTCAACGATATTTAATCGTTTGTGGTCAGTTTTTGCTGGTGAATGTGTGTGGTCGTACGCATCACCGTTCTCAACGATGCGTTTAGTCAAGGATAAACTGAACCTGAAACGAGGAAAAAAAAGAAGAATGGTGAAACGACCTACGGCATCTTTCGATAATGAGGATCAGCTGTCTAAATAGCAGCCGCTCATTAGATGCTAAAAGAGATTGCGATAATTCATACAATAGAGATCGTATATCGTCTCTCTGCCGACTGGGAGAATCGGATTCTGTTCTTTGTATATGTTTATGCTATTGAATCCAATCCGACGGCAAAACTGGTGTCGGTGATTGTTTGAAGATTCAAAGAAAGAAATATTTCCGCGAGAAGTGCTTGCAACTGAATCAATAGTTGCAAGTCTTCGGAAGGTAATTTAGATGGATACACAATGACGGTTGTGTCCACCAAATGTGTCAATTATGCATGACATCTATGGCGACGGCTGGATCGAATTAACGTGTGAATATCTACACTAATTGGAAATTCGGTTTTTGGGTCGCTAATGCAGATATGCATTGATAATGTAAGAATGCCCTTGTAGATGCAATTCTTTTTAGGAATTTTATGTAATGCTTGTATGCATTAATGTCCTTGGAAAAGGAAATACTTTCAGGTGCCAATGCGATTGTATTGATATTTGATGCCTGCGCACTTCTCCACTATATGTGTCTCTGTGTTGGCATCCTTTTCTAATAAAGATTGCGACACCTCCCGCTTGAGAGTAGTTAGGTCGATCTCTTCGTATAATATCGTCGTTTTTTGTGCCCTGTTTTATCCCTCTCGCTTAACTTAGTTTCCCCAGCGAGAAGCACATCAGGGTTTTCGTCTTACAACAGGTTAAAAGATTGGAATATAGAGTGAATTTACATTCACGACAAGAGCTTTAATTGATCTTTTGGTTAGAGGGTTTATATCAATTTTTTATTTAGACTGGGCAAGTGCGAGTAGATCTCTTTTATTTGACTTTACAGCTGTGTCATCTGTCTCTGCAGATTGGGCAGATTGTCTGCTTGTGATGTTGTTTCAGTCTGTGTGGGAGTATTTATGACTACCAGTGTTGTAGCCTGTTTGTTTGTTCTCCCCCGGCCTCCATGTTTTTTTTTTTTTTTTTTTTTTTTAGACTTCTCTCGGGAGATAGCGCGAGATGCCATCAAATAACTGTTGCAGTTCTTTTTGAACAGTTGTAGGTTGTAACGCTCCGAGAACACTCGCGTGGGAAGGGAGTTCCACAGCTTTCCCCGCTCTGTACCGGAACGAGTTCTGATGCAGGGATGTTCCCGCCGTCGGGAGATGAACCACAAACGGGTGCAATCCGTCGGATTTGGAGCGCATATAAGCCAAATTGCGTGGAACAATACCAAGAATCTCCGAAGAACAGCGCCCGTGATAATATCTGTAAAATAGAGAGAGGTCGCCTACGCGCCTTCGATGTGATAGCGACTGTAGTCCAGACGTCAGCGCCGAGTCTCCGATCAGGCGGATCGCTCGCCTCTGTATGCTCTCAAGTAGGTCGAGGGTATGTTTAGAGCCGAGCTCCAAACATGAGAGCAATATTCGAGCGCGTGTCTAATTTGGGATTTATATAGGAGAAGAAGTTGGGCCGGAGTAAAATATTGCTTGGCTCTAAAAAGATAACTCAGTTTTCCTGAGGCTGACCTGGCGATACTCGACACGTGCTTATGCCATGATACATTCCCACAGACCGTGATGCCGAGCAATTTCAAACTTTCCTCAGCCTCGAGGGGCCGGCCGTTCATCATCAGCTGCGGAACCGATGATCCACTTTTCTCTGTGAATGTTGTATATTGTGTCTTCGCTGCATTGAAGTCGACGAGATTGGCCCTTCCCCACTGCAGGACCCTATCTAGATTCTGAGTCAGAGAGTCAATCTGTCTGTATCTCAGCTGATCCGACGCAAATGCACTAATCGGCCGAACACTCGAAAAGGAGGAAACAAGCGTACTATCATCCGCAAAACTGAACATTTTGTTATCTGCTGCCTCCAACAAATGGTTTATGTGAAGCAAGAACAAGGTTGGAGCCAAAATAGAACTCTGGGGCACCCCTGAATTAACAGGATACACGTCCCAACACTCGCCGTCCACAACAACCCGGATCGATCGATTCTCAAGGAAGCTTTTCGTCCAGTCGCAAAGCTGTTGGGAAAGTCCATATGAACGAAGTTTGCTCAGCAACGCCCCATGCCTAACGCGGTCAAAAGCCTTGGAGATATCTAATGCGACCGCCCCTGATTCACCATGCCGTTCAATCGCAGATGTCCATATATCGGTTATAAGTGTCAAAAGGTCTCCTGTGGGCCGCCTGCCACGGAATCGACATTGACGATCATTCAGAAGTCCGTTGCACTCCAAATACTTAACTAACTCTGTATTGATGACTTTCTCCATTACCTTAGGTAAAATAGACAGTAATGCTATCGGACGGTAATTTTGTGGGAGACACTTTTTTTCTGTCTTTGGGATTGGCTGAACTCGAGCGATTTTCCAGGAGGCAAGAACCGGCGATAGTTTTGGAGCACAGTTCTTAATGACTATTGCTGGTATTCCGTCCGGGCCGGTTGCCTTCCTGCAATGCAGTTCACGTAGAATGCGTTGAATAGTGCGCGGACGAAATCTCATATCCCGCATCGAAGACCGTACCGGCGAGATCACAGGTGGGTCCAAAAGGCCGGGGTCGAGGTTTGAATTCGCGGAAAATAAATTCGCGAACACATTAGCCAATAGGACCGCTGTGATGTTACGGCCATTGTTGTTGTTCGAGTTGTCTCTGTTTTTTTTGCCGGGTCACACATCTCGACATTAATTCTCAGAATTTAAGACATCCTCAATAGTTAGCGGGATAACCCTCATTCCGATACACTGCAGGCTTTAGAAGAGTTTCGTATTCCAGCCTTTCCTTCCCCGAAGGGCATTCTTCTGACAAGAAAGAAGGGTAGCTAACGGTTTTCTCTTCTTGCCTTGGTTGTGGTGAACGATTTTACCGCGATGTTGTAGCCGTCTCCTTGTCCTTAAAAGGACGAGGGTCTCATTAATAGACCGCTCCTGAGAAGGCTCGTTGCGGACGCCACCGTGCTTCCTCAGACTTGAGGGAAGAGTGACGACCGATTGTTCGAGTTAAATAAAAGACCTTTTATTTTTAAATACTGTACACCTTTATTCAAAAGCTTGGATAACTTTAGTTTGTCTCCTGGGAGTGTCTTTTAACAACAGATTTTCTTAATTTAAACTCGCCTAGGGGGTTTCTCTTGCAGTGATTAATTTAATGGATTTATTAACGTCCTTGCGCTTCACACTCCAATCGAGACTGATCCTCGAATACAAAAATCGTCACCCTTTTATACAAAATCTTATCGGGATTTTTTTATCGCGGATGCACCGAAATGCAAGCAGAATCTTGAAAATGTACTTCGGCTGGAGTCGAGCAGTAGGAAGTTGCGTTAGGAATTTGGTAAAGAGAATTCCTGGAAATTTGGGATATGGGTATGGTGATTGAACATCTGGTTCAACCTACCATGCGTTTGTTTCAGTTTGGGGATTATGGGGAATTGGGTGTATGGCGATAAACGAACATTTGATTCGTTTAACCTGCACTGGAACTCGGCTGGCGCCGATTACGAGCCAATCAGCTTACACCCCCGCAAAATATTAATTTTAATATCAATTGCTTAACGAGCAATATATTGTTATTTTTGTTTTTAACGCTTGCGACAGAGGTGATATATTTTGAGACATCACTGAAGTGGCTTTTTATGGACTTTTATTTTTATTTGATTTTATGCACTGTAGCTTTTGTGTTACTTTTATCCACTTAGTTTCAATTGTTAAATGTTCACCTTTATTATATGTTTTGTTTGTTTGTTTTTGATGTCCATCGTTTTTGTGCGTCGTACGTCAATCATATTTGACATTTGTGAACTAAACTGCTGTAGTATACAAACAGACAAGCAATGGGGCGCTATGGGTCCAATTTTTTTTATTTAGTAAAAAAGTAATTCAAAACAAAATTAGATTTAAACACTCACAACTCACAAAAGCAACTTTTTAATTTAACTCAATCGCCGAATTGAAAACAGATCCGCATTCGGTCACTGCGTATCCAACTGTGGTTCATCTATGTAAACATGCCTTAGAATGTGCTTACAGCTAGGCCGGCTTGTCCTAGAAGCGAGTGCAGGCTGAATGGTAGGTGGGCTCCAATAGGCTTGTGGATCAATGAAATGCTCCACCGTCAAGCTATAGGCTTGGCCATCTTTCGGGCTTCGCTGATGGACCGTTCCGGAAAAAGAGTTGGTATAGGTGGTAAAACTAACCCGAGGTGAAATGTAAGAATGCCGGTGTACGTTCCGCAATATGATCAAGAAAAATCTTCGACGAGGTTCCGAATGTTTGGCCGATACCCCGGACTGCAGTTGAGAGATAAGTGATGGTGGCTCCGGATGAAGACTTGTGGAGGTTCTCCATTCAAACTTCCACGCGACTATGTCGGGGAAAGGAACATCATGTAAAGATTTTGATAAGAAACCGTACGTTCAACTTTGTATCATCAGAGGCATTGGCTCTCACCAATATGAATGTAAACGTCATCCATCAGTATTTTCAAAGCTGGGCCCGATATTTTAACCTTAACCGAGAGCCAGGTTCACTCGTCAATTTACTTAACATGTTTTTGCTACCCGACGACTTGCGTTTGAAATTTCATTTTACGAAGAAACAACCAATAATATGTTTTGGAAATTTCTAGGGCGGGTCAAAGGTCACCGTGGCGGCATCGTGACGGCATCGTCTGTGGCGTTAGCGGGGTGTCATCGTGACGTCAGCGTGATGTCAGCACATTTGATCTTTGACCTTTGAGCCTTGATCTTTGACCCGATAATAAAACCATCCATCGATAATATCGATAATAGCGATGATATCGATAACATAGATAATATCGATAATATCGATGAATGGTTCCCTTATCAGTCCGTTGAGCAGTTTTTTCTGTTGGCGCGTCCACGAATTAAGCGACATTGATAAGCAATTCTAATTTTGTTTTTCTGGTTTCGTTCATGAATTAAGTGTATCAATATCACAGTAGTTTGACCTATGGGTTACATGTTGTGCAGGTGGTTTTCTTATCAGTCCGTTGACCAGTTTTTTTCTGCTGGCGCGTGATTTTCATTGTTTTTTCATAAAATTTCGCATTTATTTTACAAAAAAAAATTATATTTTTCACTTAAGACTAAATGCTGTCTCATTTACAGTTATTTTTTGGTGAATTAACTTACTGGGTATTCACAAGCACGCTTAATTGTACAATGCCTTTTTGTTGTGTTTGATTACGTCACGATGATATCACGAGGCCGTCGCGGTGACGTCTATATATATATATATATATATATATATATATATATATACACGTATATAAGCCTGCAAAACATACTGCTCCAGCCAAAACAGCCTCGTCAAGTATGCAGATACGAGGGTAGTGTGGCATCTCTAACAGATACACACAATTCACAAGCAAAGTAGTGAAGAACACGAACGAAAAATCGACCAAGAAAATACATCAGAACCGTATACCAAGCGATAACAAAAATAATTCACATCAGTGGAGTATAGTCGAGTTTAAAAATCAAATTCTAAACACAGTCAGTAGCTTGATGGGTAACGCTTAGGTTCAATTTTTTTCGTGATTCAAACTGCCATAGCGTCAGTTCGAATCACACGATCTTCTTCACTATTATTTCAAACGCTATAATTGGTGACTACGACGTGATCTGTACACACAGCATAATACTTTCCCATAGTAAGCAGAACTTCACACACGGTCACGACTTCCGCATAGAGCCTAGCCTCCGACGTTTTCTCGTTATCTCGTTCGTCCGTCGTTCGCATACGAATCTGATCGTAACGAAGTTACTGCGGAGGGAGTGGTGTGGCATCTCTAACAGATACACACAATTCACAAGCATAATATTGAAGAACACCGAACGAAAAATCGTACAAGAAAATACATCAGAACCGTATACCAAGCCATAACAAAAATAATTCACATCAGTGGAGTATAGTCGAGTTTAAAAATCAAATACGAAACACGGTCAGTAGCCTGATGGGTAACGCTTAGGTTCAATTTTCTTCGTGATTCAAACTGTCATAGCGTCAGTTCGAATCACACGATATTCTTCACTACTATTTCAAACGCTATAGTAGTATCTAGGAGAATTCAGGGGATTTCTTTGCACCGCTTCAAAGATCTGCTTTCGAAAGTCCAATATTAACGCATGTGCAAAGTTAGTCACGAGAATTATCCTTCTCGGTACGGAACTTCACTTTCCACATTAGACCAAACACAATTCATACGATAAACCTCGATTTGTTAAAATACGTGCAGATTATGTGCGGGTATGAAGTCGTGGTGCCGGCTTATGGCACAGGGTTCACAGAGTCACTACGGGTCCATCGGTTCCGCCATTAACCGATCAAGGCTTAAGACCAAAACACAGAACAAATGCGGCACATCGAATAAAACACACCGAAGGTAGTCACCAAGAAAATAAAACGCTCTGAACACGTTTGTAATACTTAATGTTTTTTTATTTAACCACGGACTTAATATTATTGCCAAAATGATTTTTAAAAATTCGATACAAGGTGAAACGATACAAGGCTAAACACTTCTTCTTAATACGACTTCTGTATATCAGCGGTCTCCGCCGCAGGACAGAGAGTGGGAGTGACGCGTGGCCGTGGCGGTCAGCGGGTGGAAAACGACTCACCCAGGATAGAACTCTGACATGAATTCCATCCTAGGTTTGCGTTAAGAAAAGGGAAGGGAGAGAAAAACGTTTCTCTTAAGGGTGTGGCCGCCACAGAAATGCACTATTTCAGTGCAGTGGTGTGTGTGCATGGTTCTTTCATGGATGAGAACGAACCTAGAACAAAGAAAGGGCAAAAGTGCATTCATGGGATACGATTTCGGTAAAGCAAATAACACCGAACTCATCGGGTGCTAATGGGATCTTTGTTGGAAATGTGCGTCGTGGCTAAACAAGGAGGAGACGATGCGAAGTGGAAATGTGCTAATTGGTTTTAGCTAGGTTACTGAGAAATGGTGTTTATGGCATCGCTAGTAAGGGTAGGTATTGAATTCATATTTGCATTTGTGTATGCTGTAGGATTTAATTGATGGTAAGAGACGCGGAGTGCGTATTTGCTTTGGTCCCTTGGGTGTAAGTCGACCGCCAATGTGTATGTAGGGAACATTGTTGTACACATGGCGCGGCTGGGAAAATAGACGATGCAATATTTATGGTCCCTGTCATGACGGTTACATTGTATGCAAACCGAATCATTTTGTTTACAGGAATTTGACTGGTACCGAAGGTGCCGAATTGGTTTGGAATTCCAGATAAGTACAGCAAGAAATCTTGCGAAAATTGTATGCGAAGAGATGCATGAAAAGGTAAGGTTTCTTTACAGGGACTTTAAGACTATAGATTTGATCTATATAATGCGTGAAGCATTTACAGGTGCTAATGCTTTTGTATTAGAAAATATAGGAAATTGGCTGAATATTTTGGGGGTTTTAGGGTAAGTAGACAGTGGGGTTTGGCGGAACCGCCACAATTATGGCCGCAAAAAATACAACTTTTAAATAAAAATCAAAAGAACCAAATTTGCCAGAATCAGAAACGCGTAAAACCAGGCGATTGATTTCACGAAGAAGATCCACAACGACAGGATGCCCAAAAGTTTGCTTGTGTGCCTAACTTGTTCGCATCCTTCTGGTCAATGGCCTTTTGTTTTTGCATGTATTACGTCGGTTTTATATGACAAAAGCAGAGCTTTAATATTATATAAATGAGAGTATGTATAAATAATTAGGCTTTTATATGATACCACTACTTATTCACGTCATTGTATGGTTCTACATGTATTGTCACCTTCTTTGGCCTTCTACTCGATATCAAACTCCGTGATTCAATTTGTGTTGTGTCATCGAAAATTCCTCATAGTTATTGTTTTCGCCGAATTCAACCCCCGATGCTGGTTCTTTAGAACCATCTCTGATCGCGCCGATACAATCTTCAATGCCAGACTCGCTGTGGACTCGACTGTTGTCAAGCAACCGGCCCGGATGATGTGATGGACCGAAAAGTGTTGCGATCCGTAAGGTTGTCTTGTGGAGCGAGTTAAGACAATTATCATAAGGAATATGCCTCATCCTGACACGATTAACACAATATAACTATTATTATAAGAACATGACTCTTCTCGATGCCGAATTATTACAAAGCAACAATTACGTCTTCTTATCACCCATGAATGTACAAATAATCTCCCCCTGTAAAGATGAAAACATATAAAATGAATCGGCTTCTCAGCTTATTGTCTATGACGTCCAAATAATCCAATAGGTACATATGAGATACTCTCTTCTAGAATTAAGTGCTTGGCAAATAAAAGTTTGTTGTGGAAGCGAGTTGGCTGAAACAACAAAAAAGTATATTTTTTCCTTATTTGCGAAGTACGACATTAACTACCACAAATAAATGGAATTCCTTCGAATAATATCACAAATTTCCGAGGAAGATTCCTCGTGACAAGATGTGTAAAATTAACCACAACACATTTCTGATTTGATAGCTACTGCAGTCTCAAAATCAGCGCTGCGTTTTGGATCAGGCGAACCACCCGTCTTTGTATGCTATCCAACAGGTCGATGATATGCTTAGGAGCAGAGCTCCAAATATGTGGACAGTGTTATTCACCTGACGAAGCTGCAAGAAAAAACTTTTATTCTTTCAGTATGGGAAATCAAGAATTTCAGTATGGGAAATTGATCAGATGAATGTTGACTTTGAATCATCGTATGTAAATATGAAACACTTATACAGGTTTAATGAAGTAGATTTATTGCCATATCATTTATGTCTTCACTTGGAGACTGAAAATCTGGTTTTCAGTGACTGATATCTTCCATTTCCAATATGTTGCTATATAATTTTATACTGTTCACTTAAAAGGTTACAAGCCGCATTATATTATTTAAAGAGATTTCATTTTTAGCCTGTTAGAACTGTGTCGAAATCTTTTTATCTACTTGTATAATATCCAGGATACTTTTTTTACTCGGTGTTATCCCTTTAATTATATTCAAATTTCATTTACACGCTGGTTAACAATGTCTAGAAAAAGTATCTCTACTTTCTTTCGGCCTCAATCGCATAATCGATTTAACCCCTAACTTTTCTCAACACTCCCAGGATAAACTTGTTCTTTCGCGACCCAATTTATTTAACAATTCTATCATCATCACGCGGTCATTACTTATCCCGACTCCACTGCAACTTGCTAAGCGAAAACCAAAGTTTTACCATTTGCCTAAATGAATATTTGGTTCGGTTTCCTTTTTTGTTGGTTTCGTTTTCTTGTCCATTTCCAAGCTAAATTTGGGTCAGTGAGAAAGATTCGTAACAAAACACTGGCAAAGATAAAAATACAAAACGAAAAATGCCGCTCGAAGGAGAGACAACAGGATAAAATGATCCTTTTTTAACAACCTCAACCATTGTCGTTTGTTGTAAGTCGAGCTCTTGTAGCGGCTGCTGTTACTGCTCCATTGTGGAGGGATTTCCGTTTTACTTTATGATACTTCTCTTCTGTGTGAATGCCAGATTAATAAGCAAGGCCACAACTGAATGAAAACGATGTGAAAATGATGGGGAAAGTTCAGGGAGCGTTGGGAAGGGTCCAACTGCCTGAAACGAACAAACGGAGCATTTTAATGATGTCAAATATTGGAAACTCGACGGTTCCGAAGAATGTCCGATGTTTTATCTTCCTGAAATTGCAGCTACTGTTGTAAGTAAATAGCTCCTCAATAGTATACTAGTTAGTATACCCGCCTGTCACGCGGGAGACCGGGGTTCGATTCCCCGTCGGAGAGCCTCTGGCGCAAGACTAATGACCTTGCCCGAAAAAAAAAAACAAATCATTATGGAAAATTTAACAAGCCCCAGGACTTGCTAAATAAGGCCAAGACCGGTTCCAGGTTGTAGTGCCGATGATGATGATGTTGTAAGTAAATGATATAGTCTAGCTAGAAAAAATAGACAGAGAAACTAAAGCAGCGCAAAACATTTTCGAGACAGAGCCGGCCCATGGTTCACATACGCACATAAAAATACACTAGCGCTTATTTTGCAGCAAATCGTAAAGTATCAACAATTGAACGAGATGAATTTAAAACAAAGGGGCAGGAAAATCAATAGGCCTATCCCACCACAAAAGGACTCGATACTACTGCTTACAGGAAGAGAGGATAAGCATTTAGGTGTTCATGTTCCTGCTTACTTTAATTTTCTTATCAGATGACAGATAGTGAACCTTATATTACAGTGCCAGCAATTGCTGCAATCGTTAAAACAAGTTAAGGAACATGGAGTACATATTGGGTTATACCACATGAAATGTCTGATTTTCGCTCAGTGGGTAATAAGAAGTTCTCGAGTGAACATCTGTGCCAGAACGATAAATTTTCTATTTTTATAAAGTAAAGTGGTACTTGTGCTTGACGTGTGAGAATTTTAGGGTTCGGTACAAGTACAGTTATATTTTTTTCTAGGAATTGTTTACCATGCTGTTTGTTGGCAGTTCAAATCGAACCCTCTTCCTTTATAAATTTAAAATGGGACATAATGCGTCATTTGCAATTAAAAACATTAATGACGCATTTGAGGATGTAGCGGTAAACGAACGCACAATACGACGTTGGTTTGAAAAGTTCCGTTCGGGAGATTTCAGCCTCCAAAATTAACTACGTGGGAAACCAGAAATGTTAGTTGACCACGATGTTTTAAGAGGAACGGTGGATGCGGGCCCAACGAAATTGTTGCGGGAGATTAATCAAAGCATGGGAGTATCCTCAATGACAATAAGTCGACACCTTTCTCACATAGGAAAGGTAAGGAAACTCGATAAGCGGGTACCCCATGAACTGAACGAGTCCCAAAAACAACGACGCCTGGAAATTTGCACATCCCTTAGATTAAGAAACCAAACTGAGCCGTTGTTGCAGCGGATAGTCACCTGTGTTGAAAATTGGATTTTGTATAATAACCATAAAAGACACGGGCATTGGTTGGATGCAGGTGAAAAACCAAAAAATACACCCTCAAGCCTTCACCCAAAAAACGTTATGGTTACAATTTCGTGGACATCGAAAGGACCAATCCACTTTTCATTTCTTCAACCAGGAGAAATAATAAACGCTTTCAAATATTGTGAGGAAATCGACATATTGCCTGCCAAATTGACTGAAAAGCAACCTGCGTTGGTCAATAGCCACGGCCCGATCCTCTTGCGTGACAATGCTAGATCCTAACACGCGCCAGTGTTAGGAAGAGAGTTCGAATTTGAACTCCCGAGAGCATGGTAAACAATTGTTAGAAGAAAAAAAACTATACTGGTAACGCACCCGCAAATTCTTACACGTCAAGCACACGTACCATTTTACTTTTAAAAAAAAGAAAGTTTGACGGTCTGGCACAGATGTTCACTCGAGAACTTCTTATTTCCGACTGAGCGAAAATCGGACATTTCATGTGGTACAGCCCAATAAATAGACATGTTTTTCGCACTCCTTGGTGGTGGCTTAATGCCGAAGATAAGACTACACGTCCCCTTTATATGTAATGGTTTAAACACTTTTTTCCTTTGTTTCTGTTTTTATCTCTATAGTTCTTTTTTTTTTCCTTTTTACTCCTTTTCATCAACATCATCATCGGCACTACAACCGGGATCTGGTCTTGACCTTATTTAGCAAAAATCTCCACCGATATCCGGTCCATATCCGAGACTTGTTAAATTGTCCATAATAATTCGGTTTTCCGGGCAACGTTATTAGCCTTACGCCAACCTTTCTCAGGATGTTTTACTCCTTTTACTTAACTTAATTCTTTGAATTTTTAATTTTAATTTATATGTATATACAGTTGTGGCGAACTAATTAAGAACGATCCTAGAAATGTTGTTTACAATAATTTTTTATTAAAATTCTTTGCTATAAACAGTTTGTATAATGTTTTTTATATATGTATTTTAGTATATTAAAATATAAATAATGTTTACAAAAAAATAACAAAAAAAAAACATAAAATTAAATTCAAAAGGTTTTGTAAAACAAAATTAGCTGGCGATCTAATTAAGAACGATTTATTTCTTTTTGTATAATTTCGTTTTAAACGTAAATGTTTGTTGGTAAATATAATAATTTGTTTGAAAGTAAACGGCTAGAAAAAACCGGACATACAACCCCATAGCATGATACTTCCTCCTCCATGTTTGAGGGTGACAGTGGTGTATTTAGGGTTGAATGCTTGATTTTTTGGTTCGGAGTCGGTGCCGATGGAAAGCAATATGTTCGACGGCCAAAAAATCAAGCATTCAACCCTAAGTACACCACTGTCACCCTCAAACATGGAGGAGGAAGTATCATGCTATGGGGTTGTATGTATAATTTGGTAATGTAGCACCCGGAGAAACGAAAACGCTTGAACCTCTAATACTTCATCATTATTAAACATATCATAATATCTTGTTGCACATCCATCTAAGCTCAATGTATGGCCTCATCGCGCTCTCCTTCACAATTTCAATATTTTTGAATAAAGTCTATTATTTGTCATTTTTCCATGGAAAAACTACAACATCATTTCTCTTCAACGAAATATTCTCACAATGTAGCGAATTCGATTACCGCAATATGAAACCCGAAAGGTATTTAGAGCTTCTTACCCATGGAATGTACTTATCAAGAAATTGAATTACCTTTTGATTATAGCTTCTCACTTCGAAGTAATCCAGTGCAATACTGGTTATCGGAGAGATATGATAATTCATCCGTTTATTGGAAAAAACGTAAACAAAAACTTCAGCTGCAGTACACATGGTAATTGTTTTCCATCTTTCACCTTTTAATAATAGCGACATGTGAGTGGTTTTATTTTTTCCCATCATTTATCCTTTGGCGCCGGCAGAGAAGTTTATTATTTTATAATTTAATGATCTCCTGGCCAATGCAGGACCGAGCGACCTGTAATCATCGCCGTTTATTTCGATTTTTCTTTTATAATCGACCGGGATTTTGATATTATTCTCATCAAGATTCATTGGAAGTAAATTGTTTTTAATTTCATTTTTAATCGTCGGTTTTCCTCTTACATCGGAATGCATTAAAATATAAATAATTAGCAAACGAGAACAATTTAATTAAAGCACCTCTGTTGTTTGCAAGACTTTAGAATATGACCCATTATGGTTATGTTGAATTTGAATTTTTCTATAATATAAGTTCATCAGAAGGGAGGCATAAGAAGGGGAAGACTATAATGCGCATACATAACGACAAACATACATTGCATTCAAGGGCAATCAATAGCAATCTTCACCAAAAAAATCGACATTTTTGGCTTTTGGTATTACAAAGGTTGCGAAGTCAAGCATTTTACATCATACTGTGTATTTTTCGGTTGCAGAAAGAAAAACCTGCTTTGTTAGGTGCGACAATGCTGGGATATACACCTGCATATATAGTCATGCTTGTGTCACCGGATATCTCCAAAGCACTCGTCAAAGTTTGTTATGCCGTTGTTTTTCGAAATTTCATCTTATGAACATTCACGATAGGGTTACTGTACTATATATCATCTGCATGTAGAAGCTAAATACCGCCCATCCTGCCTGTCCTCATCATCTATCTCTTGCTAACTAGGTAAAGCTCAATTTTCAGCGTTTTAAGTTTTTCTTAGCCCAGCAAGTTGTAGTCCTCCGCGAAGCCCCACCATTGAAATTCCACCGTATATACTCTCAGCCTTAATATCCCCATATCCATGACCTAACATATACTATTACTATTTATTGGCCTGTACGAACCCGGAAGTTCATGACCTCACCGATTTGACTCCGCCATCGTTTCCTGTCCTGTGCACTCTCCTTCCAGGCTTGCCCAGCCGATCCGATCTCTTCAAGGTCAAACCTAACATTGTCCTCCCATCTCCGTCGCGGCCGTCCTGCCGGTCTCTTTCCTGTCGGTCTACCGTCAAAAATTCTACGCACGGTTCTATCGTTGCCCATTCTGCCCATATGTCCGGTCCATCTTAATCTTCATGACCTGATTACTCTCACTATTGTAGGTTTGCGGTATAGCCCTTCCAATTCATGGCTGTGGAGTTTCCTCCATTGTCCTGCCTCCTCGTCATATTTATCTCCAAAGATACTCCTTTAAACTTTATTCCCAAATACGCGGAACTTGTTTTCTTCCCGTTTTGTGAGAGCCAATAGAACAATCGGCATGATTATGGTTCTATAGACACGGAGCTTTATGTTACGTGCAGTTTGGATTTCAGTAGTGTACTGACTTCGAGCCAACTAGCGTTGACAGAATGCAGTATTTTGTTCATTTATTTCGACATTTCGTTACTGGTCGTCAGTATCGTTCCCAGATATTTAAATTCTTTGACATTTTCAAATATCTTGCCTCTGACGTTTATATGTGTTCCCTGAGGTCCACATGGTCTCGCCGCAATCATGTATTATATTTTGTCTTCATATATTTCTAAGCCCACCTCTTCTGCCACTTGCTTGATGAATTCACAGTTTTTACTTACAGTTTCGAGATTATCGCCTAAAACGGCGATGTCATCCGCGTATTCGAGCACTTGTGTGACACCGTTCAGGAATGATCCGGCTATGTTGTCGTCTTGTAGCTTTCTGATGACATACTCGAGCACAAGGTTAAAAAGACATGGTGAGCGGCTAGTTCCTGTTTTAGACTGTCGCGGATTTCAAATGGTTCTGAGAGGTGGTTTTCTATTCTAACTCGCCCTTTGTTTTCGTTCATGCGAATTTGAATGAGGGCGACATAATTTTTCGAGATTCCCAGCTCAACTATCGTGTGGTAGAGTTGTGGCGGTTCCGCCAAACCCCACTGTTACTTACCTGAAAAACTCCCATAACTACATCCCAATCGCCATAAGTTTTGGCTAATGCAATTGCATTAGCACCTTAAGTGCTTCACGCATCTAGGTTATCAAACCTATAATCTAAAAGTCCCTGTTAAACAATTCCTACCTTTTCATCCATCTCGTCGCATAAAAATTCCCTACAAGAATTCTTTCCATTACACAGGTGCATAAACCAAAACCTATTCGGTACCTTCGGTTGTCAGGAAAATTCCAACCTTTCCACACCTGCACCGCAATCTCCCCACAGCAAAAACATTTCCTTCCCAAGGATAATGAATGCTTTCAATGCATTACCTGGAAATGTCTGCAAAGAATTTTTCCTCCAATGGCATTCATACATGTATCAATGCGTCTCTGCATAAGCGACCAAAAACCGAATTTCCAATTAGTGTCGATTTTCACACTAGAGTTCGACACTTGCGTCGCCATAGATACCATGTACGATTGACACAGATGGTATATACAAACCGGCATTGTATAACCATCTAATCTGCCTTGCAATGACTTGCAACTACCGATACAGCTGCAAGCACTTTACCCAGAATTGCTCCTTTGCTTGAATCTGCAAATAATCATCAACTCCGCGCATAGCCGCCAGATTGAATTCAATAGCATCAACAAATGCAAATAAAGAATTCGTTCCCTTAAAACGACCAAAGATACGATATACAAATTGTATGATCTATCCCAAATGCATTTCATACCTAATGAGTGGCGGCTTATTTATTTAGCCGACCCTCATTACAGGCCGATGCCTTAGGTCGCTTCTCCCTATGTTTCTTTTCCCTCGTTTCAGGTTTCGTTTATCCTTTGCCCAAATGCAACGATAAACACTGTGATCTGTACGATCACCCATACATGCATACACCATGATCTTCATTACGAGATCTGGTTTTCTATTCTACCAAGGGCGACTTTACGTTTCTCTGGTGGTAAGTAAATACATATCCTTAGTGGAGAGGATATCTACCACCACACCACAAACTCACCCCAAACGAGGGTTGTATCACTGAGTCAAACTACATCCGCCGACCACGCTGGTCACGCGATCTCCCGATCTCCGTCGCGCGGCGGAGACGCGAATATCCCCCGGAGTCGGAAACTTGTGTCGAGTCGTTAATAACTTCACGATCAAGTAGTAAAGTGCCTGTGTGTCTAGTCAGTGATAATTTTATGAACAATGAAATAAAGTGCCTGTGGTGACGAGTCTTCAATAAATTGTTAATCCAAATTAAAAGATCATGTGTTACCAAACAAAAATAGACCCCAGTAAATTGTTAATCTAAATTAAAAGTCCATGTATTACCAAACAAGAACAGACTCCGTAAAATAGATCACAAGCAACATCAGTGTTTTAATTTTCCTCTCTCCTTTGGTGGACGGTGCGTTGTTGAGGTTCGTGTTTGTGCGTTTCGTTCGGTTGTATTCGATGGAACTTTGTTTAGCAGCGAGTGGGTTGGCGGTAGAACTCTCGCCCATGCAGGCGTCGCGACCTCGTCCCCCACAGAGCCTTTGCCTTGCGACTGCGTCGTAGGGTTTTTTGAAGTCTGCGATCAGTTGGTGAACCGTCTCTCCGTATTCCCACTACTTTTCCAGCAGTTGCCTTATTGTGAACATTTGGTCACTTGTTGACCGGTTCCTACGGAATCCGCATTGGTAGTCTCCCAATATTTCTTCTACGTACGGTATCTCGCCAGTATGACATTTGTTAGTATTTTATATGTGGTTGGGAGCATTGATATTCCTCTGTAGTTTCCGCAGTCAGATCTGTCGCCTTTTTTGAAAATGGGCATGACTTTTGAGGTTCACCATTCTTCCGGAGTGACTTCTTTAACCCATATTATTTTGATGAGTTTGTGGACTAAGATATATCAATACCGAAATAACATTTTCCTAAATTGAATGAAACGCATGATAAAACGAACAAAGTGTTCATTTGTCTCATATTGACATCAATCAAATTAAGTGCGTGATGTTCGGGGTCTCCGCAAAGCCCTACCATTGAAATTCCGCCACATATTCTCTCAGCCTTAATATCCCTTTATCCATAACCTAAAATATATCAATACGTAAGTAACATTTTCCTAAATTGAATGAAACACATTATAAAACGCACCAAATGTTCATTTGTCTCAGATTGACATCGATCAAATTAAGTGCGTCGTGCTCAGACATAGACTCATTGCCCATTTTTTGTTTAAGATCATAAAATGGGTCTGAAGTGGAAGGACATCAACCAAATGCATTTAAATTTAATACACTATACTATTAAATAATAAAGACTTTTCACTCAACTCAACAACGGTCACCACTGATCCTGGTGGCCCCGGAAGGACGGTGGCGACTGCAACAGTAGATTCCAACAGAGGAATCGACTTTCTATAACGTCATACCGACGGGAACTATTTATCCGTGAAAAATGTATTGTCTCCCGAAAACAGTGTCCACTTCTATCATGAAAGAGGAACTCCGACTAAATGCCGGGTATCAATCTCCCCAAAAGTATTAGATCCGATAAATCCCCTATATGGTTATTTTTTAGGGTAATTACTCTGCTTGATTTCCTCGCCCAGCTTGCTTCGTCATCTTCACAGAAATTGATCGTAGCCTATGAATAGGGGGCAATGTAGCTAATAAACACAGAGGAACATACAACCGTAGTGAAGACAATGGCACAAAGAGAATCGGAAAAGAAAGGTCATGTACCAGAACATTAAACGTAACACTCCACAGGTGAAGTAACTTTATAGGGTTGATATAAGCTATAATCTAATTATACTTTGATTGTAGAAGACACATGACATGCCACTTGGCCATATACTCCAATATCATATCAATGTCTATGTTCATTATTGAATATTGTTATGTAGGGTAAATAACAAACAAAGCGACTGCCAACATTCCAAACTCCCCTAAACTTCACTCACAATACAATTTTGGAAAAAAAGACCGTTCGGTCGTTTATGTTGGCGAAGTTATGTAAATCGAGCACCTAGTGTGCAAAAAATTGACAAGCTCGTACTTAATGTTCATGCACTGCACAGACAACCATGTCTTCAGACCATATTTTTCAGACAAACGATTGATTTTCGATGGTTTATCTAAACTCCTTCTTTGAGTTCCATTAGCCGTAATCTCCTCCAACCACATCTTGTCAGTATATCCAAGGACAAAGTAGTCAATTTTAAAACAAAAATGTCAAAAGTTTAACACATCAACTTCAGGCTTACGTACGAGTATACTTAAATCTGCAACACCTACTGGCTTGGCAGCTCCTTGTCCCCTCGCCGGAAATTCAAATTTACGACCCGAGTTGGGTGTGAGTGAAAATCTTTCTTAGTTTTTAGCTAACGATGCCGTGCTTCTTCATCCTGTGGTTTATAGTATTTTCTCTGTTCGAAAGCAGATGATGATTTACATTTCATTTAAATAAAACTGTACGTCCCTACCAAGATAGTTCGTTTAATGCCGGCAATCTGAGGCATCAGCCCACTTCCCCTCTAGCCCTGTAGCCGTCTATTGTGCTCTTATTTAATGATCAACTCATAACCGAGACTTCACAATCAGGAAAGATGGAAAGGTATTCCTTATACGTACCTAGGCGACTGTGTGCAAGTCCTCTGTGTGTAGATGAATGGAGCTTTAAAATCAGCCGTTTTAATTTTAACCTTTAAGATGGCATTGGCAGTCAGGAACTGAACAGCAGTTACACCGACCTAGATATCGAATCCATGGTGTGGAGTAGCGGATGGTAGTTAAGTACTAGACACAAGTGAGATCTACGAGATATTCTTGACGCTTTCTGCTGTTTTGGTGTTGTATCTTCTCCTTCTTGTAATTAATGACACTGCCAAGAAATTACCATTTAATAGAAGACTTGACAAGGGTACTTTTTACAAGTCCCACAATTGGGAGGACTTGTAACACAACCGACGTCGGTCCCCAGGATTATAGGATGAGGGTAAAGTAGTGTCCAGATATTTTGAACGGCAACAATGTGTGCGAGTAATGATTTTTGTTTTTAATAAACAATAAGTAATGTGAGGCTAGAGGAATGTCGGACGTAGGAGAATCCGTGGTGATGAGAAAGTACGACGTTTGGATGCTATCGCATTTTTAGAGGGAAGGTAATGAAATATTTGCCGAATTCTCATACTTAGTCGGTTTGTGCAAGACCCCCCAACGTGAAGCAATTTGTGGAACAAGCATGGGAAGAATACGCAGTGATTTTAGTTTTTTCAATAAATAATTTATGCTTATTTCGGACATGATGAACACGACATATTTGATTAAAGATAAACGGATAACAAACTTCATATATTGGCAGTGACATATTGTCTGTGCCAGAACAAGATGGTATGATATTTGTACGATGACTGAGTGTATCAGATCTTTTGGGTACGACCGGCTTATTGCGTTTGTTTCATTAACCATCTTTTGTACGAAATGGATGAGATGATGTGACATGAAAAATATATTATATCTAATAAGGCTGTTCCCATCAGCCACTTTCAGAATGGTCTGCTATTATTAAAATAAAGTGTTGGAATCAGAAATATGTTACACAAAGAACAAAACAAAATAAATATAAGGAAAAAGTAGAATTCGTGTGTCGTTTAATAAGGACCTAGAAAAACGCTTTCAAACGGAGATTTTTTTTCATTTCTCCGCTCAACAGATGGAATAACGACATGTGGGGCTTTTCAGGGCCCGAAGAACCTCGCATCATTTTTAACCCCATAAAAATCCTATAAACCCCATATCTACCCTTAAGTCGAATCCCTGGCAAGATCACACAACCTTGCCATAGCATTCACCACTGTCCTAAAATAGCTGAAAACAATTCGGTTGTCCCCTTGGATAACCGTCATAAATATCCCAACATAGCCGAGGAGCTTTTCCTCTACACGCGGCAATGACATATTTACCTTTTGTCTGCAGACCCATCGACCAGATGGGATGTTACAGTCCGAGCAGAGCAAAAGGTATACAAACACCGTCTCCATGCCCATTAGCGTCCAAAAATACATGCCGGGCTATTTGCCGGCTTGCACATCTGCAAGCCAGCTTCCTAATAGCCCTGCAATAAGACATAATGAGCGGGATAATAAAAAGACCAATATCCCAAAGAACAATAAATCTTTTTTCTAGTTGCTATGGCGAGCGATCTTCTGTGAATTTTACATCACAGAAGACCCAATTGCCGCCGCCAGCATTGTTCCTTTATGCTACCCGAAACACTTCTGTCTATCCAATGTAGACAAAAGAAAACATTTTCGTCCAGGCGGCAATTTCCTACACAAATAATGTAGTCGAAAAGATACATGCTCTCAGGACGCCTTGGGTTTCTGTTGATATTATATCAACATCATGGGAAAACCCTTCCCATGATTTATGACTACATTTTCTGCCAGTCTCTATTTACCAGATGTGTATTGGAATTTCCCTGGTACACCAGAGGTATCCGATACTACAAGAAATGTTGAGGACGATTTCTCCGGGAGTCTCATAGTAACCTTTACGGTACACGCACCTTCATTTCGGAGTCAGATTTGAATCGCGGAATCACGCACACGTGCCGCTGTCGTTGCGTTCAAGGAGTAAAATTCAAAGGTCGAGTAGTGGAGTCAGTTTTTAAGCTGCCATTAATGTAGTTGCCATTAATGTACGAATGTGATTAAATGAACTCTCTTAGTTTTTAAGTTGCCATTAATGTACGAATGTGATTAAATGAACTCTCTCACTTTCTAAGTTCCAATTAATGTACAAACCTGTGTAACCTAACAATCTAAAGTACCACAGATAAAAGGTCAATTTTCGCCTGCTGATATAGTGAGTTTCTTTTCTATGCATTTGATTTCCTAGGTTCTGTGTCCGCTGGGTATCGATAGCTTGTGTTTTATTTTGTGAAAGAACGGTGGGTTATTTAGTTAACCCGCGTCGTACGCCGGCACACGCTACTTAAAACCCCACAGACACATAATCCAAACAAACTGATCGACCAATCAGCTCAACCAGACAACTCATCCACAAGCAGCCACGTGAAGGCATTGCATGACACCACTCTCGAATGCCTTCTCGGTTTGCAAAATCTGGGTGTTAATGTGGCGGTTCTTTAAAACCTTCCTAAAGAACCATACATTTCTTTAAAACAACCTACTTTTCCCTCACTCCATAAACCACTACACTTACCTGCATTCGAGCAGTGTAAGCTTTCTTTCAAATAACTTTCACCTGAAAGTAAAACCCCAGCAGGCATGCACATCAAACAAATTATTTCGTTCATATTACATGAACCGTGCCAGACAATCGGCTCGGCTTGTCAGCAATTATAAAAGATAAATACTCGCAGGCCAGCGTAATTATTGACACAGCTGTAGCCGGTATTCTTGCTACGGTTCATGAGTGAATATTGCCCCAGTCCCAAGGTTCGCTACAGTTACGACCAATCTCCTTTATCGGTTATCTACCGATCATGGGATTTGGGCACGAATATGATTGACGTTAAGACAGTCATACCCATGATCATGTCTAATGATTCGTTGTCTAAACAACGACCAGCCACTATTCTCACGCTGTCTATTCTAAACGAAATGCTTCTATGTACTCTACGTAAACAGAAGAAATTATTTTTGCCTGCATGCCAGTAATTCCTGTGCGTTATCTACCGATCACGGGATTTGGGCACTAATATGATTGACGTTAGACAATCATACCCTAGATCATACCTAACGATGCTCGGCCTGTTAAACAAACAAACACACAGTAGCATCACTGTGTTTACCCTATTAATCGATCGCTGGTCCATGGCCAACCTGGGCGAGATGTACGCTTGCACATCTGCAAGGCTAATTCCTCGCCATTGTACCCATGTACCGGCACCGTCTTGTAAACAAGACCCAAATTTTCATGAACGCCTGAGTAAACACGATGTGCATATCATCGTGACCCTTGAAATAGCGTTTTTGTGTATCTTAAAGCAAAATCCTATTTCGTTCTCAGGCGCAGGTCATCAAAGATGCCCTCGAAATAGCGTTTCTATTTATTTAAGACACAGAGACCTATTTCTCCCTTCGGCGACTTCGCTGTCGCGTATCTCTATAATGCCTGCAATTTATTACACCAGCCCATGTTTATTCAGGTGCATTTTCGTCGTTGCCGATATGCGGGCTGAAGGGCAACGTGCTTGTCCTATACGGACACATATAGAATCCTCCCACACCGACGTGATCCACCACCTTTGAATCTGGCGGATATGCTTGCATCGGCGAGTCAGATTTGAATCGCGGAATCACGCACGCGTGTCACAGCCGTTGCGTGCAAGGAGTCAAAATTCATCCCCCGTTGAGTGCGGTCGAGAGTCTAGTGGATCACCATAAACCAAATCGTCTTTTGCATCGTTAAGCTAATAAAGTAAATAAAGTCGGAATTTGTTTCCAAAATTAATGTACGTTTATCATTGAAAGGTCAGAGATACGTAGTGTCGTATGATATAGCGCGGACGAACTGCAGTGGAAGTAGCTCACGATTACTTGTCACTTAATGAAAGACAATGTCTGAGTGAACAGTTTATCAATAAAGAAAAGAAAGTGAATCATTTGTTTAAAGTCGATCACCCTACATTGTGAGCAGTGAGCAATTTCCGATTCTATGCGCATGTGCCGATACCATATTATAAATAAAATAAAGAATGTTAAATGACAAACCATATCTGTGTGTTCTTATTTGTTTTGTTTTATTTTGGTGCACAATTTTGGCAGCAGACCTCGGTGGTGTTTTACGGAACCCGCATCCTTGCTGATGCCATCGTAAAAACAACCCACATTAACACGGCAGATTGGGATGCACTCTTGATGTGCATTTTGATAAAGAAGCTAGACCGCACAACGCATGCACTATATGAGCAAGGTCTGGTCAACCCAAAGGAAGTACCAGTAGTGGAGAAGTTTCTGACGTTCTTGGAAGCACGGTACCAACCCCTAGAAGCCATCGGGAACAGATCGAGCAAAATAGAGGAGAGAAAAATCCGTTCATCATTATCGTCATCTATATCAGCTACAAATCAACAACGTCAGGATAGCTCAAAATGCGTAGCATATGGCCTCATGCATTCACTCTACCACTGTCAACGGTTTTTAGAAATGGATCTCAGCAATCACAACAGCTTAATAATGCGAAATAAGCTATGCAAGAATTTTCTGAAAACGGGACACTTTAGCTCCAATCAATCACGAGGATGCAAGGAATGCAGTTTAAAACACAACACTCTTCTGTATAATAACCAGAATCGTGGCCAGACGAGGACCGATAAAGAATATCTGGTAAATCAATGTTCGAAGGGCATGACTCCAGCTGAAACAGTGTCAAAGGGCTCATCAGTGTCATTGACAACAACTTTAACACGCCCAGTGAAGACACTTACCATACTCGGCACCGCTAGAGTTAGAAACAACGGAAGACAGATCGAATGCAAAGCTTTTTTGGACTCTGGCTCTCAGGTCAATTTAATAAGCGAGAGAGTGGTAAGAAGACTAGCACTGAGGTCAGGTTGAACAAATATGCAAATTCAGGGTATTGGACACAGCATGCAAGAGACTCAACGGAGGGTAAACGTGATACTTACCTCCACAATAAATGAATTCCCGACCCGTCTAGAAGCGTTCGTTCTGACCAAGATCAGTTCTCAACCCAGCCAGGAGATTGATGTCTCATCATGGAAGATACCTGAAAACATAAGGCTGGCAGATCCAAAGTTTAACTAGCCAGAACACATAGATGTGTTATTAGGAGCAGAACATTTCTTCCATCTCCTCTCCATTGGGCAGATCAAGTTAGGACCAAACTTACCAACGTTACAAAACACCACGTTTGGGTGGGTAATAGCAGGGAAAACACGACAACCGTCAACATCAACTCTTTCATGCAGCATGTACACTACCGAAGAAGAAGATATCGAGGACACCACCGTAGAAGAAAACGAAACGACTCACATACTCGATACAATCAATTACAGAGGGTCTTTCAAAAAGCTGAAACGGATCATCGCCTACATCTTGCGCCTAGGGAGTCGTCGGAAAGATCAACCTTGACCAACATCGTCAGGCGTAGACCCATTCATTGACAGCGATGGAGTGTTGCGTGTTGGAGGAAGATTGGAAGGCTCCAATATACCACACGATTCAAAGTATCCCATCCTGCTGCTATACATGCATCCACTTACCAAAGTCATCTTGTCAGAATTGCACATCGAAAATCGTCATGTGGGTCCACAAGCATTACTGGCGATAGCACGACAAAAATATTGGCCCATCAAAGGAAAGATTCTGGCAAGATCAATCACACAACATTGTGTATTTTGCGCGGGATTGTAGCGGTTCTTCGAACTGTAGGTCGAGATGTCCTTTCCTCCAAGGAGCATACTTACCTGTATTCATTACACGTGCCCACAGACACGTGTCCCAAAGCTCTTAATCATACATGTAACAAAGGTCATAGGAAGCTGCAACAATGTTCAACCCGATATCAAAAAGCAAGGAACTTAACGTACCAAAAGCTTCCAATATCCAGTTCAACGTTTTATCCATCATATTCAGAAATGCACAATCTTCAATTCCGAACATCTGCACGATGTTTCCATGGAATACCATGTCGGTAATTAAACCAAACAAGGGACGCATAGTCGGGTAGCTAAATGCAATTAGCACCCTTGAAGGACCTAATGCAAGACACGCTTATGCAAACAAGGCAGATGGTTTAGCTGCCGTCCCGTGGTCATATAATCATAAACTCATAACACTATCCCTGATAGATGTTTATGATAGAAAAGGCAAACAAAGCATTATCGATGATCCCATAGTCCTTTGTATACATCTGAATAGCATGAGAACCCTCGCTTCTCAGGCCAGACGGGAAAAACAAACAATGCATAGAAAATGATCGGAGAATAAACGGCGGCACCCGATCAACACACAAAGGGACGAGATACCGACCACCTACAACTAATGGTAATGATGATGATAATGCTCATCAGCTTTTTGAATTTCTCCTTTTCACAGAGACTATGGGAAGTGCCGCTAACAGATACTGCGGGAAATTCTGTTAGCAGATTGGATGGGGAAATTTTCCTTTGCAGATGCGGGTTGATTAATGTGAACGGGATATTTTATTTAGGAGATACAATTAGTCTACTTCGAGCAACGTTCAGGTAACCCCACGGAGGAGGTCCATCCGCTCCGCGTAATATAATAAAAGAAATGTAAATATTCGACGTTCACGCGCAGCAACTCAACGCGCTCAGCCCCGGGATCCTCACTAGGGACATTTTGAAACGCGTGTATCGGGCAATTAAATTGTGCTTTAAATAATTAAGGAAGGCGGACAGTAAATATGAAAACTGAGGCGGTTACACTTTCGTGGTATCATAACGTGTGTGAATGGTTATGTACAATAAGTTTATTGTTAATTATTAATGCGATTAAGGTCGTAGTGGAAGTTGTTGACTTGTGTTAATCTACTACCCGAACTACTAGTATAAGCGAAAAATCAAAAGTGTGTCCTAGTCGTAAGTGGAGACCGAACTCGAAAACAAAAAGAAAATTCAAAAATAAAGACAATTCTTTTCGTGTTTTATTTGTGCAATTGAATTCGCTCGGCGTTCCAGGTGTTCCTGTTGCCGTGTGGACAGTGTACGGCGGAACACTTCGACAATAACACCCAAATCCGCCAAAAGAGCACGACCAAGTTTGTTGACGCAAATGATCGGAAATCTTCCAGCAAAGCGAGTGCAGCCAGCAAGACCATTCATCAACTCGGGAGTCGATTTCTGCGGACCGATTCACATCCACTTCAAGATTAGAGGAAAATGGCCACAAAGGAGCTATATTGCCGTTTTCTGCTGTTTCGCCACCAAAGCTGGTGACAGATCTCTCCACTGAAGGATTTATCGGAGCACTCAAACTCTTTTCAGCAAGACGCGGGAACTTTCGACAAATACACAGTGACAACGGCACTAACTTTGTAGGTGCCAAGAATCAACTGCAGGAAGTAAAGGAAATGCTAGAATCACACTCAATCGGATAGTAGGATCCTGCAGTTCTCATGTAACAGACTTTCACCTCATCTCCCCAGGAGCACCTCATTTCGGCCAACTTTGGGAAGCCGCGAAACATCAGCGAAACATCTACTGAAATCAACACTGCATTCAGCATCTTTAACACACGAAGAGCTAGAAACTGTGGAAACAGAGGTAGAGGCAATTCTAAATTCGAGACCCCTGACACCATTATCAACCGATCCTAAAGACCTGATGGTCCTCACACCAGGGCATTTCTTAATCGGCGAACCTCTTAATTAAAGAGTTGATGCACATGCGGAACCATTAAACATCAGCTCCACTGCCAAATGGAAATTAGTCACCCACCTAAAAAACGAATTTTGGAAACGTTGGCTGTCTGAATACCTGCACGAGCTACATCTACTGGGCAAAATGGAAACGAAAGATCAACAACGTCGAACTTGGCGCCATTGTCATCATTCGAGAGGACAATACACCTCCACTACGTTGGAAGTTAGGTCGAATTATCTTAGCAGATAATTCCCGTTCCCATGACACGACCTGAGTACACACATTTTATGATGCATGCAAAGGAATACTCCATTAAGGGTTTTTTCTGGATGTAGCTGTGGGGGTTCTCCATATCACACGGAGAACCAACCCACAATCTTAACCCAACATGCAAAAACCAATTCACAATAGCATACATCTCCCAATCCGCAATAAAAACCATTTTCCAAACTCCCAACAGAATATAATTCAACAGAATATATTCTAATCATCCGCGCATTCATTTTCCCAAAATTGGTTCGGTCAATTCTCCACTTAATTCATATTGTGACCAAGCAATCTTAATTTCCCCGAAATTCATATGCCATAACAAAACGCATATCCAAATCCTCAACGGAACATTAACAACTAACCAAGCCGCATACATTTCCCCGAAATGACTTCGGCTAATATTCTATCTAAACGATATTCCTTGCTTGCACCCAAGCAATTCCAATTTCCCCCGAAAATTCATGCCCATGCTCGCTCGCGTTCCCAAAGCCAATTTCCCGGTACACCCAACCAACGAATTGAACCCAGCCTGTACGGCCAGAATTTGCTGGAACTGAGTTCTTATGCGAGCATAGCAACTCTTCCAAAATTCTTTGTTATTGGCAGCGAGCCCAATTTTGCTATGACGCACCGCCACGACGCAATGAATGAATTATTTTCATTCGTAAAGCAGTCACTAGCCAACCGCCATCAAGCGCGCATCCCCGATCATTCGAGTCTCGAGCCACAACCACCGCCGAGTTTTTACCTTAGTAGAGTGCGCCCCAAGGAGTCAAGTTGAACGGCAAGCGAAGCGACAGGGTCGGAGTAAAATAAGTCGAAAGAACGCGTTTTGAAATCTTCCTAGCAGTACTATTGTTTTAACTTTAAGAAGTCCATTTAATCATACTAATTATTAAGCCCTGTGTGAAACATAATAACCCATGAGTATCTCGCATTGGCCGAGAGCAAAGTGTTTTAAAGAAGTCGTATAGAACAAAGTGTTGCGAAGGAGAACCAACCGAATGAGGACCATTGCGGCGAAAAACCCAAGTGGAACGATCGCTTTTCCTTCCCGGTCGCATGCAGCGCACCCAGTTTAGTTGGTCAACGTAAAACGATCTGTCCTCGCCAACATAACCTACTCAGCGGAGTGGAATTGGAGACAGCGTCTCATCATCTTGACATTTTTCCGACCTCTTGTGCGTTTGGTGATTTGCCTTTCCCTCGGTATGAGGTTTAGTGAATCCTGCGCCCTTGACGGGGCCCTAACATACTTAAACCCCCACACAGCCTCGGCGGTATCGGTTTTTATTGATGCATGAAATAGACAAAGGACTTAGGTAATTAAGAAAATGTTCGACCCGTCACTTGACGTGGTGAGAAAATGTATATCTATTGTAAGGATAATGCTCGTCACTATATGGTTGTCTAAGTAGTTTTATATTTTTATTGTAGGTACATTGGAAAGAATTTTTGTTTTCCAACTGTACAAAAAATAACGAGAAATTGTTAGAAACTAAGTTTTGTTAGATTTGGTATATAAGGCAAAACATTTTTGAAATAAATGTGATTCTACTTTCACTGGTCGACAAGTGAACAGTAACACAATTTTGTTGTTTGAGTCATCATTTTCTTTTCAGCATCAACGTTGGATATTCGATTGTTGTTGGATGATCAACTGATCATCTCTCAGGGCTCACAGATAAAAGAGCCTAGGCGCCAATTCAAAAAATCACGTCACGGGTTTATGTGCCCTGACGAATTACTGACCGCAAGGTATTAATATTCAACAGAGGAAGGTCAAAAGAGGCCTTTCCTCTATAATACAAAACACTGTCTTTCAATTCATGTGGCACCCAGTTTTCACACTTTTGGATCTTTCCCATAGGTTTTAAACGCCCAGAAATTGTTTTTTGTGCAACATTTAACATTTGTGCCATTTGTTTTTGACTTAAAGTGTCATCTTGATCCAATATTGCTTGCAATTCGCCGTCTTCAAACTTTTTTGGTGGTCTTCCACGTTCTTCATTTCCCACATCAAAATCATTATCTCTGAACCACTTAAACCATCTTTTGCATGTTGCTTCCGATAGAGCATGATCACCATAAGCCTCGACAAGCATTCGATGCGACTCTGCAGCACTTTTCTTCAAATGAAAACAGAAAATTAATGCTTTCCGCAAATCATCAAATGATTTTCTGGTACAAAATTCGACCCTTTTAACCGGATTAAAAAAAAAAAGATGTTGTTTGTACAATGACTTGACGCATACGAGTGCTAAATATGTTTGACAGATGCCATAGCAACCAAATAAAATATATATAAAGGTTCGTTCACAACAAACGTTCCCTATCGATACATTTGTATCTTGGCGCTCACTTCACACCGGTACACCTGGTATGTCAGGGGGAACATCATGCAAATGTTATGATAAGTGTTGTAGTAGTTATTGGCCTCGTTCCCAGGTAGCGTGTCTCCTTGTCCTGAAAAGGACGAGGGATCTCTTTAAGACCGCTGCTGAGGGGACCCGTTGCGGTCGCCACCTTGCTGCCTCAAACCTTGAGGGAAGAGTAGCGACCGATCGTTCGTGGGACGTCGTTCCAGGAATAGCGTCCCTGTGCCGTGCAACCCGGCGCCTTCTGGTGATGCTCGAAATCGGGAAAGCTGCAACGATTTCTTTTGTGGGCGTGCCACCACTCTACTCATCGTTTCCAAGTTAAAAGTCGTCGCCTGTGCTGGAGCAGCCAACGTTTTGTAACGAACGCACAATTCCAAATAATAAAAACACTTTAAATTTCGAAAATTGACTTTTATTTTATTTACTTGAAAAAAAAGACGATTCTCCTAGGGACACCACCCCCAAGGACTTTGCTCTATGATGTTACTTAGATACTGTTTGCCCTCATCGTCTCCTGCAGCACCTCCGCCGGGGACCATGTACGTCAATCAACTGCTGCCCGGAGATCGCGATTCATCTTCTTTTTAAATGGAAACAAATCGAGATTTTGTACATTGAAACGAACGTTTCAGATGGAAAATCTCGATTTTCGGTACATTGTGTGTGATGCTCAATGTTTGTTTAGGATAATGGTTCGGTTTTATGAATTCTCATGGAACTATAGTGCATATGAGGATATGCACTGGAATTAGGGTTTTTGTTTTTATTATTCATCTGGCTTATGCAAACAAGAGTTTGCGTGTCCTTCGGATAGGTAACACAAGATCCGTGTGAATTAAGTGTTAGTTTTTGAATTAGTGCATTTACAAGTCATAAAACATCTGGCATGTGGAGATATGCATTAGGATGTTTATGATTGCTTGAATTGTGTGTCGGCGGCTCAAATAGATATGCCTTTGTTTAGACACATGCACATTTTGGGCTTTGGATCTTGTAAGAATTTGAATTGAATTGAATTCAATGTTTGAGAGTTTGAACGTTGAGTTCGATTTGGTTGACGTTGAATTCAATGTTGATTTGGGTGTAGAGATTTGAATGTCGGGGAAGGAGATTGTTTCTATGGGGTAAGGAAATTGAAGGGCTTTCCGGAGCACTACATAAGTAACCAAACTTTAAGAAATTCGTCATCGGGTAAACGGACTCGTTCTCGAGGCTCTGCCGACGCTCGACTGTTAACAGCATTTTGCAACATCAGGGGCATCGGTTTCACCAAAACGAATGTAAACGTCGTGGACCAATATTCGCAAACAGCGAAACCTGATATCCTTGCCCTAACTGGAACCTCGGTCGATTCGTCAACTGATTTGACATATCTCCGTTGCTCAGGATACGACCTACATTTGAGATTCCGTTTTAAGGGCGGGGCCTGCGTCTTGGCAAAGAATGGAGGCATTGGAACCCAATAAGATGTATCATATGGTTGAGGGTCGTGCTGAGGAATACTGTTAAATTTCTTTGTTGTCTTTACCGCTCCCCCAAAGGCCGATCGACCAACCATATTCTTCTAACATCTTTCAGTTTGTGCATTCTAACAGAATCGAGGAGGCTGGGAGTCTGGTGGAGACGTTCGCTGTTAGCCACAACCTAACTCAACTCGTGAAGGAACCTACGCGTGTGCCGGATGCCCGATGTAATTATGGGAACACCCTGGAATTGTTTTTGACATCCGAATCGAGTATTTATACCGTAGAGGTTTCTCGCCACTGAGAAACTCAGATTACTGATTGGTATGGGTCAGGCAACCACTTGCATTTCAAGCGAATAACCGGCCTAAGCAGTTTTGCCATGTATGAGGCTGCCAAATGAGACTATTTGCGAGATTTCTTCGCATCCTTTCCATAGTAGGAGGTGCGTTCCGGAGACTCCGATGTTAACGCTTGCGGGGAGTCGGTCACAGAGGTTATTCTTCGCGGGATGGAGATTTACATTCCGCATTCCATCAAACGAAGTTCATATGCTAAACCTTGGTTTGATGAAAAATGCGAGCAAAATACAACTGTAAAAAAAAATCTTTTAAACAATGGGGCTCTAACCCCACCGACATTAACAGAACGAATTTTGTTAGAATCAGAAACGCGTGCAACCAGACGATTGATACCGCGAATAAGGCTTACAACCACAAAGTGCCCGACTGATTCGCGTCCCTTGTGGTCAATGGCAAGGACTCTCAGCAGTAACTTCGCTTCCTCTTCTTTTCCTATATTAGTGGCGTGGAGCGGGACATTATTCACAAATTCAAAAGATAAAGCTACCGTTTTCGCGAATTTATTTTCCGCGAATTTTAGCTTCGCTGTCGGTTTTTTGGAACCACCCGTGATCACGCCGGTACAGTTTTCGATGTGGAATGTGGGGTGCCGCCCGTGTGCTATTCATCGTATTCTACGTGCACTGGAGAGTAGGAAGACAACCAGCACGGACGGTATACCAGCAATACTCCTTAAGAGTATGTGTTCCAGAACCATCGCCGGTTCTTGGCAGACTATTCCGTTTATCTTATGAACGAAGCACGTTTGCTACCTGTCTCCTACAAAATTACTGACAGGTACCATTACTGTCTATTTTACCTAAGGTGATGGAACGGGTCATCAACGCCGAATTAATTAAGTATTTGGAGTGCAACGGACTTCTGAATTACCGTCAATACAGATTCCGTGGCAGGCGCTCCACGGCAGGCCTTTAGCGGATGTTGTTGTCTATGTCGAAGTTGAGGCAGTGTTCCGCCGAACACTGGGCGCAAAAAATTTTAAAACACAAAACGGAACCGGATCGAATGATGCGCTGAACACATGAAACACAAGGATATTTGTCCTTAACCTGTGGTTTTATTTTTTATTGCTTAACACTATTGATCGACAATATCATAAAAAGTTTACTTGTTAGGTGTTCGTGGCCGAACAAATCACTAGGCATATTTTACTAATTTCGCACGCCCGATCACACACTTGACGTTACTTTTCTTTTTATCCATTCAATACGCGGACCGGCCTCCTCGTTGGGTTCTCGTTGCCTCGCTAACAACCTGCTCGGTGGAGTTCTCGCTGTTCGGCTCGTCGCGTTGACGATGAAAATGGGACTAACTATCTCAATTCCGAAGAAACCCTGATACAGGTCGTATCTATATCCGCAACAGAGAAATTTCCTATTCGCTCTACTAACAGAAATTTCGAATCTCTGTTAGCAGCATGTTATTACGTCGCAGGGGTAATTTTTCATTCCTGAAAGAAGAAACTCGCTCATCATCAAACATCATAATCACCATCCGTGGTGGTGATCGAAATTCAGTTCGACGGTTGTCGATTGTGTGCCGCCTTATTTACATAACACATCTGGCGTGCAGGCCAAAGGATATCCTGCAATTTGGATGGACGTACGGTCCATGAGTTTTGTTTAACTTCTTTAGTTAAAACTAACAATCCATTAGACCTTTCTAATGGGTGTGAAATTCTACAAATGAACCGTGGGACTGGAGTATTTCCTTTGTTGGCTTTATTCTCGTAAATATTCCGAATTATATTGTTGAGATAATTACGGTTGCCTACAATTTGGCAGCGGATAGGCGATATGCTTTATTGGTCTTTGTTGCAGACCACCCGCACGTGCGGGTTGGTAGGCTAATTTACTGACGATAGCGATTCCTTGTAACGTCGTGTAGATGTTCAGGATTTCAGATTGTGCAGTGCTGGAGTGCGGCGCATTTCAATCTTTGGGAATAAGATGAATGGATGTTTTTACCTTTGTTTCAGGTATGCTACAATCGACTTGTTGAGCTTGATATTGAAAGCTTTGGGGCGTTCAGTTCCTTGCTTTTTAGTGTCAGGCTCAACGTTGGCTAAATGTTTCAGGGCCCTAGCGCACTTAGTGGCACGCGTCTGTGGGCGCGTGTAACGTCTTCATGGTAGGTATGTTCCTTGAAGGCTAGGATCCCTACCTGGGTGGAATTGTGCGTTCCTAGAATGCCACATGCCTTTTGACCCTTATAACCGATATATGGACACCTACCTCTGAGAAGTATGGTGAGTCGAGGTCGGTCGCATTGGATATCTCCAAACTTCGTTCACATGGACTTTCCCAGGGGCTGTGCGACTGGACGAAGAGCTTCCTCGGGGATGGCTCAATCCGGCTTGTTGTGGGCGACGAGTGTTCGGATCTGTATCCTGTTAATTCTGGAGTGTCTCAAGGTTCTATTTTGGCTCCAAATTTGTTTTTGCTTCACATAAATTATTTGTTGGAGTCGACGGATAACATGGTGATCAGTTTTGCGGATGATAGTACGCTTGTTTCCTCTTTTTCCAGTGATCGACCGATTAGTGCAACAACGTCGCACCACCTGAGATGTAGCCAGATCGACTCTATGAATCGGGATCTGGATAAGGTCCTGCAGTGGGGAAAGGACAATCTCGTCGACTTCAATGCAACGAAGACAGTATACAACATTCACAAGGAAAAGTGGATCATCGGTTCCACAGCTGATGATGAATGACCAGGCCCTAAAATCTGGGGAAAACACGAAATTGGTCGGCGTCACAGTCTGTGGGAATGTATTGTGGCATAACCACGCATCGAACATCGTCATATTCGCCTCAAAAAAAAAAAGGAATCAGCCATCCATGGGACGAATCGCATTAGTGTGGTTTGGGTGCTCCCCATTTCGTTTTGTGTGATTATTCAATATGCAATAAAAACTTATTGGAAAAGGATGAGGAATGTTTAGGAAATATGGATTTCTTGTTTCGCGATTGAAGAATCCTAATGTTTTTTTTCGAAGAGAATGTGTACTGTTAAATGTTTGCTAACTTATGGGAGATACTTTCTTTACATGTGAGTAAATTTATTTCTAGTTAAATTAGCGTTGAGAGGATTTAATTTACTTGCTTTTTATAAGATTGTATTAAGCCATTTAGTTGAGCGGTATCCCCACTAAACTAAACTAAACTACACTACGCGATGAAGTCTTTTCAACGATTTTCGTTTTTTAGCTCTTTCAGTGTATTGCTGAAGTTTTATCGAACTTCTTGGACAACTCTTGAGATCGAGGATGTAACGCGGAGGTTGCCTTTTTTTATTATCTCACTTTCTTTTTTTGTTTCCTTTGAAAGCGGCGGAAGGGCGTCACTTCAAATAATTGTCTGTGGACTGGCTGGTTTCAACAGTAGTTATAGTTTCGCTACAGTTTCCATTGTGGTTGCGCTTTGGTTTGCCTCATTATCTAAAAGAACCCAAAATTAGAGTACCTAGTCAGAAATATGAACCCAATCAAATATCAAATAATAACATTAGTCTACATGTAGAAAGAATACATTTATTTTAAAATAAGAGATCAACGTCACCATTATGAAAAGTGTGTTGATTTTTCCAGGAAAGAAGTTATTACATTGGCTGAAAGTTCTACGTTTTCTGGGTGAAAGCACTTTTCCCCTTATTCCGGCGTATGATCACACTAAAAGTCCATATTTAAACCGTATGTTAAGTTGGGACAGCGACAGAGATAACCACAGAAATGCAGGCAGAAGTGCGCAAGTAAAATTCATTGGGACATTCTTAAAAACATTCAACAATCTCTCGACAAAATATTAATTCAAAATTAGTATTGAAGATAAGTTCCCACTTTTCGCAGCTCGCCAGATTCAATGTTATGTCCCGACTTCTGTCGGCAACTATGAATAGTTTCATAACCAATTTTCCCTACTTCCGCCGTATTTAAATATTTCCGCAAATTAAAAGAGAGCTCCGAATTGGGTTTTTTTGTTCTTGAATTTCCCAGGATACTTACAAAATGAAGGTTAAGCAAAGGAAAAAGAAAGAACATCAGTTGGACGAAGAGTGGGTGCACACTATGGGAACCTACACACACGTTCGTACAGGAGAACTGGAAAAAAGGACAAATAAAAGTCGGAAATCTAAAACAGCAAACGGTTTATCGCAGTATCTATCTATGATCCGCTGGAACACAGTTCCACACTTGAATCTCCGTTGGGAGTTGTAAATTTTTGCGGTCGATGTAGCATTGAAAATCAGCTCCAAAAGAATAGTTGCCTAATTCCTTTATCTATGGTGTACCAATGGGTAGATAGAGATTGTGATTGTCGAAAAGGAGAGAGAGAAAGGACGACTATTGCCATTGCCTGCACATTTCCCTCGAGGCCCTTTTTTCACTCAAAAACTTTTCAAAAATTCATGAAGTCTGATTCGTTTTTGTTTATTCTAAGTGAAGTGGAATATTACATGGATATTCGGTAGAACAGGTACATTGGGTTAGGATAAGAATAAGGATCGAGAGCTGGATACGTATATATGTGAATGTGGAGGAGTAGGTGTAAGGGGCCATGTTTTCTCATGCCCTAAAATAAGTTTTTCTCGTTGAGAATTCGTGTTTGTTTTGTTCCCTTTAGGTTCTTCAATTGTTCACTACTGTTTCTCTGTGTCGATGTAGGACTCGTTTCCGGGTGAGGGGGCAAATCGGCTCTTAGTAGAAAGGAACATATAACAAAGTAGCATTTGTCAATGGAAGATAAACTAATGGCCCTATAGGTTTCTATGCTCGTCCTAAGGTGCGAACGAAAATTTGAAATTCCAAGCAACCATACATTTTTAATTTCTCAATTGGATTGAATTCGTTGATTTTTGTAGTACGAAGCTACGATTTGGACGGGAATGTTGACATCCTGGAAGATTAATGTTTCTGGAATAGAATTAGGAGTATTTTATCTACAAAACCGTCAGTGAATATTCTTTCAGATTTTTTTCGTTTGTAAGTCGTGCAAACTTTTTGAAAGTGACGAATGCCTGTTTGCTGTATACAGTCTCTGAAAAAAGAGACTCTTTAGACACGTTTAATTTAGGCCACAATATACCTATAGTGATCTGCTCTCATAACCACTTAATATCCCTTTCTAATATAATATCCTTATCCTACACCTGAATCCATAATAACAGAATCCAATAATTATAATTAATAACACCGATTGATTCACATGCGCGATAAATTGAACCAAATGTTCATTTGTCGCACATCGGTTCAATTCGTAGAAAAGGTTCAAATTTAACCAAATGTATGATAAATTGAACCGGACGTACATTAATCATGCATAAACACAAATTCCTAAAAATTATAATATCATGAGATTGTGGGGGTATAACTATATGCGGGCACTTGGTTCACTTAAATCCCCCGACACTTGTTACTCCGAACGCACGTTACCGAAAGAGGAGAAGTGAAAGGCACTGGTTTAGTTATTTAAAGTTTTTTTCTTTTTATTATATTTTTGTTTATGAGTTCTTTTATTAATCCCTGCGTCAATTTCTTTTAATTTCTTTTACTTTACATTAAATTCTTCTTTTTGTAGGAAACTATCCTTAAACCACAATAGTAGCATGCGACCGTATTAATTGAAACTCGACAAACGACACCCTTAGGAAGCTACACACTTGACTCTAATTCCACGTGACCGATCGTCGTGGAAGTTGAACTATGACTCGAGTGCGTGTGCGCACTTTAATGGTTGAGATGTGACTGTTTAAAATCCACGAAATTTATGGAGACGAGCGGCGGCGTGACCTTCCACTGTAACGATTGAAATGTGACTGACTCAACTCAGGGGTGAAATTAATATTTCATTCCACACACAGGGCAACCAAAAGAGACCACGCCTCTGCTCTCTCAACCTCATGTTCGTCGAAGTGTGGGTAACTTCCGTCAATTGGGTAATTAACGGACATGGAGAATGAGAGAACAGAAACATGATGTGCTGTGAGTAGCTTTGGTTGTGTGTGTTTGTATCAAATGCAGCTACTGACATGACCCAGTGACCCAGTGGTACGGCTATGGTGTAGTCAGAGCGCATTGAACCATGTAAAGACAGAATTGCAGAGGAGAGGAAAACCTAGCTGATGTTATTCACATGCAAAAAGAGATCATTGGTCCCAAGCGAATGGGTGATCTGGGAAAAGTCAATAAGACGCCGCTGATGCTTGGGAAATAACCAGCGTGAGAACCAGACTCTAAGACGCTGAAATAACCCCAGCGGTTTTGTTATGATGCAACAGCGTCGTTCGTTTAGACTTGTTGTTGCTAACCGACATTATGACTTTTCCGATGGGAATCTCATGGTTAGCAAGAATTGAGTTGCCGTATGGCAAGTATGTAGCTAAACTCAATTATGCAATATCTGCATAGGATAATGAGTTTAGCTATACGTCCGTTTAACATGTTTTACAGGGGAATAGCATATAAAGGAAATGGGTAGGTATGACGCGCTGAAAGCGGTCGAAATAAGGTGGAAATTGTGGTTGGAATTGTGGGTTGGTTCTCCATATAATATAGAGAAACCCCACAAGATGCGTATCTTCAATTGCATTCCATGATTATACTAATAACATTGTTGATAAGGTAATAAGGGCCTCTCGGCTCTCTAATCGACCAGTCTAGCACATAAGACAGATCTGTGACTTCTATGGTCAACAAGATCACAATTTAGGATTCTGTTAGCAAAAGCTGAAATGGGAATCGCGGAATCAAAACCAGTATGTAGAAAAATTCTTCCTCTTCGAGACGAAGAAAAAGTAGACCGAAACACTCGATGGTAAAAAGGAGCTACCACATCAGGACCGCTTGCTCGTGGTTAACCAGCATCCCAACTCTCCAGATACCAATAGACATAGGCATTAATAAAAATTCAACTCTTGTAGTGGACACCGCCGCTGAGATGAGCCTGATCAGTAAGAATTGCCACAACGGATCAGATGTTAAAATTAAAGGCTCATTTTGAAAATATCAGAACTTTGGAAAGTTGCCAGGTGGACTTTCAACTATATGATAGATCGGAACTCCCATCTAAATTTCAAGTACTGAGCAATATGCTCGGTCTTCTAGAAGATTATCTACTTGGAAATGACTTCTTCTCAATAAATTGCAATTTGGAAGGCCTAAAATTGTGTGCCACATTTCCTCAAACAGAAATGAAGCCAAAGGTATTTAGTTGTCGAACAAACTCTCACAACTTTGAGAAAGAGGCACCTGTAAATAAATACCATAAAGAGAAACAGAAGCAAGCCTCATATCCAAATCGTATAATAAAACACGACAAAGGTACTGGTGGCCATCCATGCTCTTTGACATTAGGATATGTAAAAATCAATTTAAGAAATGACGAATGTCAAAGGTGATCTGGGTAACCAACACATTCCGGAAATGAAACGAAACACAAACGCTTCATGTGAGAAAAAAAAAAACCACAAGGGCAATCAAGCACTCGTTTGGAATTTGCGACGACAGTGAAGAACGTGTGATTCGAACCGACGCTATGACGGTTAAAATCGCAAAAATAGAACCAATGCTCGAAACATCAGCCCACTGCCGTGTGTACGAATTCGATTTCTAAACTCAAGTACACTCAACTAATCTGAAATTGCTATGTTATGGTTTGGTATATGACTGATGCTTTTTCCTATTCGCTTTTCTTTCGGTGTTCTTCGCGATTTTTTTGTATATTGTGTGTGTATCTATCTGTTAGAAATGCCACACTAGTCCCCCCTCAGTAACTGTGTTACAATCAACTTCGTGTGCGAATGACGGAGCGCATGGCGAACGAGCCGGAGAACGGGGGAACAGGCGAGTGTGGCGGTGCTCTATGCGGCAGCCGTAATCGTAGTAGTAAAATCATGTTTACCTATGGAGGATTGTGTGTTGTGTTACACATCTCGTCGGATTGTTGCGTTAAGCAAAGATAGTGAAGATGGTGATTTGAAGAAACGACGAGGCTAACGGCCGCATGTACGAATTCGATTTCTAAACTCAAATACACTCAACTGATGTGGAAATGGTATGTTATTTTTTGGTATGCGGCTGATGCTTTCCCTTATTCACTTCCAACGCTCTGTTGGCGTAGTTTAGGCGCAATAAATCGCAATAAAATAAATTGGCGCCGATTAATTAGTGTCGATGAAACTTGGATACACCATTACACACCCGAAACAAAAATACATATAACGCTCTGCTGGTGTTCTCAATATACAAGGTTTTACAGGATCACTTTCTTCTTTGATATCGTTTATAAAATAATTAACGTAGGATTAATTAAGGTCAAGGGGAATCATTTTGCATTGTTCGCTTTTCACTTCACACACTCAGATTAGACGGCGATATTTTGTTAAACGCCGATTAAATTCACACAATCCATTGGTGATGGATATCAACCCTGTAAAAGGAACAAAAGAAAACTAAACTTTCTACTCGGCCATAAAACGTATGTGCGCTGGTGAATAGATATTCGCGTAAGACAGACTGACGGACTCGACTTAATAAATTGGATGTATTATTGACCGACTCGCGGATAGACGGTGTTGGACTTTGGAACTGAATATGCGCGCACCTCGGGGGTCCAAATCTGACTCCACGGTGCAACTCACATCCATCAGATTCGATGGGCGCGAATTGCATCGATAGGGGAGGATTCTATATGTGTCCGTATAGGACGAGTACGTTACCCTACAGCCTGCATATCGGCAACGACGAAAATGCACCTGAATAAAAATGAGCTGGTGTAATGAATTGTAGGTATTATAGGGATACGCGATAGCGAATATCGCCGAAGAGAGAAATAGGTTTCTGTGTCTTAAATAAACAGAAACGCTATTTCGAGGCCATAAATCCTTGATGACCTGCGCCTGAGAACGAAATAGGTTTTTGCTTTAAGATACACAAAAACGCTGTTTCAAGGGTCACGATGATATGCACATCGTGTTTGCTCAGGCGTCCATGATAATGTCATTGTAGGCTATACATTCTGGTGACGATAGGTCAGCCGAAAATGTGGGTCTTGTTTACAAGACGGTGCCGGTACATGAGTATAATGGCGAGGAATTAGCCTTGCAGATGTGCAAGCGTACATCTCGCCCAGGGTGGCCATGGACCAGCGGTCGATTAATAGAATAAACACAGTGATATTACTGTGTGTTTGTTTGTTTAACAGGCCGGAGCATCGTTATGCATCATCTGGGGTATGATTGTCTAACGTCAATCATATTAGTGCTCAAATCCCATGATCGGTAGATAACCGATAAAAGAAATTGGTCGCAAGTGTTGCGAACCTCGGGACTGGGGCAATAAATGGTTACGAACCGTAGCAAAACCCATCGGCTACAACTGTGTCAACAATTACCCTGGCCAGCCAGTATTTATCTATTATAATTGCTGACAAGCCGAGCCGATGGAGATATGGTACGGTTCATATAATAATCCAATGTGATGCATGCCTTGATGAGGTTTAACTTTGAGGTGAAAATTATTTGAAAGAAAGCTTACACTGCTCGAATGCAGGTAAGTATAGTGGTTTATGGAGTGAGGGAAAGGTAAGTTGTTTTAAAGAAATGGATGGTTCTTTAGGAAGGCTTTAAATAACCGCCACACCCCTATCTTCCGTTGAGGTCGTAAACTTTTCAGGCGACCCTCGTATATACCCATTCTTAAAAAGTTGAACTCAATTAAAGAGCGAACTCAACGACTGTGTATGTAAACGAATGGACAAAATGTCACTTAACTTCATTCAAGAACTAGAGACAGATGGGCCTCTAGAAATGAATCATGTTCAATTTCTAATAACGCCACCGAAAATCTCGGGACTTTTAAGGCCAACTATTAGTCGAATTCAACAGTATTTGAGAATTATCTAATATAAACGATACATGCAAGTTCATCGCGTCTTCACGGTGTCTTTGATTGGGCCGGAAATCAGGAAAACAAACAACACCATTAAAATGTTTTCATCAATTGAATCAAATATGACCGCCGATGATGGTACTGAAATCACAAATATGCATCAACGACCATCGAAAATTCGCCACCGGCATGCAGAGCGTTAATTTATTAAGCATTTGGTTTAATTTGGGTTTTTTTTTTTTTAGAAATTGTTTCAATGTGCGACAAATGAACATTTAGTTTAATTTATCGTGCATATGATTCTTTTGGGGATATTAATTCAAATTATTGGATTGGATCATGGATTCAGGTATAGGATGTGAATCGGGGATATGATTTTATATTGTATTATAATTTTAACAGGTGGTTAGAGTACTGATTTAGGATTCCTACACACCTCTTTCGAAGCAATCCGTTGGAGTTATATAAGCACAAAGAACATTAGAAAAGTAATAAGCCTTTCTTTTTATATTTACTTTTTTTTGAACATGTCTGGCATAGAACTTACCCAAATAAGGCTCCCTATTATGGACTTTGCCAACAATTTTGAAAGTGAGCAAAACGTCTTTCCAAAGTCCATGTAGGAAGCATGTCTGCGGATACAGCACCACACTTTCTCAACAACTGTATGTATGTATGTATGAATAACGCATTTATTGTACAATAATTTAACAAATCTTGACTTAGGACTAAATGCTAAATCTAAAATAACTTACTAGATCTACACGAGCACTCCAAGTTACACGATACAAGTTTGTGTAATGCCATTTTTTTTTTACCATTTTTAAACATTTTTTTATTTTCTTTCTATATTCTTAGTTTCTAAATTAAAGGCTAGACAAAAAATGCTTAAATTCTAGCTTAAATAGCTTATATAATAACTTACTGGTCCTTCGCAGACGCTCTAAGCTAAACATTACTTAATATTTGTATAATTTGCCTTTCGGCGACAGAACTTTGTGGCAATACTTATAATTATTTGAAAGACAAAGAAAAATTTGAAAAACTTTGTCAATTGTTTTTGTTTTTTTTTTCTTAAAATTTAACTTACTTAACTTACCTAAACTTATCTACTAATCTAATTTTATGTAAAATCACTTAGCTTAGCTTAACTTAAATCTTATACTACCCTAATTCTAGAAAAGCTAAGTCTATGTAAGCTAGCTGATGATAATGTGATTCTATACCGACTTTGGTATCCAGGTCTTTATATGCCATTCAACCACAAGAACTGTTGACGCTGTCTAATACTATCGTCCCGGTCTCTGTGGGAGATAGCCCTACTGAAGCGCAGGAGCTCTTCTTCGGTGCGCGTTACTTCCCGGTCGTAGCAGAATCGCCCGTCTACGGATGATCTACTTACATGATAGATCAGCGGAATTCCGGATCTATCCTGTGTAAGCCCTTTCATGTCCAAATCAAGGAACGCCTCTGGTGGAACAAAACCGTTGCGACGCACGTTCTCATAGTACAGGGTATTTGGATAATAAGCCCCGAAAATTAGGTCATTGGACGAGCATATTGCTCTCGCAATATGTCCTCTGATTAATTTAATCATACAATTATCCACCCTATTTATGCAGGCTTCATTATATAAAGTCTCATTTGAGTAGCACTTTTTGTATTCCGATTCCGGTGTTCGATATAATCTGAGACAGGTTCTCAGACACTTCCTTTCGAACACCCGAATCTTTTCCATCAAATTTGGACCTATGTTAAACCATACTGGACAGCCATATATGAGCATTGGCCTGATTAGCGTCATGTAGCATATGACTTTTACCCTGCTGTCGAGTTGGCTACTGTGAAATAGCCTCCTTGTCATAGCAAACGTTTTTCTAGCCTTGATCAGAGCAGCATCTACATGTCTGTTGAAATACAGATATTGGTCTAGCCAGATGCCCAGGTATTTAACTAAACTCTTGGTTTCCAGTTTATCTCCATGCGGTCCTACGATAACTAGCTTTCGCCAGTTTTTCTTTGTGTCGTTCGTGGCTTTATATAATGGGGTTCTAAATAGGATGGCTTCACATTTCTGGAAGTTGATCTTAAGTTTCGAGTTGTCGCAATAGCGCTGCACGTTGTTGAAATCTCGCTGTATTAAACTATTTATGATTTCAACTTTCGGAGCTGTTCTGTAAATTATGAGATCGTCTTCGTACGCAATAGCCTGCGGGAGTGCATCTAATAAGTCGCTAATGTAAATGTTAAAAAGAATCGGAGAGAGTACCACACCCTGTTGCAAGCCATTCTTGATATTATACGTTTTATTAGAGGTCACATTACCACTTTTGACCACGAACCTCCTGTCCTTTGACATATCGTAAAGTACATATAGTAAAGGCTTATGTATGCTATGTCTGACCAGTTTGTAATACAACCCTTGGATCCAGACGGTATCAAAGGCTTTTTCCAAGTCGATCAGACAGGCACCTTTGCATTGGTTCCTACATTTATTCCATTGTATGTCGGAGACCAGTTTAGCTGCGGCATGTGTCGTTTCATGACCCGCCCTAAAGCCAAACTGGTTATTTGGAATAATGCTATTGTCGTCTACCCATTTTAGCAGAGCTTTGTTAATGATTTTTTCAAATACTTTACTGATGCTTGGGAGTAAACTTATCGAACGCATGTTCATTGGGTTTGTACAGTCTTTGCCCTTTTTTGCGATGGGCTGAATGATAGCCGTTTTCCAACGCGCGGGATAATATGCATTATTCAACGCGTTGTTAAACAGGACCGTATATATATCTATTGCCTTTGGGGGCAGGTTCTTGAGTACGATGTTAGGTACTCCATCTATTCCCACTGACTTTTTGCTTCTTAATGAGTCGAAGATACTCTGGATTCCTTCCCTTGTGATTAAAAGGCTATTAGCCCCACCATTGGCATTAATGTCAATTGACAGATTATCGTCACTGAATTCCGTAAAACCCGGATTCTCCGATTGCCAATGTGAAATTTCATTCCGGAGGTGCAGGTGATTCAGTCGAATTCTGTCCTCCAGGTCATGATTTCGGTGAATGCTTTCATTCACCTTGTATATTTCCTGAAAGACAGCTCCCACAGCGTTCGCCTTCTCCAAAGGATCTTCGATCACAAAGAGCTCACTATTGAAGATAGCGTTCTATGCATCTATGCCAATGTTGGTTAGCAGCTGCTTGTTTACCTCAGTACGTGGAATTTGGAGACACTGAATCTCGTTTTGATTATTTCTCCTGAATATTTTATTTATTTGTGGGAACATATTCGGGTTATTAGTTTTTATAGCTCGAATTCTGTTGTTCCAATACAAATTTGTTGCTAATCTATAATTAGCTTTAAGTAATTGTTGGAGGTTTTTTAATTGAGATTTCAGTGATATTATCTCCTGGTCTTGTCTGTCTGTAAACTGTCTGTGTAATTGTTTTAATTTCGATAGCAGTCTGCTCTTTTTCTTGTGGAGTGCGTTTATTGTTGCGTTTCTGTACATGTTAATGTGATCTGTAACTGTTGTTTTGGGAATTGTTTTGTCCATTGTTCGTTTTACGGTTTCGTCCATTTGTTGAATGTATTTGTCGATTTCGTCATTTGTCAGGTTTCTGTTTACTGGCAGATTAAAGTCATTCCAACAAAGTTCTCTTGTTAATGATCTGGTGAACCGCGGCCATCTCATTGCCCCGTAGTTGTAGGGTTGCGGGATAACGAATTCCTCCAGATCTGCGAGCTCGTTCTGAAGCTCTATTACTGCCGTGAATGCACAGTGGTCGCTGTCGTATTCAATTGTCCGTAAACAGTTTGTGTTTCGTCTGTTGGTGTTAAGTAATCTCAGTCGTGAGTCGATTAGCAAGATATCTAAGAACGATCTACCTCTAGGGAACGATGGATATTCGGTAGCTAGCAGGTCAGTTCTATATTCAATATGAAACTGATCTAACCAACCAGCCAACTGATTTCCTCTGGCATTAGATACATAATTTCCCCAATTTCTATGCTTTGCGTTCATATCTCCCCCTAGGATAAAGTAATTTTTGTCCAGGTGCAATTGTAAGCATCGAAAGAGTGTCTCGAGCTCCGCTATAAATAGGTTTTGTTGGTGCTCCTCAGGTGCGTAGACCGCAATCGCATACAAACCCCTTCCTTGCTGAAGGGGTATGCGTACGATACAGATTGTAGTACGAGCTGGCTCTGTGTTTTTTTGCCGGGTTTGTGTAATCCCTTTCGGCGTACAATAATATTTTTATATATTTCCTGGCAGAAGTTCTTTTCTTTTTTTTTTTTTTTTAATAACATAAGATAAAATAAAAAGTTAACAAACAGAAAAAGAAAAGAATATTAACAAACATATTATCAAAATGTTAACATACAGATATTTTAAAACGAAAAGGAATCTAAATGCAATATGGAAACGAAAAGGAAGAATAAATATATATTAAAAGGGAAAGGAGGAATGGGAAGGGAAAGCGTAGCGTCTGAAGATCTGACTATATTTGAGGATTTAACCCCTTTCTTCATTGTCAATCCACCACCAGTTGGGAAGGCATCGGTCATTCATAGATTTATCTCGATCGCCTCTTGCCATGCTAAAGCGCAAGTGAACTGCAGCATTTGATATATCACTGTTATAAAGAATCCGTTTGTCCCTGACACCACGAAAGGCGTGGTAAATAATAGGGACTCCGTGCTTGTTTTGGATAAGACCTTTTCTATCCAAGAGAGGGAACGCTTCTGGTGGGATAAACCCATTTTGGAATGTATTCTCCAGGTACATGTCATTGGGGTAGTATGCTCCCGAGATAAAATTATTTTCGCTGCACATTGCCCTTGCAGTGTGACCACGAATAATTTTGATAATGAAATTGTCTATCCTATTCAGTCCTGATTTTTATACAGTGTCTTACTAGGATAGAATTTCCTGTATTGAGACTCAGGTCTTCTATGTAATCCGAGACAGGAACGCAAGCATTGTCTCTCGAACATGCGAAACTTTTCCATGCAGGATGGAGAAACGTTAATCCATACCGGGCAACCATACACTAATATTGGACGAATAAATTATTTTAACTTTGTGAACTAGGAGGCTATTTCGGCACAGACTTCTTGTCATTGCATATGCACTTTTAGCTGCAGAGACGGCAGCTGCTATGTGCTTATCAAAGTATAGGTATTGGTCCATCGAAATACCAAGGTACCTGACAACAGTTTTCATTTGCAGCGAAAGATTATTGCTTCATATAATGGAAACGTTTTTCCAATTATTCCTTGTATCTCTTGAAGCTGTAGAAAGAGGTGTTTTGAAAAGGATGGTTTCTGTTTTTTGGAAGTTAATTTTCAATTTCCGATCGTCACATAACCGTTTGATTTTATTGAAGTCGTCTTGAAGAAGTCTGTTAATGGCATCGATATTTTTTTCTGACCTGTACACTACAATATCGTCGGCATATGCAATAGCATGATTAAGAGACCCAACTAGATCACTAGTATAAATATTGAAGAGAATGGGAGAATTCACGGCTCCCTGCTGTAAGCCATTTTTAATATGGAAAGTTTTATTGGAGATTTTGTCCCTACATTTTCCCACAACTTGTTTATCCATTATCATATCGTAAATGATGTATAACAGATATTCGGGCAAACCTAGATTTGATAACTTATATACAAGTCCTTCTAACCATACGGTATCGAAGGCCTTTTCAAAGTCAACCAAACATACGCCTGTGCATTGTCGTTTTGCCTTATTCCACTGTATATCGGAAACAAGTTTTGTAGCTGTTTTGTGTCGTGCCCCGCTCTAATGCCAAACTGGTTGTTCGGAATGATGCCGTTTTCATCACACCAGTTTATCAATGCCTTATTTATGATTACCTCGAATAGTTTGCTAATGTTGGAAAGCAGACTAATCGAGCGAAGGTTAGCGGGATTGCTCCTGTCCTTGTCCTTTTTGCGGATGGGATGGACTACTGCTATTTTCCAACGTCTTGGAAAGCATGCATTATTTAGAGCGTTATTGAACAAGGTAGTGTAAATTTTCACCGCTTCCGGAGGCAGATGTTTAAGAACTGTATTCGGAATACCATCTGTTCCAGAGGATTTGTTGTTTTTAATGGATCTCAGGATGTCCATGGGTTCATTCTTATTCGCAAATATATTTGTGTGCAAATTTCTAAGCGGTGCATCCATCTTTCACTGAAGATGGTGAAACTTTTGTTTTCGGAATGCCAACTTTGCCGTTCATTGTGCAGCGAAATATGGTTTTGGATAGCTCTGTTTTCGATATCGAGGTTAGGCGCCATGGAGTTCGCTTTCTCTTGCGGATCCTCGACTACTATTAGTTCTTCGTTGGAGTTGATGTGTTCCGGGGTGAGTCCTGCGTTTAACAATATTTGACAATTCTCGGGAGTCCTCGGGACTCGAAGGCAGGGAATGTCATTATGATCTTTTATTCTAAATACTTTATTTATTTGCGGAAACATATTCCCACCACTGGTTTTAATGGAGAGAATTTTACGTTTCCATTCTTCATTAATTACTGATCTGTAGTTGTCACGGATCAGCTTTTGAACGTTTTTAATCAATGACTTAATTGTCTTTATTTCTGGGCTATAAGGATCGCTGAACTGTCTGTATAGTAGTTTCAGCTGGGAGAGCAGAGCGCTTTTTTGTCTATACAGGGCATCAATAGTTGAGATTCTGTATCTATTAAAATGCTCCTCCATGTGAGCCGCTTTTGGAATGGAACGGTCCATTGTTTTGATGACAATGTTGTCCATCGTTGAGGGATAATGGTCTATTTCCTCATTTGGAAGGTTTCTATTAGTTGGAGGATATACGCCATTGGGGCATAGTTATCTTTATATTATGCGATCAAAGCGCGACCAATGTGCTTTTCGGAAAATGAACGAATGTATCTGGTCGTACTGCTCACGTATTGTATGTTCGTTTGGAACATGTGAAACGGCGTCGAGGCCGTAATGGTCACTATCATACCCGATTGTGCGAAGGCAATTTCGAGTATTTAGGTCCGTGTCTAATAATTGTAGTCTCTCGTCCATCATAAGTAAGTCCAGAAAGGTGTTTCCTCTTGGATTAGATGGTGTACTTGTAGCATACAATTGTAGTTTATATTCTGTTGCATTTGTTTGCCACCAGTTGAATAGTGCATTACCTCTTGTGTTCGGCGTGATATCACCCCAAGCACTGTGTTTGGAGTTGAAATCTACCGCCAGGACAAAATAATTGTTTTCCGAGTCTAACTTGAGATTACGAAAAAGGGTATCCAGTTCGGTGATAAATTGCGAACACTGAGGGGCTTCAATTGCATACACGGATACCACGTATAGATGCCTTTGACTTTTCAAAGGTATATCTATAGTGCAAGCTTCCAGCAACTGCAAATTGTGTACAGCTGTCCTTTAAACGACCTTGTGGTGAAGGCCTTTCTTAATTAAGACAGCAACTCCACCTCCTTGTGTGGCGTGTGGATGATCTCGTCTAATGACTTTATAGTTTTTGTAGGCCAGTTTGTGCCTCTGGTTTAGCTTGGTTCGCTAGCTAGAAGCACATCGGGGCATTCGACTTCAACCAGGTTACCGAGATTATCCCTCCTTTCCACGTGGATTAGTGAATTCACATTCACAGCAATAATTTTTAGTGTTAAATTAGTTGGATAGTTCATTGTGGTATGTTGGGTTGTCTGAGAACAAGGACGAATAAATAATATCTACTCGGGCCGCTTGTTCAGTTAGTTTTTTTTTTCAAATCCAGCAATCTGTCTTGTATGGCTAACAGGATTGCTCTTATGTCTGAATTTGCCGCCGCCGTTGTATTAATTGTATTACTAGCCATTTGAGAAAAATGATATGCTAGGTGCGGAAGATTTTGTGACATTACTTCCCTCTGCCGCGAAGTAAGTTAATGAACTACCGGCAATTTGAGCGAATGATACACTAGGTGCAACGAAGTTATTATAAGAACGAACCTTCATTCGTTTCTCTTCTTCAAGTTGTTTTTTTTTTAAATTCCAACCTTACTTTTAGTTGTTGGAATTTTGGACAACCTCTAAAGTTGGCTGGGTGACTTTCAGAGGACGCAAGATAGGTTGCTCCTATCCTGAACCTGTTCTTTATCTAAGGGGCATTCTCCTACGGTATTATTGTTTTGGCACTTTACACATCTAAATTCCATATAGCAGTTAGATCCAACGTGTCCGAGTCGTTGGCACCCCATGCACTGCAACACACGGTCAACTTTCCTTATTTTATCCCAAATTATTGTTTGGTGGAAAATAACCTTAATGTTCCTAAATCCTTAATCGACCTTGCTGTCGGGACTTAGGGAGACAATGAAGAAGGGCAACTGGCGGTTGTGACTTCGGGAGAGAGAAGTGGAGAATGGTTTCACATCAGTAAATTTTAAACTGTCAGTTTCGACAGTTTGTAGTTCCGAGAGGAGTCCTGCGGAGGAAAAAGAAGGATCAACTCCTTTAAGTAACATGGAGATAGTTTTCTCCGAGTTAGGTGTGTACATGAAGTACTCACTACTTGCTTCCCTTAGAGCAGATTTAATTTTATGATAGTCATCTGAACTATCACATAAGAATCTAATTTTATTACTACTCGTATTTAAATTTTTAGTTTTAAAATGTCTGCATGTTAACTTACCCAATTTAATTAGGTTTTTAGCTTCCATAAAGCTGACTATGACGGGTGGCACTTTTGTGGGGGTTTCTCTATTCTATATGAGAAACAACCCACAATTCTAACCTTATTTCCACCTTATTTCGACCGCTTTCAGCGCGTCATACATAACCATTTCCCTGATATGTTATTCACCTGAAATACATAATTTTCCCAAGGACGCATAGCTAAACTCAATATCCTATGCAGATAATGCATAATTGAGTTTAGCTACAATCTTCGCCATACGGCAACACTATTGCTCTAACAATGTTATTTCCACCGGAAATTTCATTCGTATTGGACAATTTAGGCTACCCACGGCACGCTTCGCCTATGTCCATACTGACATAGTGGGACCGCTTACTCCATCAAGAGGATTTTCGTACATCCTCACTATGATGGATTGCTACACGCGATGGCCAGAGGCGACTCCTCTCAGAGCAGTAACTGCTGAATCAGTCGCCAAAGCCTTCTATTCGACCTTGGTCACACGTTTCGGCGTACCTGCCACCATCACTTCAGACAGAGGGCCCCAATTTGAAGCAACGATCTACGGGCAGCTGACGGATCTCCTCGGCTGCCAATGAAGTCGCACGACCGCCTATCACCCCGAATCCAACGGGATGATCGAACGCTGCCACCGGTCTCTCAAGGCTTTCCTCATGTGTCATAATGACACTAAATGGTTTGACGCCCTTCCTACCGTCCTCCTCGGCCTGAGGACTAGTTTTAAGGAGAACCTAGGTGCTTCCGCTGCGTAACTCACCTACGGTACCAACCTCCTACTACCAGGCGGACTTTTCGTGGACGGTGAAACGCCACGCAACCAGCTGCAGGATGTGGGCCACCACCGTGACCTTCTTCATAAGGTTACAGCATCGCCCGTAACCAGGCACGGTTCCAAAAAACGTTTCGTCCACCCTGAACTGCACAGCTGCACGCACGTCTTTGTCAGGGTGGATAAGGTTAAAAAAAACCGTTGGACCCTCCGTATGACGGTCCCTTCAGAATCTCCAACCGCATCAGCGACCGTCTCTTCGAGATCGATATCCGAGGCAAACGATGCACGGTCAGTGTTGAGAGACTCAAACCTTGTTACTCGAGGCGTCAGCTCCAGATCCTCAGTCAGCAACCGACTCTGCCGACATTCGCCAACCACCTCAACCTCCACTCACCCGAAGCCGAGCACGTCTCTTTAAGCAATCAAAAAATTCTTCCAATCCATCACCAACCTAACTTCCTTCCGACACCCATCAAACTACTCCTTCCGCCCTACCATTATTTCGTGACTACGTCAGTGGCTGGGGAGTACTGTGGGGGGTTTTATATTATCTATTCTATATGAGAAACAACCCACAATTCTAACCTTATTTCCACCTTATTTCGACCGCTTTCAGCGCGTCATACATAACCATTTCCCTCATATGTTATTCACCTGAAATACATAATTTTCCCAAGGACGCATAGCTAAACTCATTATCCTATGCAGATAATGCATAATTGAGTTTAGCTGCAATCTTCGCCATACGGCGTACCTTGCGTACGCTTCTTGGATATTTGACATTAAAATAGTTGACAAAAGTCAACTCCAAAAACTATAAAAGGGGAGTGCTTTTCAATTTCGCCATCAGTACCATTACAGAGGCCGAACCGCTGGCCGACCGAAGTGTCCACTTTTAAAACCGTATCTTTTTTCAATCCCAATAAAACTAGCACCTTTTTTATATTAACTCAACCCAGTGCGGTCTTTTATTTTTTCACCGTCAACGCTCCGGGCTCATCTCCCACCGTTTGGGAAAGCACGGCCCGAAGTACAACATCTCACAAAAACAACTTTTTAATTTCACTCAATAAGCGAATTGCAAAGACGTCCGAACTCGGTCACTCATACTGTGCTTTCTCAACAACTTCTCATAGATTATTGTTCATGAGAAATAAAACAAACCAGAATTCACATATGGAAAAGATTTCTGTACAAAGTGTGCCAACATAACAAAACAGTGGTTTCCACGAGCTGGGGTAGACATTCTCACCACGTTCTTGTACAGTGGACGTAGTATCGTATTTGCCTTTTCAGAGGAGTTGTTGCAATGTCTTGAGAGATTCGGTTCAACCAATGCGATGTTGGAGGTTTACCTTGCGATTTCTCTACTTGATCTCTATGTACAGGAAAGCAGCTTATTGAAATTACATTCGGAGTTCATCTTTACTGCATATGTTACGTACGTCGGCCACCACCATCATTTGATAATTTGTGTTTAATATAATTTTGTTTTAAAATAGTACGATGGTAAGGTGGTGGAAGAATTGCACGATCCAGAAGTGAGTTTTTGAACCCGCCCCGATTCGGGTGTGGATCGTGCAGTTCTTCGAGTTCGAATTTGTTTTTCGAAGTGGACGTGAATGAAGAGCGAGAGAGATGGAGGGTTAACCTTTTTCAAAAATACAACGTCCCGACAAAAAAAGTTAATGTAAAAGAACTAAAAGAAGTTAAAAAGGAAAATGTAAAAACGACAGAAAAAGTTAATGTTAAAGAACTAAAAGAAGTTAAAGAAAAAGTAAATGTTAAAGAACTAAAAGACAGAAAAAGTTTGCCCCGCGTGTTCTTTTTGGTTGAACAAGTTATAACATTTTGAATAAACGAAAATATTGCCAGCATCAAAGAGAGTTTCAGAGGAGGAACAGGTAACCCATTCAATTTTTGTATTCACGTACACACTTTTATGTGGCAGAGAAACTGTCACACATATGCTTTTCCATAAATACTACGTATCAGGCTCCTTCATAATATGAACATTCTTTCAAGCCGGTAATCACTCTAAAACGCTAAAACTACTAAATTTTTAAACTATAAAATGAACTTGTGGGGGTTCTCCACATCACACGGAGAACCAACGCACAACCCTAACCTGCAAACAGGCAAAAACCCAATCCGCAATAGCATACATCTCACCAATAGCATACATCTCCCAATCTGCAATAAAACATTTTACAAACCTCCAACAGAATATAATTCAACCGAATATATTCTAATCATCCCGGCATTCTTTTCCCAAAATTGCTTCGGTCAATTATATATACTGCCTCATTGTGACCAAGCAATACCCATTTCCCCGAAATTACTTTGATTAACATTCTACCCAAATAACATTCCTTGCTTGCACCCAAGCAATCCACATTTCCCCGAAATTCATATGCCATAACAAACGCATATCCAAATCCTCAACGGAATATTACCAACTAACTAAGCCGCGCACATTTCCCCGAATTACTTCGGTTAACATTTGACCTAAGCGGTATTACTTGCTTACACCCAAGCATTTTCAATTCCCCGGAATACCCAACCAACGAATCCAACTTAGCTTACACGGCAAGGATTCGCTGGAACTAAATTCTCAAGCAGGCATAGCAACTCGTCCACAATTCCTCGTAATTCGCAGCGACCCTAATTTCGCTATGACGCACCGCCACGACGAATGAATGAATTATTTTTCGTTCATAAGTCAGTCGCTGTCCAACCGCCATCAAGTGCGCATCCTCCTCTTATCGTCCGCCAGTGAGTCGCAATTTATCCGCCGTGGCCTCACAACGAGGTCGAGTCACAATCACCGCCGAGCGCATCTCGCCACATCACCCCGAGTCGAGTAGGAAGTCCGCGCCACTGTATTAAGCAAAAGAAAGAAAATAAAAAGAACGTACACGCGAGCGGGAGTTATAAAGTAAACTATCGCGACCGCGGAGAACTTAATGAACAATATAACACGTCGCCGCAGCCTCGTAACTCGGCGGGTAAAGAAAAGTCGGGAATTAACGGAGATCGGTGACTTCCTACGCGGAGGCTAGTGTACTAAGCTACTCATTGTACCCCATATACCTAAGTGCTACTGATTTGTAAATCGCGGTAACGGCGCGGTATTTCATGCTGTGTAAAATATCGAAGGAATAAAGAACATTAACGATAACATTAACTAAATCGTTCAGTGTCTTTTATTCGTCCTTTCATTCGGCGCTCGGTTTCCTTTTGGGAAGACAATTTTGTGCAGAAACCGTTGGTGGGTGAGAGTGAACCCCACACCATACGTTGGCGCCCAGACCACCACCCCCACAAACTAGCACTGACTTTTTTAAACTCGTCTTAACAGACTACTCCATTGTCAAAACAATTTGAAGTTATCTATGATTAAAGGGTATGGGATAACAATGCAAGACCTGGCTTGAAGATAATATATTGAATATTATTTACATTCCTTCACTCGTCTCTAACGATTAATAAATTCACCAGGAAGACTTTGAATCGCCGCTATATCAGATGTGACCGTTGACCGTGAAAAGCTGTAATTTCTCTTTTCCATAAATTAATGACAAGAGGTGAATATCATGAAGTCAGCCATACATGTACAACTGCACCATAAGGAAGAACCAATAAAAAAGATGCATTGATATTGCTGCATGCACCACTGAATCCAATGCGATACTTGCTAAAAGTATCTGACGAAGAATAATAGGTTTCTATTCCGTTTACGTAAATGTAAAAATGTTTGCTTCTCAATTATAAAGCTATAACTTGAGAGTTCATACTAAATGTGATTTATAAAAGTATCCATAAACTAATTCCCATTGCGTGTATAATTCTTATAGAAAGGTCTATTTGAAACGCCCAGTTTACATGATAAAGCACAACACCGTAGATACATTAAGGATTTATCAAAACAAAGATAATTACAGACCGTCTAGACGGAGTGTCCCGCTGCGACAGGCTGAATCCAATCGCACAGTCGTCCTTCGTTCGAAAATAAAACCCCAAATCTGCATGACCGTGTCGAAGAAAATAGCTATGGCGATGCCCCCTGAAGGAAAGCAGCCTTGCTTGCTGTTCATTTTTGTTGGACCAAGGACTGCAAACAATCCATTCTCATCTCCTCGAGAATATAAAGTAAACAGAAAATGAAAAACGCAAAATATAGATTCACATATAGTAAACCCCTTCGGACTACATGTGAGTGTACCAATGTATCCTGGAGTGGGTGACGCACTCTGAGGTAGATGAATATTTTAACGAAAAAGGACGAACATTGATTAAGCTATACCTAGGAGGGGCTATTTGACAGTGGTAGATATCCTTGTCCAATAATTACACGAAAATCATAATACGTTGGGTATGGTATCAGCATTAATTAATGAGTTGTCATTTCGGCTTCAAAGCCCTATCGTTAAGGACATGTGATAAACGGCGTATCGTCGTTTACTACCCCAAAATATGAACTCATCGGTGACTGTGATATTGGTATTTTGGATATTGAAACCACACGTGGTACCTTTTTAATTTGATTTGAAAATGTTTAAGTGTGTTTCATAAGGATAACAATGTACTGCGTAAAATGTACGTCTCGGACAGTCAAATGAATCTATTACGCATTCTCTGCAATACTTTTATACGTAACGGAATGAATACTTTTATACGTAACATAATGAATACAGGCGGGAGGTTAAAAATCGTATGCGGCTCGGTCGAAGGCGCAGACAGAGGGTGTTGTCATTTCTGTCCACTTCTGATCTGATAACTCAAAGTTCTATACAGAGGGGGAGATATATTTTGGATTAAGGTACCAAGATTCCTTTTCGATGCTCTAATTTACCAGTACAGAAGAGAAAGGGAACGTTTTTTACACACTGCTGACTACTGGAGTGCAAAAAGTATCCAATGGGAATAAAGTTTGCTGTGAGTTGAAAAGCTGTTGGGAAAAATGTTAACAAACTTTTCCAGGTGAAGGCTACGGACGATGCGACTACTTAAACCAGTAATTTTTGAGGGCGTCAGTTCTCCCCTCAGGAGACTTGTACACAAAAGTGAACCATCAAATTGATATAAAAAGAACCGTTAAAGCAAATTTAAGTTTATTTTAACATGATATTAAGCAGTTGCAAATGTTTTCTTTCAAATTCCACCGAGATATGAATTTTACACAGACACATTCTAGATTCAGCAAAATCAGAGTATGTAGTACAATTTGAAATTTATATAAAGTTGTTTATGCGCAAAGGATTAGAAAATGATCTTTCGTAAGCCAGACCACATAGGACGCACCAAAATAAACACAAATGCTGTTTGGTTAGTTCCTTTTCCTTTCCTGTGTTAGTGACCGACAGCAATAAGTTAGTAGAGAACGAGATCGACAGAAAAAATGCAATATTTTGTTTATCGCGAATCCAATCTTATATCCAGATCCCTTAAAAGGGACTGATAGCCATTTTTGCAATTAATTTAAGTAGAGGGGGTTAGAAAGTACGAGGTTTTCCTTTTATATTTCGGGATTAGAGAACAAAAACAAATATTGATCATCGAAAATCACTTTATTGTTTTTCAAAATATTCCCCATGAAGATATATACACTTTTGCATGCGTTTGAACCAATTGTCGAAGCACTTTTGCCACTCTGATTGAGGTATCTCCAACACATGCATTCTGAATGCAGCAACCGCTTCTTCAGGTGTCGAAAAACGTTGACCTCTCAGTTTGTTTTTTACGTACGGGAATAAAAAGAAGTCATTCGGTGCCAAGTCAGGACTATACGGCGGATGACCCATCAAATCGATGTTTTGGGTGCTCAAAAATGCAGTTGTCGCAGCCGATGTGTGAGAGCTCGCATTGTCGTGGTGAAGAGTGATCCGTCTTTGGTGGTTGGTTTTTCTGATTTCTTGGAAGACAACTGGCAAACAAATGGTTGTGTACCACTCAGAATTAACTGTTCTGCGTTGTTCTAGTGGTACGGTTGCGACATGTCCAGTTTTTCCGAAAAAACAGGGGACCATTTGCTTGGAAGTGCTTCGTGCCCGAACAACTTTTGTTGGATTTGGCTCATCTTGAAACACCCAGACAGTCGACTGCTGTTTACTTTCGGGCTCATACGCGTGAATCCACGATTCATCACCTGTCACGATGTCATAGACGTGTTTCGAAACACCGCGACCGTATTTTTTGAGCATTTCTTTCGACCAATTGACACGAGCCTTTTTTGGGCGATTGACAAATTGTGTGGGATCCGACGCGAACAAATTTTTTTGACAGTCAAATGTTTATGCAATATTGAATGTATGCTGGTCCCACTAACGCCTAAGGTTGTCTCAATCTCACGATAGGTCACAAGACGATCTTCCAATATCAGTTCGCACACAGCATTAATGGTTTTCGGAACAACAACTGATTTTGGACGACCTTCACGAAATTCATCTTGGAGTGAACTACGACCACGATTGAATTCACCATACCATCGATAAACACTGGTCCTTGATGGAGCTTCATCGCCAAAAATTGAATTAAGTTCATCCATGCACTGTTGCTGAGTTAATCCACGCCGAAAGTTGTAAAAAATAATCGCACGAAAATGTTGACGATTTAATTCCATTTTTGGGCCGAGATGAATCTTTTAAGTTACTGTAAACAACACAAATAGCGCTCGTATGTCAAAACGTTCTGAGTGCGTATAACCTCAAAAATGTCCAACTTTACGACAGAGCTGTCAATTGCCGGATTGCAACGCTAGGGTTGCCAAATCCCGAAACATAAGAGGCAACCCTCGTACATTGGTAAGACTCGAGACTATTGGAATAAGTGCTAATATAACCTTTAGGGTGGGCAGTGAGTAGGGCGATAGAATATACTCACAGCTAAGACGGCTTGTCATAAGAGCCGACTGAAGCCCGAGTGGTAAGTGGGGTCCCAGCGCTCTGTCGCCTGGTGAAATACCACCCCATCAAGCTATAGGCTCCTTGAAAGCATCGGGAGAAATCCCTGGCCATCATTCGGAGGTTGGCTGATGGACTGGTTCTAGAAAAGGTTGGTTTAGGTGGTAGTCGGTCCCAAGGTGAGATACCACCCCGTCACGCTGTACATTCAGCGATATTGTCGGGAGAAGCCTCCGACTATGTTTCGTATGCATGCCTGATGGCCTGAACTGACACGGAGACAAGTCATGATGGTACCTTCTGAGATAAAGAATTCCGGAAGTAAACTAGCTTCCCATTCGGATCTACGGGGGGCACTATGTCAAGGGGAACATCATGCAAATATTATGATAACTATCCGAACTTTAAGAAATTCATCATCGCATCATCGGGCTCGTTCTCAAGGCTCTGTCGACATTTGACTGATAATGGCATTGCGTAACATCAAGGGCATCGGTTTCTCCAATACGTATGTAAACGCCGTCCGCCAATATGTGCAAACAGCGAAACCTAATATCCTTGCCCTAACCGCGACCCAAGTCGATTCGTCAACTGACATATCTTCGTTGCTGAGGATACGACTTACATTTGAGATTCCGTTTTAAGGGCGGAGTGTGCGTCTTCGCGCGGCTCGATCTGGCTTGCCAGAGGATGGAAGGATTGGAAACCAATAAGATGGATATCATGTGGTTGAGGGTCGTGCTGAGGAATTCTGTTAAATTTCTTTGTTGTCTTTACAGCTCCCCCAATGACGAACGACCAGTCATATTCTTCTAACATATTTCACGTATCGTTGTCTGGATACAGGCCAACCACCCGGCTTCTGTAATTGTAGTCCTTTACGACTTTAATGTGCACAATTCCGGCTGGTTAGTACATTCCAAGAGAACCGATGAGGGTGGGAGGCTAGCGGAAGTGTTCGCTGTTAGCCAAAACTTGACTCAACTTACGGAGGATTCCTACGCGAGTGCCAGATACCCTGTGGGGCTTTTCAGGGCCCACCATTACCAGCAATACAACTTACCTTAAAGTTGAAATTTCGGCCAGATTGTACAATCTTGCTAGGGCATTAACCGCCACCCAATTAGCTGGAATCATTTCGGTTATCCCTTTTTTTGGGGACTTTTCCAAACCTCTTCCCCACGGTCATTCCTGAAAGCAAGATTCATGGCAAGATTATCATCTTGCCATGACATCAATTCGTCAACCGAGCTTCCGCGACCGAACAATGGATGGCACATATCCACCAACACACGCTAATCTTCCCGTGTGTTATCTTTGTACCCATCCATTGTCCTAGAAGTCATTTCGGGTTGCTTCCACATCTGCAAGCCAGATTTTCGACGGCATGTTCTATGATCTATCTTTCCTAAAGTAGAGAAGATCAAATTAAACATTGGCCTTTCAGGTGCGCATATTTGCTTGGTTATCAGCATGACCGATTTTATGATCCGTTGCCGTTTCTTGGAACGATCACCAGCATCGGTCATGACCACCAATTTTAGTTTACACAAAGTAAACACCCAAGCGGATACTTTCGCCTGACAGTACCCACAACGGGATTAACATATCCACAAAACAACATGCATCGAATCATACATGACCGAAATATGTTTATTTTAAACGATCTAGCAACGGCCATACCTAATGCTGGATTCATTATTCCAAAATAGATTCCTGCCTTCGGCAAGGGTTTTATTGACTCACGTCAATCAAAGAATCTATCCCTTGCGGATGGCGGCAGTTTATCTTGCCCATACATGTAGCAGCAGATTTGACCTGCAACATGAGTTTTTCCTGTTTTCCTTTTCATTATGACCTTCACAATTGGCTGCCCTGCGGCGGCTAATCCCTTAGGTTCGTTTTTGTTGGACGTCTGTAAAGAGACATCCAATAGTCAGTCAGATTTTCACCTTCCAACGGGGCAGAAGTTTAAAGGTCGTCGCGATCACCAAAACATATTGTACATTCTACCATCTAATTGGAGTTCGTGTCAGTGTAGAGATTAAATTAAATAAACACAAAATATGTTGTACATTCGGGCATTGGATTGAAGTTCGTGCCCGTTTTCATTAAATTAAATACAAAGTAACCTTATGTCGCGAAGTTTGTTAACATTAGAAATATGACCTGGAACCAAACTGTTGTCCTCTCCACTGATTACAATAAAGAAGTGTTAACAATAGAACCAGACTACGTTTTTATATGATATTTCCTTCCTCGTCGGTGATAGTACGGAGTCCTGTTATACCAGAGTTTGTGAACAATTCCAGCGTAACATCAGTGTGTGTTTTTTTATAGAACCCGCATCCTTGTCGATGCCTACGTAAAAAACTACCACAACCCGAAGTGATATTGCGAACACCTTGGATCTGTTTTTGACATCCGAGGTGAACATTTATACCGTGGAGATTGACCAGGATCATTGCCTGGTATCAGTCGCGCAACCACTTGCATTTCGAGCGAATAACCGACCTAAGCTTCGCCATGTACGGAGGTATGGTGCGGGCACTGGGAATGATTTGTGAGATTTCTTCGCATCCTTTCCGTGATCGGAAGTGTGTTTTGGCGACCCCGATGTTATCGCATGCGCGGAGTCGGTCACATAGGTGATTCTTCCCGGGATGGAAATGTACACTCCGCATTCCATTAAACGAATTTCATATGCTAAACCTTGGTTTGATAAAAAATGGGAGCAGAATACAGTGGCAAAAAATAAATCTTTTAAACAATGGGGCTCTAATTCCACCGATGTTAACAGAACGAATTTTGTTAGAATCAGAAACGCGTGCAACCAGACGATTGATACCGCGAAGAAGGGTTACAACGACGGCGTTGGCGATGCATCACATCGACACGAATTCCGAGGAAAGTCAAAGCGAGCACCAGCACACAAGTTGCTTGGAAATAACAATCAGCGGACTCCAAGAATCCACCAAGGAAAGCAGCACCCAGAAAACGAGCAAACTAATGGACGGGTGCGGGCCTATATAAGGCGGGCACATCGGCAGAGCAGAGGAGTTGCCACTGGAGCTGCGAGTTGTAAAGAGATAAATGACGGTTTTGGTGCACAAATAGAAAACCGGGTTGTAGTCGCCGGTGAGTGTTCGGATCTGAACCCTGTTAATTCGAGGGTGCCTCAAGGTTCTATTTTGGTTCTAGTTTTGTTTTTGCATCACATAAATGATTTGTTGGAGTCGACGGATAACAGGGTGGTCAGTTTCGCGGATGATAGTACGCTTGTTTCCTCTTTTTCGAGTGATCGACCGATCAGTGCATTAACATCGCGCCGACTGAGATGTAGCCAGACCGACTCTCTGAATCGAGATCTGGATAAGGTCTTGCAGTGGGGAAAAGTAAATCTTGTCGACTTCAATGCAAAGAAGACACAGTATACAATATTCACAAGGAAAAGTGGATTATCGGTTCCACAGCTGATGATGAATGGCCAGGCCTCGCATCTACGGAAATCTTGGAATTGCTCGGCGTCACGGTCTATGGGAATGTATCGTGGCACAAACACATGTCGAACATCACCAGATCCGCCTTTGGAAATCTGAGCTATCTTTTAGAGCCAAGAAATATTTTACTCCGGCTCAAATTCATCTCCTGTATAAATCCCAAATCCGGTATAAGTCCACCTCTCCTGAGAGAAGTGTATTAAAAAAAAAGTATACCACAACATGTTTCCCGTCGGGGATCCTCAGGCGCAAGACTAATGACCTTGCCCGGAAAAAACAGATCATTGTGGAAAATTTAACAAGCCTCAGGACTTGCTAAATAAGGCCAAGACCGGTCCCCGGTTGTAGTGCCGATGATGATGATGATGATGATGATGATAATAAGGTCGATGCGGTATGCCTCGAATAACGAACGTAAGATAAATATAATTAAACATTTCTCTATAAAGACTGGTAATAGTTTAATTTATTGTTAGCTGATCTCTTCAGCCATACTCCCACTATCGTTCCTCATAATCACTTAGGAAAACCCCTACCCAACCTACTCACAAAATTATTACGTATAAAAAAACAACTCCGACGAAAATTGCACACTAGCTACTCACCTTTTATTAAACAACAGATCCAGCTATTGACCTCCCTGATAAATGGACAACTAAAAGTTTTCACTAATCAGACCTACACATCCACCTTAAACAGTATCAAACCAAATCGCGATCTATTTAAAAACATAAACAGACTAACGGGTCGCAAACTCAAGCCTCGAACAGATTATCTTATTCACCCAACTAATAATAACATCGTCCAGTCGGACACTGATATAGCAAACTGTCTCGCTGAACATTTCTGCAAAGTCCATAAGCAAAACGATACCATCCCAGTAACAAATTTCCACGATACCGTGAACGATTACATTCCACGCTCACTGGAGCCATCCGTCACACCATTTATTACTGAATTCACCGAAACCAATAAAGCATCACACCCCGTAGGAATCGACACATTGCTAAGCCTTGAAGAACTATCCGAAGTCATTACTTCACGTAACAATAAAAAATCGACTGGCCTAGATGGAATCCCTAACCTCCTATTCAAAAGACTCCACCCAGGCAACTTGCTCCCGATTCTCGTTCTTCTCAACCACATAATAAACGCTTCACATTTCCCTAAAAGTTGGAAAACAGCGGTGATCGTCCCTATTAGCAAATCTGGGCCCTCCAAGTACCCGGATAACTTCCGTCCGATATCGCAGCTAAACTCGCTTAGCAAGATTCTTGAATGTAAAATCTACAAAAATCTTCTCGCATTTGCCAGGGATAACTCCCTCATTCAGAACTCTCAATTTGGCTTCCGCTCACAACACTTCACTTGTCATGCTCTCTTAAAACTGACACATGATGTGACGACCTACCTCCAAAACCAATCCCCAACGGTATGTGTCTCCCTAGACATAGCTAAAGCATTCGACTGTGTCTGGATCGCAGGACTGTTATACAAACTTCATTCAATGTATGGATTAAACATCCACTCCACAAAACTTCTCGCTTCTTACCTCTCTGATAGAAAGTTCATGGTGAAAATAAACTCAACTCTCTCGACACCTTATAGCATAACCGCAGGAGTTCCTCAAGGATCCATCCTCGGCCCACTACTATACCTTCTTTATACATCAGACGCACCGCAGCCACTGTTACCCAATACAACAATGCTCAACTATGCCGACGACACCTTAATTTATTCAAGCAACAAGCTTGTCAAGGAGGCAAGAAACTGTATTAACAGATATCTCCCAATCCTGTCAGCCTACTTTACCAAGTGGAGAATTCAACTAAATCCAACCAAAACTCAGCTCATAGTATTTAAAGGCAGAAACGGGAGTTGTACAAACAACACTATTCGCTGCCATAATAAAATCAGAATTAAAATAAATAACAATATAATTAAACCCTCCAAAACCTTAAAGTATCTAGGTTTAACCTTTACCAACAATCTGTCATTCTCCGCCCACATTAAAAATACGATTCGTAAAGCCACAACCCAACTGAACCTCTGCAGAAAAGTCATGTACAAACCGAATGTTCTCACTCCCAAAGTCAAATCACTTATCTACAAACAAATAATCAGACCCACTCTCACATATGCATGCCCGATATGGTACCATATCACACTCGCCTAAATGGAGAAGCTACGCATTTTCGAAAGGAAATGCTTCAGACTTATCACTGGCCTCAACCGACATCCTAACTCCCACAAATATTACAACAGTAGTTCGCTCTACTATGCCGCTAATATTGAACGTATAGATCGACGCTTCCTCGAGCTGTCCATCAAATTTATCGAAAATCTTCCCAATAATCCCAATCCGATAATAAATGCGCTCACATCGACTCCGCCAGACAACCGAACTGCCTACCCGAAATGTCTCCACACCAGAACCCTCTTCACCTCTGGCAGGTTGGTCAACAACTCCAATGAGATTGTATACCACAATACTGAACTCTCACCTCACCAGTTTAAATATTGTAATATACAACCCTTCTCTAATATCTTGCGTTTCAACGACCAATCGGAAAGTGTTCCCCCAACCCATATCCCCGACTCATAGTACCCACCCTAACCCAAATTCCACCCATCAACCACTATACCTCCCGCCCCACCCTACTCTAACTTATTTTAATAATAATAGATTTAATAATTAGATAAGCTAGGCTAAGCTAAGTTAAGTTAAGTTAAGCAAATTAGTTATAGGTTAAGTAAATAATTATATCCTGGTTTTCTGACCTTTTCCAGGAAGCCCCACCTACTCCTATCTTGTCCACCCATGAAATATATAACTTTATAATAATGTTTGAAAAATGTACTAGCAAGTATGTGTAAACGATTAAAGCTAAGATAATTATAAGTTATCTGTATTACTTATTGTAACAAATCATTTATGGTGAATAAATACAGAAATGTAAAAAAATAAAAAAAATAAAAAAAAAAAATGTTAGATGATCAATACTAAATGAAAATATGTTAAGACAATCAATAATAACGTGAAAGTTTGCTTTGTGAAAGCCGGAAGGAGATATCTCGACTGATGTGGAGTTACTGTAGCGGAAAGTCGTGAACGAAGGTAGGAGGAAAGGTGAATGGCAATTGTCAATAGTTGAAAAGACGAAGAGATATAGTGAAACTGAGCAATGAATAGGAATAGTTGTGATGATATGGTATATCCCAATCTGCTCTCCGCTGTGTTTTATAAAAATGTTTCGGTTGAATTTTAAAGAAAACATTTACAACTGCTTAATATCACGGTATGCCTTTACATTTACTTTAACGTTCGTTTCACACAAGTTAACACAAGAAAAGAGAACTGACGCCTTCAGACACTGCTAGCATTACAATAGACGTTAAAATGTGCACGAAATTTTTTTTTTATAAATAAAAAGAAACAAATTGCGGCGCTACAGCTGAACAGTCTTGAGTTCTCGGATTTGCGCCGGTAACGCCAAGGTCCTTGTAGTTATCCGAAATCAACGTACAAAATTTATTCCGTTAAAATGTGAAATTCTTACTTGCATGGACCTCAATTAAAAAAAAAAACCAAAATGAAAAATAAAAATATGAGCACAAAAAGAAAAAAAGGAGTTTCATTTCATAAACAAATTGTTAAAAACAATACTTTATATTACAATTTTTCCAAAATCTCAGGTTTCTGCAAAGGCCAATAAGTTAAAGAATATCTTTATAAAATTTCAAAGCAATTGGTTCAAAACTTTATGAGTTACGCTGCACGGTGCGGAAAAAATCGTGTTTCGAGGAAAACGCCTTTTAAGATTTCGTTCTTGAAACGTTTTCAGTGAAACCTCCAATCCAACGCTCCAGTAGATCGCCTTGTGATAAATTTTCGGAAATGGGAACAATATTCTTTTGCATTTCTAGGTGTAGAGGGGCTGGTATTCCCAAACTTTCAAAAAAAAAAAAAAAAAAACGATTGAACTCGTTTGGCTTAAAAATTACACGGTAGAGGGGGTAAAGAGCGCTCGTTCGCTTACCTGCTATCGGTACTTTTGCGCATCACTTTGGTGACTTTCTAGGGACATTAAGGACTTTCTGTTGAGCCCCAAACTTTGAGAATACATTCTTCAGATGCTAAATTAATTTTTAAAGCATTTTGTTTTGCTAACAACTTTTTTTACAAAGACTTCTCTCCTTAAGGCAAGACCAATTTATAGGGAGCGGTCCAAACGTTATTTTGGACTTCCTCCGTTAGTTTCTTGAAAGCTTTTACACCTTTTAGGACTCTCTTCGGCTTTCCTCAATTGGATGTGGTATGTTTCCTATGCGGATCCTCCTCTCTTATTTTGTGTTATTCGTCGCAATGTAAGACATTCGCACCGAACCATCGAGATTTCCTCGTAGGTGTTGTATATTGTCCTATATATATCTGTCTTTCTTGCCATAGCGGCATCGCACACTTGCGTCAGGTAATCCATCAGTTGCACTGTGCTTGCTCCATTGTAAAGCCTGGCTTCATTACCTCTGTTTAGTAGGACCACCTCAAAAAAGTCTAGAAGGATGTTTCTCCTTTTATACGTTTGCTTGCTTCCCACTCGCAGCGCCATGCGTTAAAATCCCCACCTACCACTATTGGGTGTCTTCTTCTTACAGCTCGAAGAGAATCGCTCATCAATTCTTAGGCTCAGAATGATATATCAGATTACATAGTATACTCCTTGTATTTTTGCCTAGGCAGATCCAGCGTGTTCTTCGATGTCTGTTATTTTTTCAAAGGACGCCTTCCCGTAAGCCAGATTGTTGCCTTGCATGTGACGTTTTGTCTCCATCGATGTGCATTATATGGTCGCCTGAATTGGTTGACAAGTAGTATGACTCATTTGGCAAACAACCCAAAACTTCTGCCATAACTAAGGACCAGCCCTTTCTGCAAATATGTGAGACGGATCCGTTAGTTTGCCAATCTTTCGATTGATCAACATATATGTCTAGTACTGACCTAACTGCGAGAACTACAGAGGAATATCATTGCTCCCAATCACATACAAAATACTAACAAATATCATACTGGCGAGAATCAAACCGTACCCAGAACACATATTGGGAGACTACCATGTGTTCACAATAAGGCAACTACTGGAAAAGAAGCGGGAATACGGAGAGACGGTTCACCAACCGTTCGTTGACTTCAAAAAAGCCTACGACTCATTCGCAAAGCAAAGACTCTGTGGCGGTTCCGCCAAATCCCACGGTTCGCCTTCCTGAAAAAACCCCATAACTACTACCCAACTTCCTTATCTTCGCTATTGCAACAGCATTAGTACCTGTAAATGCTTCACGCATTATATAAATCAAATCTATAATCTTAAAATCCCTGTAAAGAAAACTTACCTTTTCATGCATCTCTTCGCATTTTGCGTAAGATTTCTTTCTTTGCTTATCTGGTATTCTAAACCAATTCGGTACCAGACAAATTCCGGTAAACAAAATGATTCGGATTGCATTCAATGTAACCGTCATGACAGGGAACATAAATATTGCGTCGCCTATTCCCAGCTTCATTCATGTCTACGATAAATTTATTTATGTATACATTGGCTGGCGACCTTTTTCTCCCAGCAATAAAATTCTCTGACTCGCACAATGTGCAAACCAAAGCAAATACGCATCTCGAGTCTTAAACCAATTAGCATCATGTGCATCAGCATTGCGGCTACCGTAACAGCTGCAATGCATACCATAGACAATGATCTACCCGATCCCCTTGTCTTCTAATATTTCGGGATCTGCTTTTCATCAACTGCGACAAGAGCAAACAGAAAACCAATTATCATCCAAGGAGATCCGGTTTGTTTGCTTTACCGAATTGGCATTCCATGATACACTCTATGCCCTTTTCTTTGTTTAGATCCTTTCTCATTGCTTTGGTCCATAAAATAACCGACGTACACACACACTTTTGTATCGTGAAGATCTCCTCTATGAGATCGGTTTGGTTACTCCAAAGAGAGACTTTACGTCTCTCTGGGAACAGGAAATGCACCCTTAATTTAAGAGAACCAATTTCACTGCTGAATTTCGTTAATAACGATTGAATATCGCTGAGTCCTTTTCCATCTGCCGACGACGATAGTCGTGCGGACTTCCGCGGTCTGTAGCGCTGCAGACACGCGCATAGTTATATATATTTCGGAGTCGTGTTCGTGTTTAGTAAAAGTCACCCAAAGTTCCGTATTTACAATGAGAATAAATTGAGTGAATAGTAACAGTTTCTGGAGTTTACATTCGAAGTTTAATAAAAATACCAGTAGTGAAGTAAAAATTAAATGTAGTTGTCAAATAAATAAAGCAATCATAATAGGACAAATAGTGCGTTTCATTGTTCCTGTGCTGTGTCCGCTCGGTATTTTGAACTTGTTTCCTGCATCGTGAAGTTTTGTTTAGTGTCACATTCCTTAGCGCGAGAACAATAGACGACGGGGATGGAAGTGAACCAAGTACCCATGCCGGTACATTACCTCCACCCCACAACTCTATCATATTGTAGTTCAGCTGGAAATCCCGAAAAAAGATGCCGCCCTCATTCAAATTTGCATGAACGAAAACAAAGGGCGAGTTAGAATAGAAAACCACCTCTGAGACCCAATTGAAATCCGCAACGGACTAAAACAGGGGGATGGCCTCTCACGATGTCTGTTTAACATTGTGCTCGAGTATGTCATCAGAAAAGTACACGACGACAACATGGCCGGATCATCCCTGAACGAGGTCACATGAGTGCTGGCATATACGGATGACATCGCCCTTTTGGGCGATAATCTAGAAACTGTAAGTAAAAACAGTGAAATCATCATGCAAGCGGCAGAAGAGTTGGGCCTAGAAATAAATGAAGACAAAATGAAATACATGATTATGGCGAGAGCATGTAGACTTCGGGGAACACACATAAAGATCAGAGGCAAGTTATTTGAAAATGTCAATGAATTTAAATATCTGGGAACGATACTGACGACCAGAAACGAAACGTCGAAGGAAATTAACAAAAGACTACACTCCGGTAACGCTAGTTTGCATGCAGCCAGTAAACTGTTGAAATCCAAACTGCTATCACGTAATATAAAGCTCCGTGTCTATAGAACCATAATCGTGCCGATTGCTCTATACGAATGCGAAACATGGGCTCTCACAAAACGGGAAGAAAACAAATTCCGTGTATTCGAGAATAAAATTCTAGGGGGTATTGTGGGGTAAGAAGTAGAGTGTGCAGCGTACGGCACGGGTTCACTCCCAGCCCCATCATCACTAACACAAAGATCAACTGTTCCGGCGAATATAAAAAAAAACGATCACCGGGAAAAATGACAATACAATAAAACACACAATTTTTGTATTAAATGTTTTTTTTATTTATGTTATTAACACTGTTTAAAATGTTGTTTGTTTGGCTGGATTGTTTGCACATAGAGTTTAGCGGATTTCAGTCAGTGCACACTGTAATTTAGTTTTACTCATATAAACAAAACAAAACACATACACAAAACTTATTTCAAACACTGTTGTTGGAAACGGTGAAATTTTGGAACTCGAAGTATATTTCACAATTTTGTAGCATTCGGCCGCGGAGGAAAGCGACTCCTAGATGGTACGATACGCATACCCGCAGCGTTTCGGGGAGCGGAAGAAAACCGACCGGCTCGGTTGGTGGTTGGAAAACAACTCCACTGAGGGACGAAATCCGACTTTTGATCCAACCCCCAGTCCGATGGTGAGTTGGGTGAAAAGAGAAAATTTCTCTCTTTGGTGAGTAACCAGTAAGAGAATCTTGCTGGCTAAATTCGGTGGTGTGTGAGTGTGATCGTGTAGATCATATTGTTTAACGCATGCACGAAGTTCATGGGAAAAGAAGCTGAAAAATTGAAAGGAGAAAGGGCATCCCTATTGGTGATATGCATTGCAGTTGTATAAATAAACCGCCAGTCATGAAGGAAATGGTGCTAATGGATTTCACTATTTACACAATGGGAAATGTGTATCGCATCTATTACCGGCGATGGCTTATCGGTTGGATAAGGGATCATGATCGGGTATATTGCAGGTGAACAAACAAGCTGCCCGACGTTGCTTTGGTCGTTGGACAAGAGGTCACCAACCAATGTGCATGTAAGAAAAGTTGTTGTTGCACATGTGAGGCTGGGAATAGCCCACGCAAAGATAACATTCCCTGATTATGTGGTTACATTATATGTGAACCGCATTGTTTTCTTTCAGGAATATGATGCTTGGCCTTTAAAGAATTCTTTTCAGGAATTTTGAATGTGCATTGAATGCATGAAATGTAAGCATTCTTTTACAGGAACTTTTAGGTTATGCATTAGATAACCTTGATGCATGTAACTTTGCTGGTGCTAATGCAATTGCATTAGCGGGAAACAATGGGGTTCGTAGCTTCAGGGCAGGAAACTTGTTGGAGGTAAATGGGAAGGTAAGTAGTGGCGTTTAGTGGGACCGCCACGGTATCTTTGGCGGCAAATATGACGAGGAGGCAGGACAATGGAGGAAACTCCACAACCGCGAATTGGAAGAGCTATGCCGCAAACCTATAATAGTCAACGTAATCAAGTCGCGAAAATTAAGATGGGCCGGACACGTAGTGCGAATGGGCAACGATAGGACTGGGCATAGAATTCTTGACGGCAAGCCAACGGGAAACAGACCGGCAGGGCGGCCGCGGCAGAGATGGGAGGACAATGATAGGTTTAACCTCGAGAAGATCGGATCGGAAGGTCAAGCGTGGAAGGAGAGCGCACGGGACAGGCAACAATGGCGGAGTCGAGTCGCTGAGGTTATGAACTTATGCGGTTATTTGGTCTCGGTTAGGTGCCGGTCCGACACAGGTTTACCGAGACTTCCCAAGTCCGTCACTGGTTCGCCGAATGGTGTGGTTTATATGTTTGTTAACAATGAAAACGCCAGCGATTCATCTTCATTTGATGTATTTATACATTTTTATTCTTTTAATATCAATGAAAAATAATATAACTAAATGGATAACAATTGATAAATAAGCTGGCTCCACCGTTCAAAAGAGCTTCACACTGTCTCCAATAAAAATCGTGAAGCACTGCATTAATTTATACAAACTGAATTAGAAAATAACTTCAATAAAGCTCGGCGTTAATTTACAAACCTGATTGCGACTATCTTCACTTATCTCGCTGAATTGCTTCGACACTTAGCTGTATGTTCGTTCACAGCGGTTGTTGGGTTCAGACTAACCGGAATTATTTAACGTGGAGCCCCGACTTGTCTCCACGGAATCCATATCGCTATTGATTATTTCGAAAGATAAATTCATCTTCATTTGTCGACATATAAGTGGTTGATTTTCCTTGTATCGATCCCAGCACAAGGGCGCGAAACACACACACGATGATCGCCTCTGCTGCTCGTCGTGTGTGTCCACAAGTATGCGGACCGTGGATTAACCGAATCCACAAGGGGGAACATTAGCTGGCATGGTTGCAGCTGGTGCTAATATCTCGACGCAGATATTTTGTGTTTGCACAATCAGTGACTGCGTACAGCATTTATGCTGATCGTGCACATCTTGCCAGCATCTCCACGTAGTCGAATTCTCGCTGAATATTTTCCTTTTTTGAGGACTCGACTTCCTTGGGCGGTCAGCCGTATGCCTTAATGTATTTGCCGGTCGGAAGACCGACCGATGTGGGCATGTATAAAAATGAGAAGAAGAAACATATCCTGCACGTGTGCGGCTGACTCGTTAGGAGATATCTCATTGATATGGTTTGGTTAATGTTGGTTGCTTGATGGTGCAACCAAATTGCTTTTAAGGCACATGATGCGTTTAACGCAACCAAGCCCTTGTGGGAAAACACTTATTTGTTGCTGATGGATTTTGCGTCAGCGCAATTATAGTTCTAAAGCATTTCTGCAGATATTGGTACAACTATGGAAGGTAAGTACATGTTTTTCATGTGTTTAAGGAAACTGTTTCCTCATCATAGGTTGTAAGGTAAGCAGTGGCCTTCAATAGAACTGCCACAATACTTGTTTTATATCGTTTTGAATGCTCTAGGTTGGTAGTTTTTACATGGTTAATGGGAAGGTGAGTAGTGGCGTTCGAAGGAACCGCCACAAACTTTCCTACAGGCCAATAAATAAAAAAATAAAAAAAATGGCGGAGCTTAGCTCCAAAGAGTTAGGTATTCAGGGGTGGAGGGTTTTGTACGTAACACAGGTCCGAATTAAGAGCTTGGCTGTAGGGGACCACCGCGATTCGACCACGTCCGTTTTCACTTGTTGCTGTCGTAAGTGACCCACTTTTCATCACCAGTCACCATCCGCTTAGATTTTGTTGCGATTCGCTTCCTATTTCCATGCTTTCCATGATTTTATCGACATTTTTGGACAATTGACCCTCCAAACCGTGGTACATCTTTGACATCGAAATTAACGAAACGGAATCGACGAATACAAAGTTGCACGTGATACTAACGGTATCAGAACACAAAACACTATTCACACTTTTAGCCACCTGGGTTGAATTTTTGCATTTATTGAAGACAAACTGTAGAATAGCGTATCTTCTCTTAGGTAGTGTTGATATTTGACGCCTGCTCAAGTAAAAATGAGTCAAGCAATCATAAAACTGTCTATTTATAGATATGGAATGTCCTAATGAATAACAAGATTTGTTGTTATGCGGTGTTTTTAACCAGCAATTAAAAATAAGCACAACAGCAGGCCATATAAATAGCCTTGGCTTGAATGTGTTATATTTGTCATAAACTGCATTATTGGTTACTAGTCCTTCGGTATTTAGACGCCCAGGATACTACGAGGGTTGCCTTTTATATTTCGGGATTAGAGAACAAAAACAAATATTGATCATCGAAAATCACTTTATTGTTTTTCAAAATATTCCCCATGAAGATCTATACACTTTTGCATGCGTGTGAACCAATTGTCGAAGCACTTTTGCCACTCTGATTGAGGTATCTCCAACACATGCATTCTGAATGCAGCAACCGCTTCTTCAGGTGTCGAAAAACGTTGACCTCTCAGTTTGTTTTTCACGTACGGGAATAAAAAGAAGTCATTCGGTGCCAAGTCAGGGCTATATGGTGGATGACCCATCAAATCGATGTTTTGGGTGCTCAAAAATGCAGTTGTCGCAGCCGATGTGTGAGAGCTCGCATTGTCGTGGTGAAGAGAGATCCGTCTTCGGCGGTTGATTTTCCTGATTTCTTGGAAGACAACTGGCAAACAAATGGTTGTGTACCACTCAGAATTAACTGTTCTGCGTTGTTCTAGTGGTACGGTTGTGACATGTCCAGTTTTTCCGAAAAAACAGGCGACCATTTGCTTGGAAGTGCTTCGCGCGCGAACAACTTTTGTTGGATTTGGCTCATCTTGAAACACCCAGACAGTCGACTGCTGTTTACTTTCGGGCTCATACGCGTAAATCCGCGATTCATCACCTGTCACGATGTCATAGACGTGTTTCGAAGCACCGCGACCGTATTTTTTGAGCATTTCTTTAGACCAATTGACACGAGCCTTTTTTTGGGCGCTTGACAAATTGTGTGGGATCCGACGCGAACAATTTTTTTTGACAGTCAAATGTTTATGCAATATTGAATGTATGCTGGTCCCACTAACGCCTAAGGTTGTCTCAATCTCACGATAGGTCACATGACAATCTTCCAATATCAGTTCGCGCACAGCATCAATGGTTTTCGGAACAACAACTGATTTTGGACGACCTTCACGAAATTCATATTGGAGTGAACTACGACCACGATTGAATTCACCATACCATCGATAAACACTGGTCCTTGATGGAGCTTCATCGCCAAAAATTGAATTAAGTTCATCCATGCACTGTTGCTGAGTTAATCCACGCCGAAAGTTGTAAAAAATAATCGCACGAAAATGTTGACGATTTAATTCCATTTTTGGGCCGAGGTGAATCTTTTAAGTTACTGTAAACAACACAAATAGCGCTCGTATGTCAAAACGTTCTGAGTGCATATAACATCAAAAATGTCCAACTTTACGACAGAGCTGTCAATTGCCGGATTGCAACACTAGGGTTACCAAATCCCGAAACATAAGAGGCAACCCTCGTACACTTTTTTTATGTTGATCGGATTTTCGCATACGCACTTGTTGAGTAGAGATTTTGTTAGACCAAATAAAAACCTATCGGAATTTTAAATGGCAAGGGATAGGTGATGATTTAAACAAATTATACTCACGACATCGTGGTGAAGGGTACAGAGAATTGATTACAACATTCATCAGTGCCATATGCCGGAACATTCACACACAATTTACACATTATTCATTCAACTTTGCAAAGGTGTGAGGCATATATCTGAAAGTAACAATATGCATGCCTATGACATAACCATGGATTTGTCTATCATATTCAAATTTCTATTTCATCCTTATCGGTCAATTTCTTTATGATAAAACTATTAAAAAGGTAAATAACCACTTTAAACCCTATGCAAAGGTCATAGGACGTCATCATTTACAGCATTACACCGTAGGAAGTCTGTTTTTACAATTTAATTGCTATAAATGTACATTTTTAATCAAACAATCGCCGTCCTATTAGGGAATCGTGATAATGGTTTGATGATTTTAATAAAGTACTCAATCATCTGCGATCTGAGGTTTGACTGTACAAAGCAAACCCTTTAATAAAAGCTAAATATTTAAATACACAGGTATTTACAATGGTTCCGGCGTCGTAAATTATTCATGGAAATTTCAATGCATAAAAAAATCAACGTTTGTTTTTTAAAGCTTAATCTCACTTATTTTATAGCAGGGTAAAATTACATGCGCACCATATATCTACGGCGGGGGATATTTTAACCGTCACCACTGTTCACTGGAAATCATGTATCACTAGTAGGAGCAATACATAACCACGAAAGTCAATGATGTGAAATTTGTGTTTTAATTAAAATATTGTTATGTGTATGCAGTATTTTATAAGGTGCTTCGATGGGTGAACAACGAATATTTTTTTAGGACACTTTACATCGTAACTACAGATGTACAAATGAGTGTTAAAACAGCCAGACCGAATAAGAATCATCTATTTGCACTTAATTCGTGTTGATACATCTTTTCCTAAATTGCTGCAAATGGATGCAGGTGATTAATGTGAATAAGGACTTTTTAATTACAGTCCTTGGAACAAACGAATTAAAAAACTTTTAACGATGCGCTTTGAAGAGAGATAAAATTATTTAATAGTTGTCAATGTTATGACCAACAGTTACCTGGGAACGAGTACCTTGCGATACATTCAACAGTTTTTGAACTCGCTTCGTTAAGATACAAACTTCATGGAGTTTTATTAGGGATAAATTCTCTAATACCACCAGACATAACACAACAACACTACAATCAAATATCAGCCTATGGAGCATTTAGACTGGTAAAAGTATTAGTATTCATTAATGAGGTAAACCAGTTAGATTGTACTAACAACGTTTGAGTGGTAATCAACTCGTCTTTGGTTGTCTTACACGATGCCCTTCACAACTTGTCGGAAAGACATAAATGAATAAGCCTTATCGTTAATTTGATTGAATATTGCAATTCAATCAAGGTCTATACAATATCAGACGTTATTGAACCTATTACCGGCTGCTGAGAAGAGCTCTTGTCGATAAAAGAGGTTTACGAAGGAACAAGGACAGCTGCTTGGAATACCAGCTCATGATTCAAACAGGTATACGTTTAGAGTGTTCACGGAAACCATAGGAACATTTGCAACGAGAATTTACCATATGGACTTATGCAAATACTGTCTATTTGTGCATCTTCTTTAATGTCAGAAATCGGTTACTATGAGCATTTGTAGTTGAGGGTGTAATCGAGCGAAGTGTTCTTGCGGCACATCCCTTTCAAGATATTCATAGCGGTGGTCGAAAATGGAAATTTACTAATGATCATACGATACGATTATTCTGGAATTTATTAGCATAACCAAATTGAATTTGATTACAATGGGCCGCAATGGAAATTCGATTGTTTCTGTTACTGAGAAATTAATGATTTTTCATATTATAGAAATTACGGTGTTTAGCAGATTTTAAGCCTACGCGCGATGCTGTGCTGCATATTGTATTTAAGTTCGCAGTACTCCTTATTCTTAAATGTACAGTAAAAGATAAATCAATTTATTACGAGGCTTGCCTCTTATGTTTCGGGATTTGGCAACCCTAGTGTTGCAATCCGGCAATTGACAGCTCTGTCGTAAAGTTGGACATTTTTGAGGTTATATGCACTCAGAACGTTATATACGTTATATACATACGAGCGCTATTTGTGTTGTTTACAGTAACTTAAAAGATTCACCTCGGCCCAAAAATGGAATTAAATCGTCAACATTTTCGTGCGATTATTTTTTACAACTTTCGGCGTGGATTAACTCAGCAACAGTGCATGGATGAACTTAATTCAATTTTTGGCGATGAAGCTCCATCAAGGACCAGTGTTTATCGATGGTATGGTGAATTCAATCGTGGTCGTAGTTCACTCCAAGATGAATTTCGTGAAGGTCGTCCAAAATCAGTTGTTGTTCCGAAAACCATTGATGCTGTGCGCGAACTGATATTGGAAGATTGTCATGTGGCCTATCGTGAGATTGAGACAACCTTAGGCGTTAGTGGGACCAGCATACATTCAATATTGCATAAACATTTGACTGTCAAAAAAACTTCTTCGCGTCGGATCCCACACAATTTGTCAATCGCCCAAAAAAAGGCTCGTGTCAATTGGTCGAAAGAAATGCTCAAAAAATACGGTCGCGGTGTTTCGAAACACGTCTATGACATCGTGACAGGTGATGAATCGTGGATTGACGCGTATGAGCCCGAAAGTAAACAGCAGTCGACTGTCTGGGTGTTTCAAGATGAGCCAAATCCAACATAAGTTGTTCGCGCACGAAGCACTTCCAAGCAAATGGTCGCCTGTTTTTTCGGAAAAAACTGGACATGTCGCAACCGTACCACTAGAACAACGCAGAACAGTCAATTCTGAGTGGTACACAACAATTTGTTTGCCAGTTGTCTTCCAAGAAATCAGGAAAACCAACCGCCGAACACGGATCACTCTTCACCACGACAATGCGAGCTTTCACACATGGGCTGCGACAACTGCATTTTTGAGCACCCAAAACATCGATTTGATGGGTCATCCGCCGTATAGTCCTGACTTGGCACCCAATGACTTCTTTTTATTCCGGTACGTAAAAAACAAACTGAAAGGTCAACGTTTTTCGACACCTGAAGAAGCGGTTGCTGCATTCAGAATGCATGTGTTGGAGATACCTCAATCAGAGTGGCAAAAGTGCTTCGACAATTGGTTCACACGCATGCAAAAGTGTATAGATCTTCATGGGGAATATTTTGAAAAACAATAAAATGATTTTCGATGATCAATATTTGTTTTTGTTCTCTAATCCCGAAATATAAAAGGCTACCCTCGTAGCAGGAAGACAAGAAGAAAAATGCCACTTAACGTTGTTCCTGTCTTCTGGCTGTCTTACTTCCAGAGTGATCAGCCGCATGAGACATGAGAAGGGAGAAAGCTGCCTTCGTAGATAGATTCTTCTGAAAGGAGTTCTCTATTTTCAAACGCAGACGGATAGTAGGAGCGATATTATACTGGATCGGTTGATGTGGGATGAGGCAGTTAGTCGTTGGTTAGATATACACATGGATGCTGAACACCCACAGAGATGTTAGATATCCACAGGGATATTAGTCATCTAAGGCTCCTCGATAGTATAGTGGTTAGTATATCCGCCTGTCACCCGGGAGACCGGGGTTCGATTCCCCGTCGGGGAGCCTCTGGCGCAAGACTAATGACCTTGCCCGGTGTTTCGCCAGCTGGGAACCGCAACTCCGTTGTTGCCGATGGTTCGCCAACTGGGAATCAGCAAAGGGTGTTTTCTGCGTCGAACTCCTCCTCGACGAGAACAGCAAAAATGATGTTTTGCCGCATTGGGCACACATCGTGCACAAAACGCGTTGATTAAAATAAAAACGCACGAAATTTAAAAATACAAAGTAAACTTTATTCAACACAAGAACACACTTTTTCAAACTGGTGCTGAAGGCATCGTAAATTCCGAACAACGCTAAAAATATATACAGAACTGTGTAAAGTACGACAACTACAAAAAACTGTCTTAAACAGCAACGAAGACACTGTTCGTGAACTGTCACAGGTTCACTCTCCTCCATTCAGCATTCAACAGCGAGAACCGTTATCAGTCCGCTGAATCTTGGTGTTCAATCAATTGGCAGTGTTCAGTGCTAGTAGAGTTTGCTGTAATGGTATAATTGGTGTTATACATGTTGCGGAACTGCAACACCCGAAAAAAACAAATCATTATGGAAAATTTAACAAGCCTCCGGACTTGCTAAATAAGGCCAAGACCGGCTCCCGGTTGTAGTGCCGATGATGATGATGATTAGTCATCTAAGGGGCATTTAACGATGACGCACACGATGCAATCACCACATATTAAATTGACCTAATACAATTAATGTTCATATCGCACACCTTACGATGCCCCTAAAATTAATTCGCGTACCCTCATTAATATAATTAAATTAATAATTGTATCGTCAATTCATATTCATATTTGACACGAAGCAATCAAATCATACCAATTAACGTATAACATCGCATGGCATATTCTCGCTTTCCAAGGCTACACGCTAAACGCATCCTTTTGCTTCGTATTCAAAAACGAGCACTGCATCGACGTGTTCACGCCATATCAAATTACAACTGTATTCTTTTTGCTTCGTACGCGAGAACTGGTGTCACACAAGTTACATGACACTGTCGGCGCCTTCAAAGGCAATTAGCGACCACATAACGAAGTTTCGATCAAAATGTTGAGATCTGCGAAGGGACAGACATAGCACCGAAATGCAAATCCATCGAACGGTACGAATGGCTCGAACGTGGGCCATTGTACTTTAATTGGTTTAGTAAAATGCAAAAATCATATAAGCAATCGCTTAAGCCAACTCCGCTGCATCTTAAGTGTGGTTATTAAGTGGAAATGATAATTAATAAGGGGGGTGGGGCCAAACATACAGAGCAAAGTCACTGATTGCTTTCAATCCGGCGAAGGCCAGGACGATCCTTGTCCCTGTTCAATCCAAGTTGACATGCAGTCTCCACGTGACACCCCTGGATAGCTACTTTGGCACCCGCCACGTAGTGAACCAATGCATGCGGCGACATCCTGAGAAAGGTTGGCGCAAGGCTAATAACCATGCCCGTAAAAATGTATTATTATGGCAAATTTAACAAGCCTCGGATATGGACCGAAACGAAACGGAAATGGCTAAACGATTTAAGAATTTTTAAATGGAACTTCCGCTCACTATACAGAGCTCGAGCTGCACAGCAGCTAGCCAATGCCCTGTCCGAATATAAGGCTGACATAACAGCATTACAAGAAATAAGATGGACGGGGAGTGGTGTTATTCAAAGAAACGAGTATGACATTTATTACAGCTGTCATGCAAAACAACATGTGCTCGGGGTAGGCTTTCTAGTCAGCCAAAAACTGAAGCCTACCGGTATCGGCTTTAATGCAATAGACGAAAGGCTATGCACTCTTCGCGTGCGAGGCAAGTTTAAGAACATAAGCCTCATAAACGTTCACGGACCTACAGAGGAGTCCCCTGACGACAAAAAAGAAAAATACTACGAGAATGTGGAACAGGCTCCCAATGCATGCCCAAGATACGATATGAAAATCGTTCTTGGTGATTTGAATGCGAAAATTGGTCAGGAGCCGGTTTCGGGCACTACGCAGGTTCCCATAGTTTGCATGAGAACACTAAAGACAATGGACTACGAGTCATCAAAATGGCAGCATAATAAAACTTGTTCGTTGCAAGTACCAGGTTTCCGCGTAAAGATAGCCACAAAGCCACCTGGGTATCACCTGATGGTGCCACTCGTAACCAAATTGACCACGTGTTGATAGATCGCCGCAACACCTCGAGCCTGATGACAGACGAACGTACCGAGGTGCAAACGTCGACTCGTATCACTATCTTGCTGGTACAGTATTCTGAGGGCGGAATGCTGCATACCGGGCAATGCAGCAGTGTCATAGGGCGCGGGTACGCGAGGAGAAATACAAAGAGCTCAGACGATCTGAAAAAAGACTTCACAGACAAAAGAAAAGTGCCTGGGCAAAAAACCTTGTCTGTGAAATAGAGAAAACTAGAGAGCGGGGTCCGCACCAGGTGCGGAAGTTCTACCAAATAATTCGCAGTATGGCGCGGCACACACCACACTGCACTTACTGCAAGGACAAAGAGGGTAATCTGATCACCGATCCTGAAGGCATTCTGAAGCGATGGGAAGTGCACTTCAATGAATTGCTAAATGGTCAGCTCACAGAAGAATTGGAGGCTCCACTAATGCAAGATCAAGACCAAATGCTGCCGCTACCAAGCATTGAGGAAACATTAAAAGCCAAGGAGACAGCTCAAATCAAATAAAGCCCCTGGAGCTGATGGCATACTGGCTGACCTGATCAAACAAGGAGGGACAGCGTTACATAACGCAATTCATGAGATCGTGGTGCACGTATGGGAGCAAGAGGAGATGCCGGAAAATTGGCGTCGTGGTATAATTTGCCCCATACATAAGAAGGGATATATTACAGTGTGCAGCAGCTATAGGGGTATAACATTGCTGAGTACCGCCTATAAGATACCGTCCACTATCCTACAAGATCGGATAGCCCCATACGCTAAAGTCATCATTGGTCAATATCAGTGTGGCTTCATCCCAAGCAAATCAGCGGTTGATCAGATATTCACCCTTAGGCAGGCGATGGAAAAATGTCAAGAATTTAAGATTCCATCATATCATGTATTTATAGACTTTAAGGCCGCCTACGACAGCATAGCCAGGGTAGAACTATATAATGCTAGGAGAGAGTTCAGCATTCCAAACAAATTGATACGACTTTGTAGGTTGACCATGAGCAACGTAACTAGTCAAGTAAAAATAGCGGGATTCCTGTCCAAACCAATAAACATCTTTAATGGACTCCGACAAGGGGATGATCTGGCCTGCCTCCTCTTCAACCTGGGGTTGGAGAAAGTAATCCGTGACTCTGGCGTCACAACTAGAGCGACTATTATCACCAAGTCCAGCCAGATACTTGCCTACGCAAATACATCGACATCATCGGTAGAACCGAATCGGCGGTACAGGAATCCTTCACCCAGATCGAGCAGGCGGCACAAAAACGGGGACTGCACATTAATGAGGGAAAAACTAAGTACATGGTGGCAACTTCTGCGAAGAGAAGACCTAACGTTGGTCAAACTATCAGGGTAGTGGAGCACGAATTTGAAGTAGTGCAATCCTTTAACTACCTTGGGTCAATAGTAGAGTAACTTCGGGTAATGTGCTATAGGTATTTGTTTTCTAACAATTATTCGTAATTTTTATTACATAGCTTTTGCCGCACTATTCATTATAGCTTTTTGATACATTGCGAATTATATTTCGTTTTCAGAACCATGCAGCGTAAGCCAATCTGCAGCTATTTACAACAAAATAAAAAAATCTCTGTAACCCTCCTTATTAAAATTGGCGGATAATGTGATATACCATATCACTTTCCCCGAATAGTTTCCAACCAAATAAAAATACTTGTAAGCCGATAGATTATGAATTCATTTATTAATTTAACAAAAGTAGGAACATTAGCCACTACATAGTACATAAGAAAAACAAGAGAAAACTTAAATTAGAATTAAAATTAAATTAACAACTCTAATATTTAGCAGAAAAATAGTACTTTCTCTACGTTCTATTTAAAGCGATTTACATGACTCACATACAAAAACTGCTTGCCGCGTTGGAAGACATTCATTGTGAGCCCAAACTAAATCGCACTGCAAGCATGGTACCCATATCTTTGCCTTGTTATCCGTTTGGAAAGATGTGTTGCAAAAGACACAGACACTGTCCTTGTTAGGTGGAGTCTCGGCCCAAGGATCTTCGTCTGAGCTCGGTAAATGCAAACTTTAATCTGAATCGCTCGAAGAACTTTCTTTTGTTTTCTTTGCCCGTTTGCTTTTTACTACCATAGGTCTTTTCGGCTTATTCTTGCGTTTTTCAATGTTCTTAATGCTCTCTTCCAAAGATGTTTTGTACGGTGATGTTGTTAGTACAGTTGCAACTGATCTTTTACCTCTGGAGCTGATAACCCGTTTAAGTTTGGGCGGTGGTGAGATATCCCAAGGAGTTACGATCTTTTCCAAAGCTGCCCTGCTAGTACTAGCAACCGGTTCTTCAGCTGCACTACTTGTGCGGGTAACTGGTTCTTCTACTTCTCGTCCTGAAAGAGCAGATTCTTCATCCGGATGATTTTCAAATGTTTGAGCGATAAAATCAACCTCCTGAAACAAATTTTTGTCGGATGGATAAATGCCAGTGCATTTGAATCCATTTATTGCGATTTGTGCTGTTTGGACTTTAAGGTAGGCCTTCGAAAAAAGTTCAATAACATCAAACTGTGTTATTTTTCGGTCCTGCTCCGCATAAATCGCCTAATTTCATCGTTATAATACGTCTTCAGAGGTCCCATAAATGTTCTATCGAGCGGTTGCATTTTGTGAGTACAGTGCGGTGGCAAAGATATAATAATAACACCATTTTTGCGAGCCTTTTCCAGAACCTCAATATTTCGGGTATGACTGTAATAACCGTCTAAAATGAGTAACGAAGGGTTCCCCTTTGAAGGGTTTGTGAACCACAAGAAATGGTCAAACCACTTCGTAAATATCGGGATTTGTATCCAACCCGAAATGTAGCAGGCAGAATCCGAGCCAGGAGGAGCATGTTTCACTAAAACCGGAGAATGGTTCTTTCTGGGAAAAATAAAGTACGGCGGAATAAATGAACCGCCTGCGCTCAAGCAGCTGACAACCGTTATAAGAGAGCCTCTCTCTGCAGACGTCATACAACCTATTTGCCTTTTTCCTTTCGCTGCTAAAATTTTGGGTTGCCTACTTTGTGCAATGGACGCTCCTGTCTCATCTACGTTCCAAATACTAGTTGGGGAAAATTTATGTTTTTCGTACTCTTGCTCGAGTAAGCTATAAAATGTGCTCACATTTTCAGCATTAAAGCCTTTTGCCCTATCGATTGAGGTTCCGGTTGGAGTCCTGATACTAATCTCCAATTTGTGCCTTTTAAGAAATGCATACAACCAATCTTTTCCTGCGCATTCTTTCATTACTGAAAATGGGTAAGCTATGTTGTTTCTTTTTGCCACTTAGAATGCTAGTGATCGAATGTCACCGCGAGTTAGACCCCAAAAGCGTGAGTCCATTTCTCGGATGTATCTTACCAGCTCCAATTCCATTTCCAGGCTAAAAACAGGCTTACGTCTCAAAGGCGTGGCTAAAATATCGCTAATAGATTTATCACTGTGAGCGGATCTTTGTAGTGTTGCAAATGGAACTCCAAATGTCTTCGACGACAAAAGTATACCCATTTCTCCTCCTCGGACTGCTAGAATAGCCTTTCTCATTCCTTCCGCATCCCATTTACGAATCTCCCCTTTTTTTGGCATGATCTGAAATAAATTATAATAATATTTAGTGATTGATAATTTGGTACGTAATGTGTTATGGTATATCACTTTACCCAATTTCAACTATATTACATTAGCCGCATTTGGCTTTTAAAACAATCAAGAGATTTTTTTAAAAATGCACTTCACTGAATTAAAAACTCACCCAATATACTGTCAGCTCTATTCACACACAAACAAAATGTATTACTTCCGTTTTTAATCTTGCTCCAATTTTTGCTGAAATATAACATAAAGCTCACACAAAAAAACTGTCGACTGTACACCTTAAACAATTTCAATGCACTGACATACAACGCAATGAGCGCGAGCGCGCCTAAAACTGCAGCACGTGTTCTTTTCCATTGCCGTCATGTTGACAAGAAAATTCTTGTCGAGAATTGATTATTTCGGAAAATATGATAGTATATCACATTTTCCAACCATATCACAATACCCGAAGTTACTCTATCAGTCGATAACTATATGGAAGAAGAAATACGCAAACGGCTAATCAAATCCAACAAAGCCTACTATGGTCTGTCAAGGCTCTTTAAATCGCGAAATTTATCCAGAACATCCAAGCTACTACTGTACAATACCATGGTCTTACCAGTACTCATGTATGGATTCGAGACTTGGGTGCTCAATAAAAGGCACTCTGAACTCTTAGTCGTGTTCGAGAGAAAGGTCTTAAGGAGAATTGTTGGCCCCGTATATGAGGGAGGACGATTCCGGAGACGCTACAACCATGAGTTGTACGCAATCTACCTTGGAGCTCATGTTGTAAGAAAAATCAAGCTCGGTAGACTCCGGTGGGCGGGACACCTACTTCGAATCAGCGAAGACGGGCCTGCCCGGAAAGTTCTTTGTGGCAAAATGTGTGGAAGAAGACAGCGCGGCAGACCTTGTCTGCGATGGAGGGATGGCGTAGACCAGTACGCCCAGACACTGGGAGTGCCAAACTGAATGACATCGGCTCGAAATCGGGACCGGTGGAGAGATTTGTTAAATAAGGCCAAGACCGGATCCCGGTTGTAATGCCGATGATGATGATAATGATAATTAAGAAGTGCGGATGACTACTACTCGTATAAACCCAATATGGGCCATATGTTCTGGATCGAAGTCCAATTAGAATGAAATGCATCGTTTACACTTCTACGCTCATAATTTGGGTATATAAAAAGTGCTTGCAACGGATTAAATCGAGAGTTAATCGATCAGGGTAAAAGGTTGCCACCTTGCGATGGAACAGCGAGCCCTTTAGTTGAAGCTAAATAATAATAATAATAATCAATAAAATTGTATTGTAACATATTCAATTATGTTAAACGTGTTGAAGTAAAACGACAACATTAAAGAAATATAAAGGTTAAAAATACTAAGTAAATCTTTCGCAACAACTCTCCACTTGCGGGCCGGAACAGCAAGGGTGGATCGCCTACATCCGATCACGTAATAATTAATACGATAATATTACAATTTTGCGCAGCCGGTAGGATACTGCCGATGCCAAATAGATAACTTTAATATTTTTATGTTAATATCAGGATACGTAACCTATCGCTAACGCGAGGTGTGTAACCACATTGGCGTTACATTATTCTTCAATGCTGGTTGTATGCGTATCCGTTTTTTTTTCTTTTTTAGTTTTTAAACCACATTTATTTTCCTAATTCTTTTTACATGTATAATATTAGGGATTAGGGGTAAATGTTAAACCCTTTTCTACAATCACAGTCCTTAAATTAACTTACTGGCTCTATGCGAGCTCTCTAAATTACACATTACAACTTGATTTTTATATATGCCTTTCGGCGTACATCTTTTTTTTTCTGTTTCTTATATATATATATATATATATATATATATATATATATGAAATAAGTCATATATTAGAGGGACTCCTCGTTTATATCTACATATATTATACATTATTATTACAATTTTTTTTTTTTTGATTATTATAACAAACAAAAACTTGAAAACGAAACGAATAAAACATAAAATAAGAAATAAAAAATAAAATAAAAAAAAAGTAATGGGGAAAGGCGGACAGGGGGAGGGGGGACGAGGGGAAGGAGAGCGTTGCTCTTGAGAGGCATACTATATCTGAGGAAGTGAAGTCCTCTCCTCGTTGAGAAGCCACCACCATTTGGGAGATGTTCGATCTTTGGCTGATTTATCTCTTTCACTGATCGCCGTGCTAAAACGCATGCGGTCTGGGGCATTGGAGATATCACTATCATGGAGAATTCGTTTCTCCCTGGCACCACGGAAAGCGTGGTAAATAATCGGGACTCCATGCACGTCTTGGATAAGGCCTTTTTGATCCAAGAAAGGGAACACTTCTGGGGGAAAAAACCCATTCTGGAGGGTATTCTCTAGATACATATGGATAGAATGCTCCCGCGATAAGATTATTGTCACTGCACATTGCCCTTGCTGTGTGACCACGAATAATTTTAATTATGAAATTGTCTATCCTATTTAACGCTGATTTGTTATAGAGGATTTTGTTGGGATAGAATTTTTTGTATGGCGACTCTGGTGTTCTATAAAGTCCGAGGCAGGAACGCAAACACTGCCGTTCGAACACACGAAACTTCTCCGTATAAAGTGGAGATATATTATACCATACTGGACAGCCATAAATCAAAACTGGTCGGATGAATGCCGAGTACGAAATTAATTTGACTCTGGGGTCAAGAATACTACTCCAGAATAGACTTCTTGTCATAGAATATGCGCTTTTAGCTGCGGAGAGGGAAGCTGCTACGTGCTTGTCAAAATATGAATACTGGTCTAGCCAGATACCAAGGTATCTAACTACAGTTTTCACTTGAAGTGGAAGGTTATTGTTACCTACAATAGAGAAGTGTTTCCAGTTGTATTTTGTATCCCTCGAGGCCCTGGATAGGGGCGTTCTGAAAAGAATAGTCTCGGTTTTCTGGAAATTAATCTTTAATTTCCAGTCGTCACAAAATTGTTTTATTTTGTTGAAGTCATCTTGAAGATGCCTATTGATGTCGTCTATTTTTCCTCCTGTTTTGTACACCACTATGTCATCGGCGTACGCAATGGCGTTTTACGAGGGAACTCAATAGATCACTAGTGTAAATATTGAATAGAATAGGAGAATTCACAGCTCCTTGCTGTAAACCATTTTTCATTTGGAAGGTCTTGTGGGAGAGTATATCCCCGCATTTCACCACAAAATGTTTGTCCATTATCATATCATAAATATGTTAATGTATAGCAGATATTGCGGCATACCCAGGTTTGTTAACTTATAGACAAGTCCTTCTAACCATATGGTGTCGAAAGCCTTTTCAAAGTCAACCAAGCAGGCGCCTGTACATTGTCACTTTGCCTTGTTCCACTGTATATCGGAAACAAGTTTCGTCGCTGCATGAACTGTATGTCGCGCTCGAAAGCCAAACTGGTTGTTGGGGATGATATCGTTTTCATCACACCAACCTATCAGTGCTTTGTTTATAATTTTTTCGAAGACCTTGCTGATGTTGGGAAGCAGGCTGATCGAGCGCAGATTAGCTGGATTGCTCTTCTCCTTACCCTTTTTGGGGATAGGGTGGACTACTGCAGTCTTCCAATGGGTTGGATAGTGTGCATTGTTTAGAGCGTTGTTAAACAAAGTAGTGTACATGTTCACTGCTTCGCGAGGCAAATGCCTGAGAACCACATTTGGAATGCTATCTATTCCAGATGAATTCTTATTTTTTATTGAGCTAAGTATGTTTCTAAGTTCATCCTTGCGCACAAACATATTTGTATTTTCATTTCTGACGGGAGAATCCGCCCTATTATTTTCGCCGAATGTGATCGAACTACGGTTTTCGGATCGCCTGTTGTGAAGTTGATTGCGCAATGAGCAATGTCTTTGACGAGCATTGCTTTCAATTTCAGTGTTAGCATGAACTGATTCGTTAACTCTGTACACTGCTTCGAAACAGGCTCCAATTGAATTCGCTTTCTTTTGCGGATCTTCGACTACTATTACTTCATCATTGGAGATGATGTGCTCTAAGGTGAGTCCTGCGTTCAGCATTATCTGACAATTCTCGGGAGTCCGTGGAATTCGGAGACAGGGAATGTCATTGTGATCTTTTCTTCGACATATTTTCTTGATTTGTGAAAACATGTTCGGTCCGTTTGCTTGGACAGCTCGAATTCTGTTGCTCCACTCCTCATTTATTACTGCTCGGTAATTATCCCGGATCAGTTTTTGAAGATTTTTAATCAAGGACTTGATAGTTTTGATTTCATTGCTATTTGGGTCACTGAACTGCCTATAGCACAATTTCAGCTTGGAGAGTAGGGTGCTCTTTTGCCTATACAAAGCATCGATAGTTGCATTTCTGTATCGGTGGGTATAGCCATCCATATGAGCTACTTTGGGGATGGAACGATTCATTGTGTTAGTAACAATATCGTTCATAGTTAGGAGGTAATGATCGATTTCATCATTACGGAGGTTTCTATTAGTCGGTGGGTCTATGCCAATGTTGCGTATTTCTCTTTTTACTATGTGATCGAAACGCGACCAATGTGTTTTTCGGAAATCGAAAAAGTGTACCTGGTCGTACTGCTCAAGTAGATGGTACTCGTTTGGCACGTGTATTACGGCTCCGAGTCCGTAATGATCGCTATCGTATTCAATTGTGCGAAGACAATTTCGAGTAGTTACCTCGGTATCTACTAACTGAATACGATCATCTGTCATAAGTAAATCCAGGAAGGAGTTACCTCTTGGATAAGACGGCGTACTTGTAGCGTACAATTCTAGTTTATGCTCGATCGCATTTGTTTGCCACCAATCAAACAAGGCATTGCCTCTGGTGTTCGAGGTCAGATTGCCCCAGGCACCGTGCTTGGCGTTAAAATCACCTGCCATTAAAAAGTAATTGTTTTCCGAATCTAACTTGAGACTTCGGAAAAGCGTATCGATTTCACTGATAAATTGGGTGCCTTGAACAGATTCAGGAGCGTAAGCAGCGACTATATATAGATGCCTTTGACTTTTTAGAGGAATATCTATAATGCATGCCTCTAGCACCTGGAATTTGTGCACTTCCGTGCTGTAAACGACCTTATGGTGAAGACCTTTCTTAACTAAGATAGCGACCCCACCCCCTCGATTAGAGTGTGGTCGATCTCATCTAATTATGTTATAATTTTTGTAGCCCATTTTGTGCCTTTGGTTTAGCTTAGTTTCGCTAGCCAAGAGCACATCTGGTCTTTCGGCTTGGAGCAGATTGCCTAAATTATCCCTTCTTTCGATGTGGATTAGTGAATTTACATTCACAGCTATAATTTTTAGGGGTAGTTCAGACGGAGGGTTGAAGTATTGATGTGGAGGGTTAATTGAGAACAGGGTTGAATAGAGAGTATCTATTCGTGCTCTTTGTTCAGTCAGTGTTCTTTGAAAGTCGGCAAATTGTCCTTGCATGGTTAATAACATTGTTATTATTTCTGAATGTGCCGCTGGCGCATGCATTCTTCCATTGCTATATGTATGTTCCATGGATGCTGGTTGCTTAGGAGCACCGGCCATTTGTGCATATGACACACAAGGAGCCACGAAATTGTTGTAAGAACGAGTTTTCATTTTTTTCTCTTCTTCAACTTGTTTCTTTTTGGATTTCAATTTTAATTTCATTTGTTCAAATTTAGGACATCCTCTAAATTTTGCAGTGTGACTAGTATTTTTACAGACGACACAGGACAGTGTTTTCCTATCTGGAAGCTGTTCCTTGCCCAGGGGACATTCACCAATGATATGGTCGGAGAGGCACTTTACGCACCTGAATTGCATGTGGCAGTTTGATGCCGCGTGCCCGAAGCGTCGACAATGCACGCACTGCAATACGCGATCGATTTGTCTTATTTTTTCCCAACTTATTGTTTGGTGGTTGAGGTGTTTGATGTATCGGAGAGCATCAACTTTACTGTTGGGACTCAGTGCTACAATAAAGAAAGGAAATTTGCAATTGCGTTTTCTGGAGCTGGCGGTAGAGAAGGGCTTCACACCTGTAAATTTTAAATTGTCGGTTTCGACATTTTTTAATTCCTCTAATACCTCCTCAGGGGAAAAACATGGATCAACGCCTTTTAGGAGCATGGAGATTATTTTCTCCGATTTCGGGGTGTACGTGTAGTACTCGCTTTTTGTCCTACCCAAAGCAGTCATTACTTTGCGATAACCTTCAATATCATCGCACATTAATTTTATTTTAGAGTTATTAATTTTTTTCGTTTTGAAATGTTTGCAAGTTAACTCACCTAATTTTATAACGTCCTTTGTTTCCATGGACGTAAGTTTTTTAGGCGGCGCCTTTTCCTTTTTGTTGGTTACTATGTGCTGGTTCTTTTGCTGCTTCTGCATCTCCTTTGTTTGCTGCCTTTTGTTTGCTTCCTGATGTTGTTCCTGATTTTTCCGTTGTGCTGTTGTATTTTCTTGGCTTTGTTGTTGCTGCACCAGGTCTTTTAATTTGAGGATTGCTTCTCTTTGTTTATTGAGTTCCTTTTTTTTTGCGTCAATATCCGCAAGGAATTTTTCTAATTCCGCCGGGTCTGTGATATTGTTTTTTTCCTCAGCAGGTAATTCGATTTCACTTGGGTCAAGGTCAATTGTCGTTGAATTGGTTGCCTGCTCCTGTGTATTCGTTTTTCTTTCCTTTTGCATTTTTTTCGCCGTACGAATTTGGCTTGTGCCGCTTTGTTATAATACTCGGCTGTCGCTCGAGTCGGCTCCGTGTCATCGCTTTCAGGTCTGCCTGGCCCCTTTTCATAAAAGGCGACGAGCTCTTTAGCACTTTGTTTGTTTCCAAATTATTATTATTATTTTTTTTTAAACAACCGCTCTCAGTGGCGGCCACACTGTGTAATCCACACTTGTACACTTACACTCGCGCGACGAATTTATTTACTTATTTTTTTTTCTTTTCTTTTGCTTTCTCCTGTTGTCAGATATACGTCTTATCTCTTTGACGTGTTGGTAACGACTGTTCATATAATTCGTTATCGTGGGATTATTAACCACTTGTTAGCACTGCGGTATGCGTATCCATTAGAAACGCCGTATTCCCGCTTACACACAAACCCAAGAGAAATCTTACTCAATGCGAGTCGAGTGTTTCGATTCCCTCCAAGGACGTAGGTGCAATTCCTGTGTAGTCACTAATAGAACTCCGCGCATCTGGCGGTAATGCGGAGTAGCTTAGAAAGCTTGGAGTTTGCATTAAGAGGTCGTCCTCTTCCCACGGCGTCTTAGTTATCTGGTTAATCATAGGGTGACAGTCGAGTTCAATATCGTAAATTTTAACTGGTTTTCAAATCTAAGGGCCTTGCATGCTAACGAGTAACTGGGGTCCGTTCATCCATAACAGCGACGAGCTCAAACTTTCTGTAGAGGTTCCTCGAGACACTATGTGGCGGTTCTACGAACCGCACAAATCACCATAGGCTGAAAAGTCTTCGTTCCAACAAGGAACATACTCACCTATAACCAAACTCCACGAACCGTAGAAATCACATACAATGAGATGTCTTCGTTCCACCAAGGAACATACTCACCTATAACCAAACTCCACGAACCGTAGAAATCACCATAGGCTGAGATGTCTTCCTTCCACCAAGGAACATACTCACCTATAATCAAACTCCACGAACCGCACAAATCACCATACGATGAGATGTCTTCGTTCCACCAAGGAACATACTCACCTATGACCAAACTTCACGTACCCACAGACACGTGTCTCCAACGCCCACCTTTTCACCTGAACAAAGGTGACACGCATACTGGTGTCAACAACCCCATGTATCCACAGATACGCGGGCCACAAGTTCCGAACAATTTTCCTACGCCTGCACGGCGATCGAAGGGCATGACCCAGCATAGAGATGGTGTATCGATCCATCAACTGGATAAACACAAACGGTTGGCGCAGCTGCGCCCGATGTCGACAAACATCACATCCCCGGCGACAAGCCAATTGTCGGAAAACAATCCGTCGGCAAAACGTTGTCCCTGCTGCAATGCCTTTCGCCTAAACAAAGGCCATTGCGGAGAAACAGCAATAAACGAAAACGCTGTTCCTACAGGGCAAAGCAAACACGATCCCTGGATCACTAAAGTAACCACACATTCGATTGTTTGCATAAGCACGGCAACAGAAGTGTGAAAATTCTGACGATCACAGAATGATCTACACGCAACCTCGGCGTATGTGTGTGTGAGGGCGATCGTCCCTGGTGGAGTGATTCTCGATTGAGAGAAAGTCACCACCCAGGGAAAGCGAAAGGGAAAAGAAAACTATGGGGTGAATCGAATCATTCCCAGAGAAGAAATGGTGGAGTCGAAGCCGAGAGTCTTGACGAGGAAGTTTAATTTCATGTACGGTGGTGTTAAGGCCGAGTCCCCGGGAGGGAATTTGTTTGGTTTCGTTTAAAAGTAACGTCTAGTGACGGACTTGTGGTTTGGCGAAGCGATCCGAAATTGTAGACAAATGATAAAAAAAGGTTTTAGTTTGCAGAAGTTTCCTGAGTGGTACCGTACCATCAGAGTCGCGAAAACGCTCGTTTGGAATTGTAGTTTGAATTGTGTTCTTATAAGTGGCCGACATAGAAATAGTTCTTATAGACTAGCAACGGGTGTTCAAGTGTAAGTAAGTAAGCCAGAGAGAAATTACTGCGCAACAGGAAAGGAACTGCTGGCTGCCGTAGAAGCCTTTATGAATTTCCATAAGTACCTCTACGGAGGTCGATTCCACCTTCGGACGGATCATGCCGCCCTGAAATGGTTGTTAAATTTTAAGAATCCGGAAGGACAAATAGCTCGATGGATCGAACGACTTCAAACGTACGATTTCCAAATTTCCCACCGTCAAGGGAAGGTGCATAATAACGCTGATGCTCTATCAAGAAGACCATGTAGGCCAGATTGTAAACATTGTCATAGAGCGGAAGAAAAACAAGAGGCGTGAAATGCACAAGTAGAAGTACTAGATGGGTAGAGGTGTGATACTATACGCGCAGCTCAACTTCAGGATGAAGATATGTCGCTAATCCTGAAACAAAAAGAAAAGAACGAGCGGCGAATTTGGAACAATCGTTCCAGCCAGAGTGAAACATTTGAAGCATATTGGGCACAATGGAATTCCTTGCTGGTGGAAGATGGGATTCTAAAGCGTAAATGAGAAGCTGCGGACGGAAAATCCCATCGAATGCAGATTCTAGTCCAATCATCAAAAGTGAAGGATGTACTAACAGAAATGCACAACGTGGTCTACGGTGGACATCTGGGAGTTAATAAGACACTTTCAAAATTACGATATCGATTCTACTGGCTTCACATTTGGGATTACGTCGAGTCTTGGTGTAGGAAGTGCACAACTTGCACTGCGACCAAAGGACCAACAGCAGAACCAAGGAGCGCTATGAAGCAGTACAACGTGGGTGCCCCTTTCGAGCGAATTGCGATTGCTATCTCAGGACCATTTCCAAAAACCAACGACAACAACAAATACATGTTGGTCATCATGGATTACTTCAGCAAGTGGGTGGAAGTCCTTCCAATTCCAAACCAAGATGTAACAACCGTCATTGAGCAGCTTATCAATAATTGGATCAGCAGATATGGAGTTCACTGTGAGCTGCATTCCAATCAAAGCCGAAACTTCGAATCACATATATTTCAAGGCATATGTGCGGCATTGGGCGTAAGGGAAACCAGGACCACACCCTTACATCCACAGTCAGACGGAATGGTCGAAAGGTTCAACCGAACAATGAAAGAGCATTTATCGAAGGTCGTTAGTGATCACCAACCAGATTGGGACAAATATGTACAAACCTTTTTCATGAGATATAGATCAGCTAATGACGATACGACAGGCCATTCTCCAGCAAGAATTATATTTGGACGAGAGATACGATGACCGGCCGATCTGCGAATCGGAATACCTCCAGACGCCATGGATAAGACTAAAGACTACGTAGCCGAATGGAGAGATCGCCTGGATGATATTCATCATTTGGTTCGAAAGCAAATCAAGGTATCAAGTGACAGGGTGGAAACAAGGTACGACGTTCGAGCCAACGCATCCGGATTTAATGCAGGCGATAACGTGTGGCTTTATAACCCTCATCGGCAAAAAGGAAGGTCTCCGAAGTTGCAGCTGCATTGGGAAGGGCCGTATAAGATTCTCACAAGAATTAACGACGTTGTCTATAGGATTCAGCGAAGACCGAACGCCAAGACGCATCGTGACCGACTGGCGACTTTTTGTTAACCCAGAAGGCCAGTGAACTTAGTTCGGGACGGAGGGTAGTGTGACACATATGACAATCAGTAGTAGAATATTCTAGAAAGTCCGAAACAAAGTACTAGAATATTTTAGAAAGTACTGGAAAACTGGAGACTATGAACAGTAGAAAATTCGAGGGCATGGAACGGACGGAAACGAAACGCCGAATCAGAATGAGGAAACGGTATAAATATATGGCACACAAATCAGGGAGATAAGTAAAAAGTAAGAAGTAAACAGTCAAAATCACGATAAGTACGGAAGCGATAAGTAAAGAAGCGAAGTATCAAGAAACGGTTGTTATTAACAGACTGTTATAGGTCCGGCGCCGTGCTTCCTCGGTTGAGGGAAGTGCGGGGACCTTTCTTCTTTATTTATTATTCTGCTGTCATCAATTCGAGTTTCATTTATTACAATTGATTATCAAAGAAAAACTATTTCTTCTCTTTGATTTAATTGTTTATTTTAACTTTCAAAACACAAACTCAAAAACTCTAACTCACAACTCAAACCAAACACTACTTCAAAACTAAACTGCTTCTCAACTCAAACTGCTCAAACTTCAATTGCTAAACTCAAACTCAAAACTTCTTTACTTCTCAAACTCTAATCTCATACTCTCAATACTTAATACTTCAACTCCAAACTCAAACTGCTTTTACTATTAAAATTTCTCTCTTCTTATGCTACTTATTGTTCTAATTGGTTGGAAATTATAATGTGAACAAAACAAATTTTCTCAAAGTATTCCTTTTGTCTCTGTGACTTTTAATTTTGAATAAACTTTGAACGAAAATCAAAGTGCTATGTTTTGAATGAAAAAAGGTGCATGTTATGAAAAGGGGCATGTTATGAAAAGGGGCATGTTATGAAAAGGGGCATGTTATGAAAAGGGGCATGTTATGAAATGTGCTGTAACAGGCTTGCTATAGAATATTGTGAAAGTTTATTAATGTTATGTATTAAGTGAGAATAGATAGTATAGTGGTTAGCTCCTCGATAGTATAGTGGTTAGTATACCCGCCTGTCACCCGGGAGACCGGGGTTCGATTCCCCGTCGGGGAGCCTCTGGCGCAAGACTAATGACCTTGCCCAGAAAAAATAAATCATTATGGAAAATTTAACAAGCCTTAGGACTTGCTAAATAAGGTCAAGACCGGTCCCCAGTTGTAGTGCCGATGATGATGATGATTAAGTGAGAATTAGATATGAACAGAGGTAGTTTTAAAGGTGTGTTAGAAAAGTAATGAGATTCAGTGTTAAAAATCAAATAGGGGTAGTATTCTGGAATACAACAAGACTAATAAAGTGTTTGCAAAGAGAATCGATTTAACGGCTCTTATTTATTAAAATAATTAATCCAGCGGACCTCGCTACAATACTTTTCAAATACTACGAAATGTTAATAGATTTCTCGAATTCCTTCTGGTAGTCAATAAACACTTAATCTTTCCCAAAATTAAAAATAAACTGTTTGTCCAAGTCTGGAATTTAATTATCCTTTGGAGGTGACAGTAACAGTTTTTGGCAGAAAATTTGTAATTCTCTATCTCTACCGCTCAGTTTAAAAACCTTTTTCATTTTTTAAGATATTGAAGTTATATACATCCTTAATAGTAAATCATATCCCTCTTGTACATATTACTCTTATAGTAGGCAAACCACGTCTATGGAGTTCTTATGAGTCCGACAATATTTCGTTAAAACCATATGAAGAGGAAAAATTGGAAATTTTAAATTTTAACATTCTTAAATGACATTAGAAATCAAAGGATGGTAAACGAAGACAGAGGAGAAGTTTTTTTTAATATTATTTTTAAAACTCACTTAACATTACCTTAACCTAAGAAAAGCTAAATCTATGTAAGCTTGCCATTGCTTTGAGATTTTATTTACTCTGCTCATTTTGGTTGACAGGTCTTTAGTTGTCATTCAGCCACTGCCACTGTTGGCGTTGTTTTTTAACTGATCCTTGATGTCTGTGAGACATCGCCCTACTGCACAGAGATTTTTGTTTTTGGTGCCAAATGATTGGCAGGTGTATTTTTTTAGAGCAGTTAACTATTTTTTATATTTAAATTTTTTTAAGTTTTGTCCTCGTCAACTCATTTCCTTTCAAATAGAGGTAAACGAATTAATTCAGAAGATAAATATGCCTAGCTATAACGATGTTGGGGAAGAAATTAATTTTATGTATCAAGACAGTGACATAAAACTGTTTGTTGAGTTACAAATATCCCTTTTTAAATCAGTATTCGCGGCGTCACTAGAAAGTGATGTCCTTTTGAGGAATTGATACCCAAATCAAATCCAATGAACCCAGGTTTTGTGTGACATTTATAATCCTTTATTTGGTGTAGCAGATATGGACTATAAAATTATTGTGCATAAACACCCATAATTTTCAAACAGGGCTTAACAACGAATGTAAATTATCAACAGCCATATAATTTTTGGGGCAATTTAACCCAAAGCTGTTATTTGCTACTAGAATACTATTGTGATGTCGTCTCACCACCGATGCCCGCCGTAGAAAAATTATTTCTTTCAACTCGATAACGTGCCTCTCATGTAAGTCCCAATTGTCCACCATAAAGCAGCATTTAGTCACAATAAAATGAAAAGCTGCAAACAAAACCAAAGAAAAAAACGAACCTGAAGTAGTAAAGCGCAATTCCGTAAATCATAAATTCACACCAATAAAACATTCAAATTGACCATATGCCTCATAAAATGTCGCAATAATTTGCCGAATAAAATACCCGGCTGTATCCTCAATATATATTTATTTTCTGCCATCTTTGCAAAACACAATTTATTACGTTTATTCATGCGAATAGATTCACTACAACGGCGAGTTCTGGAGGTGTACGTTTGTGCGTTGGTGAATGTGACTAACAAACAAAGTTTGTGACCCATCGCTGGCATTAAATGACACAAAATTCTGTATCCGAGATATCATAAACACTGATTCTAGTCTCCGGTATCCTTCTAGGTAAGATAGAGTTGCTGGTCCTTTTGACCTTGTTTGGTATGGTACCGCATGTCGCACCTTTCTGTACTATCATCAGAACTTTTTATTTTACCATGTCAGTGAAGGCCTTCACAAACACTCATTGTGCTAACGGCTGAGCCCTGGTAGGGCACGAAATGTCACAGATTAGGTAATAAATTGGAATAGCAATAAATAATTTGTGGCGTGTAAAAAATGTTGACATCCTAACCGAAATGTTACTGTAGGGCGGTCCACGGCTACAATGCTCCATTTGCGTTCTGAACATTTAGTTTTAATTAGACTTGTTAACTAACATGTGTCGAAGTGAAGGCACCAGTATCACTACATGGCTGGAAAATCAGGCCGCTAAAATTCAAAACGGATTATTGAATTTTAAGAACATAAGCTGTTAATTCAAGGTGAGAACTAATAAGAATTACTGAGCAAATATATTTTATTGTGTTTGGAACACTTTGACAATTTAGTACGTTCACATTTTTTCCAAAAATATGAATACCCCATGTTGCCTTTACAAGGCTCACACTGCTATTGTTGTCCATATTCTGTGAGAAATATCGGTTGATTGTCGTTGATTGTAGGGTAAACTTATTTTATTTTTTATAATTAAAGATTGATAAGACTACTAAAATAAAGTATGTTGAACTGACTGTAATAGACTTTCAAAAATTCTAAATAAATAAATAAATAACTTCAATAAAAATACTTCCGCGACCAAACTAACTGCAAGCCATAAGGTTCTTCGGTGCATCGTGTACAGCATTAAGTTATTCGCCCTCCGCAAGTCTATAATATTTTGCGAAGTAATGAACAACGCGATTCGAACCCGGCCGCGAACCATTATAACCACTTCTTCGGTCAATTTACGGGTCAATTTTGGCTATCCCTGTGAACCTGCTGCAGCTGTCTATTCTGATCTACTCTTTACATAGTCTTCAGGCCTGGCAATACGTAAGTCAATAGGGTTACCATAGGTTGCAGGTTCGATTCTATCCGAAGCACTTTCAAGGTATTAAAAAAACAAAAACGAAACACATGAACGGAGACAGATAAAAGCCTCGGTACCTGAAAAGTCGTTGAACGAAATATATCGATCATCGTTTGTCAACAAAAAAAATATTAAAAGGATTGTTCGCGCACACGCGTGTGTTTAGATTGTTACGGTCACAACCACCCATCCCATAAAAATGACCTCTTTGGAGCCAGTCTCCACCGCTAGCGGCGATACACGCCAAAAAACATCCACATAAAGGATAAAGAAACTGCCTAAAACAAAAGATTACCCCATACATCCAATGGTCCCACATAAATTGATAGCAAGCAAATCAAACTAAACGTGCAATTTGCGCTAATCAATTAAATGCCAAGTAAATGGAGCTGAGCGCTAAATTTACTCACATAAAAGCCGAAAATGTAATCATTGAACCAAAAAACCAACTAAAAGGCAAATGTGCGAGCCAGATGACGTCGTCCGAACCAAAATCGATGGGAATCATGAAAATGCGCGCCAGCAATTTTATGATCCTTTCAGAAATATGGTTATCTAAAACCATTAGAACAATCAGCGCCAGTTTTCGTTCTAACCAAATTAAGTTAGAACAAACGAAAAGGAAATAAAACAAAATAAACATGCGCCGCGGCACGATTGATCCTCCTTCATGAGTTTCCCACGGAAAAATCCATTAGGCAAAAGAAAAACAATAGGCGAAATAAACGCGCTATTGATTTTTCTTTGAGTGTAACACAAAAAAAAAGGCGACCAGGCAAAAAGGAAAGATCCTTTGATCTCGTGAAAGAAACCAGGTTTCACACCTAGAAAAAAAAAGTACAATGGAAAACGAACAACGATAGTGGGATGCAAGTTGTTGTTCGGGCCATTGTTGAAGACGAGGCTGGTTTTGGGATCGAGTCCAAAAAAGGACAATTGAGTTGTGTTTGGAATTTCGACCGGGACGGTGCGTTAAGGAGTGCTTGGTTTAGTGTAACGAACTGATGTACATATATTTGTAAGTGAATATCAAAACCAAAAAAGTTAAGGAGTATAAGTTGTAACGAACTAATGTACATATATAATGTAATGTGAATATCAAAACCAAAATTTTAAAGAGTATAAGTGGGAACGAGCTAAACTGCATATATTTGGGAAGTAATATCAAAAACATCAATTTAAATAGTATAATCTTGAAAAAACGAATGTACATATATTCCTAAGTGAAATTTAATAAAAGTGATCGCTTAAGAACAGCAAAGTGTGTTTCAATTCACATAAAGTGTTTTAAGAGTGCAAAGTGGGTGGTGCTGAGGAAAAATAACATTACAAGATGTGTGGGTGTGTGTGTCCTCCTCCGAGAGGAAAAACCAGTAAAGTGCGGACGTTGTGTGGCGGTTTCAACTAACGCCACTGCTTGCCTTTTCCAGGTGCGACACCAAACTTCCGCCAGGGCATACCACCACATTCCGGTGGCACACGAAGACATACATAAAACCGCAGTCATTACCCCTTTCAGACTCTTCGAGTTCAAGGTAATGACTTTTGGCCTCAGGAATGCAGCTCAAACATTCCAGAGGTACATTGACACAGCACTACGCGGTTTGGAATGCTGTTACGCTTATATTGGCGATCCTGATAGCTTCCCGAAGCCGCACGGAGCATCACCAACACCTCAGACAGGTGCTCGAACGCCTCCGTCGGTTCGGCCTCGAGATAAACCCCGAAAAATATCAATTCGCCAAAGAACCGGTGACTTACCTGGGATATCATATTTGCGTTCAGGGTATCCGACCACTTCCAGACAGAGTGGAAGCAGTCACCCAGTTTCCCCGTTCCTCCAACGTCCGAGATTTACGCCGTTCCCTCGGTATGCTGAATTTCTACCGACCCACCTTACGAAACGCTGTGCACATCCAAGCCCAGCTAATTGAGTATTTAAAGGGGGCGAAGAAGAATGACAAACGCCAAATCGCCTGGACGGAAGCTGCAGTTAACGCATTCCGTCAATCAAAGGCCCAGCTAGCGAATGCTACCCTGCTCCGCTGCCCCGCAGAGGGCGGACCGTTGGCTATCCAATGCGACGCGTCAGACACGGCAATAGGAATCGTATTGGAACAAGTATGCAACGGGAGCTGGGAACCGCTCGGGTTTTTTCTCTAGGAAACTTAGTACGGCCGAGCGGAAATACAGTACTTATGACCGCGAATTGCTCGCTAGTTATAGCGCAGTTAAGTATTTTCGCCACATGGTGGAAGGTCGTTCCTTGGTAATCAGAACGGACCACAAACCATTAAGTTACGCTTTCCGGAAGAAGTCGGGAAACGCATCCCCGCTCCAGGAAAGGCAACTCGACTTGATAGGTCAATATACCACCGAGATTAAACACATCTCGGGAGAACAGAACGTTATCGCGGACGCATTATCTCGTATCGATACAATTCAGCTACGCGCCGCCATCGCCGATGCCGAACTAGCCCAAGAACAGAGGAAAGACAGCCAGCTCGGAGCTCTGCTGAAAGCGGAGACCGCACTACAGCTGCGAAAATTCCCGCTGGAGCACTCTGCAGACGAGATATGGTGCGATATCTCCACGGGAACAATCAGACCGTATATTCCCGCCGAGCTCCGAAAAGGCATGTACGAAACCTTTCACGGTCCGGCTCACCCCAGCGGACGTGCAACCGCTACGGCCATCCGACGTAGGTTCGTATGGCCTCATATGAATAAAGACCTCACGAGTAGGCCTCGCGCTTGCCTCAAATGGCAGCGTTGCAAGATTAGCCGACACAATGTGTCGGAGCCGGCGCAGTTTAAGCCCCCTGAGGCAAGATTTGGGCACGTCCACATAGATATCGTGGGTCCTCTAACGCCATCAAGAGGTTTTTCTTACATCCTAACCATGATAGAACTAGTGCACTCAAAATAATTGAAGCTATTTTGAATCAGTTTTTGTAAAGAAATCCAGTGCTTAATTGAACCTACATTGTGAAGCCTTTTGAACGGCGGAGTCATCTTATTTTGTAATTGTTTTGAATTTAGTTATATTATATTTAATATTAAAATAATTGAAGAAATACATAAGATGAAGATGAACCGCTGGCGTTTTCATTATTAACAATACTTGACCACACCATTCGGCGAAACAGTGACGGACAAGGGAAGTCTTGGTGAACCTGTGTCAGGCCGGCACCTAACCGAGACAAAAAATACCCATAGTTGTATACGCGTTAATCACAAGAGAAAAAAATACGGTGGAGTGTATTAGAGAGTGCGCGAGTCCACATGTTTTATAAACAAATATTTAGTGGTTCGATCACATTTATCATTAAACAGACAACAATCTAAATTAACAAATCCGCAAAAATCATAAAAAAAGTGACGCACTGATCATGAACGAAAAAGATCGAATTAATTTAAAAAAAGTAACGGTACAGGTGGGCTGAATATATGTTACCTACTCGATCCACCCTGCAGATAACTCAATATACTAGTCACAACTTGCACGTCGGCTGAGTTAAGTCTAAAAATTACTGCCGTGAACGTCATTTCACTAATCCGAATGGAAAGAAGAGATAATCTGAGCAATATGCTGGAAGCTGACTGCCCAGATGTGATTTTGGCTAGCGAAACAAAGTTAAGCCAAAAGCACAAGTTGGGCTACAAAAATTATTAAGTTATAAGACGAGATCGTCCAAACTCACCGTCCTCATTAAAAGTGGCCTCCAACACAAGGTCGTATACAGCACAAATGTACACAAGTTTCAGGTGCTGGAAGCCTGCATTACAAATATTCCTTTGAAAAGTCAAATTCATCTACACGAGGGTGGTGTGGAAATTTTCCGTTCATCTCAACGTGAAGATAGCAGCACTCAGTCAATAAAAGCTAGTGAATGTAGTTGTGCACCTTTTGACAGTTACTCACGAAAATGTCAGCAATTTTAGACACGTAGTTTTTATTTGACAGTCGTTTCAGTGAGTCGATGTGAGTGTTTTTATGAAAATGGACAAAATTTAGTATAAAGCTGTCATTAAATTTTTGTTTTTGAAAGGTAATACGCCTACGCAAATCAAATATGAGCTGGACTCTGGGTATGGGGACACTGCACCAACATTTATCACAGTGAAATTTTGGGCAGCTGAATTTAAACGTGGCCGTGAGAGCTTGGGAGACCACGAAGATTCGGGACGTCCAAAAACTCCAACAACTGACGATAACATCACTAACGTTCACCAAATGGTGCTAGACGACCACCAAATTAAAATGAGAGAGATAGCAGAGGCTATGAGAATGTCCAAAGAACGTCTTTGTCACATATCACATCAAGATTTGGGCATGAGAAAGCTGTCCGGGCGTTGGGTGCCGCGTTTGCTCCCGCTAGACCAAAAACGTGATCTAGTGAACATATCCAACGCTCTGTTGGCGCAGTTTAGGCGCAATAAATCCGAGTTTTGGCGTCGATTAATTACAGTCGATGAAACTTGAATACACCATTATACGCCCGAAACAAAAATACTGTCAAAACAGTGGACTGCAAAAGGGGAATCGGCTCTAAGAAAAACGAAAAAATTATTTTTTCGGCTGGGAAAATGATGGCAATTGTTTTTTGGGATAGTCATGGAGTTATCTTAATCGATTATCTTCAAAAAAGAAAAACCATTACAGGAGCATACGACCCATCATTACTTGACCAACTGAAGGCACAAATTGCGGAAAAACGGCCACATTTGCAGAAAAAGAAAATCCTGTTTCACCAAGACAATGCGCCGTCTCCCCCCTCAATGGTTGCCATGGCGAAAATCCACGAATTACGGTTTGAACTGCTTGACCATCCGCCCTACCCACCAGATCTAGCCCCAAGCCACTTTTTTTTTTTGTTCCCTAGTCTAAAAATTGTGCACGGATGACAGAGATTTTCTTCAAACGAAGAGGCAATCACCTTCGTGAACAGTTATTTTGCAGAGAAAAACGCCTATTATACTATTTGAACGGGTTAAAGAGACGGGAGCATCGCTTGGAGAATTGTGTAGAGTTACAAGGAGACTATGTAGCAAAATAAAAATAAATTTTAAGAAAAAATGTCTTGTATCTTTGTTAGGCCGGAAACTTTTTGGCGGATTAAATAGCCGGGGTATAACTGGTGCAGTGCTCCGCCGAACACTGCTGCTACAAGGAAGAACACCTGAGCGGAAACAGCACAAATACAGCCCCGAGAATTGTCACACATAAAACTCAGAAGCCCTTGGTCTACTTTTCGAACTTTTATTTTTGATTTAACTTTTCTTTAACGACCGGTACACCACCGTTTGAATGTTCACAATGTACTAATTTACGGTGATATGATCCAACCGCTCTAATGTTCACAATATAATAGTTTTATACTTTAACACGATCGGTCGACAGTACAATATATATTTTACTAGCTAGTGTTGGTGGCAAAACCAATCACTAGGCACATTTGTTAATTTTTGACCACTAGACTACACACCCGACGTTGTTTTTTTTTTTTTTTTTAACTTTTACAATTCGTTTTGCGGACCGACTTTCTCATTAGGTTCTCGATGCCTCGCAAACAACCTCCTCGGTGGGGTTTTCGCTGTTCGGCAATTCGAATTAGGCTCTTGTCGCGTTGACGATCTAATTTTGACTGCCTCTCTGCCCACACAGATATCCAGATTCCAAACTGGTATCTGTATCTACACGGAAAAATTTCCCTAATTGCTCTGCTAACAGAACTTCCGAATTTCTGTTAGCAGCATGTTATCACGTCCCAGGGGTGATTTTTCATTCCTGAAAGAAGCAACTCGCTCATCATCGAACATCATTATCACCATCGGTGGTGGTGGTCGAAATTAAGTTCGACGGTTGTCGATTGTATGCCGCCTTATTTACATAACACATCTGGCGCGAAAGCCGAAAGATATCCTGCAATTTGCATGGATGCATGGTTCATGGGTTTTGTTTGACTTTTGTCAATACACCCAAATTCCATTAGATCTTTCTAATGGGTGTGAAATACAAACAGACACCGTGGGATCGGAGTAGTTTCCTTGTAGGTTTTCAACCTCATACAATTTGAATTATCACGTTGAGATAATTACGGTTGCCGTTTCTTTATGTTTGCCGATAGGCTTGGTGGTCTTTATGGCAGCTACCCGCACGTGCATCGTTGGTCGGCTAATTTGCATTGCATAGACGTTTGAAATTGCCGATGGTATGGAATGTTCCTGGGCGCAGGCAGATTGAATGTTTCTTTTTTGTTTCAGGTATGATGACTTACGAATGTTGAGCTTGGCATTAAAAGCTTTGGGGACGTTCAGTTCCTTGCTTTTTGGTGTCGGTCTCAACGTTGGCTGCGAGTTGCAGGCCCTATGGTGGGACTTTGGGGGCACGCGTCTGTGGGCGCGTGCAACGCTCTCAGGTAAGTAAGTTCTTTGAAGGTAGAAACCTTACCTGCGCGGAATTGTGCGTTCGTAGAACGCTACAACTTTCCAGTCTACCCTCGTATGTAGTCTCAGTTTACGCTCCTAGAGCCATGCAGTGCAATACACAGTGAACTTGATACCCTTTTTCGAAGTCTCAAGTTAGACTAGGAAAATAATTACTTCTTTATAACGGGAGATTTCACTGCCAAGCACAGTGTTTGGGCTAATTTTATCTCGAACACAAGAGGCAATGGGTTGTTCGACTGGTGGCAAAGAAAAGCGATCGAAAAAAAACTAGAATTGTACACTACAAGTACGCAGTCTTATCCAAGAGGAAATTATTTCTTGGATTTACTTTTGCTGGCTAAGCGAATACATTAGTAGATACGGATTTAATTACTCGAAATTGTCTACGTACGAGTACGATAGTGATCAGTACGGACCAGGCGCCGTAATCCATGTTGCAAACGAATACTCACTACTTGACCGGGATGACCAGATACATTCTTTTAACTTTCGAATGGCACACTGGTCGCGTTTTGATCGGCTAATAAGAATTTAATTCCACTCCAATGGAGTAGATCCACCGCCTGACACGAATCTTCATACTGACGAAATTGATCATTATCTTTTAATGATGGACAACGTTGTAACTAATGCAGTGAAACGTTCTTTCGCAAAAATAACTCACATGGGGGCGGTACGAAACGATACAGAAAATCAGCGATTGGTGGTCTGTATAGGCAAAGGAGCATTCTGTTCTCCAAGCTGAAATTGTTTTATAGACAGTTTAGCGATACAAATTGCCAGAAAAAAAAAACTATTAAGTCACTAGTCAAAGCGCTTCAAAAACTGATCAGTGACAATTATATATCAGTAATTAATAAAGATTGGGACAACAAAATTCAAGCTTATTGTGGGATCCTAAGCAAACAAACGGATCTCCACACACGCGTCCGAGTGCAGTGCAAAGTTTTCTGTGCGATCCTACGCAAACAAACGGATATCCGCGCATGCGTCTTAGTGCTGTGAAAAGTGCGAGAATATACACGCGAGTGATGTGCAGTGCGGGAAAACCCTCTACCCATTCCAACCCTTGTGTCTGTTTTCCTTTTTTTCGCATCTCTGTTTGCGTTCCTCAGGCATCGATACTCTCGATGGATTTATAATCTTTGGAGAGTTTTTTGTGTCTGAGTGGCATAATGTTCATCTTGAAGGGATGTGATCTGGATTTCGGCACGGTTCTAGTGGGGCACCTACTACATGGGCATAACACCTGTAGTCGATGCTTTCGCTTATCTATTGCTGGTCCCGACTTGCATCCTTTCCCGAGGCGGTATTGGTTTTCTGTGTAGGGCCATTTCAATGGAGCGGGAATTGCCCGTTGATTTGTGTAACATTCGCGGCTTGAGATGCAATTTCTCATCTGTGTCTGCCTACGTTTCTAGCCAGAAACCAACTATCCTTGCACTTAGCGAAACTCAGGTAATTACTAATACAGACATTTCCGATTTTAATCTACCTGGATATAACTTAGTGCCACTGTTCTTTCCACACCATGATCTAGCTACATACATACGAAATGATATTGCTTATCAGCTTCTGCACAATATGGGCTCTGTTCCAACCCAGAATTTAATTTCTCCTGGCTAAAGCTACACGTTCGTAAGCATATCATACATTACTGCTTTCTTTATAGAAGCCCAAACTTGGATAGAAATGCATCCTTTAACGAATTTGATGCTCTGTCTGATTCTATCGATAGGATCTTGACCCTATATCCGCACACTGAAATCGTTATGACGGGTGATTTTAATGTGCACAACTCAGTGGCTTCGTCACTCCGGAACAACAAGACCTGAAGGTCAGTATGTCCAGCTTTTTGCTGATTCAAATAGCTGAACTCAACTTGTCAATGAGCCAAAACGGGTACCAGATATATATGGTCATTGCGCCAACAGACTGGACCTGTTTCTCACCACCCACCCAAGCAAATACGCAATTGAAGTTTTTTCGCGCTTGGGCACTTCAGACCACTGTGTCGTGTCAGCTAAATTTGCTCTAACCAAAAGTAACGTTAATGAAAAATCTCCCAAAAGAACAGTATGGTTCTACGAGAAAGCCAACTGGGAAGGTCTGAACGACTTTTTTGGGAGGTTAAATTGGTCGTAATTTTTCCTCCGTAACGATGTTGACTCTATAGCGGACACACTGACAGACACGATTCTACTTGGCATGCGGATCTTTATTCCACACAGAATAAAGAGTATCAAACCCAAGAGAAATATGCGGTTCGATTCCGGATGCAGAGACGCCATTAAGGCTAAAGAGTTGAACTTCCCGTTCTATAAATCAAACAATACTGAGGAAAACCGGAAAAGATTTAAGAGAGCTAGAAATGACTGCAATGCGTATATTCAACGCACCAAGTTCTTGCATGACCAACGAGTGAGACAAAAAATACTACACTCTCTCATAGGTAGTAGAAACTTTTGGGCATTCGTGAAAAACATTCAAAACTCAGTCTCTTCATCCATTCCATCGCTTATAGTCGATGACAAACCAGTCACCAGTGCAATAGAAAAGGCGAATCTACTAGAGCCAAACGCACACAAATCCGCTGGTCCGGATGGCATTCCCCCAATCCTCTTGAAGATATGTTCCTCTTCACTTGCTAAACCACTGCGGAAACTCTTCCATTTGTCTTATTCTACTGGCCAAATAGATGGAAGTCAGCGAACATTCACCCAATTCCCAAAAGAGGGGACACATCATCCCATTCTTCTTATCGACCCAAAGCACCAACTTCTATTCTCTCCAAGGTAATGGAATCTCTTATCAACGGTCTTTCTAAATATCTAGAATCAAATGACCTACTCAATGGCCGCCAATATGGCTTTTGTAGCAACAGGTCCACAGGAGATCTGATGGCATACCTTACCGAAAGGTGAAGCCATTCCATCCACTACCTCGGCGAGAGCAAGGTAGACGCATTGGATATTTCAAAAGCCTTTGACAGAGGTTGGCATCCAGTCCTTTTGTCAAAATTGCATTCCTATGGAGTGGACAATTCTCTGATCCACATGGATAAGAGAGTATCTTTCTGGCCGTTCAATCCAAGTGGTTCTTGATGGTATCAAATCTGTATCCCGTCAAATTAATGCACGTGTCCCTTTCTCTTCCTCATCTTTATAAATGATCTCTTGTTAATTACTCACAACCCAATTCACTCGTTTGATGACGATAGCACATTGAGTTTCTCATACTCATACGAACACTTCTGTCCATACTCTTCGAACGTCACTACCAACCAGTAACCGAGTAGAATTCAATGCCCTAAAAACTCAGTGCAGCCTTTTGTCGTTAAAGGTGAGCCCCAAAGTAAATATACTGTTGATGAACGGCACTTACACCCACGACGCCAAGGAATTATCAATCCTCGGCACTCGAATTAATTCGACACTTAATTGGAATGACCACATATTTGAAGCTGCGAAAAGTGCAGCCAAATGTATGAGGTTCCTTAAGAGATGCAAAATATACTTCACTCCATCCAACCTGGCCACTAATTACAGGGCGTGTATTCGCCCAAAAATGGAGTCTAACTCCCATATTTGGTCAGGCGCATCCAAAACTGCACTACACGTGCTCGACAGGATGCAAAAACGAGCAAGGACACTTATTGGGGACCCAGCCGTAAGTCGATCAATTCCGTCGTTAAAACACAGGCGCAACGTATCATGCCTGTATCTTTTCTATAGGTATTACCACGGTCGTTGCTCAACTGAACTTGCTGAATGTGTTCCGCCCCTTCAGACATTTTTCCGCGATACCCGTCGATCTGTGAATGCGCATCAGTTCACGTTGAAAGTGGACTTTAGGCGTAAAAATAAAAATAGAGTCATTCTTTAGCCGAACCACACGAATGTGGAATGTCCTGACTGATCATGTGTTTCCTGGCCGTTGTGATGTCCAGACATTCAAGACCAATATACATCGACACCTCCTTTCCTTATCCACTTCCTCTCCACCCACTCGCACTGCGCTCTGACATTTAAGGGTACTTCAAAATCCCCTTTTGTGCACACGTTTAGTGTAAAAAAAAAAGCCATTGAAGATAGTGGACCGTGTGACGTTTTGATGCCACATAAATTTATGTATTTAAATTTGGTTAACTGTGGTTAATCAGTTAGGCCAGGGTGGGGTGTCTATTATCTCGTCTCCAGTTAGGACTCGTCCTCTTGTGGTTAGATCAGAGTGGCTGCTCCACCACCTGTGGTTCTTCTTCAGGTTCTTCCTCTTTTCGCGACCAGGGCGGCCACCGTCAATTGGTGATTTTAGAGAGAAGTCGATGTGTTTCTGTGGTTCCAATCGCACCACAAGCGATGGGATGTTCACCTCCTGCTTCCGAACTCAATTGTGTCTTTGACGGATCAACACGCGAACATGATGGATAGATTTGGCCAGTCCAAGTTTAAACACTTGCGCTTTAATCGGCGCTCTAAGAAATCAAAAAGCCTTTGTTCTTTTCTCTCCACGTTTAATTTCAAAAACTTTACTTTGACAAAAATGTTTTAGTATTTTACTTTTTCCTTCAGTTTTAACTTGTTACTTGTTTTTACTTTTCACCCAAAAAGGCACGGGGCGTTACTCGCGACTTTCTCCTTTTTCTTCTTCTTATCTGTATTAACCGACTGTCTTCATCCAACCGTATCAAAAAAAACAGTATCCAGCAAACAAAATCAAAACAAACGGAATCAAAATAACATCTTGCTGTTCCTCTCTCTCTCTCCATCAGCATCCACTCCGAAAACAGAAATCGAACTTCCACACGATCCACACTCGAACAGGGTGTATGTTCCCACATTCAACATGTGGATCATGTGTTTTTCCCACCACCTTACCATCTACTCTTAAATTATATTAAAAGAAATTAAATGATGGGGGTGGCGGAAACCGCACGTAACAACCGAATATGTTCCCAGAAATAAATAAAGTATTTAGACGGAAAGATTATAATGACATTCCATTTCTGAAAGCTCGGCGGACTCCGGAAAATTGTCAAACAATGCTAAACGCAAGACTTACACTGTACTTGCCTATTGAAGCACTGAATATGTACACTGTTTTCTTCAACAACGCTCTAAATAATGAATCTCATCCAATACGCTGGAAAACTGCAGTAGTCCTTTGGCGGAAAATTACTTTGGTGTGATTTGACTTTGACGAATGTTTATTGTCCTTCGGTTGAAGATCCTGGTTGCAGCGTTCCGCCGCACACTGCTAGCATACAACGAATCCACCGAGCGAAAAGCACAAATAAAACACGCAGATCGTTTCCGGATTTAATTATTTTTTTATTTCGTACAACTAATTGTTCACTAGGCCGGATTCAACTTAAATAAGTGTCTCGAAACACATGCACGAAACACACGTTACTCCCTTCGATTAATTTAAAAGAAATTCGCATACGGAACTAAAACCGAGTTACATTTAGTTTCTCACTACCTCCTCGACGTGATAATTGTCGTCCCGTTGACGATTGAAATCTGACTTAGAGTTGTCGTCCCGATGACGATCCAAATTAGACTAAAACTATCTCAATCCCAAAAACAAAACCTGATACAGATCGTATCTATATCTGCACAGAGAAATTTCCTATTCGCTCTGCTAACAGAATTTTCGAATCTTTGTTAGCAGCATGTTATTACGTCCCATGGGTAATTTTTTTATTCCTGAAAGAAGAAACTCGTTCATCATCAAACATCATTATCACCATCCGTGGTGGTGATCGAAATTCAGTTCGACGGTTGTCGATTGTGTGCCGCCTTATGTACATAAAACATCTCGCGCGCAGGCCGAAGGATATCCTGCAATTTGGATGGACGTGCGGTCCATGAGTTTTGTTTAACTTCTTTAGTTAAAACTTACAATCCATAAGACCTTTCTAATGGGTGTGAAATTATACAAAGGAATCGTGGGACTGGAGTATTTCCTTTGTTGGCTTTATTCTCGTAAATATTCCGAATTATCTTGTTGAGATAATTACGGCTGCCTACAATTTGGCGGCGGATAGGCGATATGCTTTATTGCATGAAGTTGCCGTTTCTTTTGTTTGCCGATGTATTTGATGGTCTTTGTGGCAGACCACCCGCACGTGCATCCGTTGGCCGGCTAATTTACCGACGATAGCGATTCCTTGTAACGTCGTGTAGATGTTCAGGATTTCAGATTGTGAAGTGCTGGAGTGCGGCGCATTTCAATCTTTGGGAATAAGATGAATGGATGGCTTTTAGCTTTGTTTCAGGTATGCTACAATCGACTTGTTGAGCTTGATATTGAAAGCTTTGGGACGTTCAGTTCCTTGCTTCTTTTTATATCGGGTTCGCATTTTGCAGCTTCCTATGACCCTTGTTACAGGTACGATTAGGAGCTTTGGGACACGTGTCTGTGGGCACGTGTAATGATAAGATAAGTATGTTCCTTGAAGGGTAGGAACCTTACGTGGGTGAAATTGTGCGTTCGTAGAACGCTACAGTCCACCCCATCAACAAGTGCAATATCAATATTAAAATTTATTAAGAAGTTAAAAAATGCATGCTGTTTGTTCTTGATGCTTCTCGCATTCCAAGTTATGATGCCAAGAGAGTTTCTTAACATGATTTTTCTGAATATAGATACTTAATAGCTAATGAGGTAATGACGTTAAATTGGTCAGATTTGGTGTGACAAGCACCAAGCTTGGATAAAACTTCATTACGAAGAGAGTTAATTTCGCTAAAAGACAACAGGAAACGATAACACTACACGTCTGTTCTTAGGCTATTCCCTTCGACAACTGTATTGGGAAAAACCCCCCGACTCTGCCGCCATACATAAGTCGTCTCGATCTAACTAACCTAACCGCGCTAGAATTCACGCTGACATTCTCTTCATGCATATTCTTCTCTCCTTTATCCCGTTTAAAACCAACCGCTAAAACTTAGGAAAGTCTCGCGCATTTCAGCTGACATACCTCTTATGGGATTAACGAACTCATTTCGCTGGTGCTCCAACTACACTTTTCTTATCACTTTCCTGTTCTCAGCTCACGTATGCTTTCGCATTTAATGGCATCTCAAATCCATTTTATGCGCCAACTTTTTGGAAACAAAAATCCAAAAAACAAGATATTTCTTAATTTCATTTCTTGAACAATCGCGATAATACATTGTAAATTTTTTAACTATATCTTGCATTTTATTTTAAAATGTTACAATGTCTGTTTATAATGTACATGTGTGTTTTTATCGGAATGTAGAGAAATACCCGAACTAACTATTTAGAAAATGTTCTCATTAAAATATATCACTAATTATATTAGCAGTATATAACCAAGGTAAAGTTATTCGATTGTAAAATTGATATCCTACCCAATACTAGTCGTCTAATATTTGTCTTTACATCTTATTTAATTTCGGCAAACCTTAAAGGTCTGTCAGATTCTTAAACCCTGACGGGAAAACAAATTTATCCATTTGTTGGATATAATGGCAATAAACGGATATCCACAGCGTGGTGTACTGACAATGGCGCCTTTCGATGGCTCCAAATTAACTTGGTCGTATCTTAATCGAAATTCCCTCACGTTCCTGTATCCTTTCTATTCACTGATTTGAAAAATTGCTCATGCACGATACCATTTTAATCATTAGATTAAATTTCACCGTACCCACAACAAATATACAAGAACCTAAATCAGATTAAGATACATTATCAGCCGCAAAGGTATACCGAGCGACATGAAACGAATAAGGGGCATATTATGCAAATATATACCAAAAATTCATCTCATTTATATGTATTTGAATAGAGGACAGGAACAGATAAAAATACATGACTTTAGTACAAATCCATGAAGAGCCTGAATCCAAAACCGATCCAATGACATCCAATCCTGTATTACATCGGTTGATTTAAACCACATACAACGAATCATTCAAATCCCATTACAGTTTACAAAAGACTTAAATTGCCTTAAGATGGAATCTGCAATTCATATCTATTCTGCAAATTTTTATCTTTCTTCTCCTCTGATAAGTTAATTTGAAAGAAGAAAAAAGGCGGTTTGCCAATACCCATCCTCCTGTACGATGTCGGTGCGCTAGATGAGAATTTATTCCTTGGTTTGCATTTAGTCCTTTGATCGATGGTCCCGAGCTTGTGGGGTGGAGCGGAGTACTTATTGTGGGAAGTTACCTGGAATATTTGTAAATGCCTCAAGACACAACGTCAATTGCAACCAGAAAAGAGTGGTGAAGGCGTAAAAACTATCTACAAACACACAGACCACGCAGGTAATAGAATTTGTTATCTGAATATAAATCGAAGCTTGTAAGCACTTGCTTCTTGCAATTACCTTCCGAATTATTTTCACGAATGATTACAAGCCAAGCGTTCTTTGTGTGTACCACGCTGATGTTAAGTGCAGTCAGAAATAGAGAAAAAAACATCGGCAATCATTAACTTGGACATTGGTGAGCATTTCTACGGATAATTTATGAATGGTCGTCACCCGAATAAAAAGATCGTTAAGCTGCCGTTACATGGCCACCAATTAATGAATTTAAAGGTTATACAGTAGACGGGTAAACCAACACTGGTCATCCCCGCCTTCCAGTTGTATCGGGAAGAATGGTGACCGTACTCCGGGTAGACAAAGACGTGTGTATTGCTAAATAAGTTTATACCTTTTTTTTCAAAATATATGAGGATTTCGCCCCCCAAAATTATAAATTATGAATTAGTAATAATAATAAAAATAATAATATTAATAATAATAATAATAATAATAATAATAATAATTATAATAATAATAATAATAATAATAATAATAATAATAAAATTTAACAAGCCTCTGAACTTGCTAAATAAGGCCAAGACCGGTTCCCGGTTGTAGTGCCGATGAATAATAATAATAATAATAATAATAATAATAATAATAATAATAATATTAATAATAATAAGAATAAGAAGAAGAAGAATAAGAAGAAAAAGAAGAAGAAGAATAAGAAGAAGAACAAGAAGAAGACGATAAATTGATAGAAATTCCAAGAACACCCGACAAAATTTTTGATGAGCTCCAAATTATATTAATGAATGATGATATGATTCTGGGAATTGAACATGGAATTCTGTTAAAAGAATTGTTGGAAGGAATAATCACAAAATTGATCCCAAGATTCGTATTTTATAATCTTCGGACTTTTGGTAACTTAGTGACTAAGTGCTTAACCGGATTTTGATTGACATCTATAAGATATAGATACAAATATAGTTTGGAAGGGGGAATAGTGGTGTTTTTCAAAATACTGTCACGTCACATAAACTGCGCTTGGTGGGCCGTTGCTTCTTTTACAGATATTATTAGAGCCACAGATCTCCAGAGGCTTCTGGTATCATTCGATTTACTTGCGGCACACAAAGTGATTCGATATATCCCTCTAGTTTTTAATTTATATCTCAGTGGTAGTTACATTGTGGGGATGTAATAGGTGTGCCAGCGTATGGCAGGCGGTTCACTTACTCCCCAACGATATTAACGCCGAACACTGTTCATAAATCGTCAAACAAACACCGGTATATTGTTTTGTATAATGTTTTTATTTTAATCCTTCCTTTTTTTGTTTTAGTTGAATGTTTTTGCTTGATTTTTTTGTTTGAATTGAAATTAACTTAACTAATATCTTATTATTAAATATTATTAAATTCATTAACGAGACACCACGTTCGTCTGACAACACTTCTGACTTGGTGAGGTTAATCCGCACGTGCGTGCGATAATCCAAGAATACGGTTGAGATGAAACAGCAGAATGTAAAGCACCCAACACACTAAGTGAGTACGCCACGGTGGTATTTCCACGAGTTAAAACTGTGTGCATTATAAAATCGAACAATAAAAACTTGCTGACCGAACGGAATTGGAATGGATCTAATTTAAAATCAAACTCGTTTTAACTCTTTACTGGGAATGGTTGTTAATACTCAAATTGCCGACAGACACGCCTTTCCTTTTGCTTCGCGCGCGAGCGTGTGCACCCGCCTGCACACGCTGCGGTCGTTGAATAACGACTTACTCCGTTGAACGTTGTGAATCGACTGTCTGAAAAAAAGATGAAGATGGGTAATTTAATTTTCGCACTTGACAACCAGCCGAGAACATACTTCTGCTCTCTCATTGCCACGCCCGTCGATGTGTGGTGAATTATATCGGTTAATTCGATAATCGACGAACATGGGAGAATGAGAGAACAGACGCAAAAAGTCTATGATCTCGATGTGGGTTTGGTTGTGTGTGCACGAATCAATGCAGTTCTGAGCGTAACCCATTGACTTAATTCGGTGAATATGGTTATCTCAGAGTACATTGATATGTACGAAGACAGAACTGTGAAGGAGAGGAAAATTAAGCTGCACCAGCGAAAAGAGAGCATTGATCCCCAGCGAATGAAGTGTCTGGAGAAAGTGAAAAGGACGCCGAATTGGCTAGGGAAATCTGATCATGGGAACTAACTTAAATGCTTTGATAATTGCCCCACCGGTCGCAAGATTAAGCAACCGCGTCGTTTGATCAGGCAATGCCGTTGCTAACCGACATGATGCGATTTCCGGGGGAAATCTCATGGGTTAGCGAAATGGGGTTGCCCTATGACAAAAAGGTAGCTAAACTCTGGCGCAAGACTAATGACCTTGCCCGGAAAAAACAAATCATTATGGAAAATTTAACAAGCCTCAGGACTTGCTAAATAAGGCCAAGACCGGTTCCCGGTTGTAGTGCCGATGATGATGATGATGATGATGATGATGATGAAACTCAATTATGCATTATCTGCATAGGATAATGAGTTTAGCTATGCGTCCGTTTAACATGATTTACAGGTGGAATAACTTATAAGGGGAATGGGTAGAAATGATGCGCTGAAATTACGCCCTGAAATGACGGTCGAAATAAGGTATGGAATTGTGGGTTGGTTCTTCATGTGGTATAGAGAACCCCCACAACATCTCTAAATTAAAATTCATATTGTTATACAATAGGAAAGCTATGGAATTCTATCTTACGCGAGTGATTCCGCAGTTCTATAGTCTGCATCTATTCAAAAATAAAAACAACAATTGGCTAATAGCCAAGAAGGCACTGATTCAGCACTATAGATTCACTCTTCTAGAAAAAAGTGATATATTATGTCAAATGTTTACCCGAAATTGTTCAATGAAACAACTAATTTGAATTGATCATCAACGTTTATTTTATCGCCTTCAAAGTAGGCCCTTTACAAGGCAATAGACTTATGCCAACGATTAATCGAATCCTCCGTGCATATTTTATAGTCCACGGTCGGGATCGTTCTTACCTCCTTCTTCGATTTCTCTTTTGTGGCTTCAATCGACTCGACTCGTGTTCCTCGAAGTAGGTATCTGAGTTTGGTAAACAAGAAAAAGTCACAGCGGGCCATATCTGGTGAATACGGTGCTTGTTCGATCATATTAGTTGGGGTTTTGGTAAAAAACTCCCTTCAGTTGTGGCTTTGTAAAATGGTGCAAAATCCAAGATTTGTCTTTCCGCAAATCCGGCCTCTTTTTTTTTTTTTTTTTAATAACATCCTTTCTTGGATATGAATAGTACAATCTTAACAATTTAATATAATACTAGGTCTAAATTGTACTTAATTTAGTTTAATTAAGTAAAACGTGTATGGGTTTACTGCACCAGTGTTCAGCTCCCAACTCGATTTTAGTATGTTTGATTTTAACATGTTATTTCATGAGGTTTCGTCCGTTTTAGCCGTCTCAATTCGTGGGTTATATCCAAGAGCTGTATAGCTTCTACGTTGGTATGATTATGTAGGCGTCTTTCGTGTTTGACACCATATTCTTGGATAACTTCATAAATCCATTTGTTCTCTAGGTCATCGTGAATTTCATGATTTGCCACAAAACGGTAGGCATTCGTGATAATGTGAAGGAATTTATTCTAGCTTCGTTGAATTATATCTCTATTGGATTGCTTTGTACACCCCCATAATTGGATTCCATATATCCAGATCAGCTTGATGATAGATTGATAGATCAATCTTTTACAATAGAAATTGAGTTGAGAGTGATTCCCGATTAACCAATACATCTGTCTACGATTCAGCTTTATTTGTTCAGCTTTTTGTTTCACATGATGTCTCCAGTTTAGTCTGCTATCCAAATGTATACCAAGATATTTCGCTGAATCTGCTTTGGGAACTGGAATTCCGTTGAGATATGTAGAGATGTTGTTATCTGATCGTCGCAATGTAAATGTTACGTGAATAGATTTCATCTCGTTGAGTTTAATTTTCCAATCAGTGGTCCATCGGCTAATTTCGTTGAGTGCCTATTGCAATTGTTGTGTAGCTTTTTTGTATTATCGTCAGCTGATATTATAACTGTATCATCTGCAAAGGTGCCTATGAGTGTGTTCTAGGTTTTTGGGATGTCTGCTGTGTATAGTAAGTAGAGGAAAGGTCCCAGGACACTTCCTTGTGGTACGTCTGCTTCTATTGAATAGAAACTAGAGTGAACTCCTTCGTTTGTTACTTTGAACGTTCCATCAGACAAGTATGATTCGAGTAGATGGCAATAGTTTGCTGGAAACAGTTTACTCATTTTGTATATAAGACCTTCATGCCATATTCTGTCGACTGCTTGGGAGGCATCAAGAAAGACAGCTGGGGGCCTCTTTTGACGAACACTTTTTAGCAAGCACTTCAAACCGCCTAAATAGTATTGCTTATTCACAGTTTGACCTTGGGGAAGGAGCTCATAATGCACTGTTATAATTATTTCTTTTATATTAACAATTGCCTGTTAACTTCCGCTTCGCTTTTAAATCCCGCTTCCGATTTTAACTTCCGCTTCCGCTTTTTTGTTTATTTGGGTTGGGAGGACACAAGTCTTTCACTCTGGCTGTGATTAATTTTTTCCACCTTTTTAGTTTTCAGTATATATTTTATTTAACATTTTATTTTATTTTACATAGTTTAAATCCAAAGCACACATTTGTTGTTTTTAGTTCTATTTTTTAAATTCCAAGACACACCAGGCACCGATGACCGAACCCGACCCGATTTACTTTTGTACTCCCGTTCAATCGACCCTCCCCCTGGACATCCGTCATTTGGGGTTTTTATTTTTCAACCCCTGACGCGAAAACCAACTACCTGTTTCCTACTTATACCCATCCACGTGGAGTCGACCCTCATTTTGGTTCTCACCAATCCATAATCCTCTTTGGTTTCCTTCGTTTCAAACTTTGGCCACCCCTCTGCACTGGCTATAAGGAATCGCAACTATACTTATTCCATTACAGGGGGTCGTTTTCTAACGGTGAACCAACGAAGCAAACTTTTTTCATTGGGGGAAGTGTTGTTGTTTCTTTTGGTAAGTAATATTCTGGGCCAATCGTAAAGATTCCATAAATGCTTTCTCAGGTAGGCATTTGAATAAGTTGGGAATAAACGTGGAAAATGAAGAGTTTTTTACACGATTTTGCAACGGATATGTGGCCAACAAAATATTAAGTTATTGGGATAGGGATTATGTATATCTAGGGATGTATAGTTTATCAAATGTGTTTATTGCTTGGTGGGAATATGCTATTTTACCTGTAATGTGATGCTTGATTTAGGGAAAAGGATGCTGGCTGGTAAGAATTTGAGATGCGTTTTATCATCATCATCATCACCATAGGCACTACAACCGGGACCCGGTCTTGGCCTTATTTAGCAAGTCCTGAGGCTTGTTAAATTTTCCATAATGATTTATTTTTTCTGGGCAAGGTCATTAGTCTTGCGCCAGAGGCTCCCCGACGGGGAATCGAACCCCGGTCTCCCGAATGACAGGCGGGTATACTAACCACTATACTATCGAGGAGCAGATGCGTTTTATGGGGGGTGATAATTAACTGCCGTTAATTATGTAACAGCACCACATCACGATAAACGAAGAAAACAGTGAGAATGACTTTAATTTTTGGTTGACCTTGCCGCGGTTTTTTCGATTTCGGCTTGTTTTGATAGTGCCATTCGGATAATTGTTGACTTGCTTAATGTCATACTCGTAGATACATGCCCCATAACCAGTTTTGATACGTTGCTTCAATGTAGAGTCACTGGCAACTCGAGAACATGTCTTCATCAACCGCTTTTCGATGCTCGTTTGGAACAAGCCTTGTTGCGATACGTCTCATCGCCAAAATATCGACCGAAACCATATTAATTCGTTTGAGATATTTAGCTCTTGTTCTAGATCTCTCTAGCTATAACGACGATTTTCAAGCACCATTTCTTTCATTTTAGCGATGTTTTTCTCAGTCTCAGCCGTTATTGGGACGCTCGCGTGAAACAAATCATTAACATCTTGCCGAACACTTTTGAATGCTTTGTACCATTCATACAGTTGTGTTTTCGATAGAACTGAGTCGCCATAGGTCTTAACCAACACTCTCAACGATTCCGTACAAAAATCTCGTGAGAAACTAAAGTTCATTATAAAAATTGAAAAACGTACTTTAGGTGAACCAACAAAATCAGCAGCTGTAAATAAACAAATTGACAGATAATGCTCAAACTTGACGTAAATTAAATCTCACACTTAGTGGCAAAAATAAACTTGACAATAGGCTTACGCGGAAATTTTAAATCAGGAATTCCCGTTAGAGATCTGACAGAATGTACATATAAATGGAATCGACTCCTAGAACTGTTTCCCCGGTTTGTTATTGATCGATTCAACAATATTGATTCAATAAGTCATTGATGTTTGGTGCTCCGGCTTTTCTTTAAGTGACTTCCTTCGTACGTGACTGTTTTCTAGTGTCATGTGACGAATTTGCATATTGCCCTCGGGTGACATCCTTCCTCAAGCTCATTTGGGATCCTGTTTCTATGTTCAACATTCCACTATTCACTATTTTATCTGCGATTCGTTATTGAATTATTAGAACGAACTTCCAATGGAGGTTTTTGTTGAACCATCGATTTTAAATAATTGTATACCCGAATGGAGGCACACCCTTGGGGCGGAATACGTTATTGTGGTCTCTGACGCACTCCAGTACACTACAAAGGTCACAATCGACAACAAACGAGCTACATAGACAGAGCACACATGTTGTCGAATGATTTAATACCGAAACAGTTGAGTGCAAATAAAAAGAGATTATTGAAACGAAGAAGGCAGTGGGCGATGGTGAATGTTTTGAAGTCAGGCGATTCAATGTCCCACAACAGAAAGGGATGTGGGATTATAATGTCCTGGCCTTGTAGCATAAACAAATGCCGATGTCGGGTATGTATGGAAAAGAATCACTTGCCTGAGGTATGTCTCTATCAACGTCGTAGGTTTGTCACGTACACAATCGATAGCGGTGTAAACGAACAACGGTTCCATGTAACTACTGAGACTGGTCATTGTACACTTCACAAGGAAAGTATGTCGTCCACAGACGAAGGTAACATACATTGTATTCCTTTTTGGTGCCTCCAGGGGATCAAAGTGTTGTTTTCAAATCCGAAGTAAGCAATCGACGGCCCAGTAACTGGTATTCCGGTCGAAACTGAGATATTAAGTATTAATGGTGATTTTATATCGACGGTATTGACTTGTTTTACCCCGCAATTGTCCTCGATTTGGTTAGCGTTTACACCAAGAAAAGGGGTTCTACGAAGGTACGGCTTCGTTTTTTAATCATTCAATCCAGTTCCTGAATGAAGGGAAAACAAATTGTTTTGAGAATTCCTTTATGTTCGAGTGTTAACATGCAGATCACGTTTTAGGCTTGATTACAGGCATAGTGCTCCGTCAAGGATGTTTCTTAAATTATTTTACTGTAATTTCAGGAATAGGGCGTTTTTTTTTTTTTTGTTTTTTTGTTTCCCTACGGATGAATTCGGTACATGGGTCTGAAGAACATAAAATCAGAATTCGACTACTTTTTGCTTCTATTTACATTTTTACCCTAGACCTTTTCGGCCGACCTTACTAATTCATTATAGAACATTGGTTTGCAAAGGAAACCTTGCGATGCGCTGCACTTTGAAATCAATTCGTCACGAGATATCAATGGAGTACGGAATGTTGTACAGGTATCGTTTGCACAATAATAAATATATAAGAAATGGGTAATCACAGTTTCTCGGTTGTTGATGTTCCATGGAGTGGATCGAACTGTAGTATTTTCGCCGAGTCGGTGTTGTATACAAGACTCCGTTGAACACTCCTCTATTCCAGGGTGGTTGAACTGGAATATCACAGAATAGAAGCCCCAGAACTCTGTGTATTTTATTATTACAACAATAGGCTCTTGCTGTGCTGATAAAATTTAGAAAACCGTTTAGAAGCAAGAGACCTTTTTTTCCTTCAGATTCATCTATCACAAACTAAAACCCACCACGAGGACAAACCTTTAATTCAAACTGCAACAATGTCTTTATTGCTTAACATAATTACAGTGCAGTTAAAGATCAGATTGCATTGCATTAGGTACATAGACAATACGATGATATATTAAGTGCATATGATTTTAATGAATTTATTTATCAAACGACAGAATGAAAACTAACCTCAAATTTATTTTTAATTGTATGTATACTTTAAGCATCAAATCACCAATTAACTTTGCTCTGTAAACGCAAATTTCTCAGCTAGGGACATCAAATACACGGTAGCACTATCAACTATCGTTAGTGTCCTTTTAATTGCTACCCCATGCTCAAAAACAAAGATGACTATTCTTTGAACACTAACTAACTAAACCCCCTATCCATCAACTGACTCAGTGTTATCCGCGCATATCTTCCATAAAGGGTCTATATGTACCAAAGTAGCTCTAGGAAATGAGAATAAAAGTTAAACATAAAAAAGAGACACAAAATGGCATTTCCTTTTTTGAAAATTCAAGCAAACACTTCACAAATTACCCATCTAGTCATCAAGTCGACCCATCGTTGTACACTCGGAGATGGTAAACGTCAACCAACTCATCTCACATGCATGCATGTGCTAAGGCACATGTCAGATTTAGCACCTTGAAAACAACAGAAATATCCTTAGATACTATCCTATACCTCTAGCATCCACCTCACCTCAACATTCATGCAAGATTTAATTTCAGATAATAAAATCCCCATTACAGGTCGGAAAAACACAGAGCACATTTATGAAAGGTATTTGTTGCCGTGCCCATCGTATATTCCTTGCAGGGATGTGCTACTTTAAAAGTAACTTGCACTGTGCGTTGAAATTGATGGTGTGCAGTGAAAAGAGTTTTTGTTTTCTTTTGCTATTTTAATAACATCGCAAACAAAAGTTTAAAGTGTAGACATAAAAGCCTACTCAACAGATTTTCAAATATTATCTACTGGGTGTTTTAAGTTAGTCGCTTAGTAAAAGTAATCGCTAAAATTCCTTAAACCTGGTCCCACGTGTCAACTTAACCTCTGAATTGGTTTTAAATTGCAAAGTCACGTAATACTTATAAATGAAAAAATATATGTTAAATGTGGGGTAAGAGGACAAATTAGCAGAGAAAACTAAAATCTCATTTCAATTTGCCAACTGTTTCTGCATGATGTAAATGTAAGGTACCGAGGGGCTATGTCCAAGGAACGGGGAATGTGAGGCATCACTATAATCTTTTAATTCAAAAATTTCGTAAAGCAACGAACTGTCTGTCCAAGTTGGTAAAAATAGCCAATTTTGCAGAACTATGTTTCACCGTTGCGATAACAAAGAATGATGCCAGCGACGATAAACACTTTTACAGAGTGTGTCAAAAGCCGTTTCCAATTGTTTCCTTCCATGTACGAAAGCAAACTCGGGAAGACGTGGGACACATACTCCTCTTCGTTGGGGATTCAATCACTATCGGGCGTTTTACGGGTTTGTGGGGGGTTCGTAGCTGGGGTGCCCACAAGGGCACAGGTTCGCATTCCTCCCCAACTTTCCTACTGCCCAAATAAGTGTTACGGCCACAACCACCCATCCCATAAAAGTTACCCCATTGGAGCTAGTCTCCACCACTAACGGCGATACACGCCAAAAGCATCCACTTAAAGGATGTGACATTTATCTAAATCAAAACATTAGCCCATACAACAAATGGTGCCACATAAATTGATGACAAGCAAATCAAACTAAACGTTCGATTTGCGCTAATCAATTAAACCCCAAGTAAATTGAACTGAACGTCCAATTTGCTCACATAAAAAAAAAACCGCAATATAATCATTGAACCAAGGGTTCACCACACAAACCCCTAAGAGCCAAATGTGCTGGCCAGATGCCGTCATCCAAACAAAATCAATGAGAATTATAAAAATACGCGTCAGCAATTTTATGACTCCTTATGGTTACCTGAAACCATTAAAACAATCAGCGCCAGTTTTCGTTTTAACCAAATTAAGTTAAAACAAACAAAAGGCAAACACTCGCCTCCGTGTATTTGATCGTGCCCTTGTATCGATTTCCCACGGAAAAGATTCTTGCCCATCCGGCTACAATAAACAACACAGAGAATCAGAAATGTTCATTAGCACAATTCTCTATTTGTATTCTCTATCGTTTTCTCACAAAAGGGATCCTTGCAGATTCGGCTAAAGAAAACAACAGGCACCATAAAATGAACTACACGTTCGCCTAAACAATAACAACATAGAGAATCACAAATGTGCATTAACACGATGCACTATTGATTTTTCTTTTGTGTTTCATCTATCGATCCCAATTTCCGAAAGATAAAGATTTCCATCCAATGGGAAATTAAAAATGAGAAAAAAACTAGACACAGTGGGTTTTCGAGTTTTTGGCCGGGACGGTCACTAAGAGAGTTGGTTTTGGAATTTTGACGGGAACGGTCCGTGACGTGTGTGAGTTCGCGTACGCCGAGGTGCCGGTTGAGATGGTGACTTCGGAAAATAATTAAATGATCCTCCCTGGAAAAAGTATAAGTTGCTCAGATCCTCAGAACTCTTTTTTACCGAAAAAGGGACAAGTATTAAACTTAAACGAAGATTTTTTCAATTGTGACAATCATTAAACTATCTTGACCGAGGTATATGTGACTGAAACTATGAATTAGATGTGATCATCTGTGTGTATATTAAAGTGTCCAATTATCAGTGTGGTTTATTAATAAAGCTTAGTTTTAATTATAAAAAACAAAATGTATTTATTTTCAAATGTGTGTTAACTGGGTGGTGTGGAATAATAATATAACATCAACAAAAACATATAAGACTTCGGTCGTAAGAATTAGAAAATTATACACTTGTTGTATTCCAGAATACTACCCTTATTAAATTTAACACTGAATCTCCTAACACATCCTTAAAAACTTCACTTAACATATATTACATTCTCACTTAATACATACCATTCATAAACATTCACAATATTACCAGTTACAGCACACTTAATAACCTGCACCTTTTTATTTATTCAAAACATAGCAACTTGGATTTTCGTCCAAATTGATTCATGTGAAAAGTCACACAAGAAAAAATAGAATAGAAAAAAAATTCAGTTCATAAAGTTCGTTCGGATTAAGTTGAACGTTTTAAACAAATCTTAGAAATGTATAAGAAATCAATATACATATATATAAAGTATACTTCGTCTTGACCTGTGAAAATAAATGGGTTTTCCAGTTAGTAAATTTCTGGTTGCAACCATCGAAAAAACATACGTATGAAAACGAAACAGAGAGAAAAGGAATAAAAATAAAAGGTCCCCGCTCTTCCCTCAACCGAGGAAGCACGGCGTCCGGACCTCAACACTGGTGGCAGCGGTGGGATGATCCAACCAAAGGATCCCAAATAGAAAGAAAATAAGAAGAAAAAAAAAACAAGAAAAAAAATTTTTTTAAACAAAACAAAATTTAAAACAACAAAAAAAAATGTTTATAAGAAGAAAAGAGAACACAAGAGAAATAACCAAATAAGAAGAAGACAAAAAAAAGTAAACATAAAACAACGAAAAACAAAGTAAACAAAAAATTTAAAACAACAAAAAAAATTGATTATAAGAAGAAAAGAGAACACAAGAGAAATAAACAAATAAGAAGAAAAAAAATTTCAAGAAGAAAAGAGAAAAAAAAACAGGAGAAATAACCAAACCAAAATAAGAAAAAAAAAAAAAAAAAACCCCGACATAAAACAACGAAATAAAAAGAAAAAAAAAGGAAAGCAGCCAAGACCAGGATAAGCAAATCAACTTTAGGACGTGAAGTCTGCCTGGCGGAAAAGACAAAAAAAAATCTAAAAAGAAAAAAAAAACACAAAAAAAAAAAACCAACTAAGGAAAACTGAAGAAAAAAAAAAACAAAACAGCAACACTCAAGACTGCTATCAACAGTACAACGACAACATTTAGTAGAGTAAGAATTTTTTTTTAGCGACTTTTCTCTCTACTTTTTTTAGGAATATTTTCTACTTGGAAGCTCTCCTTATCCCAATAGAATATTTTTTGGATAGAAATTTCTATCCAAATTATTTGCAAATTCTCATTTCAGTATTTCGAAGACATTTCCGTTTTTTTTCTTTCTTTCTCGTCGAATTTTCTCTCTTTCCAGTTTTGGGACCAATTTATTTTTCTTTCCTATACATATATATATTGAATAACCAAAAGAAAGGCCAATTTTTTCATAACCATATTTTTAAGTTAACCATATTTTAAGAATTGAATTTTCGCCATACATTATTTTATACTTTCACTATTACGAGTCCATATTACACGAGACAGGCGGCTAGGCAGGGGGAAGAACAAATCCACTATCAACAGATACACATTAAACCCCCTGAAATGGCTCTTTCTGTCGGAATTTCTGATGTTTTCAGAATCGTCCCTACCTTTGACGGGAAACCCTGCGACTTAGGTAAATTTATTTCCGGGGGAGACGTTTTATTTAGATCCATAAAGAAGGCAGACCCGGATATATACGAGACATTTTTAGAGCTAGTCAAAAATAGACTAGAGGGTCATGCTTACGATCTGATTAGGTATAGCCAAATCGCTAAGTGGGAGGATTTAAAAGAAAAATTAGAATCGGAATATAAAGAGGAGCAATCTCGGTCGACGGCACACAATGAGTTGATTTCTCTGAAACAACGCTACAGAGAAACCGTCCGGGAATACGGCGATAGAGTCGCGAATGCTCTAAGGACTCTAAACTCTGCCACATGTGAAATAACAGCAGACGCGGTGGTTAGGGAATATTTAATAGAAGAAAACATAAAATTGGCCGTACAAACATTTGAGGATGGACTAAACAACGAACAGCTAAAGATACTAGCTAAAGTCCATGGGGGAAACAATTTAAAACAGTCGATTGCGCATGTAGTGTCACATGCCGCTCGAATAGACAACTCTCCCAGGTCATATCAATACAATGGAAACCCTACATTCAATCGTATAGTCTGCCAAACCTGTGGTAAGTCAGGGCATACACAGGACACATGTTATCGGAACATGCAGTCCACTTTTCCGAATAGACAACCCATAAAAAGGGAATATAACATTTTATGCAATTTCTGTGGTCGGAATAATCACACAGAGAATGAGTGTAGATACAAGATATCTAGGAATGGATCGTCTTCAACAAATTACCAACAAGGTACAACAACGCGTAACCCATTCCAAAATAATCCTACAAACTCTGAAAATCGTTTTGGTGAATATTCTAGAACCACCAATAGACAAAACGATCGGTAAAATGTTCACTTTTCTCGGGTGCAAGAGTCGGAAAACGAGGCCAGACGCCAACCAAAATTTATGGAAGACAGACCAAATTTTTCTGTTTACAGCATTAGATCTTTGGAAATAAATAACGACCATTTTAATGAAGCTCCTAGCCAAATTTACCCTGAGCCCACATACTCCTATAAACCAAGCCATATAAACAAAGATAACCCTGTCCCTAATATAAAGACTCCGATTCATACTCCCATTCTGGAAAATAATTCAGCAACACAGACTGAAAATTCGAAATTTTCAGCAGTATTAAAGACTGAAATCGCTAATATCTCAGATATCCCTATTGACAACGCAGACACTTCAGCAACCAAGACTGAAAACTCAGCAGTATTAAAGACTGAAAATTCGGATCCTGCAGAAAATATACAAACAGAAATCCCTTATATTTCGGCTATCCCAATAGACAACCCCGGCACTTCAGCAACAAAGACTGAACATTCAGCAGTGTTAAAGACTGAAGACCCAATAGTTGCAATAAAATTCGAAACCCAAGTCAGTTCAGCAGCTAATACTGATGAACAAATCTTTTCTGCAGCAAAGACTGAAGGTTTGAATGTTTCTACAGCAGATATAACTGAAGAAATAGTTCAAACAGCAAATAGGACTGGGAACCAAGATGTTCTAACAGCTAATAAGTCTGAAGAACTATACGAATCAGTAAATGAGACTGAGAAACTAAACGATCCATCAGCAGTGAGTAAGACTGAAAAGGTAGACGTTCCGACAGCAGTTAAAGCTATGGACAATGACAACACTAAGCCGAAAACAATAAATATTTTAAACAACGAAAACAAACACAAACACTTACTCAGACACGATATAATAAATAATGAAAATAATAATTTATCTAAAATAGGTACGGAAAAGGAAAACCATATAAGTACATTACAAATTTTCTTTTTCAACGATAAACATTTATTCAAACACAAAATACAAAAAAATAAAAAGTTACACAGTCATTTAGGACATTTGAAATCATTTCTTAAGAAGATTTTTGGTAATAATCATCTTTATTCAATCATCATAGTAATAGGCCCAGAAAGGTTTTGGAAACTTTTCCATAAATTTAAGGAAAAGATAAACACATAACAAATGGCCTTTGTTTTATTATTCAATATATATGAAATAATCTAACAATTGTAGGAAATGCGGAAAAAAAAAAAAAAAAAAAAGTTAATGAGGGGGACGAAAGAAAAAAATATTTTTAGAGGTAATATGTATTGGAAATTTTTGAATTAATATATATTCGAACGGAAAAGGAAAGAAAGAAAATTTTATTGGTAATATATATATTAGAAATTTTGGAATTAATATATATACGGAAATGAGAATTTTGAAACAATAATATTAATATTATATAATTAATATAATAAGTAATAATGATTTTTGGATAAGAAAAGAAAAGGTTCCAAGGAGAAATATTTAAATTTAGCTAATATATAATGTAAATAGACTATTTTGGACTATTTTTCTAGTGTTAAGAACTTTTTGATTATTGGAAAAATTTAGTTAATACATAATGTAAATAGATTAATTTTCTAGTATTAAGAACTTTTTGATTATCGTAACCTTTGATGAAAGATTAATTTTGAAAACCATTGTAATGTAATTGAACGAAAATCCAAGCCTTTAATTAATCTTAATCTAACCTATAGTTACTGGAAAATTATTCTCTTCAAGGATAATTTTCTTTCTCGAAGAAGGGTGGGATGTTGTATTCCAGAATACTACCCTTATTAAATTTAACGCTGAATCTCCTAACACATCCTTAAAAACTTCACTTAACATATATTACATTCTCACTTAATACATACCATTCATAAACATTCACAATATTACCAGTTACAGCACACTTAATAACCTGCACCTTTGTCATTAGAATTAGTAAAATATAGACGTTAACTTCAATATATTGTTCTTTTACACATATGGATGTACACTTAATTTAATTTAAGCACATGTATACGGAAATTCGACTCGCCAATTTGGTTGTATTTCGCGACTAATAATTCGATCTTTGAAAACAAAACGACTCCTGGTGTTCTAACTTGACTCGACTCTGTGGCCGCTGAAACAAGACTCTCTTAACTTGTCTAACGTGGAGGCCCGACTTGCCTCCACGGAATCTGTATCGCGATTAATTATCGCCACCGAAATGACAGAGTACCAAACTCCATCCATAGTTTCGGTGACCAACAGGGGATGATCTTTCAGGTCCTGGTCACGGTGAGGATGTGCACGCACACAGATGCGGTTACTTCGCACGCTCATGCTGGTGTTCATGAGTATGCGAACCGTGGACATTATAATTCCATAAAAGGAAATGTCTACCCGATCGGTACTGCGTAAGGCTCCTATGCTGATCGGTCGCACGTTGCTGGCGTCATCAGAGGGTCGAACCCTCGTGTGTGTATTTACACTAACGAGAACTCGATTCCCTTTTGCGGCCAGGTGCGAGTTAACCATTTCTTTCCCTCGGTTTAGCGACCGGTATGGTTGCAGCATGGAAGTAAAGCAAGAGTATCTCCTGCTTGTGTGCTGTAAATTCGATGGGGGATATTGTGCACCGCGGTGGTGGAGTTATGTCGGTTGCTTAGTGGTGCAACTGAATTGCTTTTAAGGAAATGATGCGTTTCATGAAACCATGCCCCTAGGGAAATATCTGTTTGGTGCTGATGGATTTTGCATTAGCGAAAATTATGGGTTTAGATACTTTAGGCGAAGGTTTGAGCAAACAATGGAAAGGTAAGCGAATGTATTCCAGGGTTTGAGTGTACTAGGAAACTGTTTCTTCATTATAGGTTGGAAGGTAAGCAGTGGCGTTCAATGGAACTGCCACAATATTTATTTTATAGGGTTTTTGGATGCTCTAGGTTGGAAGTTTTCGAATAATGGGTGGGAAGGTAAGTAGTGGCGTTCAATGGAAGCGCCACAGGTTCAGTATGCGTTTTACGAAAATAATATAATAATTCTGTTATTATCGGCCGGCGAAAATTTTGCAATCTATCCCCAATTCTTTGAATGAAATAAGCACCGAATACTCAACTCACCATACATGACTATAGGAAATTAAGGAAATTCTTTAGACAATGAACAGACCGCTCGTGAGATAATCTAGGCCGTCAAAAAACGAGGAAAAGGTAAACCGCCAAAAACTCCACTTTTAATTGTCTGTTTCCTGGGGCTACCCTCCACAACATGCAAAATCGCTTAACTTAAATTTTTGATTACTGAACAATATTCCATCGATCGGCACAACGAATTGTATAATTGCTAAAATCTGTGTACCCACCCTGTGAGTAGAGCGATAGAATATACTCAGAGCTAGTCGGGCATGTCGTAAAACCTACTAAAGGGTGAGTGCTAGTCGGGGACCCAGCGTCCTGTCGCCGATGACATACCACGCCAACAAGGTACAGGTTCCGTGAGTCAGGAGAAATCCCTGGTTATCTTTTGGAGCTTGGTTGATGGACAGGTTCAATAAGGTGTTGGTTTGGGTGGTAAGTCCAAGGTGAGATACCACCCCGTCACGCTGTACATTCCGCGATATTATCAAGAGAAAATGTCGACTATGTTCAGGGCATTTGGCTGATGGCCCAGACTGAAATTGAAATAAAACATGGTGGTGTCTTCTGAAATAGAGAATTCCGGGGGTAAACTCGATTCCCATTTGGATCTCCTGTGGGGTCTATGGCAGGGAGAATATCATGCAAATTTGTTGCTAAAAAATCAGAAAGTCGACAATTCAGTGAAATTCATTTCTTGTGTCTACCCCACCCCGAATGACGATCGACCAGTGACACTTTTCGACCATGTTTCAGGACTAGATATAAATTAATCACCCAGCTTCCGAGGTTATCGTTGTTGCCGACTTTAATGAACACAACTCCAACCTGTTGGTACATTCTAATAGAACGGACAAAGCTGGGAGACTCATAGAGGGACCTACGCGAATGCCGCCTAACCCATTCATGAAATACGCTGGATCTGTTTCTGACATCCGACACGGGCATTTATACCATAGAAACAACTGGGCCATTGGGAAAGTCAGATCACTGCTTGATATCGCTTGCGCAATCAGTTATAATTCAAACGAATAATCAACTTAGCTGCTTTGCCAAGTATTGAGACATGAGGCTGGAACTGGAACGATTTGCTGGCTTTCTTTGCTTCCTTTCCGCTTTGGAAATTCAGATGTTAACACGTACGCGGAGCCAGTCACGCAGATTATTTTTATCGGGGTGAAGCTTCTCATTCCCCATTCCATCAAATGGAAAGCCTTAGTTGGATTATGGTTCCAAAAAATAATCTTTTAAACAACGACGGTCCAATCCCACTGAGGTCAACAGAAGGAATTTTTTGTCAGAATGAGAAACGCGAGTTATGGTTTTTTGGACACTTCCCCACAAGAAAACATCCCCGAAAATGAAAAACCAGTTTTGTATTTTTTCTTCTTTTTAATGTTTTTGGCGACTTATTATTTTTACATTTTTATTGTTTTATTATTATTATCTTATATATAAAAAAAGAGCTATGCCTTTTACATTGAAAAACTGTTTGTTCTTAAACTATGTGGTATACAGGAAATATTTCCTTCGCAGATGTGTCCGGTACACGGACTAATGTAAATCATTCAATGGCATAGGCAAGCAAAACTATTGTTCCAGAATGTATTCTATGTTTCTTAATTTGCGGTCTTGCTATGTCAAAATCATGATACAATTTTACATGGATGAAAATAATAAACATAAGATTTGATCTTTCAAACTACCGTACTGGAACAGTCTACAACGTCGTTTCTTTTTTTTTTTTACTTCTTTACTTCTTTTCCTTCGGATTTCTTAGTAACGAACCACCTTTCATCTGCAGCACCAAAAACGGACTCCAATTATCGTCTCTCAAACACAGGCTGTTTCCCATCTTTCTTTTACCCCTACTTTTTACCTTGGGGTCAACACCCCCCGATGACGACAATGCAAATTCGCCCCCCATCGACCTACTTCCTGATTAGCAATTTCAGCCGATATACCTCCATCGGCTTGCGTCACAGTTCAACTTCCGCGATTGCAAAGTGATCCAATAAAATTTAATGTGCAATTACACAATTTCCACTTCAATGGTTGTGGCGATATGTGGGGCGATTAATTGCATTATAGCTTCGGGGGTCATGTGGGTTCAAAATCGGTTGGCTTTTTTTGGTTTAAGTGCATCAATGACGTTATGTTCAGCGCCTTTATCTAGGTCGTCATTGACACGCGTGAAACCAGGCAATTGCCTAAGTGAAAACATCTCCACAATGACAAAATAGCTAACAAACTGCCTCAGTGCCCAACTAATCCGCATGCTTTCTGGTCAATGGCAAAGGCTATTACCAATAACCTCGCTTCCACCTCTTTTCCCCGTTAGTGACGGACGAGAAGCACTGGTCACGAATTCAAAATATGTAGCCGATTTGTTCGGGAATTTATTTTTCGCGAATTCATTTTCCACGAATTTATTTTGCGCGAATTGTCAGCTGTAATCGCAGAGTCACCCAATTGAACAGAGTTAGAGTTGAAAGGTTGTAACTCACGATCGATGATAATATGATGACCGTTTAGAGATCTTGTTGCACCAGAAGCTGACGTTTTTCAGGATGTTACACATGTTTGTAGCCTGAGTAATGAAGTCGCAGATTCCGTATTTCATCAATCCTTCATGAATAAGCACAGAGTAGAGACCAGGTCCGATGATTAGATCCACCCTGCCCTTCGAGTCAATGTTCGATTCTGCCTGTTTCAGGTCCACCATCGAATATTCGCGCACATAATCCGAAAGATGAGACAACCCGAAATGTCAGATGAGCACGTTGAGAGTCCTGTGGAGGGAGCTATTAAATCGAGGCAGTATAGTGATTAATAGGCCTTTCCTGTTAGACAACGAGCTCCTCCGATACCGTATATTGGAAGGGGTGGAAGTTGACGTCGGAAGCGCATCCACTGAAGGAGATGAAGGAGGCCTCTAAACATGGATCCCTCAGAGCACAAACCTTAACATTGCGTGAAAAACTATAGCGTTAAGCAAGGATAGTGAAGAAGGCGAATTGAATACACAATAAAACGGGTGAGAAGTGAAGCATTGAAGCATTAGGCTACTGCCGCGTGTTCGAATTCTAATTCTAAACTCAAGAACACTCAACTGAGGTGGAATTGCTATGTTATTGCTTGGTATTCGGCTGATGCACTTTCTTATTCGATTTTCTATCGGTGTTCTTCATTATTTCTTGTACATTGTGTGCGTATCTGTTAGAAACGCCACGGTATTCCCACCTCAGTAAATTTGTTACGATCAACTTCGAACGACGGAGTGAGCAACGAGCGAGCGAGAGAACATCGGAGCAGGCGAGTGTGCTGGTGCTCTATGCGGAAGTCGTGATCGAGTAGTAAAGTTCCGTTTACTTCGGGAAGATTTTTGGTTGTGTTTATTTAGATCACGTCGGGGTCACCAATTATCACGTACTGGGACGATAGTGAAGAACGTTTGATTCGATCAGGCGCTATGACGATACACTAGGTCACTGCTCCGTGTTCGAATTCGACTTCTAAACTCAAGTACAATCAACTGATGTAGAATTGCTATGTTATTGCTTGATATACGGCTGATGGATTTTTCTTATTCGATTTTCGTTCGGTTTTCTTCACTATTTTGCTTGTATATTGTGCATGTATCTGATAGAAACGCCACAGAACCGTCACTCGCACAGTAACGAGCAGTGGTTACTGTTGAGGATTTGCGGTAATATGTAAGCCGAGCCCCGGATTAAGTTCGTGTGAAGAGATGGGTTTTGTACTTACTTCTTGATGCCGTAATGGGTTCGTGGTCAAGGCAGTTCCAGTATGTAGCAGGGTCGTCCTTATAATTGCCTGCAGACCATCATAAAACGGGAGTTGCACACCAGGCGTTGGCCTAAATAACTGAAGGTCTGTAAAGGGATTTTGTCTTTCAGTAGTGTGATCCTGCGCAGAACGTGCAGAGAGTCTGTTGCTTCCGAGATGATTGTGATGTTGTATGCATCGACATCCGTGACACGGCTGTAAGCGGCTTCAAGTAAGAGATATAAATCTCCTTCTGAGCTCCTTGATCCAGGGTCTCAGAAAAGTGTCAAGCTGCGGGTATTTGGGGGATGATCAAGTCGCTGTGTTGTCAGGTAAACTGTGGTTAGGTTGGTACCAACGTGGGAATGTTGTATATTTAGACTTTAGTGGTTAGGTGCCTCCGGGGAACAGGTTCACCGCTATACCCAGTCGCTGCTTTCCGTTCCAAAAAAAGTAAAACTCCATTTTGCTCCTTCTCTTTTTTTATTTATTGTTAGATATTAACACAAACTACAGCTTACGTATTTAATTTAATCTGAATATATTTTACATTACTGGTGACTTACAATATTTGCGAGTCCAATAACTTGTATAATTGTTCAGTACTGAAATGTATTCGAGAATCCAATAACTTGTATTCTTATTCACTATTGAAATATATTTGAGAATCCAATAACTTGTATTCTTATTAACTATGGAAATATATTCGAGAATCCACTAACTTATAAACTTATTCACTATTGAAATATATTCGAGAATCCAATAACTTGTATTCTTATTCTCTATTAAAACTAAATTGCAAATGTTCACTTATTTAATCTAATCCGTATATATTTTACATGAAGGAGGACCCTTTTAAACCTACGTACACCAGCGGATGCCTCGACTCGGCTCCTTTAACGTGGAGGCCCGACTTGCCTCCACGGAAACTGTAACGCGATTGATTATATCAACCGAAGCGACAGAACACCAACATTATCATTCATCGCCCCGATGACCATATAAGGGATGATCTTAGAAGATGATCACCGAAAGGATGTGCACACACACAGATGCGGTTATGTGGATATAATAATTTCGTCAGGGGAACATTAGCTGGCCTGGTTGCAGCTGGTGCCAATATCTCGACATAGAGATTAAGGTATTTACACGATCAGCAATTGCGCAGAGCATTTATGCTAGTCGTGCACATCTTGGCTGCATCTCCACGTAGTCGAATTCTCGATGGTAATTTTCCATTTAGGAGACTCGGCTTCCTTGGGCGGTCAGCCGTATGCCATCATGTATTTGTCGGTCGGATGACCGATCGATGTGGGCATGTATGGAAGGGAAAAGAAGAAACATCTCCTGCATGTGTGCGGCTGGCTCTTAAGTGGATATCTCATTGATTTGGTTTTGGCAATGTTGGTTGCTTGATGGTGCAACCAAATTGCTCTTACTTGTGGAAGATACCTACAGTTGCTGATGGAATTCGGTCCGAGATATGTGTAGTGAATTGGTTCGGTTCATGTTGGTTGCATGGTGATGCAACCAAATTTCCCATAGGGAACATGCCTGTTTGGTGCTGATGGATTTTGCATCAGCGAATATTGTGATTTTACAACGTTTCAAGTCTTTATGGTACAACTATATAAAGGTAAGTACTTGCTTTCCAGGTTTTTGTATGTAAATGTATTTCATAAGCATTTGCACCTGAAGATGCAAAAACGAGCATTAAATTCGTTGGTTATCCTGCCGTGGCTCTTTCAACACGTATTATCATGGTGGTTTTACAATTGCCTTCGATGAATGTATCTCAGCAATAGATATACCCGCAATTATAAAGTACGCTTCGGTTAAGTTTAAAGATCACGTCTTAAAATTAAGCCTGAAGACGTATTCTTCACCCGGACCACAAAAACATGGAATACTCTGCCTAACAAAGGGTCTCTCGTCATTATAATCAACAGATGTCCAAAATCATTATTCCATATTCACTCGTGAGGACTCAAATAAATTACAACACCATTCCCTTTCCAACCGTCGTCGAGTTTACATCGTCGCGAATTGTGTTCCGTACGTGTAACATCAGTCCTACGTTAGAAAATTATATTACATCCCCTTTGTGTAATAGTGCAGTGAAAAAAAAACAAAAAAAAAAAAAAACAAAAACAGACCAGACCCTTGTGCAGTGTGCTGTGTTTATAAAACAAAAGAGTAGTGTAAAACAATTGCAACGAAATGGCCTGCGGGCCAAATGTGAATAGTAACCGGTTAAGCGATCTTACGGAAGATACAAATAGCGATATTCGACCAAACAAAATGAAAAGGGCACTTATGAAAACAGAGGAATTTTTTCCTAGCTTACCAACAATGAACAATACAAGAGATCCAAAATTTCTAATTATATCATCCAAGGAGAATGGTGTAAGCCTATTTCATCTCTAAGCCCATTTTTAATTAAAAAAGTTATAGACGATGTTAGCAAAGAGTGTGAACAAATCACGGTTCTACGAGACGGACAATTATTAGTAAAAGCTAATTCTCAGAAAATCGCAGACCGTTTTCTTAAAATAACAAACGTTGGCAACGTGTGTCCCGTTTCTGTAAAATTACACGAAAAATTAAATGAATGCAAAGGCATAGTGTACGCCCCTTGTCTCATAAACATCTCGGAAGCGGAAATAATAGCGGAAATGGGTCAACAAAAAGTCGCAGATGTGTACAAATTTACCAAAGTAGATGACTGTAAAGTGCGAAGACCCTCCGGACTTATGTTATTTACTTTTAACCTATTCCGACCACCAAATTCGGTTGACATCGGTTTTTATAAAGCTAAGGTCAGCGAATATATCCCCAACCCCATGAGATCTCGCAACTGCCAACGACTCGGCCATACCACAAAACGCTGCACCAATACCACAATGTGCGAAAAGTGTAATCTGCCACCTCATAGCCCCGTAAATTGCAGTCGCACTATGTGCGCAAACTACTCGCTCCCTCACTCGGCCGCGGATAAAACCTGTCCCTTGTATATCCAAGCGAAAGAAGTTTTAACAATAAAAACCACAAACAAATGTTCAATGGGAGAAGCCAAACGAATTTATAAGGAAAAAAATATCCACAAACCTGATCAACTTTCAGGAAGCTTTGCAGATACACTAAAATCGAGCCAATTACAAGGACCCTCAACGGAACAAAACAAACAAAAAACTACACCCAAGGAATCCCTTCCAACCAGCTCCTCCTCATCTGCTACAATCAACAGTACTCAAATTGCATTGCCCCACAAGCCAAAAAAGTCAATAACACATAACCCAGCCAAACCAATTTCGTCTATAATACCACTAATCCAACGAAAACCATCAATTCAATTAACGCCATCAACTCAACAAACATCATCAACTCAACTAACCACATACGAACCCTCACAACTACAAACAAGTTCGCCAACAAACAACCAAACTGAAACCATTCCACAAACCACGACAAGCTGCTCTGCTGATAGCCATTCGCAACGCACCCCTTCACCCAAATCAAAGGTAAAAAGTAAACCGTATCTCACTAATATAAATGTTAATAAAAATGTACACACCTTAGTAGATGATGATATTACAATGTAACTATAAAACTAACAACCAAGCCCCTGACTCTGCTGTTCCTGAGGTTGGACACTTGAACTCAATCCAGAGTTCAAGTGCCCAACATCTGGAACAGCGGAGTCTTGATCCTAACAACATACATCCCGCCCACCATATCTTCCAACACCTTAAAACATTTAAGAATATACAACCCCATCCCTCTGCAAAATCAAGATCTAAGCACACTAGCACGGCTGAACGCCCAAAACTCACTCCAAAACAAACCCCATTCACCATTCTACAATGAAACATGAACGGTTATACCAATAACTTTGACGAACTAAACATTCTAATTAAGGACCATAACCCACATATAATATCACTGCAAGAAACGCATTGCCCAGTCAACACCACACCATTCATCCCTAAATCCTATGTAGGCTACTTCTACAATTCACCTGCAAACACATCACACAAGCAAGGAGTAGGATTACTAATCAAGAAAGGTACTTCCCACAAAATCCTCCCAATCATTACAAATATCCAAGCTCTCGTTGGAGAAATACAACACCCTTTAACTTTTACCTACATTGCCTTATATCTCCCCCCAAATCAACCATTAAATAAAAATGATCTTCAGGCTATACTCAACCAAACAAATGAGCCCAGAATACATGGAGGCGACATAAATGCTTGGAGTACACTCTGGGGTTCACCTTCCACAAACAAAAGACGGGAAGTAATTGAAAACCTATTCCTCACCTCCAATCTGATCCTACTGAATGACGGTTCCCCTACTCACCTTTCTACACACAATACCCTCACTCATATAGACATCACCTGTTGCTCCTCAGAATTGGTTCCGAAAACTTCATGGCAAGTTCTAAACGACCTCTACAATAGTGACCATTTCCCCGTTTTAAGCATAATAAATAATCAGCAACCGATAGCCCATCACAACAGATCTCCAAAATACAAAACCGATTCCGCCAACTGGGCACTTTTTGAAAGAAAAGTTGACGAATTTCTTTCAAGCAATTCCCCCACACCTGGCACGAATCACGAAGCGGCGCTAATCAGTAAAGCAATTAGATCCGCTGCCAATCTTTCAATACCCCAAACAAATATCCCAACCAAATCAGAAACCAGGCAACATGTACCTTGGTGGAACTCCGACCTAACGCTTCTCAGAAAAAGGAAAATGTCAGCCCTCTCTGAATAAAAAAAAAGACCAACGCAGGTTAATTTTGTTGCATACAAAAAAGCGAATGCACAATTTCGTAGGAAGATGAAAGAAAGCAAAGCAAAAAGCTTTCTTCAATTTACTTCCTTAATCAATCCAACATCCTCCACAACCACAATATTGCATAAAATACGCAGCTTAAGTGGTAATCACAATCCGACAATTATCTCATCCCTTAATTCCGAAAATACTACAATCTCAGACACAGTGGAAATAAGCCAACTCTTCGCCAAAACCTGGTCGCAATTCTCAGACAACAATAATTTTCACCCCGAATTCAATCGCAAAAAAATTGAATCCGTTAACAATCCACTATCTTTGCAAACTCCTAACTCTGCAGCTCTACGCATAGAACAACCCATCTCATTTATCGAATTCGAGTCAGCACTTAGTATAACTAAGGGAAAAACTCCAGGGCGAGATCGAATATCTTACCCAATGATAAAAAACCTTTCGCATTATCCAAAACAAAGAATTATAAAGTTATACAATAAAATACTTGAAACATCACACATTCCACAAATATGGAAAACCGCGGTCCTAATACCTATTCCCAAACCGAACAAAGATAAAGATATGGTGGATGGCTACCGCCCTATATCCTTAATTCCTTGTCCCTCAAAGGTATCAGAAAAAATCGTAGCCAAACGTCTACTCTGGCTTATGGAAACAAAGAAATTGACATCCATCAACCAAGAAACTTTCAAATCCAACAGAGCTTGCACAGACGCATTACTCCACATCGACCACTACACCTCAAAGGCTCTATCCGCCAAAAACCACGTCACAATACTCTCTCTTGATTTTGAGAAAGCATTCGACAGAATAGGCGCTCACACCGTACTTAATAAATTGTTAAAATGGAGAATTGGCAACAATATATATAGGTACGTTAAATCATTTCTAAGCAATAGAAAATTCCAATGTAAAGTCAACCACGTTTACTCCAATACATTTCCATTACACAACGGAATCCCTCAAGGATCCCCACTGTCAGTTGTACTATTTATGATCGCCTTTGACGACATAAGTACAATAATACACAAACAGAAACATCTAGATCATTGCATTTACGCCGATGATATATACATCTTAAGTAAATCCAGTGATCTAACTTTCTGCAAAAACATTTTAACTGAAACAGTGAAAGATATCTTAGAATGGTCAAATTCTTCAGGTGCCAAACTCTCAGTAGATAAGTGTAAATTATTTCATGTGTGCCGACGAGGACTTTGTCCCCAAATACACCTCAACATAAACAACAAAACAATCCAAAATGTCCCCAACCTCAAAATCCTAGGAATAACATTTAACAATAAGTATACCTGGAAACAACATTGTTCAGAACTCAAAGTATCATTAGCAGCGAGGCTCAATATTATTAAATACTTAAGTAACATGAAAAGTAACGTACACATTAACACTCTATGTAAAATTACTAAAGCTCTAATTTTAAGTAAAATAGACTACGGGATCTATATCTATGGCAATAGTCCAAAAACGACTCTAAATATAATAAAGCCCATCTATCACCAAGCCGCTAGAAGAAGCACATTTGCATTCAGAACGACACCAATAAAAAATATACTGGCTGAAGCTGGGCTTCCAACAATCGAGGACCGGATGGAAATCATATCATTAAAACTAATAGCTAAATTAGCGTTTTCGCGAAATTCCATAATTGACAAAGACATCAAACTAACAATAGGATACAAAAACACCAACCGAATCCCATCTGCAATCAGTCGTATTTTAGATAAAGCCAAGCAATTGGAATTGGATATTAAACAAACTTTCAAATACTCCGCAACTTACCCGCCATGGCTTCTAAATAATAATAATATCATAACAACACTCTCAATATTTAAAAAACCAAACACAAACAAAAAAATATACGCTGCACTATTCTGGTCAGTCGCCTCAAAATATAAATCCAACGGATGGCGCTTTCTGTACACAGATGGATCCAAAACAACCAACTATACTTCCTTTGCGGTCACATCCGAAGAAGGTGCAGTAAAGCAAATCGGACTATTACCCGAATTTTGCTCCATTTTCACGGCGGAAGCCTTCGCGATTTTACAAGCCGTAACATTCGCCACCAACCACAGAGAAAAATATGTCATCTGCACCGACAGCCTGTCGGTACTCAACTCAATAAAAAACACCAACAACACTGATGATATTATTTCCAATATTCGGAATAATATCATTAAACACTGCAATAAAATAAAACTAATGTGGACTCCCAGTCACGTCGCCATCAGCGGTAACGAGAATGCAGACGCCGCAGCCAACTCAGCCAAAAGAGCTCCAGTCCATAAATTCAACATCTACACAAGAGCCGATCTACAGTCAATGATCAGCAATCAACAAAAACAAATAAACCAAACAAACTGGGATACTCACCACCATGCCTTTAAAATGGTAAACCGTTTCAAAATTCACCCTTCTTACCCAACTAACTTGTCCAAATCCAAAATCACAAACTTTGTGAGGCTGTGATTAGGCCATACAGCTGCTACCCACCTCCACCTGCTCCACCGAGCTACAGCCCCAATCTGCCCAAAATGCAACAGAACACTTACAATCACTCACATATTGAAAGACTGTCCTCACCTAAAACCCTTGAAAGACAAACTATTTCGCAATACAGATATTTATACAATTCTAGCAGATCCCACTACCGACAACATAGAAATTGTAAATAAATTTGTAAATAGCATTAAGATTAAATTGTAAATTAGAAATACAGAGCCAATAGTCCCCGCTGCTAGGCTCATTAGGTTAAGTTATTGATATGTAATTTTACATTACTAATTGATAATAAATAAATAAATAAATAATAAATTACAACACAAAAGTAGTGTATAACATTGTACACGAGAGAAAAAAAATCATCAATGTCGAACACCGGAACATTTACATAGCAATTGCATAACTTAAGTGGTGAGTTGAAAAATTCTCGTGAACACCTGACCGTGGTCTGAAATGTCGTGCTGTGGTTGTAACGTTTTCCTAACGCTGCTTCGAATTATTTTCTTTACTACTTCACAAAACACTATACTACATAACTCTCCTGTTCTACTCGCAAAGTGTTTCAATACCTAAAGGCATTTGTGTTTTTTACGTACTGAAATTGAGGAAGATTTGGCTGCTGGCCACTTATTAAGCGAATTTGAGCTCCAATAATTATCTCAGATAAGAATCAATAAAATTTTCCCGCCGTGCTTGCGATGTCATATGGCATACTTCTCTCTGTAAATTAAACTTATAGTTTTCTCCTCCTTCTGCCCCTGTGAAATGCTTTTAAATTCTAACACAAAAAAACAAAGTTCAGTTCTTCTAGCAAACTAAAGAAGTTTAATGCTTTTTTTTTTTGCAAAACTTTGATTATATAGAGTTTTCCAAGTCTCAGTAAGATATGTACCCGGAACATACTTTTTTGTTAACAATTACTCAGCCAAAACTAGCGGTTCCAGAGATTCTGGCCCCCAAATGGTCCAAATCACAATTGCCGCATAGCATTTACTGATTGTATGCCACCGACAAGAACGTAAAAAGTATTTCTCTCCCGAATTCTTCGAGAAATAAACAAAAAAAAATCTCAGCCAAATCGTCCTCAAAGTGCTTGAGAGCACACACATTCACATTCGATCGACACTTTAAATTATTGCATTGGGTGCTTGAAACTTCGTTTAAAACCTGGAATTACGAAAAGGAGGGATAATAATAAAGGACCCCAAAACAACACTTTGCACTTTAACAACCCCCAGGATAATTTTAATTGGAGCACATTGTTGAAGTTGCATTTTCTCCAGCTTAGACGATTGAAGTGGAGCACTTGAGGCATTGCAGTGTTGGCATTTTCAGACTCTGCACACTGAAAAACCAAGGACTGAGGACATTATCAAAAATAAACTCCTACAAGAGAAGAAATTAAAGCCATATATTCGACCACGTTATTACTGCCGGTCAGACTTCGATCAATAAGATTGATTCATTTAGCTGAGCCACTTAAGTGTTATTGGGTTCTAATGTCCTAATCCTTGTCGATCTACAATAATGACAAGGACGTTTGATATCCTGAAATTTCATCCCATAGCACTACATGAGATTCCGAAGGATCTGCTAAATTCATTTTTTATCCATCTTCTTGTACATAATTCGCCTAGTAATGATGATGTCAAACAATTTACACACAGCCTGATGCCCGTTGCCATCGTTAAGGCACAAGGATATTATGTTTGTCGTACATGGCTTCGATACCAAGCGAATTACTCCTTAAAATGAGAAAATTTGTTTGTGACACAGCAGGATGAGTAACAAGCAGCCTGATGAGGTATGAATGTGATTGAGTGCCCGAACAAGCAAGGATCTGAACTTGGAAGCAGAAGCCTCTGCATAAAGGATACAAGTATTCAACGGTAACGATAACAAATAACTTGACAATAAATTGTATCGTCTCTGTCACTGGGGATAGCAAAATTCGCCGCCGTCGCTATACAAATCGGTTGGTGACGCGTAGACACGAAATCCTTTCAAATCCTACTCGTATTGGATCGATGTGGCGTAAATGTTTCAAAATGGTGTCAGAGGGATAAGAGATAAGACACGCTGAAGGATACTTTCTTTGTTGTTGTTATTGTTTGTTTTTTTTCCCTTTTTTTTTGTTTTGATCACGTCATCGTTCTCGTTCCTGCCGTGAGAGTTGTGTCGTGTTGGCATCAAAGTGTGTCGACTACTGTTAACCCCAAAGAGTGAGCTGATGGAAAGCAACTGATATGTGGGCACTATCAATCAAAGGATATACGATTGAAATACGCCGAGTTCGACGTATAAAGTGATGGCACTTAGCAAATAAAGCTCACAAATCTGTGAAACTTAACGCGCGAGTGTTTTTATAGGTGTACTGCAACGTCTTATCATATTTTTTGTCATTCTGGTCTCATAGCGATAGGGCTAACGTTTTTTTACCAGAAGTTCTTTCAATAAACAACAAAGACGATTAAGAAAATAAACAATTAAAAATGTTAAATTTCTATTAATTTTTATTAAAAATAATAAGTCAATGGAAGAAGAAAGTTGTTGTAATTTGGGTTAATAAATCTAAATTTTGGTTATCGGATTACTAATTAGAAAATTGTCTATATTGTTGGAGGAACTGTTGGTATTTTTTTTTATATATGATGACAATTTCACCCAGCTCGCTTTGACAAGCTATGAAGAGAATTTGTTCCTTTCCAACCATTTTTATATTGGTATTTTGACTAGGCGTCGACATGGGCGCAGGTTCAGTGCAATACCTCACAACTCTATTGGAAGCACTAAATTTACTCACCAGGGAAACACAGAAAAAGTCGATCCACCGATGTATTTAAAAATAAAGACACACACAGTTGTTTAATCATACGAGGGTTGCCTTTTATATTTCGGGATTAGAGAATAAAACCAAATATTGATCATCGAAAATCACTTTATTGTTTTTCAAAATATTCCCCATGAAGATCTATACACTTTTGCATGCGTTTGAACCAATTGTCGAAGCATTTTTGCCACTCTGATTGAGGTATCTCCAACACATGCATTCTGAATGCAGCAACCGCTTCTCCAGGTGTCGAAAAAAGTTGACCTCTCAGTTTGTTTTTTACGTACGGGAATAAAAAGAAGTCATTCGGTGCCAAGTCAGGACTATACGGCGGATGACCCATCAAATCGATGTTTTGGGTGCTCAAAAATGCAGTTGTCGCAGCCGATGTGTGAGAGCTCGCATTGTGGTGGTGAAGAGTGATCCGTCTTCGGCGGTCGATTTTCCTGATTTCTTGGAAGACAACTGGCAAACAAATGGTTGTGTACCACTCAGAATTGACTGTTCTGCGTTGTTCTAGTGGTACGGATGCGACATGTCCAGTTTTTCCGAAAAAACAGGCGACCATTTGCTTGGAAGTGCTTCGTGCGCGAACAACTTTTGTTGGATTTGGCTCATCTTGAAACACCCAGACAGTCGACTGCTGTTTACTTTCGGGCTCATACGCGTAAATCCATGATTCATCACCTGTCACGATGTCATAGACGTGTTTCGAAGCACCGCGACCGTATTTTTTGAGCATTTCTTTCGACCAATTGACACGAGCCTTTTTTTGGGCGATTGACAAATTGTGTGGGATCCAACGCGAACAAATTTTTTTGACAGTCAAATGTTTATGCAATATTGAATGTATGCTGGTCCCACTAACGCCTAAGGTTGTCTCAATCTCACGATAGGTCACATGACGATCTTCCAATATCAGTTCGCGCACAGCATCAATGGTTTTCGGAACAACAACTGATTTTGGACGACCTTCACGAAATTCATCTTGGAGTGAACTACGACCACGATTGAATTCACCATACCATCGATAAACACTGGTCCTTGATGGAGCTTCATCGCCAAAAATTGAATTAAGTTCATCCATGCACTGTTGCTGAGTTAATCCACGCCGAAAGTTGTAAAAAATAATCGCACGAAAATGTTGACGATTTAATTCCATTTTTGGGCCGAGATGAATCTTTTAAGTTACTGTAAACAACACAAATAGCGCTCGTATGTCAAAACGTTCTGAGTGCGTATAACCTCAAAAATGTCCAACTATACGACAGAGCTGTCAATTGCCGGATTGCAACGCTAGGGTTGCCAAATCCCGAAACATAAGAGGCAACCCGCGTATATGCTTGTTTCACTTTATTAATCATTGTTCTGAGGCGGCACATAGTGACATCGATTCAGTCTTTCAATTGTATAACCTTAACTCTAGGCTTTTAACCGCACTATATTTACTTGCGTGTGCGGCGACGATTTCCGACAATGGGACATTAATTTACTGGCGACCATTTATCACGACTCGACCAAACCCCTTTTATTGATGAAACAATTCTTATCAAACGTTAAAAAGACGTAACTTAAGGTTCCCGACTATCCTCCTCGCGTGTAATAATCTGACTCCGGATGGCGACGACCTTTTTATGTCAGCCCCGTTGGACGGTAGAAATTTGACTCTTCGTGTACGTCGAGATCAACTTCCACCAGCCGCCATAAATATGGATTTTTCATATATCCGTACAGGTCAATGTACGATGCCCCTTTTTCTGAAAACCCGATAACGAACGATCCTGCACTTGTTCATGGTTTAGCCGATGCTACATAGGAACATTATCGTGTTTACTTAGGCGTTCACGAGCATGCCGTTGTAGGCTATACTTTCTTTGGTGACGACAGGTCAACCGAACATTTGGGGTATGTTTACGATAGCAGTGGATAGGGTAGCTATTGTTTAAGCTAATATAATGGAACATGGGTATGATGGTGAGGAATTTGACTTGCAGATGTGCAAGCGTACGTCTCACCCAGGGGGACCATGGACAGCGGATGGTTTTGGTTTTCAGAAGCGTCATCATAGGGCATGATCATGGGTATGATTGTCTAAACAGCAATCATATTCATGTCCAAATTCCATGATCGGTTGATAACCGATGAAAGGGAATTGTCGCAAGTGTTGCGAACCTCGGGATTGGAGCAATATTTATTTATGAACTGTAATAAAGATATCGGCTGCAGCTGTGTCAACAATTACGCTGGCCAGCGAGTGTTTATCGAATATAATTGCTGAGGAGCTGAGCCGATAGGGGGTAAGGAATGGTTCATATATTATGAATCAGAAAAATTACATGTTATGCATGGTGAGGTTTAACTTTCAGGTAAAAGCTACTGAAAAACAGCTTACGCTGCTCGAATGCAGGTAAGTGTAGTGGTTTGTGGAGTGAGGGAAAAGCAGGTTGATTTAAGGAAATGGGTGGTTCTTTGGGAATGCTTTAAAGAACCGCCGCAGAACTTATACAGAAAGTATGTAATTATAAAGCACTGGAAGTCTAATTATTAATAGAAGGCAGGATAACTGAAGTACATGACAATTGGTTTGCTCCCAGGCGGGTGATTCTTTTCAAAGTAACACAACTGATGCTCTCTTGTGTCTTATCATAACAATTGTAGTTGTTCGCCAAGCACTAGCTGTGAATTGTACACATATACCTAGACATCGCACTTTTATATAGACCAACTTGGGGTTTGTCCGATATGGCTTTCATTTTGGAGTTTTTCAGAGTGCGCTATTGCTCATAAGGTGCTTTTTTGTTTCTTTTTTTTTACACTAATGCGCGCACAAGAGGCGATTTTGAAGTACCCTTAAATGTCAGAGCACAGTGCGAGCGGATGGAGAGGAAGTGGATAAGGAAGGGAGGTGTCGATGTATATTGGTCTTGAATGTCTGGACATCACAATGGCCAGGAAACACATGATCAGTCAGGACATGATCAAGTAGAAAATTCCACATTCGTGTGGTTCGGCTAAACAATGACCCTCTATTGTTATTAGTGCGCCTGAAGTCCACTTTCACCGTGAACTGATGCGCATTCTCAGATTGACGGACATCGTGCGAAAATGTTTAAAGGGGCGGAACACATTCAGTGCCCACTAGTCGGCTCTGCGCTGGTGATCGAAAAAACACCTTTTGTCGACGAAAGGTAGCACTGAGCTTTTAAGGCATTGAATTGTTCAACAAATAGAAATTGTGAACAAATAAACTTTTAATTTAAATAATTGTTCAATAAATATAAGTTGTGAAAAATAAACGTTTGTTTTAAATAACTGTTCAATAAATGTAAATTGTGAAAGAATGATCGACTACATCTTCATGGATTTGGGTGAGCAAGTATATTAAATATTTAAAGAACAATAAATAAATTTCATATAAAAAGAACAGTTGTTAAAAGGATATATAACAATTTGGCGCAGACGGCGCCCACTAGTCGGCTCTGAGCTAGTGATCGAAAGATCAGCCTTAAATCCTTGTGCAGTTAAAGCTCGGAGCTACACGACCAATGGCCCTGAGGCTCTTCCTTCCCCAACCACTGAACTCGAGAGATTTTCCAGCAGGTAGGAAAGGTCCTCTGTACATAAAATAAGCGAAAGAGTTTGCTAATAACCGCCGGTAGTTCTGGAGTTTTTAAACACTATTGCTGGTATTCCATCCGGCCCGTTTCCTTACTTACAGTGCAGTCCATGGAGAATGCATTGAATAGCTCGTGGGCGGAACTTCATATCGGACATCGAAACCGCACCGGCGCGATCACAGGTGTCTCCAAATGATCAATCGAACGTACATTTTTTTTGTTTTTAACATATCAAAAGAGATATACAGATTCCAGAAATGATTGGTAAAAAAAAAAAAGCGGATCCACTAGAACTTCTGCTGGAAAGGCACAACATGCAGCGATTGCCTTTATGGCACACATTCCAAACCTTGGCGGCATTGGCATGTTATATCCAAATCAGCGTTACATTCAAAATAAAAATAAAACACGGCCCAGCAGGTTCACCCCGTATATGCAATCGCAGATAAGCAACTCTTTCACTGAGCTAAATCCAAGCAGTGTCTGACACCAATATTTCGGATAATTATCTGGCGGGATATAATTGGATCTCTGCTTTTTTTTTCCTTCTTTTTTTTAACTTCACTCTTTTATCGCCATTCTTCCTATTCTCACTTGTCCACCCGTTTTTTTCTTTCCACGCTGGGTATCCTGTTATCATAATGGTGTTAATAAACCCTCTCGCGAGAGCATATTAAAATAAAAAGTCATAGGCATTATAGCCCTTGACATCAAAACTTCTAGAATTTATTTCAGCTTTCGTAACTTTCCGGGATTGTAAGGGGCAATAAGAATCCACCCGGGTTGATTTGCATTCCTAGTGACCTCTACCACTCTTATATACGAAGATACATTTCATTATATCGAAATATGATATTTGCATGACTCACTCTAAACCTTTGTCGATATCGGTTTAACCAATCGCTTCGTATTGCGCCATAAAGGTGAGTCCTCTGCAGAAGGCACAAAGTCCAAAACAAATCCTTTCCCTTAATTAATTTCCGTACTCACACCAATATCATGGAAACATGTGTGGAACACGATTGATTGTTGTGGAATTAAACGAGATTCGATAATTAATAGCCGACACATGTAGCGCAACGAACCTAACGCCGACGGTCGCAGATAAATCATAGTATATGGAAACCCTTCCGCTACACACCGACAGCCTTTGATAGAGTAAAATAGAACAAATATATGAGAAGAAGAAAAAAGAAAAGTCAGCAACGATCCTTTCACACCAATATGAGGCAATTTGACTCCTCGTCCATCATTCACATATAGCTTGAACATCCTTTTGAGATTATCCACCACTATTCATGGGACTCTTTAGATCGGAAGAAGATGAGAAATTAATTTCATATCCCACTGGCAGGCACACCTCGCTGAGGAGCACGTCATTCTTTTACTATACCCAAAGTACGTGCGATACAGATGGATTGTTCGGCTCTATTATTGTTTAATTGGCCAATCGGCCATATTTGGAAAAGGTCCGCCCCGCTATTCGAATAAATCATCTTGATGAATGATACCTTCCCGTGAATTGTTAAAGAGAAAGCGCCGTCTGTCACATCGATGTTGTAATTTATCATCGTGTGCCCTTATAGCACAGCAACTGCTCTTCCTCCTACGGCAGGAACTTTTAAACTTATTTAATTACATATCCATTTCTGGCGCCAATGTCTCTCAACGATCAGCAATCTGCCTGTACGAGTGTGGCTGGTTATCTTTTTGTTTCACTATATATTCCACATTTTTTGGAGTTAAATACATTGGAGGGCTGCTTCAGAACTGAGGGGGCAATCAATAGGATGATGTGGGACATGGACCTGAAATGAGATGTGTCAGAAAGATCGTCCTGGATCTTTGACATTGACGTGATATGGAAACGAACAGTAATTGAGATATATGCATTGAGGTATATTAACTTGGATAACACGTTGTACATGTGTTTAGGTTTCATGTTGGGTTCCAGTGTCTGGGGACTAAAACTGAGTCTAAGTTTATGATATTGTTCCAACAGTATTGTCGATGAAATTACTTTCTTAACCGCACCAGTCTAGAATTTTGGTGGAGGCTCACCAAATGAGGTGGAGTAATTTATTAGTTATTCTATATCGGAATGTTGGCAATTCTGACAGTAAATATGCGAAAAGACCTGTAAATAAAAATTAATTATTGCTCTCGAAAGAAAAAGTCAAATTAAGATAAACAATGTGTGTGTAACATGTTCCTTTTTATGAGTGTAAATTCGTGAAAGCCTCTTATTACCCCGTGGGGTTGGATATTGTGGGGTGTCGGCACGGACACGGGTTCATCAATGTTCCCACCTACTTGTTCCACCGAGAGCGAAAGCACTGAGTTCATCCGTCAGTTTTAGGAGAGCAGAAGACTTAAACACTGGTATGTCACTTGAATTAATGTGGCTTTATTTATCGCAATTTTTCTTTAAGTACTTAGTCACTAAGGGGATGTTACATCACACTCGTACAACGGGCCGGAATATACCCTTGTCGACCGGAATTAATGTTCGAACAACGTGGTTGGTAATAAAATGGAAGAAAACCCTTGCTGGTCCGAATTGATGTTTAAATAATTCGATTGGTGCAACAGGGGGCGCTGGTTGGCTACTTGCACTCCGTGGTGATCGAAATCTGTTCTCTATCGTTCGCGAATTTCCTCGAGGCACTTAATCACTAAGCGAACGTTACATCGCGCTCGCAGGAGGACCCGGAGAAGTCTGATTCGGGGAAAATATCCTCGCTGACCGGGATTAACGTTGGAATAATTTAATCGGCGTGGGAGGAAGCTAAACTGGTTTACTGTGCGTACTTCGCGGCGATTGAAATTTGTTCTGTTACTGCGCCCGCTACCGAGGGCAAAGCTCCGCGCAATTGACGACACACAGTCTCCAGCGGCTGGAACTCGACTCGAAAGTATATGTGCACCTCGGTGCTTGCGACTCGACTGACTAATGAATGGAAAGAATCTATTCATCGCGTCGTGGCGGTAGAGTCAAAAGCAGAAATAAACTCACTTCCACTTCCTAGGAACTCGAAGGGGATTGCTATGCTTGCATAGGGAGTTTCTGTCCGGGAATTCCTGACGTACTGGCTGGACTAGATTCCTCGGTTGCTATGTGTACCGAGAGATCGGTTTTGGGAACACGAGCGAGTATGGGCATGAGTTTTTGGTGGAAATTTGATTTGCTTGGGTGTGAGCAAGGGATATCATTTATATAAGATATTAACCGAAGCAATTTCGGGGAAATGTATGCGGCTCGGTATGGTTGGTGGTGATGGTTAATGTTCCGTTGTAGGTTTGAATATACGTTTTTTGCAGCATATGAATTTCGGGGAAATTAAGATTGCTTGCTCGCGAGGAAGGAATGTAACTTTAATAAAGAATTGACCGAAGCAATTTTGGTAAAAATTATATGCGGGGTGATGTAATTGAGGGAGATGATTAATATTCCGTTGTAAATTGGAATATGCATTTATTTCAGGTTGGGAAATGGGTTCCTAGTAAATTGGGGAATGTATGCAATTCCAGATTGGAGACGGATGCTGTTGCATATTGGGATAGATGCGCTGGCGGGTTTTGCATGGTTGCGAATGTGTGTATTGCAGGTTTGGGATGGGGAGTTGGGTTGAGGTGACGCGCTGTTAGCGGTAAAGATTGGTTGGCGTTGTGGGTTGGTTCTCCATGTGATATAGAGAACCCCCACTGTTTGGCACTCGCTCGTCCAATACCTATATTACTGCGAACGGCAGACTGCGCCTTGCAAGTTCCACCAACAACTGCTTCTGGTGGTGGGATATATTGTCCGCTGCTGAACAAGAAGCTCCTGGCATCAAAAACACCGATTCCTAAAAGCAATGGCTTATTTAGTGTAAAGTGGACCGAATACCTTGGATGAACTCCAGCAGAACGCCTTGGTCGACTCTTCAATGAAACGCGTTTAGTGGTGACTAAATCCTCCTTTATTTGTACTGATTAACTTTGACTTCTATAGATTCAATGGATTCCAAACTGTCTCTTGAAGAAGGATTTACGAAGAGTGACAACTCATTTAAATATAATTGAAATGTCAGCTGTTTGCTGACATTAGTTTGTCATGACGGCATTTCAGTAGTGCCTGTACCAGTGTTGCCATCGAGTGTTGCTCCGTCTCCAACACCCATAACCCTACCGAGTAAAGTGCAATGGTTCGTTACTGATATACAAAATTTAATGTTAATAAGCTTAATCCTTTCACATGTCTATTTTTATAATATAAAAACAAAACATTGGAATTTGGATGTAACAATTAAGAAAATCAATGCAGGTATAATAGGGTTCAAAATGGTCTAAAACGAAGTTCAAATTTTGTACCTTGCCATCTGTTCAAACTTATTTTCCTTTGTAAACTGTTTTGTGAGCCGACGTTTGAGCTGGTGATTCGACCGGATGCGCAAACGTCTTTTGAAACTATCATCATCATCACCGGCACTACAACCGGGATCCGGCCTTGGCCTTATTTAGCAAGTCTTTCCACCACCCGAGACTTGTTAAATTGTCCATAACAATTCGTTTTTCCGGGCAAGGTTATTAGCCTTGCGCCAACCTTTCTCGGGATGTCGCTGCATGGATTGGTTCATTACTTGGAGTGTGCCAAAGTAGCTATCCAGGGGTGTCACATGGAGAGTGCATATCAACTTGGATTGAACAGGGAAAAGGATCGTCCTGGCCTCGCGGGGTTGAAAGCAGAGACTCTGCCCTCTATGTTCGCTCCCACCCCCCTGTGAAGCTATCGCCACACTCTAAAACTAAAAAGAAACGAAAAACACCTTGAGCCGAAGTGTATTTGTATTTAGATTTTATTGTCACAAAAACATATATTATAAGAGATATTGATATATTTAAACTTATTTTTGTTTGAAAACTATATAGGTAAGAGAAAATGACGTTGAGATAAAATATGATTTGTTAATAAGCACGAGTACCGCACGAGGTGATCCAAAAACAAAAGATCCATGAACAAGATGGTTGATTTCCGTCAAGTCCGCTAAGTATGACATTTTACTATTGGATCGGGATCCCTGCTACCTGTTGAAGAGTAGCAGCCATCCCTCGATATCCAAAGGTTGAGATTTTTCGAACATTCTCCCAGCCTTCTCCAATCCATTGGAGAAGTTATTTGAGCGGTTGTGGGCGAGCTGGGGGAACTTTCGTCACAGCACTTGTTACTGGTAGCAACACAAGTTTTGAGATAGGTCGAGTGAATGTTGAAGTGACAGTGTTGAGAATGACGGCTCTACTAAGTACGTCAATACCGTGATGGAGCTGAGTTTGTCTGGCTAGGGGCCACATTGCAAGTGGGTAAGCAAGACCAGGGATCCAACGTGGATATTGTTTTGAGCCTTTTGCCACTTTGATGTTGATTGTAATTGCCACTTTGATGTTGATTGTAATTGCCGGATTGAGCGGAGTAATGTTGAGTTGCGAATCTGAAACCTTCCTGAAGACTGAGATGGCACGCAGTGCTGTCGCAATGGCTTTAAGAAGTTTTGTTAGAGTAGTACACTTCTTGGAAAGAAAATCCAATGTCATAACAGGTACAGTGATAGCTATATGTGCAGCACTGGGACTTAATCCACATCAAAGTAAGATATGTCTTGAGTGTGGGATCGTGGCCATTCGTGAGCGGGTAGTGATAATTAGTCCGGTCCCGACCGCCACATATGGTCTGAGTAGGGCTGAACAGGAGATGGACCACAAGAGGCACAATCTGTGGGGTTGTGTTTTCCTGCGATGAGTTTCCAGGTAGCATGTGGTTCGTTTTCTTGTATGGCTTGAACTCGATTCTTGACGAACTCCTTCCAGGGGCTAGGTTTACTCTTTATCCAGGCCAGAGTTACAGAAAAATCCGGCCAGAGATAAATTGGAACGCCTTCTAAATTGAGCGTCTTGTGCACATGAGCAACAAGCTTCGAGAGAAATTAAGCGGTTGATTATTTCAACGTTGGAATTGTGAGCTGTCGAAGAGACGCTGTGGGGAACAAAGTCGTGGCACCGGCATGGGTGTGAGCTCTACTTCGTCCCAATAACCTTTCACGTTTCACTCGCCGATAGTTCCTTGGAATCCCGCTGCAATTTATTCGCCATAACAGCAGAGGAAACATCACACCCAGGAGAAATGAAACTCACTGGTTGGTTCGTTATAATTTGTTTTATTTCACGCACACACTAGACACGGTGAATTTCATAATTACACATACGATACGTTATTACAAGTTGTGTTATTATAACTTGATTTGTTTAATATGCTTATTCCCGACATTTGCACTAATTAACGGACTAATTTTTATTACGACAACCCGATCACAACTCTTTGCGCCAACGACTCTGTATATTATCGCGTCCTCGTGTGCACCGGGAGCGGGAACGGCAATGACCGTGGTGGTCGGCGTAGGAAATAAGACTCTATCGAGGGTTGGAATCTGGATCTTGATTCACCCTCGATTCGGTGGTGATGCCTATTTTACTTACTACAAGAGAGACGTATAGTCGCTCTCTGTGGAACAGAAAACCAGATCTCGTAATAAAGATCATCGTGGTACACATGTATGTGTGTACATTGGTTCATTCATGGGACAAAACCATGAGAACGAAACTGAAACAAAGAACGGGTATAATGTGCATCCATGAGATGTGACTTTGGCTAAGCAAACAAGCCGAGTCTCATTGGATGCTAATTGGTTTTGTGTTTGCTTATGTGAGAAGGTCAATGGTAAACGGATCCAGGAATATGTAGCACAAAGGGATGTATAAGAATTTACTTGAATAAATTCCCGGAAGGGGAAATTATGAAATGCATTTAGAATTAGGCATTTCATAATTTCAATGGTTATACGGAATTGAATCAACGCATGTCAAATGGACTTTCGTTTAAATGTATCGTGGATATGATTCAATTTTTTTTTTTTATTAGACTTCTCCCGGGAGAGGCGAACCTATAACGCCGAGTGGGCGCCCCGAGATGCCATCAAATAACTGTTGCAGTTCTTTTTGAACAGTTGCAGGTTGTAACGTTCCGGGAACACTTGCGTGGGAAGGGAGTTCCACAGCTTTCCCGCTCTGTAGCGGAACGAGTTCTAATGTAGGCATGTTCGCGCCGTCGGGAGATGAACCACAAACGGGTGCGATCCGTCGGATTGTCTTGTGGAGCGCATATAAGCCGAATTGCGCGGACCAATACCACGAATCTCAGAAGAACAGCACCCGTGATAATATCTGTAAAACAGACAGAGGTCGGCTACGCGCCTTCGATGTGATAGCCACTGTAGTCCCGACGTCAGCGCCGAGTCCCCGATCAGGCGGATCGCTCGTCTCTGTATGCTCTCAAGTAGGTCGAGGGTATGTTTAGGAGCCGAGCTCCAAACATGAGAGCAATATTCGAGCGCCGGTCTAATTTGGGATTTATATAGGAGAAGAAGTTGGGCCAGAGTAAAATATTTCTTGGCTCCAAAAAGATAACTCTGTTTTCCTGAAGCTGACCTGGCGATGTTCGACACGTGTTTATGCCATGATACATTCCCACAGACCGTGACGCCGAAGCAATTTCAAACTTTCCCCAGCCTTGAGGGCCCGGCCATTCATCATCAGCTGTGGAACCGATGATCCAGTTTTCTTTGTGAATGTTGTATACTGGGTCTTCGTTGCATTGAAGTCGACAAGATTGGCCTTTCCCCACTGCAGGACTTTATCCAGATCCTGATTCAGAGAGTCAATCTGTCTACATCTCAGCTGGTGCGACGTAGATGCACCAATTGGCCGATCACTCGAAAACGAGGAAACACGCGTACTATCATCCGCAAAACTGAACACTTTGTTATCGGGCATCCGGCACTCGCGTTGGCTCCCCCAGGAGTTGAGTCAAGTTGTGGTTCTGTTAGAATGTACCAACCAGCCGGAATTGTGTACATTAAAATCACCAAGGACAACAATTTCAGAAGCTGGGTGGTTGATCTGTATCCAGTCGACGGTATATGAAAGATGTTCGAAAAATGTCGCCGGTCGATCGTCATTCGGGGAGCGGTAAAGACAACAAAGAAATTTAACGGAATTCCTCAGCACGACCCTCAACCATATGATGTCCATATTATTGGGTTCCAACGCCTCCATCCTCTGGCAAGCCAGATTGGACCGCGCTAAGACGCAGACTCCGCCCTTAAAACGGAATCTCGAATGGATTGGGATGTAAGGTACTTGGAAATTGAATCAATGTGCGACAAATTAACTTTTGGTTTAACTTGTCGCTCATATGATTCACTATAGGGATTAGATTGGGGTTATAGGTAATTGGAAAACAGTAGGGATTTAGGATCACTACAGGGTTTTATAGTCCATAACTACTCTGCAGGTGGTGGCACAGATTATGTCCAATGTTAATGAGGCATCTCGCCTTGATATTCCTTAAAGCCGTCTTTAGGTCCCGCCTTAACTTTTTTAAGTTATCAAGATATTCCTTGAAATCAGCTCTTCCTCTTGATCTCTGCATCCTACGTCAATTTTATGAAGACTGTGCTCTTAGTATAGTACTTTAATTTTTGTTCCTCCATCTCCTGTCCGTGGGTATCTGTTTTTCTTCCGTTTGTTTATTTTCATGTAAACAGTCGAAAATTGTTGACTGAGCGAAACAGCCTTGTTACGTACTAACTCCCCCGCCGCATCTGTTCCACTGAGAAACCAGTACAATAAAACAAGTATAGATCAAATAAAAAAGGCAGTTAGTTCACATTAGGGCGACAAGTGGCTCAAGGCCAGTGAAAGTTATTAAAGACAATAAAGTGCAATAGAAATCAACAACACAAACATTAAGACAATAACGTGCAACCGAAGTTAATAATTTGAATAAAGTAAACCGGGTGGAATATTGGGGACACCTCAACTTGTGAAATTACCGGAGATCGCCACGCGCCCCACGCTCCCCATAGGGAAGAAAAACAGTGAGTATTCCTTTTAACTGTTTTATATTTGCGTACCGCAGTTATAATGCACGCAATTATAATACGGCTGTTATATAACACCTGGGGAGAGAGATCTTATTTCATGGTCCATTCACATAATACAATAAAAGACAGCTCTAGTGTACTTTGTTTCTGTTTTAAAAAGCAAATATAAAGTATTTCATAGATGAGATGTCTAAAAGTCTATATTTTCAACGTACGTAAGAAAACAAAAAAGACAATGATCGAATTGTGCAAAATCTACTAGGCAAGCAAACGACCTATGACCATTGAATTTAACGGACATAATCTGCACTGTCTGGTGGGAAAGGACTTAGTTTTTTTTAGACGAAAACCCATTTTTCGCACAGGTGTATGAGACGCAAGATTATAAAAAAGCGACTCGAAGCAACCTTCTAGTAGTGCCCTTATTTCTCCATACGTTCTCATAGGGTTGTCGCTACTTCTTTCCTGACATTTATTCACTTCAGAATCAAGTGATATGTGACTGTGTGTCGTACAGAACTAAGTCGCCTCGGAAAAGCTGTTGGAGGAATGTACAGACCGCATGGAAGCGAAAACACAGATGTGCCACAGGAATTTTTCAAATAGGAAATTTGGAGGCAACGTAAATCAAAGCGGGTAACTACGCGAAAGGATATTCGCTGCAAGACCATAGCTGCTATCACTAGTTAGATCCGAAGAAAATTTAGTGTGAGAGATCCGCAGATGTGTGTCGCTGCAGGACACACTTAGTTACGTGAAATTTGAAACTCTTCTATGCCCAGGTTCGGGCAAGTTGTGTTTTCTTGTTCAACGACAAAACTAAAAATGAGGAACACTAACGTAGGACAAAATACCAATAAGTAAAAGGACAAAGACGGGAAGGAATGGTTCTTATGAACGTGTGAGTAAGGCGTAGCGAGTTAGCAGCATGTTGCGTGGTCGTAACTCACAGACTCGACTACGAACCCTGTGTACGTGGTAAATCATAAGAATCATGGGATTGTACAGGACGAGAATGGTAAGCTTTCGGCAATTAATTTCAAAATGGTATTAATTTGGCGCAGGAACAATGAATGGTTCTCGTGGTGGGCAACACCTTTCCATCAGATTAGACCGTGCGGTAGTAAGGTCGAATGTAGACTTGTGGTATCTTATCCGCTGGTCAAAGTTATTCTAAATATAATAGAATGCCTTCACAAATATTTCAAAATGTTTTCATTTATTGAAACCCAACTCATGTGTACATATAGAAAGGATGTTCCACCGTATGCACAGCTCCACATACATTTTGTTGCGTATGAAGGTTAGTAGGCTCTACGTATTTACGTTTTATGGGCAATAAACTTAGTAAATTGTGACTGGTCTGGACCGTGAAACTAATTTCTGGAAGTAATGACTATACGTTTAGTTGTATCGTTAAATGTCTTTTCATTATTATTATTAAAAGATATGAGCTCTGGGTTCTTACAGGACTGATAAAATTGTATCCAAGAAGCAATCCTGGCTTTTAAACTGCAAAAGTGAGTAAAGAAACCAAGGGTTTTCACTTTTTAATTCAAAAATAAGAATGCTATTTGGTGTTAATGAGGTAGAATGATTCCATTTAAATATCCTTCCCCACTTTACTTTTTATCAGCTCACGGTCAATAAAAAACCATCTTTAGCCTGAGGCTGATTTATTTAATTCCTGACATATTCGAAGTCAAGGTCATCATTCACCAGTTTTTGTATTACTATTTATTGGCCTGCAGGAACCCGGGAGATCATGACCTCGCCGACTCGACTCCGCCATTGTTCCCTGTCGTGTGCGCTCTCCTTCCACGATTGACCATCCGATCGGATATCCTCAGGGTCGAACCTCACATCATCCTCACATCTCCGTCGCGGCCATCCTATAGGTCGCTTTTCCGTCGGCCTACCGTCAAGAATTCGACACACTTGTCCGGCCCATCATAATCTTTGCGACCTGATTACTCTCACTATTGTAGATTTGCGGTATAGCCCTTCCAATTCATGGTTGTGGAGTTTTCTCCATTGTGCTATCGCGTATTGCGACGATAGTGAAGAACGTGTGATTCGAACCGACTCTATGACGGTTAGAATCACTAAAAATGGACACAATGCTCAACACATCAGGCCACCGCCGCGTGTACGAATTAGATTTTTAAACTCATGTACTTTCGACTGATGTAGAATTGCTATGTTATAAGCTTGGTATACGGCTGACGCTTTTTCTTATTCGATTTTCGTTCTGTGTTCTTCACTATTTTCTTGTGCATTGTGTGTACCTGTGATAGAATTGCCAAACTACTCCCTCCTCAGTAACTTTGTTACGATCAACTTCGTGTGCAAACGACGGAGCGAGGATCGAGCGAGCGAGAGGACGTCTGAGCAGGCGAGTGTGCCGGTGCTTTATACGGAAGCCGTGATCGTATTAGTAATAAACTCCTGTTTACTATATAAGAGTGTGTGCTAAGTGTACAGATCACACGGGAGAATTGTTGCTTGCTAAACGCAAGTGTGAAGATAGTGAAGATGGTGAATTGAACATACGATGAAACGGGTGAAAAGCGAACCATTGAAGCATCAGGTTACCGCTGCGTGTACGAACTCGATTTCTAAACTCAAGTTCATTCAACTGATGTGGAATTGATATGTTATTGCTTGGTAAAGGGCTGATGCATTTTCTTCTTTTTCGATTTTCTTTCGGTGTTCTTCACTATTTGCTTGTATATTGTGTGTATCTGTTAGAAACACCACAGTCCTTCCACCTCGTCATATTTACCGCCAAAGGTACTCCTTAAAACATTATTCTCGAATACGCGAAGTTTATTTTCTTCCTGTTTTGTGAGAGCCTATGTTTCGCATCCGTATAGAACAATCGGCATGACTATGGTTCTATAAACACGGAGCTTTATATTAAGTAATAGCAGTTTAGATTTCCGCAGTTGACTGACTACTACTACCAACTGGCGTTGCCGGAAAGCTGTCTTTTGTTAATTTCCTTCGACATTTCGTTACTGGCCGTCAGTATTGTTCCCAGATATTTAAATTCTTTAATTTTTTCAAATATCTTGCCTCTGGTGTTTGCGTGTGTTTCCTGAGGTCCTCTATTTATTTCTAGGCCCAAACCTTATGTCGGTTGCATGATTTCACAATTTTTACGCATGGTTTCACAGATTATCGTTACCCAAAACGGCGATGTCATCACCATATGCGAGCACTCGTGTGACCCCGTTCAGGGATGATCCGGCCATGTTGTCGTCTTGTGCCTTTCTGATGACATACTCGAGCACAAGGTTAAAAAGACATCGTGAGAGGCCATCCCCCTGTTTTAGTCCGTTGCGGATTTCAACTGGTTCTCAGAGGTGGTTTTCTATTCTAACTCGCCCTTTGTTTTCGTTCATGCAAATTTGAATGGAGGCGGCATATTTTTTCGGCATTCCCAGCTCAATCACAATATGGTAGAGTCTTTGTCTTGCTACTGAGTCGTAGGCTTTTTTGAAGTCTCTTTTGAACCGTCTCTCCGCATTCCCACTTCTTTTCCAGCAGTTGCCTTATTGTGAACATTTGGTCGCTTGTTGACCGGTTCCTACGGATCCGCATTGGTAGGCTCCCAGTATTTTTCTACGTACGGTGTGATTCTCGCCAGTATGACATTTGTTAGTATTTTGTATGTGGTGGGGAGCAATGATATTCCTCCGTAAATTTCACAGTCGGGTCTGTCGCCTTTTTTAAAAATGGGGCCGACTATTGAGATTTTCCATTCTTCCGGAGTGAGTTGCCTATCCCATATTGTTTTGATGAGTTGGTGGATCTTTCGAGCGGTTGCCTCTCCTCCATGCTTCACAAGCTCTGTCGGTATCCAGTCAACTCCGGGAGCCTTGTTGTTTTTCAATCGATTTATTGCGTCTATAACTTCGTTGAAAGAGGGCTCTGGGATCTGAGGCATGGGTGTATGTACGCCTGGTGCGTTTATTTGTGGTTGATCGGTACGCGCATTGAGCAGGTTTTCAAAGTCATGCTCCCATCTTGTCACGATATTGTTTGTTTCTGTCACCAGACAGACGTTTGTGCTCGGATTATTTTGGCCCTCCCTCGGTAGCCGTTTCTAATAGAATTTATGCCGGCATACATAGATCTGATAATCTTTGCTCTGGCATTTTCTACGATTTTTTCGTTCCGAGTCTTATCCCATTCGCGTTTTATGGGTTTGAAAAGTTTCATTGTCTCTGTTTCATCTGTCTGTAATTGTACCATGGGCCCTGTATTTTTAGCACAGACATCCGGTCATTAATAAATTTCACATTTTTTACATGGAACGTAATCTTCTTGCTTATGGTGAAGCAGATTCCGAGGTTATGTGTATCGGTACCTCCACATGCCAGTGTGAAGCCGTTGGTTTCAATTACTTGACGTGGGAGTCTGACATCCCGGAGCGGGACAATGTCCATTTAATATTGTTTCGCGTTATCTGCGACCGTTTGTACGCGCCTGACTTGTATAACGTTCGAACATTCCACATTCCGACGCATATATCCCGTTTTTTCTGTTTTTCCCTACGTCTTCTCTTTGCCGAGTCGGAGTTTTCTTGATGATTTGTTCGCTTATGGTAGTGTAGGTTCATCACACCTACGCCTACCGGGTTTTTTGTGAGATTGTTTTTTGTATATTGATTATTCATTTTTGTTCCCACGAGTCTTGGGGCCTCAAATAGTCCGCCATATCCGAGCCCCTATTTGATATGGTAAGGTCTACTTACTGCTCTGATTCGACGCGGTGTCAGAGGGGGGCCGTTATAATACAGCCGGTATACCCCAAGTTGCAAATCGTCCAATGGGCACGGTGACGCGTAGCACCCTGAATTAGGGGTGGTAGAACTTTGTGCGTTACTCCTCGCTAGCCTGTCTAACATGGGTGGCCCTACTGGAAACATATGCTTCCGTCAGCATAGCCTGAGTGATTTAGTATAGTTTAAGCTCCCGCACCATGTGGGAAACGAAGTAGATGTGCCAACCTATGACACAGTTTCACTAAGGTTCCACCGTCTGTTGTCGTCCGCAACTGCTATAGTTCACCGAACGAATGAAACCGAGTTCCACAGCGAGCCGTTGCGCGAGAGAGAAAATGAAACGCACTGCAAGTGATCTGTTGCAAACCTTTTCCTTTTTATTGTTCTGTATTTAGAAGTAATTAATTATTTGGTATACATTGCTTGAAAACATTTCGCGGTCTCTGTTTGATAAGTCTCTGGAGTATTTGAAGACTACACACCCGGATACCTCGTGTGGTGAGGACGATCGTCCTTGCTCGTTTTTAACTTACCAAATCTATATTTCGGTCTATGCCTTATTTATTTGCAAACACTATTATTTATTACGTTACAATCTTCCCAAAAGCACTCGCTATTTATTTCGTTACGACCTTCCGAAAGCGCTCGCTCAATCCGTTTTTGCCTGGCGTAGATTAAAAATGTTCATCCGAACTATTTCAGTAGCACTGAGCGGTTGGGACTCGACCCGGTGTGGTATATGTGTGCACCTTGACGGTTGTGACTCGACTGACTGGTTAATGGCAAGAAAAAGTTCATCACGTCCTGGCAGTGGAGTCATAGCTAAATAATCTCACTGCCACTTACTAGGAACTTGAAAGGGATTGCTATGCTTGCATAGGGAATTCAGTTCCAGCGAATCCTCGCCGTATAAGCTGAGTTGGATTCGTTGGTTGTGTATATCGGGAAATTGGTTTCAGCGGCATAGCCAAGTCTGATCAAGGGTCTTGATCGTTGTGATGGTCGTTTCGCGGAAAATTAGCTGCCGCTGGGTTGCAAGCGAGAAGTATAGTTTAAGGAGGAAATAAACCGAAGTGGCTTTTGGGGAAATTACATGCGGCTTGATTGTAGGGAATTAATGTGGTTTTACATCTTTTAGGTACAATAGGAACCGAAATGGTTTTCGGGGGAAATTGGAATTGCTTGGGTGCAAGCAAAGGATATAATTTAGATAGAGAATTAACCGAAGCAATTTCGGGGAAATGTGTGCGGCGCGGTGTAGTTGGTGGTGATGATTAATATTCCGTTGTAGGTTTGAATATGCGTTTTATTACAGCATATGAATTTCCGGGGAAATTAAGATTGCTTGGTCGCAAGGAGAGAATATGACTTAAGTAAAGAATTGATCGAAGCGGTTTTGGGAAAAATTATATGTGGGGTGATGTAATTGAGGGAGACGATTAATATTCCGTTGTAAATTGGAATATACATTTATTTCAGCTTGGAAAATGGGTTCCTGGTAAATTGGGGGATGTATTTAATTGCGGATTGTGGACGGATGCTGTTGCATATTGGGATGTGCTTTTGCATATTGGGGAATGGATTACAGTTTGGGTTAGAGTGACGCGTTATTAGCGGTCAAGATTGGTTGGCATTGTGGGTTGGTTCTCCATGTGGTATAGAGATCCTGTGGGGGTTGTAAGTAGCTGTGCCAGGACAGTGGCACGGATTCACTTGATTCCCCAACACTTGCTTCGCCGAATTCACAGGAAGAAAAGAAATGTAGACATAATAACTCGTACTGGTGTGAGTTTGATGTTAAAGTTCCTTTTTATTCTTAATCGCTATCCACATTTATTTACAATGGTTCGTATAAAATTTTATTTACACAAGTTGGTTACACTACACCTGCTTAGTTCTTGAGTTTTTATTGTATCTATAGGATTTATTATTCTGCAAATCCTATCAATGTTTGTTTCCAATAAACAACCGCAATAAATTATGTCTTGAACGTTTAACTATTTTTAGGATTTAAAACACTTTGGTTTCGTTGAATAACGACAACAAATTATGTCTCGAACATTTAACTATTTCTAGAACTTAAAACACTTTGGTTTCGTTGAATAACGGGAACGAATTATGTCTCGAACATTTAACTATTTCTAGGAATTAAAACGCTTTCTTTTATATGCATATATCAAAGGTAATGCAAAGAGAACAATACGACGGTGGGGACTCGACTTTATTTGATGGACACTCGACGTAGCGTGACCGACCTCTATCGTGTTTGAGTACTGTTTAATGAATTAAGGATGAAATTCTGTATTTCACTTTACACACAGGACAACCAAAAGAGACCACGCCTCTGCTCTCTCAGTTTCGCTCGTTGAAGTGTGGTAACTTCAGTCAATTGGGTAATTGACGGACATGGAGAATGAGAGAACAAAAACATGATGTGCTGTGATCTCGGGGTAGCTTTAGTTGTGTGTGTTGGTATCAAATGCAGCTACTGACATGACTTACTGACCCAGTGGTACGGCTATGGTGTAGTCAGAGCGCGTTGAACCGTGGAAAGACAGAACTGCGAAGGAGAGGAGGACCTAACTGATGTTATTCACCTGCGAGAAGAGATCATTGATCCCAAGCGAATGGGTGATCTGGGAAAAGTCAATAGGACGCCGCGTCGGATAGGGATATAATACCATGGAGAAAACTCTGTGGGATGTTGGTAAATACCCAACCCAATGGATGATGATGCAACCGCGTCGCTTGGTTTGACTTGGTTGTTGCTAACCAATACGAATGGAGTTTCCGGTGGAAATCCCATGGTAAGAGCAATAGTGTTGCCGTATGGCGAAGATAGTAGCTAAACTCAATTATGCATTATCTGCATAGGATAATGAGTTTAGCTATGCGTACTTGGGTAAATTATGTATTTCAGGTGAATAACATATAAGGGAAATGGGTATGTATGACGCGCTGAAAGCGGTCGAAATAAAGCGGACATTGGGGTTGGAATTGTGGGTTGGTTCTTCATGTAATATAGACAAACCCCACAAACCCGCACAACCACATCAAGGTTTCTACCAAGCGAGGGTACTCGATTCTGTATGTTGAATAAAATTTGACGATTGCTTTTTTCTTCACTAAGACCGATTGCGCAAACTATTCTCAAAGTCTAAACCGTATCATATATGTCATTCATTATATCTCTTCTGGTGTATGGGTGTCTAAAGTGGTACATCATCGTCCCCTTATAAAAACCGGAAATCTAATACAAAAAACGCTACCCCGATAAAGACATGCAGGGCAGATTTGAATTGAAATGATAATAGTTTAAGTTATTTGGAAGCATGCTCCCAGGGAAAGGAACAGCGAAACAAATTCGGTATCAGGAGTTGTTGCGACTCAAACAGACATCACATACAATAATGGCACGAACACACAATACCATAGTCAGCATCACCAAAACAAAAGCAATAAAATAATATCCACACAGCCAGGTACCATTGTAATTAGCATAGTGTGCTTTAGCAGTAAATATCAGTAAAAAATAGAAGTCTGCTACACATGGCAATGGTCTGATGTCTTGAAGGTTTTTTTTAGTGATTTAAAACGTCGAATATTATTCTTTATGGTAGTCACAAAACACTTCACGTCTTTGAACGGAGGCAATGACCGATTTTTTTTTTTTTCTTGCTGTGCTATGTTGGCTGGGTGGACTGTCGCTGATTCTCAATTAAAGAAAATGACTATAAACGAAAACTGCTTTCTTTAATAGTCGTAAGAATCCTGGTTACGATTCAATATTATTTCTGGAACATATCAATAAATTATTTTTTTTTCCCGTTGAATAACTTTACATAAAGTTAACCCGGAATAGATCCACATCTTCGGCGAGGAAATCTTCTTAACCAGCGGATCTAACAGTCGACGAGACGTTTTTGGGTGAAAAGGTAAATGTACAATGGTGGTATTCATCTGAAGCGCTCCAACAACGTTTAACATGATTATTATATTGGTCAAGGTTTAGATGAACGTTATTGATTTACTTGTTTTCACTAAGCAACTGTCTATACCATTTAGAAAAACAGTTTTATTTATCCTTTGCCAAACTTGCCGGCAAAATTTTAAAGAGCAAATAATATTACTCTCGAAATATTGTGTTGTGAAGTAATCCCTGATCGTATTGGTTATTTGTTGTTTCCTTGTGCAGGTTCTTTGTATTGTATAGATTTGCTGATGAATTAATGCTGGTACGCAACTATCGACATGTGGAGACGTTTGATTGGATTCCTTTTATTGAAATTACTTAATATACTTTGAGTCTCTTTTCATGGTCACGATTTTACTTCACAAAGTATTTACTTATTTAAATTTGCTGATGATAATCGAATCACAAGACCTTCTCCCCATTCAATCAAGCGAATGCAGATCCACTGTTCTTATCTTATAACATCTGTTGTACCAATGTTATTCTTTTTCCTTTGTCTTCCTTATCTTAGATGAATATCAATACTTTAGTACTGGTCTCTTGATCTGTCCCTCTTTTCTTGAGTCACATCAAAACGTTGTAGACCTAAATTGTTATTAGTTCTTTGGTTGTGACGCAAGATAAGTCTAATGTGTTATACAAGAGTATATTATAACGAATATATTCTTGCCACCCCTTGTTGTAGCTTGTTGTATTCCAGAATTCTACCCTTATTCTCTTCCTCGATATAAAGAGGAAGCACGGCGCTGGAGATGTAACAATCTGCAACACCTATATTTACCTGACATATTTAAAACTGTTTAAATTAGGCGGTCCCTATTATAATGGATACCTTGTGCCCAGAAAATCTTTCCTGAATGTTGGAATTCAACTAATGAAAAAGGGAAATATTATCAGTAATAAACATATGGACATCTGCAATTGAAAAAATATGTTGAATCAAGAACAATTACATTGGATACCTCTAAAACTTTTGACCGCATCTAACCTTACAAAGAAAGCTTCGTCCTTAGGAATTTTTTTTTTTCGAATATTTAAACGGTTCGAAAACCAACAGGTTATTTGTCACAACATGTCTTCAGAACTCTTTGACTATGAATTTTAGAAAATATTAGTTCCTATATTGGCAACAACTCTGTTTTTGCTTTAGAGTAAAGATTTGCGCCAAACGTAGGTACATTGATTTCTTCATTTTGGAACGATTATCCGATTAACGCATCAAAGTCTCACCTGCTTAGATGTGATGGGATCAATTCCGTAAGTTGGGATCTGGATAAAATCTTGGAAGAAAAAATAAATAAAGAAATCGTTGATTTTGACGTAAGGAACATGTGATATAGGAAAAAAAATGGAGAATGACCAAAGGTTATGAGGTGCGGTCAAGTCATGAAATCTAAGAAAGACATGTGTTCAGTATCGCAATATCAGTATCGCAGTCAGTGCGAATGTAGTATGGAATAAATATATATGAAATATCGCTAAGTTCTCCTCAAAGAAACTGAGCAGTATTTATAGAGGTAAAAAATATCTCAGTTCTGCCCAACCTATCCGTCATAACAAATCACACTTCCTCGCGATCAACCCTTTGTCATGTACTTCTACATCTTGTCATCTCAACCCATGAAAGTTTAATAGCTCGCTCTTAACGCGATTGATCACATAATAGAGTTGAGTAATTGCTAGGACGATATCATCGTCTTTGGAGATTTTCACAACAATTTAGGCTTTATCTGGCGATCAATCATATTTTATCTGACATCTCACCTCAATCATACTTTATCTGACATCCCAACTCTTCCAAGAAATTTCCCTTTATTGATCGGGTAGCCGATTCTTGCCTCTGCCAAGTCACTAACGTTCTAAATCTCATGGATAGCCAGCTAGACCTCATCTATATAACAGACCCTATAATCAACTATCCGTCGAAAGTGCCATCACTCTCTTTTTTGCCGAAATTCCTTATTCTATTTTCCTGCACTTTCCCTACTCCAGACGAAGAACATCCACATTTTCCCCTCCTTGGCACAATCACAAGCTTCGCTCCCTGCGTAACAAAATGAACAAGTTATGGGCTACATTCTCATGGGACTCACGGAACTATTCTCGACTACTCTAACTTTCTCGGCTGTTACCTCCAATTCACTAAACTATACCAGGTCAATTGAAACGTCCCCGGCCTGACACATAGATGACGGCACTAGAATTAAATCCATACGATTTTTAGTTAGCCCTAACCTTCAAAAGACGCGTGTATACATTTGACAGATGTCGGATCATTAGTTTGTGAATTATAGTATTTTGAGTGAAGCAACTTCTGTTATTGTGAAAAAAATGGATAAAAAGGAATTTCGCGTGTTGATAAAATACTGCTTTTTGAAGGGAAAAAAAACAGCTGAAGCAAAAACTTGGCTTGATGGCGAGTTTCCAGACGCCGCCCCAGGAAAATCAACCATCAAGGATTGGTATGCTAAGTTTAGACGTGGTGAAATGAGCACCGAAGACGATGAACGCAGTGGACGCCCAAAAAAGGTTGTTACCGACGAAAACATTAGAAAAATCCACAAAATGATTTTGAATGACCGTAAATTGAAATTGAATGAAATAGCAGCCACTCTAAAGATATCGTGTACATCATATCATTCACGAATATTTGGGTATGAGAAAGCTCTGTGCAAAGCGGGTGCCGCGCGAGCTCACTTTTGACAAAAAACAACGACGAGTTGATGATTCGGCGAGCGTAATAAACGCGAGTTTTTGCGTCGATATGTGACAATGGATGAAACATGGCTCCATCATTTCACTCCGAAGTCCAATCGACAGTCATCCGAGTGGACTGCACACGATGAACACGCCCCAAAGCGTGGAAAAACGCAACAGTCGGCTGGCGAGGTTATGGCGTCTGTATTTTGAGATGCGCGCGGAATAATTTTCATTGACTATCTTGAAAAAGGAAGGACCATCAACAGCGACTATTACACAGCGTTATTGGGCCGCTTGAAGGACGAAATCGCCGAAAAACGACCGCATTTGAAGAAAAAGAAAGTGCTGCTTCACCAAGACAATGCACCGTGTCACAAGTCAGTGAAAACGATGGCAAAAATCCATGAATTGGGTTTCGAGTCGCTTCCGCATCCACCGTATTCTCCAGATCTGGCCCCCAGCAACTATTTCCTGTTCTCAGATCTCAAAAGAATGCTCGCTGGGAGGAAATTTTCTTCGAATGAAGAGGTGATCGCCGAAACTGAGACCTATTTTGAAGCAAAGGACAAATCGTACTACAAAAAGGTATCGAAAAGTTGGAGGGTCGCTATAATCAGTGTATCACCCTCGAAGGGAATTATGTTGAATAAAAAAAACGAATTTTGCCAAAAAAAAGTGTTTTACTATGGAAGGCCGGGGACTTTTCAATTGACCTGTTAGCCTAACTATCTTATCAAAACTCATACCCATCTAAAAAATGGCTCCAAAATCTTCCATCAGTTCGTCAATCATAAATTTAAAGCCGATAGTTACCCCACATTGTTTATCTTAAATTCCCAATACCTCATATGTTCGTCTAGTAATCTCTACGGCACTCATTTCAAACAATCATTCACTAATTATTCCTTTGTTCCAGACCCGTAATACTTCGACTACTTACCTAACTTTTGCACTGGGCCCCTTCTCACCAACTCCATTGATCTGCCCTTAATTAAACATAGACTACTACAACTCAGAGATGAGTTCAGACCGGGCGCTGATCGTACGCAATTCTCTTCAAGAAATGTTCGTCCATCCTCTCTGCTCCCCACTCTCCTAAGGTATATTCCGTCACATCTGGAAAACCCTCCTTCATCACCTCCATCCACAAGGAGGGACCCAACAACGATATCGCGAACCACCGCGCCATTGTCAAACTTTCCCACATACCCAAGATTCTCGAAATCATTTTATACGAATCTCTTAGTTTTCGTTGCAGGTTTTTTAATTCACCAAAGCTACATGGTTTTCTCAATGGCCGATCAACAACAACCAACAATGTTGAGTTCACTTCTTTTACACGTCCAGCACTAGGGCACGGTAAACAGGTCGACATTATCTCAACCAACCTCAGTAAAGCATTTGACACAATCTCCCACAAACTTATACTCTTCAAACTATTCACCCACGGTTTCGAACCAGGACTGCTGAAACTGATTAATTGCTATCTAGAGGATAGATTTTATTACATGCTGTTCAGATTCGTGATATCCAACCCCTTCCCTGGTGCCTCTAGGGTCTCTCGGAGAAGCCACGTGCGCCCTCTGTTATTTATACTAACCACTAATGGAATTGCCAAGCTCAGTAAGCCATTAAGCATTCCTATTTGCCTCTATACGATGATAATGCATTATATAAGATCATCGAATCACTACTTCATTCTGCACTACTGCAAATAGACGTCGACAACTTTTCGGGTTGGTGTGGTAAAAACTGCTTAGTGTTTAACATAGTCAAGTGCCAATCTATAACTTTTCCTCGTAAGCCTATTCACTCGTCCGCGCACCCCTATTTTTTTCGCAACCAACCCCTGACAATTATCCAATACCTTGGTATTCTATGTGACAGGGAGCCTAACTTCCTTGTGTATTTTCGAGATACAAATCTCGATTTGTTTCTCTTTATAAGGGTGATGAAATTCGTATTCGAGGATCAGTCTAAATTAGTGTCCTAGGTGTAAGGACGCCAGTAAATGTATCTATGTTCAATTATCACACATACACACAAACGAGCCAAGACACCATATATTTTACAATATGCAATACATCATTGAATTAATTTGAATTAATATATTAGTATAGCCACACCCCATAACCACAACTGCATATAGTTCTTTACATGTACTCACCGATAAACGCCTCAACGAGCGAAGTCGCAGAATTATCTCGCGAAACACAGAGGAAGATACTTCTTTGCCGACAATCGCCTTTCAAAGCGGAAACACTTCCAGATCAATGGAAGATTTAACGAAGCCAATGATGTTACCACAACTACAATCCAAAACGGTCAGCCGGCTGTTCAATATCAGAAGGACGGAATTTTAAAACAACAAAAAATAGAAGGATGAAGGAACCAACCGGATAATTGTACCTGAATCCTTAAGCGCGACAACGGTGGTTGCAAAGCAAACATATGCCACCATTCCCTTGAATGAAGACCGCGTCCTAATATCAGTGCATTCCGGGTCATAGTTATGTCTATATGTCTCGGAAGATCAACAGGTTCGACGGCGAACTCCAACCATATCTCTCTTGTTAAGGACAATAGGGTCGAAACGGGGAAGGGACCTTTGCAATTAAAGAAATGGCTGCAGTGCGTTTCCGAGTCATGGATGACAGCGCACTCCCACTTTCGACCGCACAGGATGTTGCAAAACGGAACATGGTCACGCGAAAAATCATCATCTAAAAACATATCACGTAACTTGCATTTCAAGTTCAATTACGTGATCACGTAAAATTTGATTACGGAAGCCGGTAATCTGCAGAAGACCTTAGGACTCGCCTTCGATTAGCCAAAGGCCGCCGGCATAGTACTTGCAATGTCAACTAAGGCGGAAATTGAAGGAACGAGTGAGGCTAATGGAGAAATTATGATCCAAGAACGTTCACATAGCTTCCACAAGCAACAGCTAATAGAAAGGGTGGCTTGAATTTAGGTCAATGAGAGAGATCTGGAATGGAAAGTAATCGTAGAGGGATCGCAGGTCAGTGGCCGATAATCAAGGCCATCGTGAAACAGCTGTTTGGTTCAAATAGGTAACTGAAAAACAAGACAGTGTTTTTCTTGGGCAGAGAGTGTGGGGTGTGTTTAACTAAAGGGTGTCCACGTATGACACAGAACTGGCTAAACACCCCGACGTTGTTCCGACGTAATTGTTCACGATGGCCGCTCACCCAGTGACACAAAAATAGCACACGATCACCAACTTCCGTGAAATAAACGATGGAGTTGTTTTTCTGTTTATCCATATACTGGGTGATTCAATTGGAGGTACTGTGGTAAATCTCTCTAATCATTTGTACCAAACATGGGCGCGGGTTCGATACAAACACCACGTACAACACGCTGCAAAAAAGAAACAAAGTTCACCCGAGAAACACATTGAGTTTGTTTTAATGTTAATGTTTTTTATTTATTTCAGCAAAGTTGATTAATTTTATAAGATGTATAATGTATTTTATTATTGTTCACACGTACACGACCAAAGTTTAATTTGTTTTTTTAATTTTCGTTCTGTAGATTAACATACTGGTGCGGATTTTTTACTCGGCAAGTAACGTCCCCGGTACGTGTACTTGTTTCTCATTCACAACTCCACGACTGCGGCACGTGCGTGCTGTTGGGCGGTTACAATCTGACTACAGCATTCGACTCCGACTCCTCGTGTGTGCGACAAGTTTGGTGTATAATATCTGACTGACTTTCATTCGCTGCCGACAGAAAGACATCGCAAAGAAAACCGTAAAAGGGGAGGAGCTACACGATCAACTCGAGGCAGTCAATCGTGATTGGACCGCGGAGTATGGCATACATTTCGCATGTATGTGTATGCATCGCATACGATCGTCCGGTGATCGAGGATGGATGCGAGCGTCGCAACTGCATCTCCTGCGTATACAAACAATGCATGGCCTGCGACTGTGTACACAATTGATTGTGTAATACTTGCCGGCAACCGAACCATCTGGGGTAAAAGCAACACGAACCGAAGATCTGGTCACCCTAGGAGAGGCCATAAATCAACATTTGGGTTGATGGATGTGAAATTTCCCAGGTCCGCCGACGGTTGGCGGTCGTTAATAGGGAATTGGTATACCATAAACAATCTGTGGTGCAAATGCTATGTTTTGGTATTGCAACGAATATAGGGTGCAGCCATTGCCAGATGTTAAAAGTAAACACTTGATGGCCGCATCCAATTCGTTGCTTGTTTGCGGTCCCTGATCGGTGGAGACCGATAATAGGAAACCAGCTATTGCTGGTAATTAGTGAATGTTTGCTTTGCATCAGCCGAAATCTTGTCGGCGGTGGCAAACTGATGAGACCTGGTAGCCGCATGCTAGGGGTGCCATGGACAAACAAAAAAAACGAGTAATCAAGGAACTCCGTGTTGATTTTGTTTCCATGGCATAAGGCAATGGGAACGAGATGCACTGGGTGCAATGCATGCCCGAGGGTAAAGTTTTCGATGCCACGGCTAGGTGATAATCTTTGCCGGGGACTTAATGTTTTTAGGTATGGTGGTGGAGAGAAAAAAGGGTTTGGAGAAAACCCCCAAAGAAAGGTAAGCTGCCTAAAAGATATTTATGTCAGTTATCCTTTGGGGTAACTGAATTAATTCCAGCAATCTGGCTGGCGGTTAATGCCGTAGCAAGGTTACGTAACCTTGCTGAAGGTTCGACTTCGAGGTAAGTCGCATCGCTTGGAATAGTGGGGGTCGAGCGATGTATGGCTCTTCGGGCCCTGAAAAGCCCCACAAGAGTAACTGTGCGCAGCAAATTCTTCGTCGCCGAGATCGCAGTTCAGTTCATTGCATTTAGTTAAAATTAAAATTAAAGTAATTCGATTTAACATAGAATCGAAGTGGTTGTTTTTATTTTTCTTCTGGTGATTTGATCCGGTTGTTAATATACGTGCTCCTCAGATCAAACCTTTGCCTTCACGCCGAAGTGTTTTCTGCTTGTTCATAATAAAATTCGGTTATTGGTCCTTTGAGTTTTTTTATTTGCTGTTTCCGACGCGAAACAGTTGGTTGCAACAATTTAATCTTATAGAGTTTTGGCAAAATTGGCAGGACAACGAATCATTTGTATTGTCCAATATAATACATTATTCATGTTCGTTAAATAACTGCAGCAGCCCTTAGAATGTATTGCAAAAAAACATCAGTGTCCACGTGCTGCGAACATTCAGTGCACCACTGGTATTCAACAGCAGCTACTCGAATATTTATTAAGCGACTTTTCAATTTATTAAGCTAAGCCCCCCAATCCGCACAGTTATTATTTAATTAATTAAAATTACGCTGTGTGACATTGAAGTTATCTACATGGAATGCAATACAGTGCCACAACTGCGTTTAATTCCTTGAAAGACTTGCATCACCTCGGATCCGAATTAACAGCTCACCAAAACTCTTCCGACATTCAGCAACATGACACAAAAAGCGTCCTCATTTATCATCATGCGCAGCCCCCAGCAGCAACACCAGATATATGTTTGTCGCGGCTAACTCTTCCTCCGCCATCCCTCGCTCCTATGTAGTCAATACCAGATATCATACGAACGGATGTGTTGGTTTAATTCATTGCACTGCTTCGTTAATAAATTAATTTCCCTCCTGCTGTACTCCAAGGAAGCTTCGCGTTCCGCGTCTGATGAACAAACCGGGTTACATCAGATTCTGTCCTTTGGGCCACCCGACTTGACCCGTGGAGGAGCATTAATCCTACTACGGACCAATTCGTGGGAGGAAAAACAAAAGCAAAAGCAACATCGCAATAATTTTGATTTATGAGAAATCTACAGAAATTAATTCGATTTTTCGTTCACCTTTTTTACATTTTGAAACGGTTAGGGGTGTCCGCCATTCACGCCCTTTCGACCGACACCATTTGAAATAGCTTTAATTGAGTTGTGCAGATCGTGCGCTATCATTCCCTCCTGCGGTGGATAAATTGAAATATGAATATTTATACAACACGGATGGACATCCTAATTTGTCGGGATGTCGCCACTGAGTATGATGAATCAAACTCGCTTGCGGTATCTGACGACAAGATGAGCCAATTTGTGGGACCACAGCAAGTTACAAGTAATTGGGTGGAAAATCATTTTATTTCCTGTCCAGAGGACAACTAACACACAAAAACTCAAGTTTTGTACGAATGTGAATAGGCCAAAAAGGTCAGGCACACAAAGACAGGAAACAGCCAGAACCTGAGGAAAAGGAAAACTACCCCCCAAAGCCACCCCAGTACAGCTTGACATTAGTGGGAAGTTTTTGCGCGCGTCGCAGAATAATTGGAAAATGTCCACCAGCTAACTATACATATTCATCCGCTGTCGGGTAGAGTCCTAGAAGTAATAAGAAAAGTCACAAGACAGGGCAAGGCAACGATCCCGACTCAAGATGAAAGTTTGCGTTACCAGCCAATGCTAAAGTAGCGGATACGGTATTCTTTTGTTTGTGACATCCGAAGGATTCCCCATCTGAATTTCTAATACAGAGTATTTATTTGTTTTAGAATCGGTCTACGGAGAGCTTGGTTTCGTTGGTTTGGGATCAGTGGTCTTTCGGGGGGCGAAAGAATCCGTTCAAATGACAGTATACCAGCTGTGAACTGGAGTTATAAATTTTAATTTAAGTAAATTGTTCCTAAGATGTTGGGGATTTCCCTTTTACTGGCGGACTTCGATTTATATCTACTCCTTCGGGTGTTAGAACGGGCTGCAGGGTGCGAATATTTAACTTCCTTCTAACTGTTTGCATATTCATGTATCTAAGGATGATGTCGCGTCTTGTCAGAGAGTAATGCTGTTCGGTGTGGTGTGGAGGGAAATAAATGTTTCGGAATAGTTTCGTCTTCGTGGGGATAAATGAATAGAACTGAAATACTATTTGGAGAGAGTGCATTCCTTCTTTAATTATTACCCTCGTTTCTTTGCAGCATATTCTTAATTAGGAACATAAATATTTTGTATTTTTGTTTGATTCATAACTCACAGTATGCTATTACATTTCCGGCAAAGTATTTTCAAAATCAAATAACTGTGAGAGATGTTAAACTACCTGCACTTTCGGATATCGAGTAAGCTTGGAAACCAAACGCTGGGGTGAATAAATGAATTCTAATTCAGGAGTTGATGATGATGAAATTACATAATACAATAAAGAAAATCCCGTGAAACCATCTGGGAATAAATAAAACGATTTGTAATCTAATATACCAACGGTTTTAGTGTACTCGGAACCAAATATTTGTAAGTTTATTGACTAACTCCTTCATTGATTTCTACAATACAAAAGCTATGCCCAGTGCTGAATGCTTGAACTGCTTTATCTCAGCCACGGTGGCTTAGAGCGCTTCACTAAGATTAGTTTTCATTTGACAGGGTTGTGCCGTTTCCACCCAACGCCACTGTTTAGCTTTCCATAGTTTTTCGCCAATGCAATTGCATTGGCATCAATAAACATTTCCCCCAGGGGCACGCTTGCATACAACGCAGCATGTTCCTGAAATTCAATTCGGTTACGACACTACGTAACCGACAAAATCCCCCGAACTTGTCCATGCACATAAATAACAAAGATTTTTCCACACACGTGCATGGCAAGTCATAGTGACAGACATTTTCCCCAAGGGCATGATCGCATGAAATGCATCAGGTGCCTAAAAAGCAATTCGCTCGCAACGCCAAGCACCCGATATAAACTCAAATTATATCGGCGCCCATATTTCCTGTCAAATTCTACAGCACACAAGCAAGAGATATTCGACACGACAGATCGACCCTTTGAAGACGCTAGCGATATGTGCGCGACCAGCATAGATGCTGTGCACAGTGCCGATCGTATAAACATTCCAAATTCCTGTCTATATGATGGTTTGCACCAGCTGCAACCACTTCTAGTAATTTACCCTCTATTGAATGGTGGATCCATGGTTCGCAGACTCATGGATACACATCACGAGCGACCGAACTGATCATCGTGTATGCATTTCGCGCCCCTTTTGCTGGGACCAATGTATGAAAGATCCTCCCATATTGGTCGCCGAAGCGATGGATGGAATTTGGTATTCTGTCGTTTCGGTGGCGTGGCAATCACCAATCGTAAAACAGATTCCGTGGAGGCAGGTAGTGCCCTCCACGTAAAACGTCGACTTGCGAGCTGAGTGGCGACGCGTAGTGTTGTGCGTTTGATGACGTCTTCACTGCGTATTGTTTATTTTGTTTTTATTGTGAATTTATTTTAATGACAGTTAATTATCCTGGAATAAAACACTTTAATTGTGAATTTATTTTAATGGCTGTTAATTATCCTGGAGTAAAACAAGTATATAAACGATGTGTTGTGTTGAAGGGAATGAAAAGTGTGTTTTAATTTCATTCGACTAGTTTTGGACTGAGCACAATCGGGAACTGCGTTGCTCGCCATTGAAATTTCTTGACGTCTATCCTTTTTCTACCTCTTCATCAGTTGATCCGCCATTATTAATGATGTGTCCTTTCATTGCATTACGATAGACGCGATTATAGTCATATAGAAAAGGCCATCGACAAGATGCCCGGTAGAATCAGTGTGTCTCGAAGCAGCGATTGTTTGCAGAAGTAAATTGTTTCAAACTGTAGAACAGCATCCATGGCAGTGCATTCCACAATTCGATTTTCAGCTCCATTAATTACAAAACCGAAACCGAAACCTTTACCCCCACATTGGCGAAAATATCCGGGGTAACACCCGTGCCAACGACGGCACACATGCGTCCTACCGCATAGGGTTACAACGGTTGTTGCAGAAGTATCCATACTAAAGAAGAAGACACAATAAACGTTTCTTCTGGTCGACACACTTTCCTGGGACAAGTTCAGTAGAACTATAGCGTTTGCGACGATAGTGAAAATCGTGTGATTCGAACCGACGCTATGACGGCTAGAATCACTAAAAATTGATCTCAACACATCAGGCCACTGCCGCGTGTACGAATTTGATTTCTAAACTCAAGTACCCTCAACTGATGTGGAATTGATGCATTTTCTTATTGGATTTTCTTTCGGTGTTCTTCACTATTTGCTTGTATATTGTGTGTGTATGGGTTAGAAACGCCACAGAACGTTCCTTGTTTATAATAAAAATGGAATATCATCGAAATAGCGAACGACCGCAGACTTCATTTCTTCAGTACAGACAAATCTCATACCACCGAACATTTTTTTAAGATTGACAAACGTCTTGCGTGAGCTAGTGTGGAGGTTATGTCATACATTTGATTGTGTATACGTAGGTTGATTTGACAATTCTTTCTGTGGTTGCAATTTGACACAATAACTAAGTGGAAAGTTGAGCCCAAATGTTTAAAATATTGTAACCCCTGTAGGTATTTCACTGGTGCGTCAGCACGGACGCGAGTTAAGCAAAACACCACCGATGAAGCCCCCACTAAAATAGTTCACCAAAGGAAGGAGAAATTGAATGAAACACACTGGCTCGTGGAAAATAGTTTTTATTTAATTTTACCTCTCTATTGTCTTATGGTAAGCGAACATTTAAACGACCTGAGTTTTGAGTTAAATATTGGTAAATACGATTATTATATTATTATTATACATCGATTAAAGAATGTCAGTTAAATATAAGATAGTTCCACATGTCAAATAATTCTTTTCCACTCGGTTGCACGGTACGTAGGTTAGAAAAATGACGGTTTCACAAAATTGTCATGATCATCATCGGCACTACAACCGGGAGCCGGTCTTGGCCTCATTTAGAAAGCCCCGAGCCTTGTTAAATTTTCCATAATGATTTGTTTTTTTCTGGACAAGGTCATTAGTCTTGCGCCAGAGGCTCCCCGACGAGGAATCGAATCCCGGTCTCCCACGTGACAGGCGGGCATACTAACCACTATACTATCGAGCAGCCCACAAAATGGACAGCTTGGTTTAAAATTGTTGTTGGAACAGCACTACTTAACTCGTTCGTAACGTTCGGAGTTACGTATCGGCGCACAAGGAAAATCTGTCACTACGAACGTAGAGCCGAATGTTTTAGTTAATAAGGTTAATTCCGGCTGCCGTGTAATTGCGTAACAAAATGACTCCAACTAAAATACCATTTTATCGCGTTTGGGTCGAACACATCCGACGTTGAGACTTTTGTGTGGCTTTACAAAACGGAAAAATTAGCTCAAGTTCACGTAGTCGCACGACAACGAACCAGCAACACTCTATCACTGGTGACACAATCGACCTCGGGGATGAAAAATGACTACACCGCTAGAACGGTAGATTTAGACTCCCTTGGCTGTTGCAATCCACATCCCACCAGATGCAACCGTGGTGGATTCCACCGATGCGGGAGGAGCAAATCGGGTCTTCTTGGCGACGACCAATGAACGATCGATTGAGGTTTAATGGAAGTATTTCCATTGTGAACGTATAGGTCTGGTTGGGTGCCCATTTGCTGGAAACCAGAACAAACGAAAATACGAAGGGTGCGCAAGGAAAATCCGAATACGCGGCTGATCAAATAGATGATCGAATACGGAGGCTGGCTGCCTTGCCATCATAAACGATAGGGGATAGGTTTTTTTGTTGATGTTATGTCAACAGAGCTTCGCCTACGATGGCAAAGGCTAAAATGCATGGGTGCATGTTTATTTTAGAAGAACGTATCGTGGGACATGATCATGGGTGTGATTGTTTGAATAGCAATCATGTAGTTTCAAATTCTATGAGCGGTTGGTGGCCGATCATGGGAAATTTGGTAGCAGCTGTTGAAAATGAACATGGGAACATTGTTTGTTTACTCATTGGCTACTGCGTATAGCATCACTTCGATTGTACTCAATCTACTAACGTCTCATCGGTCGAACACTGACTGATGTCTCTGTAACGTAATAACAACTCCCAAATTGAACCAGAATATGTTTGATGTTCTTCTCCTAAACACTCCCACGACCTAGTCGGTAGAATTCAGAGACAGTCAATCCACTTAATTGGAAACGCAGCACTGGCAACAAAAATACTGCCACTATCAAAACGAAGGGGCGTACAGGATTTTCGTCTCACAGATATTAACACGGATACTGTTCCTCAGACATTCGGCGAAATTTTATTTATTTGTACCCCACAAGAGATTGTGGGTTTTGGGTTGCTCCGTCTCTGTGATCGGTCTCGGTAGGGTGTCAGTCCGACACTGTTTCACCGAGACGTACTCAAGACTCCGTATCCGCTCGCCCCAAGCTTGTTTGCTTGTGTCCTGCAGTCCGTTGCAAAACACACGGTTCACCTTCGTCGTCCTTTTTTTACTCAACAAATCAACTTCAATAGAGGATTTTATTTAAAAAATAGGTTATTTCTAATATTAATCTTATTTTATTTCTAACAAGGAATAGTATTTCTTTTTATGTCCAATATTAATCTTATTTTACTTCTAACACGGAATAGTATTTCTTATTTCTACTGTTAATCTTATTTTATTTCTAACAAGGAATAGTATTTCTTTTTATGTCCAATATTAATCTTATCTTATTTCTAACACGGAATAGTATTTCTTATTTCTACTGTTAATCTGTACTGGTGCTCAGAAAACAAAACTGATTTAATTAACTGATGTACACGTTGTATATAACAAAACTGATTTAATTAATGATGTACACGTTGTATATAACAAAACTGATTTAATTAATGATGTACACGTTGTATATAACAAAACTGATTTAATTAATGATGTACACGTTGTATATAACAAAACTGATTTAATTAATGATGTACACGTTGTATATAACAAAACTGATTTAATTAATGATGTACACGTTGTATATAACAAAACTGATTTTATTAATGATGTACACGTTGTATATAACAAAACTGATTCAATTAATGATGTACACGTTGTATATAACAAAGCTAATTTAATTAATGGCTGTAGAAGTTGTATATAACAAACTGTTTTAATTAATGGCTGTAGAAGTTGTATATAACAGACTGTTTTCATCAACCGATGTACACGTTGTATATAACAAAGCTAATTTAATTACTGATGTGCACGTTGTATATAACAAAACTGATTCAATTAATGGCTGTAGAAGTTGTATATAACAAACTGTTTTCATTAACTGATGTACACGCGTTTTAATTAACAGCTGTAGACGTTGTATATAACAAAACTGATTTAATTAATGTCTGTCCACGTTACATATAACACTGTTTTAATATCGATGTACACGCTGTTTATAACAAAACTGCTTTAATTCACCGATGTACACGTATTTCGTCCACTGACGGTTGTTGGTTGCCGACTGTTCCTGATGTGCTCTGATTCCCTGGGGGTTGATTCTGCACACCAACACAGCGACGACACTCTACCCGTGAACCAATTCATGCGGAGTCCCCTTCTTTGACGCGATCTCTAACACAGCCACGGAGGTGATCACACCATTGCCCCGGCTGTGCAAGACATCGCACGAGCCGTCATCCATGTTGGTCGCCACACCGCACCCCTGCCTGTGTGTACATTATTCGTTATGTGCACAGTGGTGGGCGTTCTTGTGTGTGGTTCGATCATTGGTACTTTTTCATAACAAGGATCGCCCGTAATGCTTATACGTGCGACTTGATGCGGTTACGCGGGCATGCGTTGTATCTCTTGTATTTGTATGGGTTGAGATGTCTCCTTTTAAGGGCATGCGTTGTGGGTTTCGTTTCTTGCGCGCCTGCTTGGTAATTCTGGGAATTAGTCGCAGGCTTGAGCAACCGCATAATGTGTTGGATGGTTATTCTGCTATATCAAATCGTTGGTTGGTGTTTTTACCAGATCGGTGTGCAGGTGTCCCATGTTTGCTTACGACATAGAGTTTCATGCTTCTTGCAACTACGTTGCGCTTGGTCTTCATGTCGTGCTTTAGGTATTTGAAGTATTTCCATGTTGGGGAATGCAGGTTATTGCTGATACACTTTTCGTATCAGCAGACATTGTGGTTTTTCAAAATTCCAATGCAGGTAAGTACACGATTTATCGGAGCCGAACGCTTATGAAAAGGGGGTTACCTGGTGGTAGGTAAGCAGGTAAGTAGTGGCGTTCGCAAGAGCCGCCACAAGATCCCCTTTAGAAATGCACAATATTATCCCAAAGCATTTGGTTTATTTGTTCCCTAGAAAATAATCTAATTAGTGAGACCAATTTGCAGCTGGCCTCATAATAACTCGTAAATCTCTGTACCAAAACCCACTACGTTGCAGAACGGGAAAATTATATAATAATATTGTGACGCATATGACAGTCAGTATTGGAATATTCGGGGAAGTCCAAAACAAAGTACTGGGAAACTGGAGACTATGGATAATAGAACGGACGGAAACGAAATACCGAATCAGAATGTGGGGAACCGGTATAAACACGTCGCACACAGCTCATGGGGACAAGTAGAAAGTAATAAGTCTCGAGTGAGAAGCAAGCGATAAGTAAGAAGTAAAATACGCGATAAGTACGGAAGAGATAAGTCAAGAAATTGTTGTGTACGGTAAAAGTAACGGTTGTGGTTAACGGACTAATAACGTGTTATATTAATTCAAAATCGATTTATTATTCAAAATAATTAATCCAGCGAACCCTAAGCTCGCTACAATATATATATATATATATATATATATATATATATATATATATATATATATATATATATATATATATAAAATATAAAACATAATATAACTGCCGCCTTAATCCTTTCCCTATTTCCTGGAAGCTACTACATACAACTGTTGAATAAAGATTGTGATAATTATCTCATAGCATTTTAGATCCTTGTCTCAACGCTATAAGTTCGCCTTTCCTGAAAAAAATAGTTGCAACATTTTTTCATTCTTTTTTATTTTTTAAAACAAATGTTTGCAAAAAAAAATGCGAGCCAGTCTTATATGTTAAAAACAGTCCGAGTGGAAGTATAAGGAGTTTGCACTATCGTCACAAACGGTATAGCTCAATATCTATATGTATGCAGCACATATAAGTAACACGTCTGAAGACTTTGTAGCCTTACTATATGTCGATGATACGAGGGCTGTTTGATAAGTCAATAACTTTTTAAAGACAACATATTTTTTTCTACAAATAAACATTTTATTTCTCAGGATAGTCTCCTCTTAGCTGGACACATTTTGTCCAGCAGTTTTCCAATCTTCTTATTCCTGAAAAACAATAGGTTTCCTCAAGGGTCTCAAAATAGGCCTTAGTTTCTGTGATGACTCACATTTATTACCGCCTAGCCGTTTCTTCAGGTTTGGAAACAGAAAATAGGCGCAGGAGGGTAAATCTGGAGAATATACTGGATGGGGTAGCAATTCGTAGCCCAATTTATGGATTATGCTTAATCAGCACACGAAATTCAATTTTTTCCATTTTCGTTAAATCACGCTTTCAATGGCTGTCTAACACAAACTATATGATGCAGTCAGCGCAAACAGTACAATTTGACAGTAGTCTATATATAGATACCATCTGATGGGAGCAGTGTTGCATTTCAAGTTTCTGCGCGGGCAATTTAAGAAATCACATATCAAAGACATATCAAACTGCTCTCTATGGACATTCTTGGACACCAGGCACAGCTCTAAAAATGGTTTTCGAACACCTCAAACACATAGACACATTCTAGCGACGATGTGATATGTTTCAACTTGCCTAAGTCGAAGGGTATTTTTTGTTTTAGAAATCCTAATGGAAAATGTCGTAGGAGAGTGTTCAGGGAGAGTCGCAGTCTCAAACACGTAACCCAAGAAGTAATCCCCTCAATAGAATATTTCTTACCTAAGCATAAATTTCAATAACTCGTTAAGATTAAACAAATTTTAAAAAAGCACGTAATACATTTTTAAAAAAAAGCAAAAAATGTGATCCACAATTAATACTTTCCGAGTAAAATACAAACCAATGTTTGCCCATCTTAAATCGAAAATTAGATCCAGTTACATCAATTGTCCAGAAAACTTTATCGATAATATTCCAGATTTTTTTTTTTTTGTTTTTTTTTTTTTTTTATTATACTTCTCTCGGGAGAGGCGAGCCTATAGCGTCGAGTGGGCGCCCCGAGATGCCACAAAATAACTGTTGTAGTCCTTATTGAATAGTTGCAGGTTGTAACGCTCCGTGAACACTCGCGCGGGAAGGGAGTTCCACAGTTTCGCCGGTCTGTACCCGAACGAGTTCTGATGCAGGGATGTTCGCGCCATCAGGTGATGAGCCACAAACTGGTGCGATCCGTCGGATTGTCTTGTAGCGCGCATATAAACCGAATTGCGTGGAACAATACCACGAATCTCCGAAAAACAGTACCCGTGATAATATCTGCAAAATGCACAGAGGTCGGCTGCGCGCCTTCGATGTGATAGCGACTGTATTCTCAACGTTAGCGATGAGTGCTCGATCAACCGGATCGCTCGCCTCTGGGTGCTCTCAAGTTGGTCGAGGGTATGTTTAGACGAACCCCAAACATGAGAGCATTATTCGAAACTCGATGTCTTTCTCGATGCTGACCTCGGTGTTGGAAGTGTTCGTTCCTTCTGTCACCAGCTCTTTAATCTTGTTCCCTGCTCCACTACAATGAGCATTATTGGGAATAATTAAGTCCTCGTCTTTCGCAACGGACTTTAGGCGCTTGGCTGAAAGATACGGTTTTGGTTCGGACTTACTCTGTAACACCATTTATAATTCAGCCTGACCACCGTCCTTGATAGGCAGTATACTTCGTAACTTTGTTTATTTTTATAAATATTATTTTCACAAATATTTACGTTCAGGTATTTATTTCATTATACTGTGCAAATACACATCGCATATCGGCACTAATTGTTTTTCTCTACTTTGGGTGCAGAAAAGTTGTTTGCGTACCCATACACATAACATGAAACAGTTTATTGTTTAACTTTGTACTCACTTTAGTTTAACGTCCATTTCGATGAATTACTGGGCAAATCGCTCGTCTTCACCTGTACTGTAATCTAAACATTCTTTAAGATGAAAGCATCGAATATGTATTCTTTATTCACTTAAGATTTGGAATTAAGGTTTTCATTGCGATTCGTATTCAAGAATACAACATCCACGAATTGGAAGAGCTATACCGCAAACCTACAATAGTCAGAGTAATCAAGGCGCAAAGATTGAGATCGACCGGACAGTTGGCCCGAATGGGCAACGATAGAACCGTGCGTAGAATTCTTGACGGTAGACCAACGGGAAAGAGACCCGTAGGACGGTCGCGACGAAAATGGGAGGACAATGTTAGGTTTGACCATGAGGAGATCGGATCGGGTGGTCAAACGTGGAAGAAGAGCGCACAGGAGAGGGAATGTTGGCGGAGCCAAGTCGGCGTGGTCAAGAACTTCCGGGTTCCTACAGGGCAGTTAGTAAAAATAGTACTAAAATGTGTGCAAATAGAAACTCGGCTTTTTTTTTATTAAATTGACATTGTCGGAAAAGCTACTTATTGCAATCCAAGGGATATTCCTTGGTGAAAAACTCCGAAATGTTGTGCACGCTCTTCTTGAATTTGGCATGGATTTTCATCTAGTACACCTTGAAGTTCTTCGTCGTCAAATTTTACGGTTGAATAGCTCACAGAATGTTCAGGTAAAAGTCGAACTAAGCAATTCCATAACTTGAGCAGACTTTTCCGTTTTTCATTTGAAAACAGAATAGAATGCAATGGTGTATATGTTGCTTATCGATGTTCATCTCTCATACAGCTGATACACATGAAATGACCAGCTCGTAAGTGACTAAAACTTAGTCATAAAAACAGCAATGACTAAGCTACATATATCCAAAGTGGCGAGCGAATTATAATGCAACCAACTTCAGAGCCCAGTTTCTACTTGCACACCTATTATTTGTCGCGGAAAAGGAAGTTAATTTTTCTGTGCCATCATAGACCTTTTCTAGCTGTGTTCTATATAGATTCTACGATTTGCCTGCTGTATTTTTCTAATTTTTAGCATTTTGGAAGGAGTCCTTAATTAATAATAAACATATATTAATGAAACCGTGGAAATGCACAATATTTGGTTGGGTAGGCCCAATGGTAAAGTATTCAGCGATGCCGAGATCTGCAATTGCCAGAGTACGAGAATCTTTACGTGTTATCTTCACTGAACAAGGGTGGTTGGTTGTGGGTAATAGACAAGAGATCGGCCATAAATATGAGAAGAGAGTAAGTGCATGTATTGAGGTCTGAGAAACACCGATGGGGGTTCTTTAAGGCATTCCCCAAGAACCACCCATTCTCTTCAAATCAACCTGCCTTCCACTTACCATTCAAAGTCATTTTACTTACCTGCAAATGAGCACATCATTAAATGGCATGCATACACATCATTAAATTATACTGTTCATAATATGCGAACCATTCTAGCCCTATTGGCTCAGGTCGTCAGCAATCATAATCAATAAACATACGCCAACTTTTCAGTTCAGTTCCAACAATCCGTTGGTCCAAGAAGACACGGCGACCAGCGTACATGTTAACACAGCTGTAGCCGATATTTTTCCTACCATTTCGTAATCAAACATACCCCCCATATCCTTAGATTCGCAACAGTTGCAACCAATTCCCTTTTATCGGCCATCAACCGATTATGGGATTGGGCAAGAACATGATTGTTGCTTAAGCACCAATAGCCATGATCATGTCCTATAATACTCCTTCCTGAAAACCAAAACAAAAACACAGTAACCTTGTAGCGGTTCTACGAACCATACAACTCACTACAGCTCGAGGTATCCTTTCCGCCAAGGAACTTTGCTCACCTTTTTCAGCACACGTGTCCACAGACACGTGTCCCAATCGTCAGTAACCATATCTGAAACAAAAGGTATAGGACATGCAACGACGTTGAACTCGATATCAGAAAGCAAGGAACTAAACTTTCAAAAGCTCCCAATATCGAGTTTAACGCATCCATACATTGTATTCAACCCCAATTCCAAAAGGCAGGAAACCATCGCATCTAAGCAAATGCGCCATGCAGGAAAGCGTCGCATGAAAATCACTCACCCATCCTAAGCATCAACGCAATGTTTCCCTTGAAATACCATTGTCTGTAAATAAACCGAACAACGGATGCATACTCTAGTAGCTAATAACCATTACCACCTAAACCCCTTGCATGACCCGAACGCAAAAGGCACACTTGTGCAAACGAAGCATATCGTTTCGCTAGATGTTTATGGTTCGAAAATCCTAACAAAGGAACTATACCAATCCCACAGTTCCTTTTATTACCCATCTAAAACGCACAAGAACATTGTTAGCTTAAGCCAGATGGGTAACTCCCACGAAAAGATCGAAGAATAAGCGGCGGCATCCGGTCTTAAAACAATAGGAACAATATTCCAAAACCAACAGCTAATGGTGTTGATCATTATGAAGAAAGATTTCTCCTTTTCAGATACTATGGGAAATTCTCCTTTTAAGATGCAATGGGAAATTTATGCTGTTAACAGATACTATGGAAAAGTCTGTTAGCAGATATGATGACAGTTCTGTGCAGAGATGCGGTGGAAGGATTTCCCTTGCCGATGGCGAATTGGAATTGAGACTATATCGAACAGTCGAATGGAGGAGTCGACATAGAGAACCCGAAGGAGGAGGTGTGCAAAATCGCGATTGTTGGATGACGCTAAGTTTGCGTCGGTCAAGTGTGTACCTTGTAAATCGCGATGTGTAATTTAGAAACGGGAATAATATAACAGAAGTTAATAACCAAAAGTAAAAACTCGCGGGCAGACATTGTGTTGATAGATATCGAGTTTCACATACATTAAAGTGAGTAAAATCAAAGAATTCCCAACGGATTTTCGTGTGACTTCTCAATATTACTGTATAACGTAACGTCCACAACAAAAGTTATATTCAAAGCCGATGCAATTGATTTGTTCAAAACAAACAAAGAAGAAAAATAATAAAAAAGACGTTTGTAAAAAAACAACTTCTCGGTGTTTCATTGGTGTCTGTGTTCCAGTGTGATTCTTTCCTTCTTGCGAACAGTGTTCGGCGTAACACTGCACTAATTATAGACAGGTAAATAATCCGCCAAAACCTCACTGTGTTGATTTAATCTACCAACCATCTGTTGGTCCATGGCCACCCTGGCTGAGGCGTATGCTTGCACATCTTCAAGTCAAATTCCTCACCATCGTACCCATGTACCAGCACATTAATTTAAACAATCATATTAATGACCATGCCATACAATGCTTGCCTAGCCAAACAATAGCCACCCTAGCCTTTGTCATAGGCACAATCAAATCTTCGGTTTTCTTATCGTCACAGAAAAATCTATTACCTGCAACGGCACGATTCTGGGCGATTATGTAAACAGGCGACGTTCCCATGTAGCATTGGTTAAACCAACCAAATGCGCATCTAATGTATGATCCTCGAAAGAGCATTCTGTTTACATAGGACACAGAAACCTATTTCGTTTCTCCAGCGATCATCACGATGATTTACCACAACAATGCCTGCAGCCTCTTATGCTTGTCCTTTTGTTTGAACAAGTGCAGGATCGTTCGTAGTCGGTGTTTCTAACGAAAGGGTATCGCACTTGGCCGAACGGTCATATGGGAAACCCTCCCATTAAACGCCAATTCGATCGCCCATTGGCTATCACCGAGGAGAAGATCGGATAGGCTACCCTTGGATCGGGAAATCCATCACGATCACGGCTATTGGATGTTGGTGGCAACAGACACTAGCGGAGTCATATTATTACACGCGAGGAGGATAGTCGGGAACCTTAAGGTTACATTTTTTAACGTCTTATACGAATTGTTTTCTTCAATAAAAGTGGTTTGGTCGAGTCGTGATATTTCGTCGCCAGTAAACTAATGTGCCATTGTCGAAAATCGTCGCCGCACGCGCAAACGAATATAGTACAGCTAAAACTTAGATTTAAAGTTATAACGATTAAAAACCAGAATCGATGTCACTGTGTACCACCTCAGAACAATAATCAATAAAGTGAAACAATCATATACGATTAAACAACTGTGTGCGTCTTTACTTTTAAATACATCGATGGACCAACTTGTCTGCGTTTTTCTGGAGAATTAATTTAGTGCTTCCAATAGAGTTGTGGGGTATTGCACTGAACCTGCGTCCATGTCGACGCCTCCTCGAAATACCCACACACCAACATAATTTAATTCCTCAGAGGCAGATATGACACTGTGGCGTTTCTAACACAAGGTACACAAGAAAATAGGGAAGAAAAACACAGAATGAAAGTCGACTAAGCAAAAGCATCAGCCGTATACGAAGCAATAGCACAACCATTGAATTCGTACATGCTGCAATGGCCTGGTGTGTTGAGCATTGTTTCAATCATTTATTGAACCGAACCGTCATAGTGTCGGTTCGAATCACAAGTTCATCACTATCGTCGCAAGCGCTATTACGCCATCCAAAACCACTTGAAATGAGTGGTCGAAGTGATTGTTTTTTATCAATTGAATAATTATGTATCGACGACATAATATGAATGTAATTTGAACAACAGGGCTGGGTGCCGAATCTTTTTGAGATAACTAGTGCTGTGAGGGTGAAGAAGTATATGTGCCAGCATATGGCACTATTTCACTATCACCCCACTAAAGAGTCCGTCGCAAACCGTCGTCCGAAATTTGAGCACCAAGGGGAAAATGAAAACACTTGTTTTGTTCATTGATATTTCTTTTAATACGTTTTTTTATCCGTCGGTGTTTTTTGTTCCACGAGGGGGATGGACAACTCGGTGGGCAATAGGGAAATACAATTACTTACAGAAAGGAAAGTTAACAATGAGAAAATAAGAAAAATGTTAACATGTGTTCTGGAGTCCATCCACTTTATTACTGAACGTCTAGGGTCCCTTTTGTGATCTGACAAACACTCCGTTGCATTTTACACGATCATTTGATTGTTCTGCCTTTGCCGCTGCTCCTGTTCCAAGCGCCGAGCGAAGTGCTTTACATTTTCCTCCGGCTACGTGTCTCCTACGCAATGGCCACGCGATATGAGACGGGGTGTGTTCGGTCTAACGGTATGAATACCTTGTTTTCGCGTTTTCTTTTGGAGCCGGTTGTTCGTTTTAGTTTCCGCGGGGATTTAAAACAGCGATTTGCGGATTAATAACTAACGTGGGCTCCCCATCGAGTCGGCTTGGGCAAGAAAGATAACACGCGACTGTGCGCGCCCTACGGTGGTTGTAACCTGACTGTCCGTGTGCGGGCGCAAGGGTGGATGAATCTCGACTGATTAATGAAAGCAAAAGTTCATCGCGTCGTGGCTGTGGAGTCATAGCTAAAATAAACTTGTGGGGCTTTTCAGGGCCCGAAGAGCCATACATCGCTCGATCCCCACTATTCCAAGCGATGCGACTTACCTCGAAGTCGAACCTTCAGCAAGGTTACGTAACCTTGCTACGGCATTAACCGCCAGCCAGATTGCTGGAATTAATTCAGTTACCCCAAAGGATAACTGACATAAATACCTTTTAGGCGGCTTACCTTTCTTCGGGGGTTTTCTCCAAACCCCTTTTCTCCACCACCATACCTGAAAACATTAAGTCCACGGCAAGGATTATCACCTAGCCGTGGCATCGAAAATTTCACCCTCGGGCATGCATTGCACCCAGTGCATCTCGTTCCCATTACCTTATGCCATGGAAACAAAATCAACACGGAGTTCCTAGTTTACTCGTTTTTTTTTTTTTTTGTCCATGGCACCCCTAGCATGCGGCTACCAGGTCTCATCAGTTTGCCACCGCCGACAAGGTTTCGGTTGATGCAAAGCAAACATTCACCAATTACCAGCAATAGCTGGTTTCCTATTATCGGTCTCCACCGATCAGGGACCGCAAACAAGCAACGAATTGGATGCGGCCATCAAGTGTTTACTTTTAACATCTGGCAATGGCTGCACCCTATATTCGTTGCAATACCAAAACATAGCATTCACACCACAGATCGTTTATGGTATACCAATTCCCTATTAACGGCCGCCAACCGTCGGCGGACATGGGAAATTTCACGTCCATCAACCCAAATGTTGATTTATGGCCTCTCCTAGGGTGACCAGATCTTCGGTTTGTTTTGCTTTTACCCCAGATGGTTCGGTTGCCGGCAAGTATTACACAATCAATTGTGTACACAGCCGTAGCCCCATGCATTGTTTGTATACGCAGGAGATGCAGTTGCGACGCTCGGATCCATCCTCGATCACCGGACGATCGTATGCGATGCATACACATACATGCGAAATGTATGCCATATTCCCCGGTCCAATCACGATTGACTGCCTCGAGTTGATCGTGCAGCTCCTCCCCTTTTACGGTTTTATTTTGCGATGTCTTTCTGTCTGCGCCGAATGGAAGAGGAGTCAGATTGCAACCCCCGTTGCGTACACATATGCTGTCGCGCTGTGCGTTTTATTGTTAAGTTTAAACGGAGACAGATTATTACACCCGAGGCGGAAGGCCGGGAATCTTAAGTTACATATTTTTAACGTTTGATACGTATTGTTTCGTCAATAAAAGTGGTTTGGTCGAGTCGTGATAAATCGTCGCCAGTAAATTAATGTCCGGTTAAAAGCCTAGAGTTAATGTATACAAGTAAAAAACTGAATCGATGTCACCGTGTGCCGCCTCAAAACAAGGTTTAATAAAGTGGAACAAGAATATATGATTGAACAACTGTGTGTGTCTTTGTTTTTAAATACATCGGTGGATCAACTTTTTCTGTGTTTTCCTGGAGAGTCAATTTAGTGCTTCCAATAGAGTTGTGAGGTATTGCGCTGAACCTGCGTCCATGACGACGCATAGTCTAAATACCCACAAACTCACTGCCACTTACGAGGAATTTCGAGAAGAGTTGCTATGCTTGCATAAGAATTCAGTTCCAGCGAATCCTCGCCGTATAAGCTGAGTTGTATTCATTGGTTGTGTATACCGGGAAATTGGCATAGCCAAGTATGATCAAGGGTTTTGATCGTTGTGATTGTTTCGTGGGAAATTAGCTGTTGCGAACGAGAAGTATAATTTAAGGCGGAAATGAACCGAAGTGGTTTTCGCGGGAAATTGGAATTACTTGAGTGCAAGCAAGGAATATCGTTTAGATAAGATATTAACCGAAGTAATTTCGAGGACATGTTTGCGGCTCGGTATAGTTGGTGGTGAAGGTTAATGTTCCGTTGTAGGTTTGAATATGCGTTTTATTACAGAATATGGTTTTCGGGGGAAATTAGAATTGCTTGGTCGCAAGCAAGGAATACGGTTTAGATAAAGAATTGACCGAAGCAATTTTGGGAAAATGTATGCGGGAATGATTTAGAATATATTCCGTTGAATTGTATTCTGTTGCGGGTTTTGGAGTGTGTTTATTGCAAAGTTTGGGATGTATGCTATTGCGGATTTTGTATGGGGAGTTGGGTTAAGATGACGCGCTGTTAGCGGTCAAGATTGGTTGGCATTGTGGTATAGAGAACCCGCATAGTGCCACAATCATGCATTTACCGAAGTAGTGGATGGAGTGGCTCCATTATCGATGAAATACGCCATCAATGACCATCTCTGCTGAAGCTAAACTCTTTAATTCGCTATTAATCCCAACCAATATTTTACATCTTCGCAGCAGCAATGTAGTTCAATTATGAAATAGTTGCAATTATTGTGCTCTATAACTCACAGTGACCGGACTTCTTTAATATGACAAATATCAGTCAAAATAGGGTGATGTATAGATGTCGTTAATGTCGAACTTCAGAAGACAACAATTTATTGTAAACAGCTAATGTAGCTGGTAAGTAGCAAATACCACGAATACGAGGAAGGAGAGTTGATGGATTACGTGCTTGACAGCCAACAATTCATAATCCCAGCACCACTATTATTCCGCATGTCACAAGTGTTTTCGCAAAAGCTTGAGTCATACGACAAGTTCTCTTTTTTACTTTTTATTAGAGTTACTGCTTTCCTCGTTAATTGGATCATAAATGAAACAATCAAAAAAGACTTTGGAATACATTGTCCAACAATAAGGTCAGAAATCAATAATTAAACTGTCAAACACAACCCAGAAAAACAGAAAAACTTCTTGCAGAAACAGGAAGTGTTCTTGTAGCCCTTTCACATTCGCAGGAATAGATCAAGCAATCATTAGTTTTCCGTCGACATGAACTATGCTAGCTTTCCTTTGAAAAAGAGAATATAGAAGAGCCCTCTGTGCTTCATTGAAACACGTTCCACGTTGATTGGTACGCTGTACAACACTGCCGAATCGGTGTTGTTGCGGATTTGTGCCCATACTAGTCCGCAATACCGGTGGACGGAATCACAATAGAATCGCGGATATAATCCATGTCCACAAATGCTATCGCGAAATACTACAACTGAGCTGTGCTGCACACTGTGCATGGATGTGATGACAGATGTATTACAGGAATGGAAACCTTGGTCCGCCTTTGATATAATTCCCGGCAAAGGTAATCCAGAATCCACAAAGAAGGACGAGGCAGGGATTGATACCAAGCGTTACATGTTGTGAGATACGTTCATTTAGGGAGAAGCAAATTGTGGTGAATCGTTTTTGTTTCTGAATTAAGCTCAACTACACTGTTCACTGAGTATCACAAAAATTGCACTCTTAAAAGTGCCTTATTCTGCATATATGGTACATGCTTAGGATAGAAAGCCACTGTGATATTCTATCAAATACCACAAAGGGAAGAATTGATCGGGAGCAGAAGAGGTCTTGGAAATACTCCTCGTTTTAATAAGCTACCGGCAGAAGTTACATAGGAATATCGATTTCACAGACACAAGAAGTACGTGGGTTGTGAACTCGTCAGAGGTTGTTGAAAAGTGTGGTCACTTCAATCTTATGATGTAAACTGATTTATTACCCATTGGTAAGGGCAATATTTGCACGAGAAAATAGTTGTAACTTGATACCCAATTAGAGTACAGAGAATGCACGTTAATGGGTTCACCGTCAGCGTTTCTACGCGAATGCCTTTTCAAATTGTATACGTTCCTATACTTCATCCCTTCTGCAATGAAAAGAAATTTATTCAACACCAGTAACATCGGATTGTTAGTGTCAATTTGATGGATTATATTGATTTATATTCGACGTATAATGTGCTTCGCCATCGTCATGTGAAGATGGGATTTTATTGTTTGATATTTGCTGGTGTTAATGGATTAAAATGACTTATGTTACAAAAATCGAGACGCTCCACTGCGTCGGTCTCGTCAAACAAAAAACAATCCATTCAATTGATTGAGGAAACATATTTCAACGATATACATCTGGGAGTAGGTATACTTGATTAGCCATAGAACTTTTGTTTACATATCCTATCACAGGTAGTGTAGTATAGCCAAGGTTCGCTACATAATTTAGACAATAACCGATGTCCCAATGGAGTGCCTGCTGCACAAGAAATCGCAGTTGTTTTCAATCACCGATCCCTGATGGAAAATGTAATTCGTTCTGCATTCGTACAAATAAATCGATTCACATCAATGATATCTACCTGTGTGCGAAAGCTGCAGGATTTAATGGCCTTTTAGCCTTGTTTGCCTTCGTCCCACATAAATTCACCTTAAGCCATCACGTTGACAAAATGGGAACGGTTACCACAAATGTGACTAAATCAACACATCGCCATTACCATGTGGGGCATGGTATCCATTCGATACGGAATTGGCAGGTGCAAAATTTATTTATTTTGACAGAGAGCTACAGTTGTTTTGCACTCTTACAGTAGTAACAGCAATATTGTTGTTGAAAAGGACACCGAACGGTTGTGTTTCGCGATTTAGTGACTAATGTAGGTAAATCGAAAACGCTAACTGCCTTGTTAATATATAATTAGGGTTTGAATCAGACCTTCACAAGTTAAATCAGTTGAAGTGACTTTCGAATATGCATAAATCTTCCAAAAGGGGGAAATAGGGTAATGAGTGTCTATTGATAATTATTGTTTTAATGTGTCGCGATCATGGATTTCAACAATTTTTTAAAGCCAATTCCTTATTTCCTCGTTTCAATTTTATCCAATGATTTCGATTTTGGTATATTAGCAATGTATAAAAAGTTTAGTTATCCCTAAGCCATTGTTGGGATGGGCAATCAATTTTACATTGGCCGCTGGCAGCACAACATAATTCGCGCTTACTTTCCCACAACATTTAAATTGTGCCGGTATTGTATTGTATGGTAAACGAATGTATAGCGTTTGCGAAGTGAAGAACGTGTGATTCGAACTGACGCTATGACAGTTACAATCACCAAAAATTGAACCAATGCTTAACACATCAGGCTACTGGCCGCGTGTACGAATGCGATTTGTAAAGTCAAGTACACTCAACTGATGTGGAATTGTTATGTTATCGCTATGGTATGCGGCTCTGATGCATTTTTCTTATTCGATTTTCGTTCGGTGTCCTTCACTATTTACTTGTGTATTGTGTGTGTATATGTTAGAAACGCCACAAATGTATTTGCAAAAGAACAAATACGGAAAGTAGTCGATTTTGATTTAATTTACTGGCACTGTACGAGCACTCTAAATTATTCTACGTGTATTTGTTTTTTTTTTTTTTTTTTATGAATATTTTACCTTTCGCTGTACAATAATTTTCTATTTTACTGTTTTTACTTTAAACAAAAAAGCTACAAACTATATCAGAGAAAAAAAAAAGGAAAACTTGTAGCGAGAATAGGACGCGACAGAACCGTACGAAGAATTCTTGACGGGTGACCAAAGGGAAAGAGGCTACTGCAAATGCCGCAATGGAGGTGGTAGGGCGAAATAAGGCGCGGCCTTGAGGAGATGGGATCACCGGGCGAAGGATGTAAGGAGAGTGCTTTTTTTCTTTATTCTGAAAAAATGGTTACGAAAAAAACATTCGAAGCATTGCCCATCGCTAGCTATAACCTTTTCCCATTTTACTGGCACAGCTCGAATACCGCTACGGTAAAAGTGTTCATCTTATGAGGTTATCCAGGAATCAAGTCATTTTTTGATGTATTCATATGAGCGGAACTGCTGATCAGCCAGACCATGTACAATCGAACGGAACAAGTAATAATCGGACGGGGTAATATCTAGGGAATATGGCGGGTGGAGTAGGACTTCCCGTCTGAGCGTTTCCAGGTAGGTTTTAATGGGTTTGGCAACGTCGGGCGGAGCGTTGTGATGGTGTAGAATCACTTTTTCAGTGATCGGCTCAATCGCATCAATTGAAGTCGATACCGTTCCCCAGTGGTTGTTTCGTTCGGTTCCAACAGCTCATAATAAATAACACCGCCCTGGCCCCACCAAATACACAGACTAACCTTCGCAGCGTGGATATTCGGCCGAGCCGACGACGTAGAAACATGGCCGGGCAGCTTCCATGAATTTCTTTTCTTTGGGTTGCTGTAATACATCCATTTTTCATCACTCGTCACGGTGCGTTGGAGAAAACCCTTCATTTTTTGTCGCTGGAGGAGTTGTTCACAGCCGAAAAAACGACGATTTTTGGCCTTGCTCCACTCGGACGGCCTTCAACATCGAAATTGTGGCGGTTCCTTTGAACGCCACTGCTTACCTTCTCATTAACCATCCAGGTAACTGCTCTCTAGAGCACCAAAACACATAAAAGCATGTACTTACCTTTACATAGTTGTACTATAAATATCATCAAACCCATCAACAACAAACAGACATGCTGCAATTTGGTTTCATCAACCAGCAACCAACATGAACCGAACGAATTCATTACACATGTCTGCGATCGAATTCCATCAGCAATAGTAAGTATTTTCCCCAAGTAAGAGCAATTGGTTGCCCCATCAAACAACCAAACTGCCCGAACATATCAATGAGATATCCCCTTACGAGTCTGCCGCACACGTGCAGGAGATGTTTCATCTTTTCCTTTTTTATACATGCCCATATCGGTCGGTCATCCGACCGATAAATACATGATGACATACGGCTGACCGCCCAGGAAGTCGAGTCTCCTAAATCGAAAATTACCACCGAGAATTAGACTGCTTGGAGATGCCGCCAAGGTGTGCATGATCAGCATAAATGCTGTACGCAGTTGCTGATCGTGTAAACACCTAAATCTCTATGTCGAGATGTTTGCACCAGCTGCAACCATGCCAGCTAATGTTCTCCTTGTGGATTCGGTGATCCACGGCCCGCATACTCGTGGACACACGGCATCAGCAGCGGAATCGATCATCGTGTGTGTGTTTCACCCCTTTTCGCTGGACCAATGCAAGGAAGATCATCCCTTGTCGGGGACCGAAGCAATGTACAAAATTTGCTGTGCTGTCGTATTCGATGAATGAATAGTTAATCGTGATACGGATTCCGTGGAGGCAAGTCGTGCAAGGGCATTCATGCATGCATCAATGCATTTCTGCATTAGCGACCTAGAACCGAATTCTTGTTTAATTCTTGTGTGAATACTCACACTAGAATACTACCCTTGATGCCCTAGATGGCATATACAATTGGAATGGATGTTATACAAACCGTCATTATATAACCATCTAATTTGCCTCGCAATGACCTGCAGCTATTGATACAGCTGCAAACACTTTACCCCGAAATGCTCCTTTGTTTGAATCTTCAAACAATCATCAACTCCGCGCATAGCCGCTGGATTGAATTCAATAGCATCAACAAATGCAAATAAAGATTCCGTTCCCTTACAACGATCAAAGATACAATATACAAATTGTATGATGTATCCCAAATGCGTTTCAGTCCTAATGAGTTGCAGCTTATTTATTTAGCCGACCCTCATTACAAGCCGATGCGTTAGGTCGCTTCTCCATTTGTTCTTTTTCCCTCGTTTCAGGTTTCGTTTATCCTTTGCTCAAATGCATCGATAAACACTGTGATCTCTACGATCACCCATACAAGCATACACCATGATCTTCATACGAGATCTGGTTTTCCATTCCACTAAGAGAGACTTTACGTTTCTCTTGTGGTACGTAAACATATCCTTAGCCGAGAGGATATTCACCACCACCGAATCGAGGCTGAATCAAGATCCAGATTCCAACCCTCGATTGAGTCCTATTTCATCCGCCGACCAAGCCGGTCGTGTCACTCCCGCTCCCCGGTGCGCACAGGGATGTGAAATCACCATGTCGAGTCAGAGTCGGTTTAGTTTAATAGTTTCAAATCGTTTTGCAAACGGCCGGCAAAACAAAATTAAAGATATTATCCCGTGTAGTCCGCGTGTGTTCTGTGAAACTACAAATTGTAGTAGTACTTTCTAATCTAAAATATTTTCCGGAGTTCTGTGAAACTACAAATGGTAATAGTAGTTTTAAATCTAAAATATTCTATGAACCTTAACAGTGTACTAATCGGGTCACGAAAAAATACGTCAATAGCATTAAGTCATGACAAGTACATCAAACCCTGTGAGCTAAATAAATTACAAATAAATAAAGAACACCCAATAAAAGCAAAGCTCTGTGGAATTTGTGGCGTTTCATTTTTCCCTTGTGTTGGTGGACAGTGTCGGTGGACCTATCGGTGTATGATGGGGAAGAAGAGAATCAGCGCCGGGCGCCGGTGCAACATACTTCTCCTCCCCACGGAGCATTAAATTGAAAATTATATACAAATAATTGTGAATAGTTAAAGTCAAAAGTCGAATTGAAAAACCGACGATTTCCGTATTTATTCCTTATCCTCCGGTGGTGCACGTTAAAATTGTGGTATCCATCCTAAAGGAAAAACCCCTAAAGAAGTTAAGAGACACCGGGGCGCAACGGTGAGTATGCCATTATATATTTAATAACTTATTTTGTTGGTACAAATTAAATGGCGCAACACTATCCTTCTCTGGGTAGATGGATCATGGCAGCGTTCGTGCCATCTGATTTCCTTTTTAAGCTCTCTACCGTTTCCCTTGGGATCACTTTCAGTGCAGGAATCTCTATAGCGATCACTGTCAGGTTTTCCTCTACAGTGGTAAGCTTATCTATATCACAGCACCCGACCGTGATATCCGGTGTCACTGTTTTCACACTGACATCTTTCTTTAATACATGTTGTAATTTTGCTTTCAATGTCTCGGTGGTGGCCTCTGGTCGGCGTTTCAGTTCTAGCAGCAGTTCCCCTTTTTCTGTGTTTCGAACTTCATTCGCGCTATTTCCGAGTTGACTTAGATCGGGCTTGCCCTTCATGAACTTCATTATATCCGCGTATGTTTAATCCCCGGTTTTAGATATTATTATAGCGTCCGGGCGTGGTCTCTTTTTTTATAATGATGGCTTTCCTGATATAATTTTTTGAAGCCTCTTCACCATCCAACCTCCCATTCCTCTTCTTTCCTTTCTGGGCAATTGTAAACTAACACTAATTAGGTGAATCGTCATTTATCTGCCCCGGGAGCCATCATCACTTCCATCACAGTTTTGATCCGCGCTGGTCTCTATATCAACACTGCTAGTTGCCGCCATAAGTTATTCAAAAAAAAAAAAACCTTCCTTTGCACAACTAAAATGCAGTACGTGGGTACAGCTGTCTGTTTGCCAATTACAGCGAGCCCTGTTTGGTATATAACAGAACTCTCCTGTGAAAAAAACATCTCTGTTGCTGTCGGGAGAGTACACCTATTGTGTACCACTCTAGGAGTTGTTTGAGAAAATCCAAAAATTCAATTTAGTAAGACAAAACGTACCACGTATTGATATAATCACTGAGGGGGCAATTGAAAGCACGTTCGCGCAACAGTATGTGATCCACTTTGTCTTCTGCCAATCTAATATTATTATTATTTTTCTTTCACTTTGTTCTACTCATTTTTTTTTTCGCAAAGTGTCATTGGGGTTTTATATTGTACTTTCTCTTTTATTTTCAGCTGTCACTTTTTAAATGATGTTTCCTATATGGGCCCCCAATCAATTTGCAATTAGCCTCTTTTTTGTAACTCCAGCCCGCAACAATGTATCTATCTGTTTAAGCTTGCCTTGTTATACAGGTCTTCATTAAGATAATACTTTATATACTGCGATTCCACCATTTCATACAACCTTACACCATTATAAATGGTATGAGTGACGTCTATGATATAATTTTAACTTTGGAGTCAAACAGACTATTGCACAATAATCGACTCCTACTACGTGTTTATCATTATATAGAAACTGGTCGAGCCAGATACCAAGATATGTCGCTACGTTTTACACTGACTATTTTGTCCTTGTTAGCCGACGCGACACTTAGGGGCGTCTTGAATAGAGTAGTTTCGGTTTTTTGGAAGTTAATTTTTAACTTTCGTTCATTGGATCTGTGGCGGCGCCGCCAAACCCCACGGTACACTTACCTAAAAACCCCATAACCTCATCCCAAGTCGCATAAGATTTTGCTGATGCAATCGCATTAAGCACCTGAAATGCTTCATACATTAATTAGATCAAAGCTATAATCGTAAAGTCCCTGTAAAGAAAACTTACCTTACCGTAAGATTTCTTTCTTTGCTTATCTGGAATTCCAAACCAATTCGGCACCTCGGTACCAGACAAATTCCTGTAAACAAAATGATTCGGTTTGCATACAATGTAACCGTCGTGACAGGGACCATAAATATTGCGCTCTCTATTTTCCAACTTCGCCATGTGTACGATAAATTTCTTTACGTACACATTGGCCGGCGACCTTTTTCTCCCAGCAATAAAATACCAGCACCTGCATTCAATTAACGCAATCGACGCTGAAGCCAATTTCCCTAACTTGCACCATTGGCAAACAAAAACAAATACACGCATCTAGCGTCTAGTGTCATAAAACGAATTTCTTCGCATGTGATCATGTATACAATTCGATCCCTTTAGCATCACCAGCGATACACATTTCCCATTGTGTAAATAGAAAAACCATTAGCACTTCTTCCTAATGGCGATATATTTACTTACGCATACCATTGCACTGAAAGAGTGCATTTCCTTGGTGGTCACACCCTTAAGAGAAAAGTTTTTCTCTCTCTTCTCTTGTTTTCTTAACCGTAACCCACGATGGAATTCATGTCAGAATTCTAACCTCGTTGAGTCCTTTACCATCCGCTGACCGCCACGGTCACGCGCCACTCCCGCTCTCCGTCACCGCGCAGGCGCGTTATTACATACCCGAATTTACCCGGAGTCGCGAAAGTAACACCCCCTCAAGTGTATTATTGAATCATTCGAGTCGCCTGTGCGGATAAAAATTGCATTTCATTGTCCGAACCAAAAGAAAGAGGTCATTTAAATCAGTGTTAATATTAATTTACATCGGATCCAATAGTGTTAACGAAAGTAGTCGTTAAATAAAGAAACAAACAATAAATTAATTTCAAGTGGTGATCACCAAACAACACTAGTGTTTTATTTCTCTCGGCCTACTTCCTGTGTTGGTGTTGCCCTTGCTTCGGCGGAATCATGTAATGCTCGTCGGAACAATTAACTATGATGGAGAAGGAAGTGAATCTAGTGCCCGTGACTGGTACCATACTTCCTCCCCACAGATCCATTGATTGAATCTCTCCTATCATCATCAAATTAAAATTTTTATTCAGAACCTCTGACTATAAGGATTAACCCGAGACGATGCGTTTTCACCAACACTACTGTCTCGTCGGCAAGACCTCATCGCGGATTTACAGCAGCTGGCCACGCTTCGTATCCAATGATGGATTGGGGTTTATTTACAGACAAATACCTCTATGGAATTACACGATTTTACTGACGCCTCGAGGATGGCCTATGGTGCTATCATCTATTTACGGACGCTGACGTCTTCTCGATTTTTTCGTACTTCTTTCTCGCCTGCAATATCATGGCGACCTTTTTTAAGCAAGTTTTTCCGCCACACCTGGAACTTTGCGCTGCACTGATGCTGACATGGCTATTAAAGCATGTCGTCACCATCATGTCAATGTCGAGTATTCCAGTACAACTCTAGTCAGATTGTACCGTTGCAGTATCATGGAGTTTTGGAATGCCTGACAACCGTAAGACCTCTGTTGCGAATCGGCTTTCAAGGATTCAAATCAACCTTCCGAACGCCTGCTAGCAACATATTGCCGATACACAAAATTCTGCACATGTCGTATGTCGAGGAATAGATAACTGACGTTGACCGTCGTTACGGGTAAACGGGACCGAGTTGCTCGTTAGTTGATGGGCCCTTGGCCTTCTAAATCAGTTGAAGTTCGCGATGTTGAACTTGAATGTCGCCCCACGACAAGTCACATAGTTAACACTCCAGGGGAAGATAACGATCTCTTAATACGATACTCTCACATTTCTATGGTACAGCGCGTTACTGCAAGGTATGTGCAGTTCTATCAACAATTAGGTAAGTAAACTTCTCAAAGGCCCTGAGTAAGGAAATCATCCTCGGCCCGCAACTCTAATATTATTGCCGAATCAACTCCAGCACAAATTAATTCGGCGTTCAAGCTTTTGATTGATTACTTGCAGAGATCACACTTTCAACGAGAAATGGTGTCTCTTTCCCAGATACCATCGTTCGTCAAGGGTAGTGTACTGTGAGGGTAAAGAGTCGTAGTACCGGGACACGGGCACTTGGTCCACTTCCTTCCCACTTGTAGTTCCACTGAAATCCAAGTCGCCAATTAAATTGATCACAAAAATATATCCGAGCGTCACGGGAAGAGTATCAATTTTTTTTTATTGTTTAACACTACGATGTTTTTTTGTTTCACAAATTTTGTTCCACAAGGGAGGATTCCTAATGGTGACATATTTGATGATTAGTGTCTCTAAACTTCACCTAAACTATTGCACATCATTATTTTGAGTAAAAGATTTGAAACTTCTTTTCCTTTTGCCGTTTTACTGTTCGACTGATTTTTCTGTTTTTCTTTACTTCACTTAGAACTTATTATTAATATTATTAAATTGATTTTTATAAATATTATACAAGATGAAACCCTTTTCTCGACACATGTCCGCAGTAATTAAAAATTTGACTCTTCCGATTGGCCTTCGATCATCGACTACTTGTGTGAACGCCCGACGTAGCGTGTACCCGCGATGGTGGATGAATAGCGACTGATTGGAATTGGGGATGAAGATGGGATTTTTTTATTTGCACCACAAGCAACCAATCGAGATCATCTTTACATTTCTCTCTCTCATGTCCCTCGCCCATCGAGGTAGATAAACGCTTCGGTTAATTCGATAGTCGACGGAGAAGGAAGAATGAGAGAACCGGAACACAATGTGCGAGGATCACGGGGTGGATTTGGTTTTTGTCTGCATGTACCAATGCAACTCTGAGGATAGCCCATTGACCTAATTCGGTGAATGTGGTGATCTCAGTGTGCATTCAACTGTGGGAATATAAAATTGAGAAGGAGAGGAAAATGTTTCGCAGCTATTCACCTGCAAGAAGAGATCAATGATCCCCAGCGAATGAAGTGTCTGGGAAAAGTCGAAGTGGCGCTACTTTGGCTAGGGTAATATTATCGTGGGAAACACGCTGTGGAATTCGATAATTACCCAAGCCGTTGGATAATGCTGCAACCGCGTCGTTTGATTCGACTTGGTTGTTGCTAACCAACATGAATTGGAATTTCCGGTGGAAATGTCATGGCTTAGAGGAATGGAGTTGCCGTATGGCAAAAAGGTAGCTGAATTCAATTATGCATTACCTGCATAGAATAGTAAATTCAGCTATACGTCCGTTTTTAAAACATGATTTACAGGTGAATAGGTTGGTAGGAGGAATTGGGTTGATATTACACGCTGAAAGTGGTCGAAATAAGGTTGAAATTTGGTTGAAATTGTGGGTTGGTTCTCCATGTAGTATAGAGAACCCCCAGAATACTACTGCGTCTCAACCCATTCCTCGATCAGGACGGTTCCCTGCGTTTTGGAGGAAGATTGCGACATTCTCTCCTACTTCCGGTAAAAGTATCCATTAATCGTTTCTCTCATTACAACTCGCTTGTAACGGCCATTCCAAGACACTTCATTGTGGAACTCAAATAACACTCAACTATCTCAGGGAAGGATTTCCAATATTACGAGGACGCCAGCTGGTCAAAGAAGTCATCTACTGCTGCTGTCGATGCTGGCGATTTCTATCCACTCCGAGTTCTCAAATGATCTTTTTGCTTCTCGAGTGCAACCATGTCGACCTTTCCTACACATGGTCCCTGAATCGATTACACCGACTTAATAACCATCAAGTGAAGAGGCGGTGGAGTGTACATTAATGTCATCATCATCATCGCACTACAACCGGGATCCAGTCTTAGCCTTATGTAGCGAGTCTCGAGGCTTGTTAAATTTTCCATAATAATTTATTTTTACGGGCAAGGTTATTAGCCTTGCGCCAAGTAGATTAATGTAGTAAATTTTAATTAATGTAGTAGATTAATTTAGTAATTTAAAAATAATTATTAATTCTATACAACTAAAACGCATAATAAAATAGTAAAACGTCATCCCAGTAATAGTTTCCTTTTATCCGTGAGGATAAAATATATAAAAAGTGTAATTAAATCTATACAACTAAATCATACAATAAAATAGTAAAACGTCATTCCGATAATAAAGACAAATTATAAAATTAAATATTCTTTTTTTTTTTTTTGTAATAAATAAAACGAATTTCAAAAAATGTATACCTTTTAAATTTAATATGTAAATTATTTTAATTAAATTGATGTCAAGTTTATCATTTAATCTAAGTTATACGAAGGTGTGTTAACTTTTACAACCGGGAACCGGTCTTGGCCTTATTTAGCAAGTCCTGAGGCTTGTAAAATTTTCCATAATGATTTATTTTTTCTGGGCAAAGTCATTAGTCTTGCGCCAGAGGCTCCCCGGCGGGGAATCGAACCCCGGTCTCCCGGGCGACAGGCAGGTATACTAACCACTATACTATCGAGGAGGAGTTTTATAATTACATATAAAAAAACAGGATTTAACAATTTAATCTGCTCTGAGGGCTATGCACTTGTTTTTATTGGATATCGCAATAAATTTGCATTGGGAAAAGTATTTCGAAACTACACTTCAATCTTCGAAACAAATTTGAAAAAGTGGTGGTGAGCGCCACTGTCGTGATAAGCTATTGCAGAAAACCTCACTAAGCAGTTACTTTGTCAGAGTTTTGAGCGCTTGTTACACAACTCCTTTCTCAAATCCGGGTGTACCTCCTAAATGCGTCTGGGACATAAATTTGCTCAAAAATAACCATAAAGCGATGTTATAAAAATGAACATTTTCACAATCCTGAAACCACAAGGTGATGGTGAGCCTCTTTTGCTTAAATTAAATACACTACGCTCAAATAAATTCATGAAACTTATTCCAGTGCACAAGTTACACTGGCAGAAAACCAAGAATGCAAACAGAGAAGATGTTAATCTGTACCTTACCAAACTTGAAGGGGTGTTTTAAACTTACCTAGTCTATTGTTGTGGTTTGAATTTAGGATCTTACAAACCTGTTCTAGCTCCACCAAAGCAGTTCAATTACGCCAAGGAATGTGAACAGTATGTGTACGCGAATAAATTTTATCGTCTACAGTATTTGTATTTGTAGTTGTATTTCATTCTTGTTCCCTGACGAAATAACTGGCGGTCACGAGCGAGAAGGACGATTTAGTAAGACAGGAATTTGAAAAATATGACCGCAGCATATGAAAGAGTACGGAAAGTTTTCGAAATAAAATTTTCATCCAAACGCAACTTTAAAACTAATTCGACCAACTGTTTGCGTAGAAGAACAACACAGTTGTTGAGGTGCAGCATGGCGGCACCGCACCAAGGAAATACTTTGGCATTCCTAACGTCCAAGTCCGCTCCTTTCTGGCCAAGAATCAACTTTTCAAATTGTTTGTAAATTTCTTAGATAGTTTGAGTGGTCGGCGGTGGTGTGTTGATAAAATAACATCCAGCAGTAGTCATTCGTGCACGATGCCTCATGAAACTTGGTCGTTGGGAAGTGTAGAAGAGCTCTCTCCCATGTACTTACACCTGAACATCTGTGAGCCTAGGCGGCCCCTTGCTTGGTCTACTTCGGAAAAGAATGTTATGTTATGTTTTTTTTTTGTTTTATTTATTTAGCTTCTTTTTTTTTAATTTACACCGAGACCTGAATATTAAGACAATAAATAGACTTGTAATGTTGTGTCGTAATGTAATACTGATCAGTGAACACGTTGACGCGCTGGCTAACTTTACCACGACGGTTTACAGAGCAATTATTAAAGGTAGAAGCTTTGAAAGGAAAGGCTTAGCCGCACAGGAGTATCTTAAAAAAATTGATGTTAACTTGTGTTGGTCTGTCTGAACCGTACAAGTAAGGGGCATGATGACAAATAATTAACATCACAATGGATACGTCTAGTTGTTAGCCCAAGGGTGTCCCCAGTTCGAGTTACTTACAGATTGTTGGTCAAGGTATCCATGTCAATTACAATAATGAAATAAGATATAGCTCTAAATAAGTCAACTTAGAGGCTGATGTTTACAATGTACTATTGATGTAACATGTTCTCTGGGAGTGTAATTATACTTGTTTCAATGCTTATATGGTCGTCGAGACTTGACGTAGTTCTCCACTTAGGGTAAATTTGTTTCTGAATATGTTTATCGAATTTTGAGTCGCATTGCCAATTGTTGGATACAAGGTCCTCAGTTCAAATGGGAAGACATGAGATTCGTGAATGTACATGACGTTTCATTAGTTCCTATCTATACAGACCAGATGTTTATATTATTAGCATCATAGTGCGTTAAGGAAACCTAATCAAGAAGACATTGTTCAGCTCGTAAGCAGTATGTGAATAGGACCCTCAAATACAAAGTCCTAGATATTTACATGAGATCTGGTATTCAAGTAAACGAATATAAACGAATATTAAAGTTTTATAAGGGAAGAAAGCGGTTTACTAAATAATTTATTTAACTAAAACTCTAAATATGCTAATTAGAAATTTCGTGTTTATAATTAGAAATGTCTTGTTTATAATATTTATAATTACTGTCAAAAGCCATGTGATTGAATTTTTAAAATATGCTCACGACGAAGCCACCTTCTTGTAAAGGGCGACGAAAGACAATGTTTAGTGAAATACCATCTCATTAAGGTAACGTCTCAAAACAATGGTCAGAAGAAATCCTTGGGCATCTTTCAGAACTCCATTTATGGACTGGTCGAAGAATTGGAATGGTTAAAGAAAAATGTAGATCGGTTCCAACTCTGGCAATTCTGAGAGATACATTCTTTGACAATATTCCTGACATTTCCGAACTAAAGTTGTGGAACTAGCGCGCTGGTATTGTGCGGTGCGAGGTATGGTGCCTGGCACGGACACTCCGTTCACTTCCACCTCCATCAATCAAAGCTGTGTTCATTCGTCGTTCCGCCGGACACAAAAAAAAGGCAAAGCACCAACAGAAATCGGCAACGCAGCGTACACAACAGAAAAACACACGCGATTCTTAATTAATTTTTTTATTTTATTTCACTTGACAGTCAATTTTTAATTACTTAACGACGCGGGATTAATGTTATAAAACGCCACTGTGACTTCGCGCATTGTTATTAAAATAAACCCGACTTCAGGACATTTATTTGCGCTTCTCCGCTGGTGGCGGAGAGCGGGAGTGAAGTGACCAGCGTGGTCAAAGGATGGAATAAGACTCAAACGATATCCTCTCCAATAAGGATATCGTTTTTTTACCTACCACCAGGGAAACGTAAAGTCTCTCTTGGTGGTATAGGAAACCAGATCTTGTAATAAAGGTCATAGTGGTATGTGTGGGATCGTTGAGATCAATGCTATTCACACGTGCAGTGGAACAACGAAACAGGCAGGCGGCAAGGGCAAAAGAAAAGGCGACCAAATGGTTCGTTCTTTAATGAGGGTCATGTTTATGCAACGTCGCTATGACGGACGTTCGAAAAAAAGGTGTTAATGGGATACGATACTTTATACCATGGAAATTGTATATCGTATCTTGGGTTAATTGCCGATACGCATCCCTTGCTTGCATTTAGGTATGCCAAGCAATTAGTGGTGGCGACGAAAGAAATGCATCATTGTTTGTCTATTGAATCGCTAGTCTTGCAGCTGTAAAAACAAGCTGACGACATAGTATTTTAACTCAGACAAAGGGTATCGAATGTTTGCTATTTATGGTGCATATGCACATTAAGGATCAATTTTAGGAATTTCAGATAATGCTTGAAAGCATTACATGTCCTTGGAAAAAGAAATGTTTTCTGGGGCAAATGCAAATGCATTGGCGGGAAACAATGGGAGTTATGGAATTCCTAAAAAGGTCAAAAAGAATTCTTACGGAAAATTGTATGCAAAGGGATGCAATGAAAAGGTAAGTTTTCTTTATAGGAATTTTAGGGTTATAATAATTGGATCTGTTTGATGCGTGAAGCATTTAAGATGCTAATGCGAATTGCATTAGCGAAATCTGGTGCAGACCGGGTTGTGGTTATGGGGGTTTTTTCAGGAAGGCGAGCCGTGGGATCTGGCGTGACCGCCATAGTACTCCCCTCCCAGTGACGTAGTCACGAAGAAAAAGGTAGGGGCGAAGGAATGCTCGATGGTGGGTGCTGTGATGATAGGGATCTTGCTTCGGAATGCGCTGTGGGAATGTTAAGGGACTGTCGTGGTGACCAGTTCCTGGTTATTGGCCTTTATCGATAAGATGGACACAGTTGTTACCGCTTGATGCCATCAAGGGCAAAGGTGTGCGGCGTGGTCCATAGGCCTGTTATTGGTCTCATGGACCAAGAGGCTTATCGTCCGAATAGGTCGGAACCCATCGGAAATCCGCTCACATCCGCAGTGACGAAATAGCGTGTGTGAGATGGAGGGGAACTTATCCCAGGGTAATTCCCATCCGCAGTGACGGGTTGCCGTGTGCGGAATGGAAAGGGACCAAGTCCAGAGCGGGTGTCTTTTGTCCATACGTTTGTATGGCGACTTGTTTGCCAGTGGGACTGGTAGAGGAGGGCGGGCCCTCAATTACACGTTTTACCTATCGAGGGAGGACCGGTACATTGGTGCCAATGTAGCGGTAGCTGCGACCTCGACCGAATGGAAACTTGCTGTGAGGTGCCGGCCGTCGAGCTTGTTAAGAAAATAGAGGACTTTGCTTAGGGGGCTCCTGGTGGGTGGTTGATTGTGTCCAACCCCAGGGCGCCCTAGGGTTATTAGATGTGCGCTCCGAAGTATTATGCACCTAGGTATTTGAGGCGGCGTAGAGGGGCGTGCATAGCCTTTAGTTGCCGCTAAAGGTGAGCCATGGTGGCTAGAGATTGGGGAACCAAGTATATTGTCTCAGTCCGGTGGTATTGGTTTGATTTGCGGACCGGTGTTGCTGAGACATTTGGGAGACGTTAGGAGTCTAAGGACGAAAGTCCTGAAGTTTAAATAAAGAGGCAAAACCAGGTGTCCTGCCGGGTGTTGCTACGCGTAGTAGCTGTGGTAACGGGGGGAGCTGGCTTGCTGAAATCGGGTAGAAGGTGATAACTGTCTTTGGCGTGCATGGACGCCAATATTTGGACAGAGACAGAAAAAGTTGTTAGAGGTCACGCAGAGTCGAGAAGGGTTGCTTGGGGTTGCGTGAAGGCTATGGTTGGTGAGCGTGAGCGCCAACCTTCAGGAAAGAGACAGAAAAGGGTGAGGGTGTTTCACGCGAGACAAAACCGGGCGTCTTATATATTATATGCTACGCGAAGTAGCTGTTGTTACTTAAGGAGCCGAGTGAAGTCAAAAGGGTTGAAAATGATGCAAATGGGGTCGGTGGGGTGAAAAATGGCGAAACAGTTGTATGGAGACTAAGGTGAAGTCGGGTGTGTGTGATGGCTTATGCGCCAATATCTTGGGAAGACTGTAGAAATGGAGTCTAAAAAGGTTGAGTAGTCGGGTAAAGTCGCCTGGAGTCGAGTAGCGTTGAGAAAAAAAATGTCAAGCGAGTTGAAAGGAGTCGTGTGCGTACTGGGAAGGGTTGTATATTGCACTGTACCCAGAAGGGGTTTACAATAATTATTATAATTTTTTTTTTTTTTTTTGCGTCATAGGGGTACATTGTTTATTTTTGTTTTATTTCATTGTTAATGCTTGGTTTATTTGTCCCAGAACTGATTGTATGTATGTAATGTATGTTTTGATACTATTATTTATATTTACTATCTTAACATATTTTGAATTTGATTTTGTGATTTACAATTTTGATTACGTTGTTTGCACGTTTTTGTTTATTTGACAATTTGAGAAAATAGGAATTCCCTTTTGCAATAAGTGCTACATGTGACAGGGATTAAGAGCAAGTACGTTACAATTGGGATAATTATTAGAGTAAAATGGTACCAATTTCGGGTATGGTACATTTAGGACGGTTATTAAAACTATACTTGCAGTTGTTTCTTCTTAAAATCGCTAGTTTAATTGACCTCTTAATAATAAAAACTGCTTTAATTAAGTTTCTGGGTTAATGAATAGAAACCCGTAAATATACCCTTATTTATTATTTTAATTATAGTTTTTTAATTTATTATTGTATGAATATCGGCTACAGCTGTGTCGACAATTACGCTGGCCAGCGAGTGTTTATCGATTATAATTGCTGACGAGCCGAGCCGATATGGGGTATAGTGGTTATTTTTTTTTTATTAAATTGTTTTTTTTTTGCTTATAATGATTAAAATTCAAAATGTTTCTTGTTATTGGGATTCGTCTTAACATAAGATTTAAACACAAACTAAAGGATAAAGTAAAAATTGAAGACTTGTTGAATGTCCGCGCCGTGCTTCCTCGATTGAGGGAAGAGCGGGGACCTTTTATTTTTTTCGTTTCTTCTCCCAGCGAAGATTTATTAATATTTTCTATATTCACTAGTCCTTTTATAGATTGGCGAAATTTAATTAACCAATTTTTTCTCCTTTCTTGTATACCACTCCGACAAAACCGGTTGCAACGCACTGAATTAGTGATAACTAGATCCAATTTTCACTGCATATTAACTTTTTTCTGGTTTTATTTAAATTTGTCTACATATGAAAGTTTTAATTAAGATGTTTAAAATTTAACTCTTTTCATTATTTTCATCTGGTTTCATTTTATTTTCACTTTTTTTTCCGAACTCGTCTCGTTCGGAACTGAAATTTTTCTATTTCTATCTGACTTTTAACAACAAACAATTTGGACGAAAATCCAAGTTGCTATGTTTTGAATAAATAAAAAGGTGCAGGTTATTAAGTGTGCTGTAACTGGTAATATTGTGAATGTTTATGAATGGTATGTATTAAGTGAGAATGTAATATATGTTAAGTGAAGTTTTTAAGGATGTGTTAGGAGATTCAGTGTTAAATTTAATAAGGGTAGTATTCTGGAATACAACATCCCACCCTTCTTCGAGAAAGAAAATTATCCTTGAAGAGAATAATTTTCTAGTAACTATATATTAAATTAATATTAATTAAAAACTTGGATTATCGTTCAATTACATTACAAAGGTTTTCAAAATTAATCTTTCATCAAAGGTTACAATAATCAAAAAGTTCTTAATACTAGAAAAATAATCTATTTACATTATATATTAACTAAATTTTTTCAATAATCAAAAAGTTCTTAACACTAGAAAAATAGTCAAAATAGTCTATTTACATTACATATTACCTAACTAAATTTAAATATTTCTCCTTGGAACCTTTTGTTTTCTTATCCAAAAGTTATTATTACTTATTATATTAATTATATAATATTAATATTATTGTTTCAGAATTCTCATTTCCGTTCGAATGTATATATTAATTCCAAAATTTCCAATACATATATTACCTCTAAAATTTCCTTTCTTTCCTTTTCCGTTCGAATATATATAAATTCTAAAATTTCCAATATATATTACCTCTAAAATGTTCTTTCTTTCGTCCCCCTCATTAATTTTTTTTTTTTTTTTTTTTTTTTTTCATTTCCGTCATTTCCTACAATTGTTAGATTATTTCATATATATTGAATAATAAAACAAAGACCATTTGTTATGTGTTTATCTTTTCCTTAAATTTATGGAACATTTTCCAACCGCGTGTTTAATTTTAAGATAATTGTTAAAAATTTGGTTATGTTGTGTGTATGGGTTATTTATTTATTCCGAAAATAGTTTTATATTATTATTGTGTAAAACTTTGAATTTATTTCCTATTTTGATTTCTGAGTTTTCCTTAGTTGTTTCCTTTGTGTGGTTCTTTTTCTTTTTAGATTTTTTTTTTCTCTTTGACGCCAGGCAGACTTCACGTCCTAAAGTTGATTGCTCATCCTGGTCTTTGCTGCTTTCCTTTTTTTTCTTTTTATTTCGTTGTTTTATGTCGGGGTTTTTTTTTTCTTCTTATTTTGGTTTGGTTATTTCTCCTGTTTTTTTTTTCTCTTTTCTTCTTGAAAAAATTTTTTGTTGTTGTTTTAAATTGTTGTTTACTTTGTTTTTCGTTGTTTTATGTCGGGGGTTTTTTTTTCTTCTTATTTTGGTTTGGTTATTTCTCCTGTTTTTTTTTTCTCTTTTCTTCTTGAAAAAATTTGTTGTTGTTGTTTTAAATTGTTGTTTACTTTTTTTTTCGTTGTTTTATGTCGGGGGTTTTTTTTTCTTCTTATTTTGGTTTGGTTATTTCTCCTGTTTTTTTTTTTCTCTTTTCTTCTTGAAAATTTTTTTTTTCTTCTTCTTATTTGGTTATTTCTCTTGTGTTCTTTCATTTCTCTTTTTTGTTTTTTCTTGAAAAATTTTTTTTTTTTTTGTGTTGTTTTAAATTTTGTTTTCTGTTTCGGGATCCCGTTCTCTGGGCATCCCACCGCTGCCACCAGTGTTGAATGTCCGCGCCGTGCTTTCTCGATTGAGGGAAGAGCGGGGACCTTTTATTTTTTTTCGTTTCTTCTCCCAGCGAAGATTTATTAATATTTTCTATATTCACTAGTCCTTTTATAGATTGGCGAAATTTAATTAACCAATTTTTTCTCCTTTCTTGTATACCACTCCGACAAAACCGGTTGCAACGCACTGAATTAGTGATAACTAGATCCAATTTTCACTGCATATTAACTTTTTTCTGGTTTTATTTAAATTTGTCTACATATGAAAGTTTTAATTAAAATGTTTAAAATTTAACTCTTTTCATTATTTTCATCTGGTTTCATTTTATTTTCACTTTTTTTTTCCGAACTCGTCTCGTTCGGAACTGAAATTTTTCTATTTCTATCTGACTTTTAACAACAAACAATTTGGACGAAAATCCAAGTTGCTATGTTTTGAATAAATAAAAAGGTGCAGGTTATTAAGTGTGCTGTAACTGGTAATATTGTGAATGTTTATGAATGGTATGTATTAAGTGAGAATGTAATATATGTTAAGTGAAGTTTTTAAGGATGTGTTAGGAGATTCAGTGTTAAATTTAATAAGGGTAGTATTCTGGAATACAACAGACTGCTTTCCAATAATTTGGTTAGAATTTATCTGTGGTGTGTATATATTTATATTAATTTGAAACAAACATGAATAAAAACAAGGAGAAGCAGTTAAAATAATATTTAAAAGCAATAAACTAGGGAAACAATGAAAATATTTTTTACACATTTGATATACATAAAATTTATGAGGATATTCAAAATAATGAAACAATTTAGTGAGAACACAAACAATTATTATTATTGCTCATTTAACTTTAATAGCTAAGGAAAAGCAAAAGAGATTAAAGTTTGCTTTTTGGGGATATGAAATATTTTATTTAATCATACGTACAACAAAGAGGCATAGTAAAAAAAAAAGGCGAAAACAATACATTAATATGTATTCATATCCTCGTATTTTTAATATAATTAAACTTGATTTCCTTTTTCACGGACACAATATATAATGGTAAAAGAGAAAGGAAAACAAAAACGACAATAAACAAAACATTACTACTGCACGTTCTTAGCTTCACGGTGAAATCATTTTCTTTATTTCGTTAAAGGGTTTGTTTTAGTTTATTTATTTATTTCCAATTGTGTTAACCATGTTTTTGTATGAATTTGAAAGAAAAATAATAGTAGACCTGAATACGTGTAACATTTAATATAAAAAAAAAAACTATGTCTTTTTCGTACGTTAACAGGTTACCAAACAAAAAAGAAACGCACCTATATAAATGTATATATTTCCGGACATATATCCATTCATATAAGTGTCAATATCTTTAATACATATTTAATGAATTTTATTTATTGAAAACCTTGTTTCGGAATTTGAATTTGAATAGCTTTTTAATAGTTAACTCAGTTATACTGTTTTCTTACACTGGTAGAATTACTGCCTCTAACCAGTTGTCTAAGTTTACAATAGAGAATCGTTTTCGAAAATTAGAACTGTGCGTGGAAATTTGCACTTCACATCACAAATTAATTTCTGCACAACAAATGTCACTGCACACCAATGTTTTTTTTTTTTTTAGGAAACAAATTTTAAGTTACGCCCGGAAGGAGCTTACATAAGGACAATACAAAAAAGGAAAGGAGAAAAAAAAATTAAAAAGTTTTAAGGAATACCTGATGTTCGATTGTAGATCGGCTGCCTGGTGCTGGTGTTTGCGTTTCCTGGTGAAGTTGGTCCGGATATGGTGTTGTTCCTCGTGCTGGATATCCAATCGGCTGCTCCCGGTGATGTTTCGCCAGGTGCTGTTGTTAGGCTGGCGTTGGGGCGATGTTTGCCCGTTCATGACTTCTGGCAATTGCCGCCACAATTGCCCACTGATTGTCACTGTTTTTATTTGTGTGTCACCTATTCCTTGACCGGAAGGTTGCGTTTAAACAATTCACTAGAGATCACCACTGTCTTACGGCAATTGCCGCTACAATTGCTCACGGATCTGTTCTGGCACTGTGACTGCACAACAGGTTACGTGCGTCGATCACATTAATCAGGTTGCGTGTCCTTTTTCGGTGTCACCAATGTGGGGTGCGAGGTATGGTGCCTGGCACGGACACTCCGTTCACTTCCACCTCCATCAATCAAAGCTGTGTTCATTCGTCGTTCCGCCGGACACAAAAAAAAAGGCAAAGCACCAACAGAAATCGGCCACGCAGCGTACACAACAGAAAAACACACGCGATTCTTAATTAATTTTTTTATTTTATTTCACTTGATAGTCAATTTTTAATTACTTAACGACGCGGGATTAATGTTATAAAACGCCACTGTGACTTCGCGCATTGTTATTAAAATAAACCCGACTTCAGGACATTTATTTGCGCTTCTCCGCTGGTGGCGGAGAGCGGGAGTGAAGTGACCAGCGTGGTCAAAGGATGGAATAAGTCTCAAACGATATCCTCTCCAATAAGGATATCGTTTTTTTACCTACCACCAGGGAAACGTAAAGTCTCTCTTGGTGGTATAGGAAACCAGATCTTGTAATAAAGGTCATGGTGGTATGTGTGGGATCATTGAGATCAATGCTATTCACACGTGCAGTGGAACAACGAAACAGGCAGGCGGCAAGGGCAAAAGAAAAGGCGACCAAATGGTTCGCTCTTTAATGAGGGTCATGTTTATGCAACGTCGCTATGACGGACGTTGGAAAAAAGGTGTTAATGGGATACGATACTTTATACCATGGAAATTGTATATCGTATCTTGGGTTAATTGCCGATACGCATCCCTTGCTTGCATTTAGGTATGCCAATCAATTAGTGGTGGCGACGAAAGAAATGCATCATTGTTTGTCTATTGAATCGCTAGTGTTGCAGCTGTAAAAATAAGCTGACGACATAGTATTTTAACTCAGACAAAGGGTATCGAAGGGCTCCTCGATAGTATAGTGGTTAGTATACCCGCCTGTCACCCGGGAGACCGGGGATCGATTCCCCGTCGGGGGCCTCTGGCGCAAGACTAATGACCTTGCCCAGAAAAAATAAATCATTATGGAAAATTTAACAAGGCTTAGGACTTGCTAAATAAGGCCAAGATCGGTCCCCGGTTGTAGTGCCGATGATGATGATGATGAAAGGGTATCGAATGTTTGCTATTTATGGTGCATATGCACATTAAGGATCAATTTTAGGAATTTCAGATGATGCTTGAAAGCATTACATGTCCTTGGAAAAGGAAATGTTTTCTGGGGCAAATGCAAATGCATTGGCGGGAAACAATGGGAGTTATGGAATTCCTAAAAAGGTCAAGAAGAATTCTTACGGAAAATTGTATGCAAAGGGATGCAATGAAAAGGTAAGTTTTCTTTATAGGGATTTTAGGGTTATAATAATTGGATCTGTTTGATGCGTGAAGCATTTAAGATGCTAATGCGAATTGCATTAGCGAAATCTGGTGCAGACCGGGTTGTGGTTATGGGGGTTTTTTCAGGAAGGCGAGCCGTGGGATCCGGCGGGACCGCCACAGTATAATCTGAGATTAAGAATTTACGGGAGGGGGTAATTTAGAGACAACTAGACCTTATTTTCACGATAGATCCTATTAATTCGTCAGAACTCCCCTGTTCCCTTGTTTTGTCTACAATCGACAATCGCCTCCTGTCTCTTACAGTTGACTTATTAATCTTTTTTCCATAATTCCACAGTGTAGCCCACTCTATCCCACAGTGTCTACTCATTTTTTTTTAACTGGTAATACTTCCACAGTGTAGCCCACTTTATCCCACAGTGTGTACTCATTTTTTTTTATCTGGTAATTCCAATAATAGCGAATGAGAAACTTTCCACCGATATATTTCAATTCACGTCTTTGTGATGTGGAAAATCAGAAAAGGGCGTTATCATCGTGTCGTCTTTGTGTAAAATATTTCTTTCGATTTTTTTTTTTTTTTTTTACACTAACACGCGCACAAAAGGGGATTTTGAAGTACCCTTAAATAACAGAGCACAGTGCGAGCGGTTGGAGAGGAAGTGGATAAGGAAAGGAGGTATCGATCTATATTGGTCTTGAATATCTGGACAAACAACTTCCACAAGACGACCTTTCGTCAAATTAACGATTATCTCAACAAAATTTTATTGAATTTTGATCATCTGACCATAGAGGATGCTACCACCAATCTGTACACTGAAATTTTCAAATCAATTTCGTCTTATGTCCCCTATTGCAAGAGTAAAACTCCGACCTCCTCACCTCCTTGGTTTAATCGCAAGATGTGGTCGTTACGTAATAAAAGAAATATGCTGGGGGCCCCGGTAATCGCTCCATCTGCGACAATTCCAACTACCTTGGCACTTATCTCCAATTCAACGAACTCTACAATACCCTTTGCCAAAACTAGGACCACCTAACACAAACTCTGGGCAACCTAATACAAGTAACTGACCCAAACCTTTTTTTCCAATTTATCAATCACAGACGTAAATCCCTTGATAATCCTACCTCCTACTCATTTAACTTAAAAACCTGAACGGATTCACATGTCATTGCGAATCTCTCCACCTCCTTTTGCAAACAATCATTCACTGACGACTCTTTCGTTCCCGACCTCACGTATTTCAAATACTTATGAAATTTCTCCCATGGTCCATTTCTTTCTCAATTTATTGATCCACCCATGATTGAAAACAAACTAACCCAGCTTAAAGGCGAATTCACCCCGGGGCCTGATATTCTCCCCGATATATTCCTAAAAAAATTCTCTTGTCTTCTCTATTCCCCTCTTTCGACAATTTAAAATCTGTCGCCTTTTCAAGGAGAATTCCTTAATATTTGGAAAACCTCGTTCACCACCCACGTGTATAAAAATGTTTCCAAAGGTAATATCTCCAACGATCGTCCCGTCACCTAATTTCCCACATCTTCAAAGTTCTTGAAAGCATTCTGTACTAACGATTATGCGTCCTTATTTCACCCAGGCAACACGGCTTTCTTGGTAGTAGATCTACCCTCACTAACTTAGTTGAATTTAGTTCCCAAACACTCCTAGCCCTAGAGAATGCCAACAAAGTCGACGTTGTTACTACTGATATTGTAAAGCTTTCGATAAAATCTCGCACAAACTTACACTCTTTAAACTATCCTGCTTGAGCTTCGAAATCATATTAACAAAGTAGATTCTTCATATCTGAGTAATCTCTACAGAGTACGTTTCAGATCTGTTCTCTCAATTCCTTTTCGTGCCACGTCTGGAGTTCCTCGGGGCAGTCATTTAGGTCCCCTTTTATTCATATTAACAACATATTAACAAAAAAAGACATCGATATCATTATCAAGCAATCCTATAACTCTCTTTACGCCGACTATACCAAATTCTTCAAAACAGTTTGTTCTTCGCTTGAGACTTTCCTTTTCGAGATAGACCTTGATAACTTTTCGTTATGGTGCAAGAGGAATTGTCTGGAGCTTAATGTCGGCAAATGTCAAGTAATTATGATTTCACGGAGGTGCACCCCTTACCCACCCCGCCCATACTTATTATCCAACCAACTTTTATCCTCGATCCGGGATCTTGGCACTTTATGTGATAGTAGCTAAACTTCCTCCCACATATTGAGGACATGATCCCCAAAGCCAATTCAGCCCATGGTTCTGTGAAACGCTGGTCTAAGGAATTTTCTAACCCTTCTAACCTTTATGTGACCACATCAGTCTACAATACTTTTTTTCGCCCTCTTCTTGAATATGTCGACCAGGTCTGGTCCCCGTAGCCTGTATCTCATATCCGCAAAATTGAAAGTATTCAACGACGTTTCTTACGTTTTGACCTCCGGAGACTGTTGAGGACTATTGAGAAAACCTATCCCTGCCCCCTTACACAAGTCATCTCAAATTAATTAACCTTACGACTCTAGAAAAGCGAAAAATTCACGCTCACATCCTCTTCATCCACCTTTTTCTCCCAGGATCAATCGACTGTGCAACCCTTCTCTCCTCTATCCCGTTCTATACCAATACCAGTAACTTATGAAACCCTCGTCTATTTTATCTACCAGCCCATCACACCGCGTAAGGCTTTAAGAAACCGATCTCATCTGTTTTTTTGTAACGTTTATTTATTTTACTTAAATATTATTACATTTTTCAATTTCTTAGTCTAAATAAACAAAACTATAATCTCTTATTGTTCTTGTTTTAATGTATAAGGCCGTAATGGCACGCAATACTTTTTTTTCTTCTTATCCTTACAAACCGTTTATACAATCTACCGTATGAGGTTTTTTTTTTTTTTAAATATTATTTGAGGACAAAGTAACAAAAAAAACTTACTCAATTATCGTATATATATTTTTTTATTTATAATAAAACTATGTAAACCTAGTAGAGCATACATTTAACTAAGGCTAAATTAACTCTAACTAAGCCTAGCCTATGTCTACCTAATACTAATTAAGATGATGGATCTGTGGATCAGGTCCTGCGACACGTTCTCCGCCCGTCGATCAACAGTCCTTTGACTGCCAGTCGGCTGAACGGATTCCATGCAGGAGGACCCGCTCCCGAACATTTATCAGCCAGTCTCAGCCCAGTCGAGCCACCAGTATTTTTCTCTATTGAGTCGTTCACAATTTGTTTTGTCTTTTTCAGGTATGCTCACGCAGTATCTTAGGATGGTATTTCCATCTCCTATGCTTGTTGGCACATACTTAATTGTTTTATCAGTTGCTCCGCTTGCCACATGACAGATAATGGGTACGTTTTGGGGATCTAATAGGTAGCTATGAGGATCTAAGTATAAAAATGCTTCAGGTAGTATGTATCCACTTCCAATGAATTTCTGAAATACTCGGGGTTAGGATGGAACAATCCTGAGATTAGTTCATTGTCTTTCACATTTGCCGACCAGACGGAATGATTTCTCACAAGGGTCTGAAATGTATTATTAATTCTGGACACTCCAGATGCGTCACATAGTCTCTTATTGGAAATAAGGCGACGAAAGTTGGAATGTTCGCTTCTGTACATCTGCAGGCAGGCCGTAGGCATTTCCTTTCAAATATTCTTAGCTTTTACATATTTGATTGATTAATGTCCCACCATACTGCACTCGCATATATCAAAATTGGACGTACAAACGCTTGGTGGCAAGTGATCTCCACATCGAATCTCAGACTGTTCGAATAAAAAAGGTTCTTGAGGGACATAAATGCCGCTCTTGCCCTCTTCAACTGCTCATTTATGTGCTCACCATACTGTAAAAACGTGTCCAAATAAACACCCAGATATTTAACAACATTCCATTTAACAAAACCATTTCGGCTCCCATTCTATCAAAACCATTTGAAATCATATCAATTCTTCTTACCGGCAAGTGACCAGCATGATGCTGTTCCAAGCCCTCCTTCGAACGGTCATTCCTAAAACATAAATTCATGACAAGATTACCATCTTGCTATGACATCAACCCAATGTCATCAACTGAACCACCTCGGTGCATCCGTCATGAACCGATCGGTTCCTATGGACGGCCAAATGCTCTCCAAACACACGCCAACCCTTCTGTGTGTTATCGTTCCATCAATCCCGTGTCCAAAGAAGACATGCCGGGCTACTTGCTGGCTTGCGCATTTGTGAAGCCAGATTCCCAATGTGCATGCCCTACGATCTATTTTTCGAAAAAGAAAAGAGAACAAATAAACCTTCACCCTAGCCCTGGCCATGGCGAGCAATCCCCTGTTGAACTAACACCACAAAAGAATCCATTTCCGTCACCTGTAATATTCCCTATTACTCTCGACATCATGACTTTAGCCTCCATGTACGCATATTTATTTACATACCAGCATGACCGGTTATACGATCCGTTGCCGTATCGAGGGACGATCATCAGCATCGGTCATGTCTAAGGATACGTTGCCCAAACAACGAGCAGCCACGATTCTCACGCTGGCTATCGAATCGAAATGCTTCTGTTTACTCAATGTAAACAGAAGAAACTATCTTCGCCTGCACGGCAACATTCTCTTGTTTTAATGAACGCTTAAATAATAATACACCCAACCATCGTAGCCTCGACCATTGCAGCGAGGTTCGGTTACATATTATCAACAGAAAAGGAAACCCCATTCCCTATGATTTATGATGGCATAGTCAGCCAGCCTCGGTATTTGATCTTTTATTAGATCAGCCGGCATATCTGAACTTCCTTTTGTGCACCCTTCGCAACTGCGTTGTATGGCGTTAGAGGAATACCTTTTCAACTTGATCTGTACGGTCGCCATGGAAACCTCCCACCAAAACTCATGTCGATCGTCCATTGGCCTAACACATGACCAGAGTCAAATTTTACCGGTCAAGCTGAGAAGTCGAGGTCGTTGCGTTGTCGGAGTCGGTAAAATACGATAACTTATCCGTTCGATTGATGTGTAAATACACCTCTTGTGAGAAGTCCGTGTAGTGTTTTCCGTTTGTTATTGTTCGCCGCGTCATGTTGCGCTGCATTTTCCAATTGATTTAACGTGATTAAAACGTAAATCAGTTCTGACAATAGTAAAAAAAAATCGTAACAAAATATCTAGCAGAAAAACGAATCTCGCTTTGCTGACAGAACCAACCATAAAACGAGGAAGAGGAGTTACAAAAAGGGAAATTAATCAATAAAGAAATATCTAAGTGAATGAAAAGAAAATCATCATCATCATCATCATCATTAGCACAACAACCGGGAACCGGTCTTGGCCTTATTTAGCAAGCCCTGAGGCTTGTTAAATTTTCCATAATGAATTGTTTTTTCCGGGCAAGGTTATTAGTGTTGCGCCAGAGGCTCCCCGACGGGGAATCGAACCCCGGTCTCCCGCGTGACAAGCGGTTATACTAACCACTATACTATCGTGAAGCGAAAAGAAAATCAGTGGGTTTTATTTTCTCTTTCCTTGAAGGATTCATCGGTGGTGTTTTGTGCTTAACCCGCGTCCGTGCTGATGCATCAGCAAAATACCCACAAGTTGACTTAGCTATGCCTCCAATGCCACGACACCCTAGGTGGATTCTTGCCTTCGACCAGTCAGTCGATCTCCAACCACCGCCGCTTGCATACGCATCGAGTCACATCCCAACCACCGCCTCGTGCATGCACCACAGTCGCTTCCCAACCACCGCCGCGTGCGCACGCACGCAGTCGTTTCACATCCACCGATCGACCCCGTTTACCCGAGGAGTCGTGAGTGTCAGTGGTTCGAATAAGACGTTGTAATTAGTGTATGATCAGTGATTACTTAAATCGAACATTTTACGTTGCAATTAGTGTATGTCCAGCGCCTACCTGAATAGAACATTTTACGTTGTACTTAGTGTATGTCCAGCGATTACTTCAATTGAACATTTTATGTTGTAATTAGTGAGCGATCAGCGATTACTGAAATCGAACAATCTACGTTGTAATCAAGGTATAACAGTCCACAAAAATACATCAAAATAAATAAGGTGGTGATCACCAGCCACAAAACGTGCGTTTTATTTCCCACCTGTGCCACCTGCATTGCGTCCGCTCCGTGCTTTAAAGCTTGGTTTTTGGTGAACATTTTTTTTTTTTTGCAGAACAGGTGTTGGGGATCGAAGTAAACCTAGTGCCCGTGATTGGCATCCAAACGCTACACCCCCACAAGTCTCTTGATAATTAATAACACTAAAACACGGAGTGGGCCTTGCCAATTAAAACAGTATCTTTTCATTTCACAACGTCCTCCGTTGCTACACTAGATGCAGTGGTCTTTTTATTTCAGAACTACGATAGCCAGTCGTCCGTTGTTCCACTCACGGCAGTGCTCGTACCTCTCAGGTGATGACAGCCAGTCGCACGCTACCCAGATATAGGCAGTGGTCTGTGGGGGTTCTCTATATCACATGGAGAACCAACCCACAACTCCAACCAATTTTGACGGCCACCATAACCCAAATCTGCAATTGCAGACATTCGCAAACATGCAAAGAACACACTTCCCATCTGCAATAGCAGCCATCCCCAAATCTGCAATCGCATACACCCCCAAACTTGCAATAATCCATTTTCCAATCTCTAATAAAATCCTTTTCAAAAATTACAACCGAATATAAATCATCTCCCTCATCTACATCAAACCGCATACATTTTTCCCAAAAACCACTTCGGTTAATTTCCTATGAAAATCATTCCGGCTCACTTCCTGCTCAAACCATTTCCCTTGCTTGTAACCAAGCAACATTTAGTTTCCCCGAAAACCATTTCGGCTCCCATCCTACTTAAACCATCCGATATTATACCACTTCTCCTCAATGGTAAGTCACCAGCACGATGCGTTACATCTCCGCGAAACAACCATCGCAACGACCAGGACCCATGTTCCTTTGTCTAACCGACAACCCACAGCCATACTAGGTTATGCCTCCAAAACCGATTTCTCAGTATACATAGCAACCGAGGAACCTAACTCAGCATGTACGGCAGAAAATTCCCCGAAACAATTCGCTATGTACGCGTAGCAACCCTTCTTCACGTTCCTAGTAAGTGGCAGTGAGTTTACTTAGCCATGACCCCACTGCCACGACACCACGAATGGATTCTTGCCCCTTTTTAGTCAGCCGAGTCACAACCACCGTCGACCGCTAACCCCCCTTGTATTACCCCGAGTCGGGCTTCAGGAAGTCGATTTGAAGCAGGCCGAAAGTAAAGTCGTGAGTCGGTGCGGTAATAATTTGCATTGCCTTTTCAACTTAATGGTAACTTGAAGGATTTCCGTCGAAAACAATGAAAGGCGCCAGTGAAGGAAGATTTCCAATAAAGTGTTAATAATTCAATAAACTGTCCATTGAAGATTTGTATTGATTCAAACTGAAGATAGATTTCCAATAAAGTGTTAATAGTTAACTTAACTGTTCGTCGAAGATTTGTATTGACTCAAGCTGAAGAAATATTTCCAATAAAGTGTTAATAATTAACTAAACTATCCATTGAAGATTTGTATTGATTCAAACTGAGGAAAGAGATCCAATAAAGTGTTAATAGTTAACTTAACTGTTCATCAAAGATTTTTATTGACTCAAGCTGAAGAAAGATTTCCAAAAAAGTGTTAATAATTAACTAAACTGTTCATCGAGGGTTTTTACTAATTCAAATCGACACTTTTTATTCATCGTCGCCGTCTGTGATGCTACTTGGTGCACCTATTATGGAATTCGTCTCTCGTAGTAAAAGTGTATGAAAGTCCAGTGGAATATTGGTGAACCCGTGCCCGTGCCAGCACAATCCCCCGATAAACCCCCACAGTCCTACACCTCGCAGAGACGACGTTGTTTCACTCCGGCACCGGTCGTAAAGTGACGACAGCCAGTCGAACGTCACTCCGATTAGTCGAGTGACCTTATCTCTCACAACGACGACAGCCAGTCGTACGTCGTTCTGTTCACGGAAGTGGCCCTAGATGGCCTTACTGCGGCCGGCAGGTGGGAGGTTCAAGCACTCTGGGCAGTGCCCTCTGATCTCAAACTAAGAGTTTTTTTTCGAATCTTTTATTTTTGCCATACTTCTTACTTGTGTTTAATGCATTCATTCACTTAGTTCTATACACATAATTTTCTTTATATACATTTTTTTTTAAATGATTTGTAAACTCACTTTTTGCACAAACAAAATTGCACATGTGTACTTAACGAAGATCAACAACAAAGTGATCAATAACAATATTTATAAAAAAATATTCGTCAAACAGCTTACAGAATATCAAGAAATTCTGAGAAAAAAACAGGCGCCCCGGAAAACACTTAAATTATGGGTGTTCGAAGCCAAAACATACAATGGTGCCGATAAGCGGCAACGGGCAAGAAATGCTCTTTTTATTTATTTACTTATTTTGTTATGTTTCTTGATGTCCTGTCCCCCAAAATATAATATGCTCATTTGGCACATTCAAAAGAGCACTTTTTTTTTACTATAAAACAGTTTTCTTGCTCCGAGTGTTTAACGAGTAGATAATATGTGAAACACAAAACTTTCACTAAGCTGATCGTGCAATCCACAGTTTGTCAGTAATAATCACTTCGTTAATCACGAATACTGTCAGGAAATATTTAGTATGTGTAAAATCACATGCAATTTCTTACCACGTACATTGGTTATCTAATTAGACTAATAAATTAAGTCTGCCCATATATCGATATATTTTGCCGTCAATATATCTATTTATAAGAGAAGGAAACGTTGAGAGTTTTATCTCATCTAGTTTTATCCATTCGGCTCTTTTGTAAACAATATCCGGTTGTGCTGAATGCTTGACCTGACCATCACTCTTTGACTTAAAGCATTAAGCATTTGTACAACTAGTATAGTACAACAGGGCATTGCATAAAAGCAGCACAACACTGCTTTCCAGTATTCTTACATGAAAATCCTTAAACAAAAGTTACCAGTCCAGTGTGTTATATTTTAGGAATCCGGAATCGAATATCTGCGATTCTCCTTCTGCCAGTCTGTACACACAACGTACACCTTCCTATGTGATGTAATTAATTTAATAGCTGAAAACGAGAATCACTCCACTAACAAAAATTCTACCAACAATCGTCCCCCTCTGCCAATCTCATTTTTATACCTTCTCTTCAGAAGAGGAAAAATTAATTGTGCCTCTCAAGTTGCTAGGATAAGGGCGTGCACTGAAGGAGATTCGTTTACACTTCACAGATCCCAGTGGCCCCCTACGCCATTTATTCAACTCAAATGTATCTTTTTGAATTCGATTCCTTTGGCATTAGTTTTATTATTGCCTTCGTTTTGTTCGCTTCTGTACATTCTGTGCACATTCGAAAAGTTCCATGTTATCCTGTTACAGGCTCGTAAGCAAGCTCTTAATTATCGCAAAGGACTTACTCGGTAATTAGATGCAGCATTTCCAATAGAAAATAGATCGGGACATGCTTAGGTAGAGATACATGTTAATAAAATAGAATACTGAAGAGGTACAGACAAATAGAAACTTTTATCCATAGATTATCCTTGTTGCGTATTATCTTTATTCCACGAATGAGCACGAGCCTGAGTGTAAGCGTAGAAAAATTAATTTCAACCCAAGGTACAGATTGAATTAATGAATAACAAGGATTTATTGTTAGTCAGATGTGTGGGCTAAGTTATACTAATAGATATACGAGTATACTATGCTGACAGTCAACCTACATCCGGAAACAGATAGCAGTTGTTTTGTGCCGCCGGTTTGAGCAGCGCCAACCTGATGTTAATGAGAAAAGTTTTAACCGATATACTTCGTGTTTAAAGGATATGTAAATAATTACAATCCATGTGGAGCTGCCCTTTTGTTGTGCATGCAGATCCTGACGAGGTACATCTTGAATTTTATATACGATGATATTGTATGTGTACTTTAATACAATATGCGACTCGCGCACAGGTAGTTTAGACGGAAGAAGTTGAAGGCTGCATCCTGAAAATTGGTAAAAGAACGGATTTGTACGGCAAGGCATTGGAGGTATTTCACACAAAACTGTGTTCACCATTTCTACGTATTACTAAATAGTTAGAACATTTCTCTTGAATTTGATTAGGTGAAGAACGTTCAGTGTAAATTAATATTTCGAATGAGAGAAGTCTTTGTTTCAAAAATGATATTGAAAGACATTTATCCTATTCATTTTTTAGGGCGCACCTGTTTATGTTTCACAAGGATTCACTTTCATGAAGTTTTGTTTTTGTTCTATTTGTTTAGTAAGCTTTTAAGTTTACGCTCGATTCGAGCCCCTTTTCTGTAACAAAATGAGTTTTGATATAGAGATCTACTTGTCATTGGAAAAGGAATACCAAACTGATGGGATTCATCGGATTGACTTACAGGGCATAAATAAACCGAATTTCCATGGGTGATATGAATGATTTTCTGTGAACGGTTCTCCGAGTACCTGTGAAAGAGGCAGAGGTCTGCTACATACCTTCGATGTGGCAGTGACTACAGCGTTGATGATATCGGGAAGATATTAGAGGTAGATAATTAAAGACAAAATGTTGGTTTAGGTGGTAAGTCGGTCTCAATGTGAGATTCCGCCCTGTTACGCTGTATATTCCGTGATAACGTCGGGAGAAATTTTCGACTATGTTTCGGATGTTTCCAAAGTTTCGGAGGGAACTATGACGGAGTCGAGTCGGTGAGGTCTGAACTTCCGGGTTCCTACAGGTCAAGTAATAGAAATAGAATAGTTTCAGATGTATGGCTGATGGTCCAGATAAAGTCATGATGATACGTTCTGAGATAAGGAATTGCGGAGGGGAAATAGTTTCCCATTCAGATCTCCGGGGGGCACTATGTCGGAAAACATCATACAAATGTTTTGATAAACAATGGAACTTTAAAAAGCTAGTCGTAATGTGAACGGCTTCCTTCTCGAACACTCTCGACGTTCGACTGACAATTGCACTTTGTAACATCAGGGACATCGGTTTCAACCAATACGAATGTAAACGCCGTCCAGCAATATTTTTATTATTATTATTATAAATGAAATGACTGCCATGCGTATATTGAACGCGCAAAGTTCTTGCGTGACCAGAGAGTGAGACAAAAAATAGTACACTCTCCCACAGGTAGTAGTAACTTCTGGGCATTTGTAAATAACATTCAAAACTCGGTCCCCTCATCCATTCCAACGCTTATAGTCGATGGCAGACCAGGCAACAGTGCAATAGAGAAAGCGAATCTCCTTGCTGCACATTTTGCTAACACTGCCTGATACTGTGGCGGTTCCGCCAAACCCCACGCCCCGCTTACCTGAAAAACCCCCATAACTACTACCCAACTTCCTTAAGTTCGCTAATGCAATCGCATTAGCACCTTAAATGCTTCACGCATCAAATAGATCAAATTTATTTATCTAAAAGTCCCTGTTAAAGAATCCTTACCTTTCATGCATCTCTTCGCATACAAATTCCCTATAAGAATTCTTCCCTAATTAATCATGAATACCTAAACCATCCGGCACTCTGGTATGCCAAACAATTCCGCTGTCCACCTGCACACCGCATGTCCCTGGCTAATCCACGGCCTCGGCAGCCTTTTGTCCAAGGGACAAAATCAAACGCTAGCGTCTAGTGTCATAAATCGAATTCCTTCGCATGTAAACATGCATAAAAATTCGATCCCATTTCGTTTAGCAAGATACGGTGCACGACCACCTATCGTATACCTAAATTGCTTTAGCATCACTAGCATAATAGCAACATGGCTATTTAACCAGCTGCAATAGATTCACGCGTGATTTATTTTCCAACGAACAAACAATCACAACTTCGTGTTTAGGCACCAAACGAATTATCCAGCATATACAAATGCAAGCAAATTCGTTTCAGCCACCGACCCAAGATGCGACATAAAATTTTCATTGTATAAAGTATCGCAACCATTAGCACCTTTCCCGATGTCTATTCGTATATTTACACAAGGGCATCACTCATCTAAGACTTTTATGATGCCCTCTTCTCATCTTTTCTTTTACCACATTTCTTCGAGGCATCGCCGTCTATTTATTTAGCCGCGATGCACTTCATAGACAACGATCTTTTCGATCCCTTTGTCCTTGCCGCCTGCCTGCTTTGTGTTGCCATTGCCTTCGCCCATGAGTAAACAACACAGATCTAAACGATCACACACATACCACAATGATCTTCATTACGAGATCTGGTTTTCTTTTCCACCAAGAGAGACTTTACGTTTCTCTGGTGGTAAGTAAAAACATATCCTTAGTGGAGAGGATATCTACCACCACAGCACAAACTCACCCCATTAGCGAGTCGGCTCTGCATGAGCCGTTTATCGCTGAGTCAAATTACATCCGCCGACCACCGCGGTCGTGCCGCTCCCGCTCCTCGCCGCTCGCCGAAGAAGTGATAATATACGGAGTCGTTGTAGTAAAGAGTTGTGATCGGGTTGTCGTAATAAAAATTAGTGCAAAAGTCGGGAATATGAATTTAAGACAAATCAAGTTATAATAACACAACCTAACAATAACAATCAGAATGCAATAAAACGAACCATTTATTCCATTAAACAGTGCGTTTTATTTCCGAATATCTACGGTGGACAACTTTCCTCTTTCAAACAATTCGTGGACGTTGCGTTGTGTGGTTTCGCTTGTGTTTCTCTCCCAGTGCGTACTTTTCATCCTTCCGCGTTTGTGGACAATTTTGGTGCTGCGATATTCGGTGGAACATTTAGAGGAAGTAGTGGGTGGATGGTAGAATCAGCGTCCATGCCGACGCACAGACCATCTATCCCCACAATACCACATCAGTTCCGCCTCAACTTGAGCATAAGCAGCACACCATGAGCCAGATGCGCTTGCGAACGCGTACTGTTGCCCGGGCACTCAAGAAGCTAAACCCACACAAATCCGCTGGTCCTGATGCCATTCCCCCAATCCTCTTGAAGTGATGTTCCTCTTCACTCTCTAAACCACCGCGGAAACTCTTCCATATGTCTTATTCTACTGGCCGTTTCCCAAATAGATAGAAGTCAGCGGACATTCAGCCAATTTCCAAAAAGGGGGACAAATCATCCCTCTCTTCTTATCGGCCCATAGTACTAACTTCTATTCTCTCGAAGGTAATGGAATCACTGATTAACCGTCAACTTTCGAAATATCTGGAATCAAATGACCTCCTCAATGACCGCCAATATGGCTTTTGTAGCAACAGGTCCACAGGAGATTTGATGGCGTACCTTACCGAAAAGTGAGCCATTCCATCCACTACTTCGGAGAAAGCAAGTATATTGCACTCGAAGGCCTTCGACAGAGTTTGGCATCCAGCCCTTTTATCAAAATTACATTCATATGGAGTGGACAATTCCCTGATCCAATGGATAAGAGATATTGTGGGGGCTCTCTACACCACGTGGAGAACCAACCCACAAATCTAACCAACCTTGACCATTAACAGCGCGGCACTTTAACCCAACTCCCCATGCAAATCCGCAATAGCATACATTCCTAACTTTGCAATAAACACACTCCAAAACACGCAACGGAATACAATTCAACAGAATATATTCTAAATCATCCCCGCATACATTTTCCCAAAATTGCTTCGGTCAATTCTTTACTTAATTCATATTCCCTCATTGCGACCAAGCAAACTTAATTTCCCGGGAAATTCATAACGCATATTCCAACCTACAACGGAATATTAATCATCTCCATCAACTATATCGAGCCGCATACATTTTTTTCAAAAACTACTTCGGTTCATTTCCAACTTAAATTATATTGCCTTGCTTGCGCCCAAGCAATTCCAATTTCCCCCGAAAATCACTTCGGTTCATTTCCTGCTTAAATCGTACTTCTCGTCTACGACCAATCAACAGCTAATTTTTCACGAAACAATCACAACGATCAAGACCCGTATATTCGGGCGTATATTCGTCCCAAAATGGAGTTGGACTCCCATATCTGGTCAGGCGCATCCACAACTACACTACACGTGTTCGATAGGATTTAAAAACGAGCAGTGAAACTCATTGGTGACCCAGCTGTAAGTCGATTAATTCCGTCGTTAGAACATAGGCGCAGCATATCGTGTCTATCTCTCTTCTATAGGTGTTATCACCGTCGTTGCTCAACTGAACTTACTGGATGTGTTCCGCCCCTTCAGACATTTTCCAGCAATATCCGTCAATCTCACAATGCGCATCGGTTCACGTTGAAAGTGGACTCCAGTCGCACAAATAAACATAGCGAGTCATTCTTTAGCCGAACCACACGAATGTGGAATGTTGTGCTTGATCATGTGTTTCCTGGTCATTGTGATGTCCAGACATTCAAGACCAATATACATCGACACCTCCCTTCCTTATCCACTTCCTCTCCATCCGCTCGCGCTGTGCTCTGACATTTAAGGGTACTCCAAAATACCCTTTTGTGTTCGCGTTTGTGTAAAAAAAAAAAAATTGCAAACAGATATTTCGGATATCCTTGCCTTAATTGAGAACCTGGTCGATTCGTCAACTGGTTCGACATATCTTCGTTGTTCAGGATGCGACTTGCATTCGAATTCCTTTGTTAGTGGTGGAGTCCGCGTCTTCGCGCGACACGACCTAACTTGCCAAAGGATAGAGGTGTCAAAGCCCAATAACTTGCACATTGTCTGGTTGAAGACCGTACTGAAGAATTCTGTTAAATTTCTTTGTTACCTTTACCGCTCCCCGAATGACGTTCGATCAGCGACATTTTTCCAACATCTTTCACGTACCGTCGATTGGATACAGATCAACCACCCGGGGTCTGAAACAGTCGTCCTTTGCGACTTTAAATGTACACAATTCCGTCCGGTTGGTGCATTCTAACAGAAACGACGAGGTTGGGGGGCTGGCGGAGATGTTCGCTGTTCGCCGCAATCTGACGCAACTCGTGGAGGAAACTCATGAAGAAATCCCAGTTGCCCGACGTGATTATGTGAACACCCTGGATCTGTTTCCGAGCTGAACATTTATACCGTGGAGGTTGGGAAACTCTGGTCACTGTTTGGTATCGGTCGTGCAGTCACGAATAACCGACCTAAGCAGCTTCGCCATATGTGGAGGTATGGGGCTGGCAACTAGGACTATTTGCGAGATTTCTGCGCCTCTTTTCCATGGTTGGAGGTATGCTCTTGAGACGCCGATAGTAACGGATGCGCGGAGGCGGTCACAGAGATTATTGTTCTCAGGATGAAGACATACATTCTGCATTCCATCAAACGAAACTCATCTGATAAGTCTTGGTTAATATAAAATGCGAGCAGATTACAGGGGCAAAAAATAGAGCCTTTAAACAATGGCGCTCCAATCCCACCGAGATTAACAGAACGAATTTTGTTCACGAGTTAAGTTGAGTTACCATACATTTTACACCAGTTAACACACCATGAAGTATGTGACTCATTATATCATATCTTGTAAGTGATGCACTCCTATCACATAAAACAATTACAAAGAAGTTATTTATTCCTATCAGCATATATAAACAATCTACTGCACAGATTCTACACATTCTACATTCTACTTTCACGTTTAATGAACGAATGTCAAATTCAAGTAATGTTGTATCCTAGTGTTAAGTAAAGTTAAAATAAAATTAACTTGTGGAAGCGAGTCGGCGTAAGCAATAAAAAATTATTATATTTTTTCTTTGGTCAACGGGAGCAGCATTAACTCGTGCAACCAGGCGTTTGATACCGCTGTTAGAAATTATATTAAAGAAATAAATTGTGGAGGGACCATACTTGCGTATCGTCGAACCGATGGTAGGTTGACGTGTAGCAGCTATTCCGTTTGCAGGGGGTGTTGAACTCTTGAATCCCCTGTGTCACATTTGTTTTTATACCCCTTTTTTCTACAGCAGTCTTTTTGTTTAAATAACTTTGTTTTTTTTTATTAAATGTTTACGTTATCAAAAAATTAGTGACGGTTTTTTCACTCCACGTTAGGCGAGTTTTGTTTCTATCGCGGCGAACGCTTTTTCAAAAACTCAACTAACTCTTCCACTAAATCAGTTTGTTTATCGCGACGATCGTTTTTTCTAAAATCAAAAACTTCTGTCAAAGTTTTTCTCATTTTTATTTCATTTTTCGCCGGCAACTTTTTTTTTTGTTTCCTACTTGTTATGATTATTATAGTCATTTATTTCGATAGTTAGAGAGAGAGAGAGAGAGAGAGAGGGTGAGAGTGTGGGTATGGGACCTTAACACCACGAAGAATGCCTAGACCGATAGCGTGACCAATAAACTCCTTGAGTGCCCAACTGATTCGCGCCCCTTCTGGTCAATGGCAAAGGCTGTCTGCAAAAATTTCGTTTACTCCTCTTTTCCTCCGTTGGTGACGGGCAGCGAGATGTTGGTCACAAATTCAAAATATAAAGCTACCGTGTTCACGAATTTATTTTCCGCGAATTAAACTTCGATGCCGGTCTTTTGGAACACCCTGTAATCGCGCCGGTGCTAGCTTCGATGGGCACGCATTCTACGTAGACTGGACTGTAGGAAGGCAACCGGCCCGAACGGAATACCAGCAATAGTTCTTCAGAATTGTGTTCGAGAACTATCCTCGGTTCGTTCGTTTATCTTATGCACGGAGGACATTTCCTATCTGCTGGAAAATCGTTCCAGTTCAGCCAATCCCAAGGACGGGAAAAAAGTGTCTCCCACAAAACAACCGGCCGATAGCATTACCGTCTTTGTTATATAAGGTGATGGAAAACGTCATCAATGCCGAGTTCTTTAAGTATTTGGAGTGCAACGGACTTCTGAATGATCGTCAATACTGATTCCGTGGTAGGTAGCCACAGAAGACCTTATGACCCTTATAACCGATATATGGACATCTGCGATTAGGGAGTGTGGTGAGTCAAGGGCAATCGCATTGGATAGCTCCAAGGCTTTTGACCGCGTCTGGCACGGGGCATTTTTGAGTAAACTTCGTTCATACGAACATTCCCAGCAGCTTTGCGAGTGAACAAGAGTTTCCTCGAAAACCGATCGATCCGGGTTGTTGTGGATGGCGAGTGTTCGGATCTGTATCCTGTTAATTTCGGGGTGCCTCGAGTTTCTATTTTGTCTCCAACCTTGTTCTTGCTTTACATGAATGATTTGGGAGAGTCAACGGATAACAAAGTGTAGAGTTTGCGGATTATTTCCTTTTCGTTGTCCTGCTTGTTTCTTCTTTTTCGAGTGATCGGCCGATTAGTGTGTGGAGCTTCTTTTTAACTTACCCGAAGGAGCCTCCATAACTACAACCCAACTCCCATTATTTCCCGCCAATGCAATTGCATTAGCACCTGTAAATGCTTCACGCATCAAGTTTTCCTAACGTATAATCTAAAAGCTCCTGGAAGAGAATTCTTACCTTCATGCATCAATTCGCGTTAACTATGAACGATATTGTTACTAACACAATGAATCGTTCCATCCCCAAAGTAGCTCATATGGATGGCTATACCCACCGATACATAAATGCAACTATCGATGCTTTGTATAGGGAAAAGAGCACCCTGCTCTCAAAGCTGAAATTGTGCTATAGGCAGTTCAGTGACCCAAATAGCAATGAAATCAAAACTATCAAGTCCTTGATTAAAAATCTTCAAAAACTGAGTCGGGATAATTACCGAGCAGTAATAAATGAGGAGTGGAGCAACAGAATTCGAGCTGTCCAAGCAAACGGACCGAACATGTTTTCACAAATCAAGAAAATATGTCGAAGAAAAGATCACAATGACATTCCCTGTCTCCGAATTCCACGGACTCCCGAAAATTGTCAGATAATGCTGAACGCAGGACTCACCTTAGAGCACATCATCTCCAATGATGAAGTAATAGTAGTCGAAGATCCGCAAAAGAAAGCGAATTCAATTGGAGCCTGTTTCGAAGCAGTGTACAGAGTTAACGAATTAGTTCATGCTAACACTGAAATTGAAAGCAATGCCCGTCAAAGACATTGCTCGCTGCGCAATCAACTTCACAACTGGCGATCCGAAAACCATAGTTACATCACATTCGGCGAAAATAATAGGGCGCATTCTCCCGTCAGAAATGAAAATACAAATATGTTTGTACGCAAGGATGAACTTAGAAACATACTTAGCTCAATAAAAAATAAGAAATCATCTGGAATAGATAGCATACCAAATGTGGTTCTAAGGCATTTGCCTCGCGAAGCCGTGAACATATACACTACTTTGTTTAACAACGCTCTAAACAATGCACACTATCCAACCCATTGGAAGACTGCAGTAGTCCACCCTATCCCCAAAAAGGGTAAGGAGAAGAGCAATCCAGCTAATCTGCGCTCGATCAGCCTGCTTCCCAACATCAGCAAGGTATTCGAAAAAATTATAAACAAAGCACTGATAGGTTGGTGTGATGAAAACGATATCATCCCCAACAACCAGTTTGGCTTTCGAGCGCGACATGATACAGTTCATGCAGCGACGAAACTTGTTTCCGATATACAGTGGAACAAGGCAAAGTGACAATGTACAGGCGCCTGCTTGGTTGACTTTGAAAAGGCTTTCGACACCGTATGGTTAGAAGGACTTGTCTATAAGTTAACAAACCTGGGTATGCGGCAATATCTGCTATACATTATTTGTGAATGATAATGGACAAACATTTTGTGGTGAAATGCGGGGACATACTCTCCAACAAGACCTTCCAAATTAAAAATGGCTTACAGCAGGGAGCTGTGAATTCTCCTATTCTATTCAATATTTACACTAGTGATCTAGTGAGTTCTCTCGAAAACGCCATTGCGTACGCCGATGACATAGTGGTGTACAGAACAGGAGGAAAAATAGACGACATCAATAGGCACCTTCAAGATGACTTCAACAAAATAAAACTATTTTGCGACGACTGGAAATTAAAGATTAATTTCCAGAAGACCGAGACTATCCTTTTCAGAACGCCCGTATCCAGGGCCTCGAGGGATACAAAATACAACTGGAAACACTTTTCTATTGTAGGTAACAATAACCTTCCACTGCAAGTGAAAACTGTAGTTAGATACCTTGGTATCTGGCTAGACCAGTATTTATATTTTGACAAGCACGTAGCAGCGTCCCTCTCCGCAGCTAAAAGTGCATAATCTATGACAAGAAATCTATTCCGGAGTAGTCTTCTTGACCCCAGAGTCAAAATAATTTCGTACTCGGCATTCATCCGACCAGTTTTGATTTATGGCTATCCAGTATGGTATAATATATCTCCACTTAATATGGAGAAGTTTCGTGTGTTGGAACGGCAGTGTTTACGTTCCTGCCTCGGACTGTATAGAACACCAGAGTTGCAATACAAAAAATGCTATCCCAAAAAAATCCTGTATAACAAATCAGGGTTAAATAGGATAGACAATTTCATAATTAAAATGATTCGTGGTCACACAGCAAGGGCAATGTGCAGTGACAATAATCTTATCGCGGGAGCATTCTATCCCAATGATATGTATCTAGAGAATACCCTCCAGAATGGGTTTATTCCCCCAGAAGCGTTCCCTTTCTTGGATCAAAAAGGCCCTATCCAAGACGTGCATGGAGTCCCGATTATTTACCACGCTTTCCGTGGTGCCAGGGAGAAACGAATTCTCCATGATAGTGATATCTCCAATGCCCCAGACCGCATGCGTTTTAGCACGGCGATCAGTGAAAGAGATAAATCAGCCAAAGATCGAGCATCTCCCAAATGGTGGTGGCTTCTCAACGAGGAGAGGACTTCACTTCCTCAGATATAGTATGCCTCTCAAGAGCAACGCTCTCCTTCCTCTTGTCCCCCCTCCCCCTGTCCACCTTTCCCAATTACTTTTGTGTAGCTATTGTATTTTATTTTTTATTTCTTATTTTATGTTTTATTCGTTTTGTTTTGAAGTTTTTGTTTGTTATAATAATTTATAAAAAAAAAAATTGTAATAATAATATATACATGTAAACGAGGAGTCCCTCTAATATATGACTTATTTCATATATATATATATATATATATATATATATATATATATATATATATATATATATATATATATATATATATATATATATATATATATAAGAAACAAAAAAAAAAGATGTACGCCGAAAGGCATTTATAAAAATCAAGATGTAATGTGTAATTTAGAGAGCTCGCATAGAGTCAGTAAGTTAATTTAAGGATTGTGATCGTAGAAAAAACTAAAAAAAAAAAAGCATCAATCCGCGTTCAAAATTCCCTACAAGAATTCTGTCCAGCTTTAGGATCATAAATCCCAAAACCCAATTCGGCAGCTTCGGTGGCCAGGCAAATCCCAATCTTACCATATGCATTTTCCCTAGATGAATTCCTGTAAAGAAACAATTCGGTTCACACATAATGTAACGATCAAAACTAGGGAGAATAAACATTGCGTCGCCTATTCCCAGCCTCACCATGTGTACAATAAATTCCCTTACATACACATTGGCTGGCGACCTTTTCACCCAACGGTAAACAATCCAACGCAGCTGCATACAATTAGCGCTATAGACGCTAAAACCAATTTCTTTAGCACGCACCATGTGCAAACAAAAGAACGCTGTTCTTCAGCAGGCATTCCGGCGATACGACAAACAATTCAAATTGTTTCAAGTATCACAAATGCATCGAGCAGCTAATGAGTTGCAACTTGTTTACTCAGTTGAACTCTCAGCTCATACACCCCTTTATATCTTTTAATTTCCCGGATCCGTCTCATGACCTCTGGGCATGAGCAAACAGAAATCCACTTAGCACCCAATGTGATCCGGCTAATTTATTTAGCCGAACTCACACTCTTTGATGCCCATTATCCTTTTCGGTATTTCCGATTCGTTCTCATGGCCTTGTCCCACGAAAGAACCAATGTTCACACACACATGCGTACCACTACGATCTTCGCTATGAGATCCGGTTACCTACCCCCAAAGAGAGATTTCAAATTTCTCTTGGAATAGGAAACGCACCCTTAACTAAGAGAGCTTCACATCGCTGAGTCTCATTCCATCCACCGACCTCGCCGGTCGTTTTTGCTCCCGCTGTCCGTAGCGCTTGTTACGTCTCCAGCGCCGTGCTTCCTCTTTCGAGGGAAGAGCGTGGGGCTTATAATATTTTTTCTTTATTAAATTAAATATAGTTTTGTTTTTATATTTTATTTTATTTGAACTCAGCTATCCCAAGCTGAGCTCTAACTTGAACTACTTTTACAATATAATTTTTCCTGTTTTTAGAGAATATTTTGTTCCAACTAACTGTGTCGTATAAAATGGACAAAACAATCCAGAAGTCTCTGTTTATAATTTTGAATAAACTTTGAACGAAAATCATAGTGCTATGTTTTGAAATGAAAAATGTGCTTGTTATGAAAAGGGGCATGTTTTTAAATGTGCTGTAAGTGATTGGATATAGAATATTGTGTCTGTTTATTTATGAATTCTATTAAATGAGAATGTAAGATATGTGCGGATGTAGTTTTAAAGGTTGTGTTAGAAAGAACATGAGATTAGTGTTAAGCGAATAAGGGTAGTATTCTGGAACACAACACGCTGCTGACACGCGTTCAGTATACCTCATAGTCGGGAGTTTTTCATTCTCTGAGTGCTAGTCGCGAATCGAGTTTTAGCCTTCCGCAGTTACCATAAAGTTCAAACTAGAACAGTGCATGGAGTGTAAACTGATAAATACACGAATGGATAAAAGAATAGTTTTTGTGCCTTACCAGTGACCAGTATCTAAAAATCGAAACTGTATGTAATTGAGAAACTCACCGCGACTACTGTCTACATGTAATAAAACCAATAATAATAAACTAAATCCGTGTGTTTTATTTCACCTGTTTTGCTCCTTGGTGCGTTGCTTGAATATTTTATTGTCTTGAACGGTGCTTCTCGGAGACTTATTTGGTGAACAGTTTCCTTTTGTTGTGACGATAGACCAATTATGATGGAGGAAGGACGTGAATCCCGTGCCGTACGTCGGCGCACAATACTTCGCCCCCCACAAGTGCATCAACGGCGCGCCAGCTGAGATGTACCCAGATCGCGACTCTCTAAATCGGTATCCGGAGAAGGTTCTGCAGTGGGGAAAGGCCAATTTCGTCGACTTCAAGCCAATCAAGACACAATATACAACATTCACAAGGAAAAATGGATCATCGGTTCCACAGCTGATGAGAAATGGGCAACCCGTCGAATCTGGGAAAACTTGAAATTGCTCGGGGTCACGGTCTGTGAGAATGTATGGTGGCATAAACACATGTCAAACGTCGCCAGGTCCGCCTCTGGAAAACTAAGTTTTTTTTTTTATAGCCAAGAACCACCAGCCCAACTTTTTCTTCCGTATAAATCCCAAATTAGACCCGCGCTAGAATATTGCTCTCATGTTTGGAGCTCTGCGATCCGCCTGATCGGGGACACGGCACTGACGTCGGGACTATAGTCGTTACCTCATCGAAGGCGTGTAGCTGACCTGTGTCTATTTTACAGATATTATCACAGGTGCTGTTGTTCAGAGATTCGTGTTATTGTTCTGCCTAATTCGGTTTATTATTTATTAATTTATATGCGGTCCACAAGACAATCCGATGGATAGCATCAACTTGCGGTTCATCTCCCGACAGTGTGAACATCCCTGCGTCAGAACTCGTTCGTTACAGAGCGGGAAGCTGTAGAATTAGAAAACATTCAAGAATCCGTTGCATTCCAAATATTGAATTTATTCGCAATAAACCAGTTATTTCATCACACTCGATAATACGGTCAGTAGGGCGATTGGTAATTTTGACACTCTTTCCACTTCTGTGGATGCTGTCTGTCGAGGCAAGGATTCTGAGACAACTTTTAAAAACAGTAGATGTTATTTCATCCACTTTTCTTGCTTTCGTCTCAACCCTTGGAATATTGGAATAGAAAAGTGCCCCAGGCTAAGTAAAGATCCCGACTGTAAGAGTGAGTAAATAAATAAGTAAGTAAAAATATTACTTCATATTTTACAGACTTGATTTGACGGCGAGAACGTTCTTTTTTGGAGGATGTGATTGTTTATACGTACTTAACCTGATTCTATCTTTCCAACGTGTTTCCTTTTCTATAGTGAACCTAATTTTTTTACTTACATCAACATAATGCACGCAAACACTTCTTGCTTTTAAAAGCCTTACTATGCTCATTTTATCTAATTTTCAAGTGCCTACAGCATTTACTCATTCGAAACAAAATACAGACAACTATGTGTTACGAAGAAAATGAGTTGTGAAACATTTTAACTACTAGCAACCTGCTTTCTTAATTAGCCCTCGAGCTAAATGTCCGGTATCCATTACTCAGTTTCCACTTCTTTCTCTCTACCCAAAAGGAAAAACTTTCGACAGGGCACATCAAACTTGTGTTTGGTAAGTGGACAAGATCCGTTCCTGGTTGAGAAGTGTTTATCTACTGCTTAACAAAAGCATTGTTTTGTGATACTCAGGCGTATGATTACTATTGTGTCCTTAAGGAGTGGAAACATGTTGTAAAAGCATAGGGACTGGCAGAGCACACGAAAAGAAGTCAAGTTAGGGTAGTGTTTGCGTGAGAAGCAATTACGCAACATATTAGCTGACAGTTCTTATATTTTCGAGGACTCTTGCAGAAAGGGCGTATTAGATGTGGGAAGAACAAACGAAAACGTTGTTATTGCTACAAAGGTAGAGAAGTGATGTGTTGTATTGAATCGGTTGCAAACGAATTTATTATGTGGGGTGAAATCTCGACGCTTATGATAGATAATACACATAACTCATTTAGAAAGAACAGGATCGTTTTATTGTTGTATCTGTTTATTTTTCAATTGGTATTACATTGAAAAACATTATTTTATTTTAATAAAACTATTAAAACGTTATTTCATAAAACTAATATACGTTCACTTGTAAAAGTAAAGGACGACTGTGAGTATTTCACTTAGTTATGTGCCGACAGGTGCACGGGTTCTCTAAGATTCCCAACAAGTTCGCGGGCTGTTAATGTTCACTTCCTACCAAATCACCAACTTCACTAAATTGGATGAGTACACTTGTCACACGTTTCCAAGCACTCTTACTTTTCTGTCCTCTATTTATGTATTTTATATCCTTTCACAACGGAATTCCGCAAATTACAAACACTTATGCTTTCTTATAGCGGATCCTGATGGGATTTGTTCTTCACCCACGTGATTGATGTTCGCCTCCCTGATACCATTCCGATTTGCTGCGTGGGAGATGCACTTTTTACTTACTTGTCACGATTTGGGTGACTCCACTTATCAACACACTAAACAATCCTTTCTCTGGAACTGCATACAACAAATAACAGTAACAAAACGCAACTCGTTGATCAATATGTTTTTATTGTTTCCGTATAATAACATTCAACTTAGCACAACATTTACAATCATTGGTATTTATATTCGGTTAAGCCGCTTTTCAACCTTTGACACAGAGTTTGTATTGCTTACGCGGTTCGGAGGTATTTAAAACCGTAGAGATGTTTAGCCTTTCGGATTTAGAAAAGAACAACACATTAACTTACTTTATAACCACTATTACGAATCAGTATTACTTATACTTCTACTTACGTCTAATCGCTTGTGACTTCAAAAGGACACGAATTTATTATTCCTATCCCACTGACTCGTGATTCACACCAGACCGCCTTGAATAGTAAAACTCGACTCTTCGAGGACTGCTCGCACCGGAATCAACTCCTCAGTGTGGTGAGTTTCCAATGGCGAAGTAAAACCGAAAAAGACATCTCTCATTTGGCCGCCAACCAATGAGAAATCGGTTGTGGTTTCATTGGAACTATTTCTGTTGTGATCGTGTAGATCTGATGTAAGTCTATCCCCCTGGAAAAAAGGACAACGAAATTGCATTGGAAGCTAAGAAGGGAATCTGTGCCGGTTCATTAATACATTCCCAAAGAACCGCCCATCCTCTTAAATTAACCACCTTCCAAACCCATAATACTTACCAGCAATTAGGGGCAGCGTAAGCTCCCCTGCAGCATCACACCTGAAAGTTAAACCTTATCAGCATGCACATCACACAAATCATTTCATTCATTCATACATGGGCCGTGCCAGACAATCGGCTCAGCTTGTCAGCAATTATAAAAGATAAATACTCGCTGGCCAGCGTAATTGTTGACATAGCTGTAGCCGGTATTCTTGCTACGGTTCATGCGTGTATATAGCCCCAATCCCACGGTTCGCAACACTTGCGACCAATTTCCCTTATGGGTTATCTACCGATCATGGGATTCGGGCACACAATCATATATGATTGACGTTAGACAATCATACCCCAGATCATGCCGAACGATGCTCCGGCATGTTAAATAAACAAACACGATGTGCCTATCATCGTGACCCTTGAAATAGCGTTTTTGTGTATCTTAAAGCAAAAACCTATTTCGTTCTCAGGCGCAGCTCATCAAATATTTATGGCCCTCGAAATAGCGTTTCTGTTTATTTAGGACTCAAACTATTTCTTCCTTCGGCGATTTTACGCAATCGCTTATCTCAACGACGCCTGCAGCCCCTAATACCAATTCATGGCATGGGCATGGGTATGGGTATGATCATTGTTTAGACAATCTTACCCATGCCATGCCCTATGATGACCAACCAGCACATCAAAGCAAACACCAGTACATTGACCTGAAGGGATATAGGAAGAATCCATCTTTATGGCGGCTGGTGGAGGTTAATCTCGACGAATATAGTTGAGTCAGATTAATTCACGTAAGTGGGCACACCTAAAACGAAGAACGTCTCTGCGCGGGTATCTCAGTTAATTTTACAATTGTCGTTTTGTATATGCGTTCTCAGTTAATTTTACAATTGTCGTTTTGTATATGCGTTCCCTGATCGGTGTTGAGAAAGTCGCCACCAAAGTGTAGTGAAAAATAATTCCTTCCTGGATTCGTTCGCGAAAGTTAATAACGATAAATTCACCCTATGCAAAAGGGACAAATGCTAACCGGTAGACAACATTTATATTAAAATAACGAAGTGATATTTTGGTAAAAAATAAAAAGGCTCCAGTGTGTTTCATTTCCCTTTACCGGACATCGGAGTTTTGTGAACAATTGTCTACGTGAAAGAACGGTGGGTTATTAAGTGAGCCAGCGCCGTACGTCGGTGCACACGACTTAAAACCCCACAAATCCAATCAGGCAGCTGTTCAAACAATATGTTCGTGCACAGCGGCTGAAAGCAATGCTATCGTAAACGACAGAGGGTATCGCCGGAGACAGAAATAGATTTGGGTATATTGTATATACAGAAACGCTATTTCAAAGGGCAAGCGCTAAGATGGGATTTGTTTGGTTAAGCGAACAAAACATAGGACGTGACCGTTGCTAGGTTGTTTAGGGTAAACAAATTATTGTCACGTCTAATTCGATGTCCATTTATATAATTAGCTGCAGCTGTATAAGCGAGCGATTTTCCATGGCTTGATCGTGGGACCAATGGTTGCTAGAGAAAAGTAAACACAGTGGGATTGCTGTGTAAATGATAAGCATGGACGCCGGCAAGAGGACCCAGGTAGCTTCCCAAATGGTATGTGAAGATCATGGGTGCCGGTGAGAGGAACCGATTAGGTTCCAAAATGACTCGTGATGGTCATGGGTGCCGGCGAGAGGAACCGAAATGCTTTGAGGAGAAACCAATGCTGCCTGATGCCGTGGCAAGGTGCTGATCTTGCCGTGGGTGTATGTTTCAGATGCAAGGTCGTTGGAAGACAGCTTTGTACTGCTCGTATGCAGGTAAAAGATAATGGTTGGAATGTATTTTATCGCTGTTGGGAATTGGGAGTTGGGTTAGGAAAATGGGTGATTCTTTGGCGAGCCTTAAAGAACCCCCACACGGCTTTAGAAACGTAGACGTATTCTGTTTCCATATTTATATTAATAAATTGAATGGAGTAGGATATTTTGATAAGGCAATTAAGGGAATTTTAGCTATAAAGTGTAGTTGCAAAATATATAATGTTTCAAAAAAACCCATCTCGCTCATAAAACACTTAGAAGTCATCATAGGTAAATACTAGAGCACGGACGTTTGTTCAGTTCGATTAGCGGAATTAGTAACCAGTCTTTTGTATTGCTAACGGATAAAGTTAGTCATATATTAATAAGCATAAATAAACTAAACATTAATTTAACAAGTGCGACATACAATAAATATACTGAAAAAAATTTAAATTCAATAGATATGTGATGACGAAAATCCAAACAGTGAAGACAGTCAAAACAATTAAATTCAAAAAACAAACAAACAAAACAAAACAAAGAATAAACGTAAAAACTTAATTCTAGAAACTAAATGAATTAAAAAACAGTGTGTAAAATAACATAAAACCTAAAAACAAATGTGCATAATTCAGTAAAGTGCGAAAAATGAAATAATAATCAACCACAATAGAAGATACAAAATATATCACCTCGGTTGCAAGCGTGAAACACGGAAATAACAATATATTGCTCGTTAGGCAGTCTGTATTTATGTATATTGACAATTAGTACGGGTATAACGTGACTGGCTCTTAGTCGTAACTAGGTGGGTTCGAGTGCAGGTTACCGAGATAGTGAATTGCGTCAAGATTCATATAGGCCTTTGTTTTTAATTTTAATGAAAACAAACCGGAAAGTACCAGCATGAACATGGGCGAAGAGAAAAAGGCAACAACAAATAAAAGAAAAGGCGCCCCGAAAAACAGAAAATGACGCGAGGCTAATAACTTCGCCCGGAAAGACAAATTATTATGGAAAATATATCAAATTTTATTTCCTAAATAAAGCCAAGGCCGGATCCCAGTTACACTGCCAACGAGGATGATGATGATGACGCGAGGCAAGACAATCCGACGGATCGCACCAGTTTATGGTTCATCTCGCTCGGCGCGAACATCCCTGCTTCAGAACTCGTTCCGTTACAGAGCGGGGAAACTGCAACTGTTCAAAAAGAACTGCAACCGTTATTTGATGGCATCTCGGGGCGCCCACTCGGCGCTATAGGTTCGCCTCTCCCGAGAGATGTCTAATAAAAAATAGATGTATAATAAAAAAAAAATAAAAAAATCAACAGTAACAGCAACTACCAACACAACATTTCCCACAGCAACACCAAGCAGCATAACAGCGCAGATCAACAACAAAAAAAAAAAAAAGATGCCGCCAATCAACACCATCGATATTGATTGTAAGGAATTAGTAAGTCTTTCTAAGCTACTTCTAGGAAACAATTTTTTAATTAAGAGACTGGCAGGTACCACGCGTGCCATTCAAACCTATACGGTGACAGACCGTGATAAAATAAAAGACGTCTTAAAAAGTGCCACAGTGGCATTTTACTCGATCACGCTGAAACAAACGAAGAACATAAGAGTTCTATTAAAGGGCATCGACCCTGAAATGGAACCGGAGCTTCTCTAACACCGAGCAGCAGAATTGGTGGGCTAAGGAAAATAACCGTCCTGGATCATCAAATTGGCACATGGGACAAACTCAAAAAAGGCAGAGACATTCTACAATGTGTTCACTACCAAAGGTTCAGACACGCAGCGGCGAAGAGTAAAATGCAGCATCGTTGCGTAAAATGTTGACTTGACCACAAGACGGAAGAATGCCCTCGGGGAAAAGATAGAGTAGAAGACAAAACCAAAATATTATGTTACCAAATATACATTTAGCCGTTCATTCAAAATATGCGTTCATTCATTAATTTTCATACACAACAAAAATACCTACATGTACCAAATTTACGATTTCACATTTATACAATACATTCACTCATACAAATATTCATTCATTCATTCAACCAATTACACCTGATTAACTGATATATACAAATCAGTAATCAAAACAAACGTGTATAGAAAAAATTACCGGTGATCATATCTATTTTAAGAACGTAAGCAGGAAAATGCGGTTTTCCTAACTAACATGCGATCGATGTTCACCGTTGGAAAAATCACCCGAATTACCATAGCGTAGCCTAACACGAATTTATGCTTTGACTGGCGAACAAATGCGATAAGGCAAAAAATCCGGGATAACTAGTTTAGCCGCGCATAGTTAGCTACACAAGTGTTTAATAAAACAAAACAAAAAGGCGAAATTGCACAGAGGCGACAAGGAATCACGGATGTTTGTGGTATTGACGTGGAAGCTGTCTTTCGATTCGGTTCACAACACATACTACCGGAATTAAGAGCAGCAGCAACGACCCAATGAAATACAAGCGCAAAACCATGAGTACACACTTTTCATTAATATATTTTTTGTGTGCAACGCATTTTACGTGTAACACAACATCTAAAAAGTATTTTTACGAACAATTCCCTAGTTACAAAAATGTCAAGGAAATAATATTGCTCCGTCAGCGAAACGTCAAGTACACCGAACGCAGGCTTGATAGTTAATGTTATAGTATTCCATAATCATGCGAGATCAAAATGTTCTAAAACTTCGGATTGAAATAAAATAAAAATCTCGAAAAGGCAGTCTGTCGTGATGATTTAATATGAACTATTTCAAACAAGTCGTTCTTTTTTTCTTTTTCATGTTTACTCTGTGAATTTAAAGGTTTACGTAATGGCATTTGGCCTAAGTAATATTCTTTAATATGTGATGGGAAATAAATTTAGGAAGGCGGAAAATATTATCCGTGTAATTATTTATATTACACGACGATTACGAGATTCTTACTTCAACAAATTGCGAAATTCATAAAAAATGTGTGTACCCACTGCAATCGCTCACCAGAACATCCGGGCCAACCCTCTTATCAAAGCATGTCTTATAAATTTACAAAACAGACTACGATTTCAGCAAACGTCCTTAATCATATATTGCATTATTCATTTCATTCAACAAGTTGCACGGAGTGGGCTGAAATAGCAACGAACGAGACCGGTTAACCCCATTTGTATGCGTTGCACGCCAAGCTTACAACGTTGAAACCAACACACGCAATGGCGCGAAAACTGGTCTCAAATTATTAATCGAAATAAACACAAGAAAAGTTTTCCTCTCGGCCAATTCCTTGTTCTGTAGCAAACACCACCTGTAGCAATCAATTAAATTTCAATGAAGGGCGTTGAGAATTGAAATTCCCGGAACGTCCTTTCTCACATTTAGATCCTTTGGGTCCCATAATCACACATGTAGAAAATTTAAAAATTATTTCTTCCATTTTATTTTACTTTTCCACCAAATTTACGTGACATGCTGGTGGTGTTGTAAGAAAAGTTATGTTGAGTCTCCTAAGTTTCCTGTTCCAGTCAAATAAGGACGATTCTAGACCGACTTAGAGGCAATCACAATTCGACGTCCTTCTTCTGGGAATATCTTGGTTTCTTTTCGTACATTTAACTTTTGTTTTCTTAATTCCATTTGCATCGCCCGACTGGGGAATTACGTTGCTCTGTCTCTCTGACTGAACCCATTTCCTTTGGACATTACTGCTTTTAACTGGTTCAGGACATAGACAATAAATGATTATACACCCCGCTCAGGAATGATTTTGGAAACAGTCCCATGCTGAGTGAAAGAAAACTCGAAATATAAAATCCAGAAAAGGCCCTTGTTGTAAATGTTTTAGGATTTAAGTGCCACATGGGCATTCCATGTTTGTGAAGAACATCAGGATGGTGAATTGAACCTGAAAGAACAAAGTTGATGCTGCTGGCATGACGACTGGAAGACTTGATTTTAGAAGATTTCAATACATTAATAATTAATTGCAAAGTTAGTCTTTATCTTATTCCATCTGAAACCTGAAGTTTTTTTTATATAACAGACGATGGGACAAACCACATCTTTTAAGTGATCCATATACGGGTACAAATAGATTTTTAGCTTGCTAAAAGGGTTTTACTCTTTTATACAAAATCTATTTTAGTGTGTAATGCAATATGTCATTAAAGAGCTCCAGACCATAGTTTTCTCTGAGTGGTGTTACAGTATATTTTGCACTATATAAATACCGGTAATATAAAATTGATTGTACTCACAGTTTCGTGGGTCTTTTCCCAATCCTGTTTTATGTTTGTATGAACTTCTGGTGATGGATTCCTTTTACTTGGTATCCTTCTGACTTTCGAACAGCGAGGGATATTCATTGCTGCCGTTTCCAATTCCTCGTGAATGAAGTTGGTGATAATTTCCAACGCACTTGTGATAATTCTTGATACTTCCAATGAGCAACTACTTTCTACTCTTGAGCATTGAGGTCGTATCGCACCTGGGCACCGTTTGAGGATCTCAATCAGATTAATGTTCGCATTAAAAAAAAAAAAAACGCAAATTGTTAAAAACGATACTTAATATCACAATTTTTATAAAATTCAGGTTCATGTAAAGGCCAATAAGTTAAAGAATATTTGTGTAAAGTTTTAAGGCGGTCGATTATAAACTTACCCTGCACGGCTGAAATAAACGTGTTTAGAGAAAATGCCATTTAAGTTTCCCTTCTTGTAAAGCAGAGCTTAGAGTGATTTATAACTACCCAAGTTTAATCAGCGATGCCAAGACCATAGAGCAAGCCTTCAAAATCAAGGAAACCATTTATGTCGTCTTTTTTTTTTTGTCTTTTGGCAGTTCTGACCTCTTTGATTCAATTTAATGACCATCAATCTCGATTGGTATTGTGGGGAGGAAGTATGTACCGGCATGGGTACTCCGTTCCCTTCCTCCGCCAACATCTGATTTCCGTAGCCCATTTCACCCCCGTAAACTACACTGTTCGTCGAGAAAAAGGAAGCACACACAAACACTCAGGAAACAAATAAAATTAAACACGATTTGGTTTGTTCTTCGGGAACACTGTTTATTTAATTTAGTTATTAATAGATTGGCAAACCAAAAAAAAAAAGAAAAGCAAACTACTTTTAAAAAAATATGCGGGGTTATACGCTCCTCCGCAGCTTGCGGAGTGCGGGAGAAAAACCTACCGTCACGAACGGTACTTGTAATAAGACTCAGCGATAATTATCTCATGCAGAGATCACTCGCTAATCCTCATCACGGTGGTATGTGTGCATGGTCCTTTCATGGATGAAAAACGAACCTGTAACAAGGAAAGGGAATAAAGAGCATTCATGGGATACGATTTCGGTAAAGCAAACAAAACCGAAATCGTCGGATGCATGTGCGTCGCAGCTAAACAAAGAGAAAACCTTTGAGCTAGGTTACTGGAAAATGATGTTTATGGCATCGCTAGTAAGGGTACGTATTGAATTCCTATGTGCATGGTTTATGCAGTAGGATTTAATTAATGCCAAGAGACGCGGGATGCGTATTTGCTTTGGTTTGCACATTGTGCGAGTCAGAGAATTTTATTGCTGGGAGAAAAACGTCGCCAGTTAAATGTATACATAAAGAAATTTATTGTATACATGAATGAAGCTGGGAATAGGCGACGCAATGATAATTATCCCTGGCTGGAATGGTTACATGATATGTGAACCGAGGGTTTTTCTTTTCAGGATAATTTATGATAAGGAGTGTAAGAACTCTTACAGGGGATTTGTAAGCGAAGGAATGCTTGAAAAGGTAAGAATTTTTTTGCAGTTACTTTTGGGTTATAATAATTGGATCTATTTGATGCGTGAAGCATTTAAGATGCTAATGCGAATTGCATTAGCGAAAGCTTATGCAGACTGGGTTGTGATTATGGGGTTTTTTTCAGGAAGGCGAGCCGTGGGATCTGGCGGAACCGCTACAATACCCCCCCCCCCCAGTGACGTAGTCACGGAAAAAAGGTAGGGGCGAAGGGGTGCTCGATGGTGGGTGCTGTGATGATAGGGACTGTCGTGGTGACCAGTTCCTGGTTATTGTTTGAGCCTTTATCGATGAGATGGACACAGTTGTTACCACTTGATGCCATCAAGGGCAAAGGTGTGCGGCGTGGTCCATAGGCCTGTTATGGGTCTCATGGACCAACATGCTTATCGTCCGAATAGGTCGGAACCCATCGGAAATCCGCTCACATCCGCAGTGACGAAATGGCGTGTGCGAGATGTGCGCTCCGAAGTATTATGCACCTAGGTATTTGAGGCGGCGTAGAGGGGCGTGTATATCCTTTAGTTGCCGCTAAAGGTGAGCCATTGTGGCTAAAGATTGGGGAACCAGGTATATTGTCTCAGTCCAGTGGTATCGGTTTGATTTGTGGACCGGTGTTGCTGAGACATTTGGGAGACGTTAAGAGATCTAAGGACGAAGGTCCTGAAGTTTAAATAAAGAGGCAAAGCCAGGTGTCCTGCTGGGTGCTGCTACGCGTAGAAGCTGTGGTAACGAGGGGAGCTAGCTTGCTGAAATCGGGTAGAAATATCAAGCATTGATGAACGGTGTCGCGAGAAGGCTGAGGTTGGCGAGCATGAGCGCCAATATTCAGGAAAAGAGACAGAAAAGGTTGAGATGTTTCACGCGAGACAAAACCGGCCGTTCCAAAGATTATATGCTACGCGTAGTAGCTGTTGTTACATAAGGGGCCGGTTTGCAGAAAATGGGTGTTGAGCAACGGCGAGGGCGTGCGCCAATATTTGTAAAAGGGCCTTAACAAAAAAGGTGGGCAGAGGCGAATTTGATGAAGTCATAAGGAGGCCAAAAAGGCAAAGAAATAACTCGAAGGTGATCGAGTATGGGGAGAAACCGGGCATCATATTGAATGATGCTACGCGTAGTAGCTAATGTGCAATGAGGAGCCGGCATTTGCGCAAATTAAAGCTAGTCTAGAGAGTTGAAAGAAGTCTAAGATGGTCGAGAAGTCGGGTGAAGTCGCGTGGGTGAGTGTTGTCGAAGGGGGTCTACCGAGAACGGAGTTGAAAAGGGGTTGAGTGGGGTCAACAAAAGTCGAAAAACGTCGAATGTGCGACTGCGGAGTCGTGCTGAACATTACGACACAAGGTTGTGCGTAATTCAATACCCAGAAGGGGCTTACAAATTTTTTTTTTTAATATTTATTAAAAGGGTTTTTCTTATTTTGATTTTACAATGGTTCTGGTTTTTTTCTTTTTATTAAACAACTGTATAAATTTAAAAGTTTTTTGTTGTTGGTTGCTTTTAAGTTAATTAGAACTTTTTATCGTTATTTTATTTATTATCACATTAATAATCTTGTTTTAATAATTTTTCTTAGCCTTTTGTAAAATGACCTTTCGGCATTAGATATTAAGTTATAGCCAAAAATATTTAAAAAGTTGTGTTTTAATTTCTTATCTACTGATATTTGCAAACTTATTGAAAATACAATAAAATGAAATATAAAGTTATAATAATAAAAACTGACATCAAATACTATTAAATTTGGAAGCGTTAACGTTAATGAAGTCGAGGTAGGCAGCTGCGTTCAAGTAAAAGTAATCATACTGTTTGCTTGAAGAGCTGTTTTGAGTTAATATCTGTGCCCTACTTAATTTCTATTGTTTGTTTTTGTCAGCTTTAATTAATTGTATCTATAATTTGTTAACATATAGCGGTTGTGATAAAATGGAAGAAAATAGCTGAGGAACTGTTACGAGTTTTGCAGTATTCGATTAAAATGAATTAGTTGTAGTTACATTAAATTCTTGACTCGATATTTAAATGTGTTAGCTTAGGATATTGATTTGTTTAATTTATAGAAGAACTATTTCTTTCTTTTATTTTTTAAACAATATCATGGTGCTTTCCTATGAATATATATATATATATATATATATATATATATATACACATATATATATATATATATATATATATATATATATATATATATATATATATATATATATATATATATATGCATATATATATATATATATATATTATATATATATATATATATATATATATATATCGATTTTAACTTGTAGTTTTACATGTGGTGTTTTGTCGCTACCTATTTTGTTATAATTAAGGATATCTGGTGTGTTTATCATATTACAAATGAGTGTATTTGAAAGGCTATTTTTATTAATTTTGGTTTTAAAATGAGTACGATTTTGGATTGTAACTAGAGTTTTTTATGCATTTTTCTTGAATGTCAATATTACATAGCGAAGGTCTATATGGTAAACAATATTTTAAAAGTGTTATATATTTTTGTATTTTTTGTTGGAAAATTGAAGAGAAACCCGTAAATAAAGGGATATTTTTTTTGAATCGTTGTACATTCATGTGTTGTCATTTAATTATTTTTGGTAAATAGAAAATAAATGTGCGACATTACAACTATTCGTGTTACGTTTAATTGTACACACGGGGAGATGCCGAAAAAATGTTGAATTTATTTATTTATTTCGGTTTAAACTATTATGGGTTTAACATTTCGGTTTGATTTATTTTTGTCAGTACGACACTGTGAAGTGCAAGGAAAAGAAACATTTTACACTATTTCCGTATTTAATGTTTTTTTTTTTTATTTTTTAAAAGACATTGATGATAATATGTTTTGGAAATTACTAATTGTTCATGTTGGTTTGTAAATTTTAAAAGAAAATAAAAGAAACGCATTCATACAAATGAACATATTTCCGGACATATGTCCATTCATATAAATATCGATATCCTTTATAGCCTTTAATAGTCAAGCCAATTATACAGTTTTCTTAGCCTGGCAGGACAACTGTTTCGAACCAGTTGTCTACCTTTACCATGAAAATCGTTTAATTAGAACTGTGTGTGGTAATTTGTACTTCAAACCGTTAATTAATTTCTGCATAAAAAAACAAGCTTAATAATTACTTCTATGATTTTTTGTATTGGATATAATCCACTAATCAATTTTTAAAAGTATTATTAGAAATTTAAAATTTTAAAGTATTTTGCCTTTTTTTGACCTAGTTTCACAAACAAAATGGGTTTAACGCAGATACAGCTGTATGACTAAGAAATCATTTGTATTGCACCGAATAATATAAAAGAAAATAAAGGAATTTAATATTGATACATCATACATAAAATTGTAAGGAATTTTGAGTTTTAAAGACGTAGATTAATTATTGGTAATAGATGAACAACTGGAACGAAGAAAGGTTTTACGCTACACAAATTGACTGGATTATCTGGAAAATAGCCGACCCACAACAACGAAGGTGAACCATGCCAATAGCCACGGACCAACAGGATACTGATTCTCCTTTGTTTTGAATTCTTTTAATATTCTTAAACTGCGGGTGTATATTTTACGTGTTTTGAATTTCATACAATGTAGCTTCCATTTCTTCTAGTAAAAATTCGCTCTTCGAACACTCGTGGATTAAACCATCTTTGAGCCTGTCGACTTCCTTTTGTAACTTTTGAACGGAACGTTCAGCGATGTTGCGCTAAATTCTTTGAACAAAAATGAAAAGAATGAAAGGTACTTATCTCTGTGATGTTTCGCTGATGGTATCTGGTGCATGTTGGGCTGTTGCTCCTAGTCGTTGATGGTGGTGTTGTTCCTGTTCCAGTGATGGTGCTGAGATGTCTGGGTGGAATTGTAGAATCCTGGAGCGTTGCACTGTGGCGGTTCTCGCGAACGCCACTACTTACCTGCTTATCTACCATCAGGTAACCCCCTTTTTCATAAGCGTCCGTTCCAATAAAGCGTGTACTCACCTGCATTAGCATTTCTAACAACCACAAAAACCTGTAAAGCACAATGTCAGCTGTTACGAAAAGTATATCAGCAATAACAGACATTCTCAACATAGGCATCAAAAACCTGAAAAGTATGACTTACCTGCCCATACGACTAACCACAAGCTGCAATGCTTAACTACGCTGAAGTAAAACACCATCAGCAACACAAGCATTTCCATAGGAAGGGCAAATTGGTCGCACATCTAGCCACCAACATTGCATTAATTCCTACCAACGAAATGCTCCTAAGAAGTCGGCGACAATGCAACAAGAGATGTTTATGTTTCTCTTGATTCTTTCACGCAATGCCCACATCGGTCGGTAAGTCGAGCCACACAAAGGGAAACTCGCATCTGGTAGCAAAAAGGCATAGCGAACTAGCCAGTGTAAATACACGCACCCCGGTTCGACCTCATTAATGCCAACATACAACATGCGCACGATCAGCAATCATGCTACACGTAGTCGCTGATCGTGCAAATACAATAACCTTTTCAGAACGACTCGCCCCAGCTGCGAATGTGTTTATTTTTATGTTTATTCAAAGTCTATGGTTCGCATGCTGGGCGACACACGCGAGGAGTACCAACAGGGGATCATTGTATGTGTTCAACCCTTCTATGGTAAGGAAAAAGTTAAAAGGAAAATGACCAAATATGGTCATCGAGGCGATAGACAGAATTTTTGGTATCCTGACGCTTCGATGGCGATAAGCAATCGCGTCGTGGATACGGTCAGATAGAGTTGTGCCTCAAACAAATTAATAAAATCTCTCCTGGGATGGCCCAAGAGATTACTTCCAAATAATTTCGAGTGTATTGTATGAATTAAGTGCGAGTGCGGCCTTTTCATTGAATATATAGTAACATAGCTTTCCTATAAGTTAACGTGAATTTAATTCCGAATGTATTGTATGCATTAAGTGCGAATGCAACCTGTATATTGGACTATATAGTAATATAACTTCCATATAAGTTAACGCGAATTTTGCATTGAACATATTGTGGGAATTAAGTGTATATTGTGAAATAGCTTCCCTATAAGTTAACACGAATATAAGTTCAAATGTATTGTATGAATTAAGTGCGAATGCGACCTGTATATTAAACTATATAGTAAAATAACTTTCCTATAAGTTAACGCGGACTTAATGTCGAATATATTGTATGAAGTAAGTGTATATAGTAAAATAACTTCCACATAAATTAACGCGAACTTAGTTTTGAGTATATTGTACGAATTAAGTGTAAATCGTAAGATAACTTCCAACCAGTTTCGAACATATTGTACGAATTAAGTGTATATAGTAAAATAACTTCCACATAAATTAACGCGCACTTAGTTTTGAGTATATTGTACGAATTAAGTGTAAACCGTAAGATAGCTTCCAACCAGTTTCGAACACATTGTACGAATTAAGTGTAAATCGTAAGATAACTTCCAAACAGTTTCGAACATATTGTATGAATTAAGTGTATATAGTAAAATAGCTTCCATATAAGGTAACACGAACTTAATCGCGGATATATTGTATGAATCAAGTTTCGTGCGAACTATATTACTCTTAGCATTAAGAGATAAACCTCATCTTTGGAATCGGATTGTCAAACATCAGTTTTATTTATAATTGAAAATAAAGAACCCTTTTTTTGTGTTACCAGAGTAACTAAGCGTTTGTCTTGGGCGGTGAAGATACATACTGACAGCAGCCGGACTGGGTTGGCGTTCCGCTACATCCATTAAACATAAACCCCACAGCACCATTTAAAGTTTTTCCCCGATTGGCGCCACAATCGCTCACTAGCCACACTGGAAAGGTCTTTTGCGCCTACGATACACTTTGTTCGTGGTTCAAACGTTTGGAGGTTGCTTGTTCGTATTCACTCTTAGAGTCACCAATGTGGGGAGGAAGTATGTACCGGCATGGGTACTCCGTTCCCTTCCTCCGCCAACATCTGATTACCGTAGTCCATTTCGCCGCCGTAAACTACACTGTTCGTCGAGAAAAAGGAAGCACACACAAACACTCAGGTAACAAATAAAATGAAACACGGTTTGGTTTGATAGTTCGGGAACACTGTTTATTTAATTTAGTTATTAATAGATTGGCAAACCAAAAAAAAAGAAAAGCAAACTACTTTTAGAAAAATATGCGGGGTTATACGCTCCTCCGCAGCTTGCGGAGTGCGGGAGAAAAACCTACCGTCACGAACGGTGGTTGTAATAAGACTCAGCGATGATTATCTCATGCAGAGATCACTCGCTAATCCTCATCATGGTGGTATGTGTGCATGGTCCTTTCATGGATGAAAAACGAACCTAGAACAAGGAAAGGGAATAAAGAGCATTCATGAGATACGATTTCGGTAAAGCAAACAAAACCGAAATCGTCGGATGCATGTGCGTCGCAGCTAAACAAAGAGAAAACCTTTGAGCTAGGTTACTGGAAAATGATGTTTATGGCATCGCTAGTAAGGGTACGTATTGAATTCCTATGTGCATTGTTTATGCAGTAGGATTTAATTAATGCCAAGAGACGCGGGATGCGTATTTGCTTTGGTTTGCATATCGTGCGAGTCAGAGAATTTCATTTCTGGGAGAAAAACGTCGCCAGCTAAATGTATACATAAAGAAATTTATCGTATACATGAATGAAGCTGGGAATAGGCGACGCAATGATAATTATCCCTGGCTGGAATGGTTACATGATATGTGAACCGAGGGCTTTTCTTTTTAGGATAATTTATGATAAGGAAAGTAAGAACTCTTACAGGGGATTTGTAAGCCAAGGAATGCTTGAAAAGGTAAGAATTCTTTTGCAGGTACTTTTGGGTTATAATAATTGAATGTATTTGATGCGTGAAGCATTTAAGATGCTAATGCGAATTGCATTAGCGAAAGCTTATGCAGACTGGGTTGTGGTTATGGGGGTTTTTTCAGGAAGGCGAGCCGTGGGATCTGGCGGAACCGCCACAGTATCGCAGGAATCGGCGAATATTTTACATTCCAGGCCACTTTAGTGACTTTCTAGAGACATTAAGGACTTTGTGTTGAGCCCCAAACTTTAACAATACATTTGTTATGTTATTATGTTAATGTTATTTATTATTAATAATTGTGTCACTCCCTTATGGAATGGGTTATTACTTACTTTTACCCTGCTGGGGTTGGATCCACCACTCTCAAGTATGATAACAGGATTCTCAGCTACTTTGCGATACGAGGACGAAGGCTCGGAGTCCAGGGAGATACACAAACGCTTTTGTTTCTTTAATCTTGAATTTCCTTTATTTGGCACTTCACCATTTAAGTTCGGCAGTGACAGTTTACTTTCACTTATTGTTATTAGATGGCTCCTCGATAGTATAGTGGTTAGTATACCCGCCTGTCACCCGGGAGACCGGGGTTCGATTCCCCGTCGGGGAGCCTCTGGCGCAAGACTAATGACCTTGCCCAGAAAAAATAAATCATTATGGAAAATTTAACAAGCCTTAGAACTTGCTAAATAAGGCCAAGACCGGTCCCCGGTTGTAGTGCCGATGATGATGATGATGATTGTTATTAGATACACAAAAGTTATTATTTTACAAATAAAAAATAAATTTCTCATTGCTTTTTAAAACACATACTTCAACTTTTTCTAGTGATGTTGTGGCGGTTCCGCCAAACCCCACTGACTACTTACCTAAAGAACCCCCATCCCTACAACCCAGTCTGTATCAACTTTCTGCTAATGCAATCGCATTAAGGAACTGTAAATGGTTTACGCAACAAAATTCACCAAATGTATCTACCTAAAAGCTCCTGGAAGAGAATTCGTACCTTCATTCATTTATTCGAATTCAAAATTCCTCTTAAGGATTCTGTTCCAAACAGCATATCCCTGGAAAGAAAACTTATCGGTTCACATATCATGTAACCATCCCACCCAGGGATAATGGTCATTGCGTCGCGTATTCTCAGCTTCATTCATGTGTACAACAAATCCCTTTTTATATACGTTGGCTGTGAAATGATGCAGCAGTTGCGACGTGACGAGCGGAGCAACACGTAAACTCCGTCCCGCCCCGCGATGGAATATCTAAAAGAAAGTTCCGCGGGGATCAACGGGAATATGAACCTGGCGGGAGGTGGTTTTAGTCGGTAAAAACCCGGCATGCCCCTGGATCGGTCTAGAGGTATCTTTTGAAGATTTCCACCTTCCTACCGAAACCATAAAAAAAAAAAAAAAAAAAACACACACACATTTGCTGGCGACCTATACCCAAGGGACCAAAACAAATATACGCATCTCTCGTCTCTTGGTACCAATTAAATCCTACAGCGTAGGCAAACGCAAATAGGTATGGTATACTTACCCTTGGCAGCGATGCAGTAAACACCAATAAGTGAGCTAGAATCAATTAGCACAATGTGCATGGGCATTGCGGCTATCGTTACAGCTGCAATGCATAGCATAGACAATGGTCTACCCGATTCCTTTGTCTTCTTATATTTCGGGATCTGCTCATCAGCAGCGGTATAAGCAAACACAGATCCAATTAGCATCCGACGAGTTTCGGTTTTGTTTGTTTTACCGAACTCGCATCCCATGAATGCACTTATGCCCTTTCCTTGTTTTCAGATTCGTTTCCATGGCCTTGTGTATAAAAAAAACCAATGTTATCTTCATTCACACATACCTGTGGACCATTATAGATCTTCGCGAGGAGATCAGGTTACTTTCCCCCAAAGAGAGACTTTACGTTTCTCTGGGAAGAGAAAATACACCCTTAAAGTAGGAAAGCCAGTTTCACTTGCAGAATTTCCTTCGCCAGCGAATTGAATCATTGAGTCCGTTCGCAACAGTCGCGTCATCATCCGCCGTACCGAGTGCACCGGTACGATGGGGGGGCACAAAGGTCGTATCCCTTTGCAGAGTCGATCGATAAATAATTCATTCATTCCTTTCCTCCTTTCATAAAGTGAAATAAAAGAACATTTAATTACGGAAGTCCTACTGTGTGTTTTATTTTTCGGACTTACAGGGTTTACTTCTTTTGTCTGTAAACATTTTGCTGCGGTGTTCGGTGGATGACAATTTCCAATTTATTAATCGGTGGAACTTTGTTCTAGTGAACGAGTGGGTTGGTGGTAGCACTCTCGCCCATGCTGGCGTCGCGACTATCTACCCCACAATCTATTTTAGATATTTCTTATTGGATACTTTTACTACACACTCGTGGCCGTCTTGGCCCTGGATCAAAAGAGGAAACACAAAAGAAAAATCAACAGAGGATCGTGCTAATGCACATTCATGATCCTCTATGTTGGTGGGCGCTAAAATGAACGTGTGTTTGTTTTAGAAGAATGGAAAAAGATATTCGCTGTGGGAAATGGTTTGGGTGAACAAACATTTAAAGCATCATAAAATTGCAGACGCGCATTTTATGAGTCTCAACAACTTTATTTGAAAGTTGGTCATCTGGTTCGCAGATTTGGGTCTCGGGAATTTTGCGTGTTGAACATATGCTTCGTTTATCACGTCTTGGGTTTAAATTAAATTTAATATGAGCAAATTGAACGTGTAGGTCAATTTATTTGATATTGAATTGATATCGCGATATTTAATGTATGCGGGATTAATGGTGGAGACTAGCTCCAAAGAATTTCCCCCCATAAAAAACGAGTCACATATGACAATATGTCAATATACGAATATTTGTGGTCAAAGTGTGATGAAGCGGTTCAAACGATGGAGAAACTGATAGGACTAATGACCGGCAAGGTTTTTCTGTGCATTTAATCGGACTGGAAAGGAATCAGGTACTATGAGCTACTTCTGCATGGCCAAACATTAAAGTCAGACCACCACTGTCAACAACTGCACTGTCGGAAGCTACTGATTAGACAGACGCACCCAAAATTGCCGACAGAAGAGGTATTGTGTTCCAAACAACGCCAAGGGAAACATGACTCACCAGAAAGTTTAAGACTTTGGTTTTAATATATCCATCTTCTAGTCCCGACCCAGCACCATGGAATTACCCTTTTTGTATCAGTACAAAACTGCCTTAGCGATAAGAAGTTGATTTTAAAATACGAGGTAGAATCAAATATAAACGGCAATTTCTTTTTATACATTTATTGAATAATGTTAAACACTAACTATATTATCAACGTTTTTCTATATAGTCTTCTGTGTGATCTACACGGTTTTGCTACCGATTTGGAAGCTTTAATATCCCTTGTTCGTGAAAAGATTTAGAGCGAGTTGTTACTTTCGAATTTTGTTCCTCCAAGTGATTTCTTCAAGGGTGCGAACAAAAAATAGTAACAGACAGACAATTCTGGTCTATAACGAGGATGTTCGAGATTTTCCCAACCCATTTCTTCCAATGTATGCCTTGTCAAGGACGCGGTGTGAGGCCTGGCGTCGTCATGAAGAAGGATGACATCTCGAACGGGCATACATCGTCTTTTGTTTCGATATGCGGCCTTTGCCGACTGTAACAACTGACAGTAGTAAGCTGCATTCACTGTTCATTGTTCGTGACGAAAATCAATCATTAAAAGTCCCTTTGAGACAAAAAAAAATCGTTCCAACAACTTTTCCGGCTGAGAGACTAGTTTTGGTCTTCACTGGGCAGCCTTCATCCTTCCTTCGCTACTCCTTACTTGCCCTTTTCGTCTCAGGAGCCCCCCACGCCTCATCACATGTGATGATACGCTTCAAAAAATCCTCCCTTTCTTGTTGAAATCGTTTCAGAAGAATCCGACCTGGGCTGTTTTTGATTTACGGTCTATAACGCATCGATCCATCAATAACCCAACCAAAAGAACCCATCACGCAGTAATTTTTTTGAAACTAAGATGATCAGTATTATGGATTGAACACTTCCAAACCTAATACCCACTACTGATGAGATTTCTCCAACAGTTAAGGGGGTATTCTGGTCTAGAATTTTGAAAAAAGCGAATTTTTTCTTTTTATATTTTCTTATAGTTTATAATTTTAAGAATATGCTGTCCAAAGGAAAAAAAAAAATTCCAATAATTGGCGAAGATACAGCTGCTTTAGCAATATTATGTCACTTGAACCTGCTATGCCCTGAAATTTTTAAACGCTTTTTCTCGAAACTGCCTTTTTTAAAACAATACCCACGTTTTTTTAAGTTCTACTGAACCGATTTGCTTCAAGTTTAGTATATGTCGTCTTTATAGTCTTTTCTATTGGATGAACTATCCTCAACCCCAAATTTCAATGATAACTATTTTTTAAAAATTCGAAAAACTAAAAAAAAGTGGTACAAAAATTAATTTTTTTTTCAAGCAGTGGCCATTTTGTTAAAAAAAAATGTTTCTTCAACTTTTTTTAGTTCCAACGATAGAGGCATTTCTGTAAATTAATAATCTTTTTTTTCAGATTGCTAGGAGGGTTGAATCGTGGGTATGGTCACGTGCCAACTTTTTGAGATCTCCCACTTCATCAGCTGCTAACTTTTTGAATTTTAAATTTTTACTTTCAATTTTTTTACTGTATTCTTGAAATATTAATAAACATCCTATAAAAAAAAATGAATAGTAAAAATATTGATTGTTTTTTTTTTACAGCACTTCAAAAATTGCGTTAAATTCGTGCGTCTAAACCAGAATACCCCCTTAAGTGGCGATCGCTTTCAATAAGCTCTCGAACGGCACGGATGTTGTTTTCTGTACGACCTGTCCTTGGGCAACGATCATGACTTTCGTTTTCGATACGTTCTCGCCTACTTTTAAATTGTCTGACCTATACATATGATTCTGAGACAGTGTATCATCACCAAACTGTGCCCTCAATCGAGAAAAAATTTCCGAAGGTTTAACACCTTCCTTTTGTTAAAAATTGTATAATAATCCGTTGCGCAACAGATCTATGTATCTCTTGCTAGCTCATGACTGTACTGACTTCAAAGTCAAGTGCGCTAAGCCGGTTCCTCTACCCTTCATAAACCAAACAACAGCCACGCACAAGGTTATGCTCGCAACTTGTTGCTAAGCAAGAAAGTTAAATGATCGTTTATATTTGATTCGCCCTCGTAGTAATAATTAAGAAAAGATCAAGCCTGTAACCGACCACCTCGTTTTCGACGTCATCTACAAGTCGAAGACATTGGAGTATAGCCACGCCGATACAGGAAACTGGAAGAATATCATCCGATATTTAGAGCCATATCACCACCAGCAACAGCGATTTATGTGATAAACTAAAACCATGACAAATTCGAAAAAGAACATTCAACAGCAGCACAAACCATACGTCAAAACGCCTGCATGGACGACAACTTCCAAGTTTCTCATCAGTGGGAGAAGCTGGAGAAAGAATCAGTGCTCAAGTTGGATTTTGCTTGCTGGAATTGGGATATAAGAAAAGGAAGTCACTAGTGTGGTAATGCCTACTTCCGACCACGGGTACTTGCTTATTCAAGGGAAGAAGTTGATACAGAGCATCTGGCGCACCAAAATCGAATGGTATGGTAAATTACAGAAAGAGCAGAAGGACGCCTAGATTAAGTATTTGAAGAAGATATCGCTCTTCAAAGAATTGAGGATCCAGCGATGCCTGTCATCTAACAAAGAAAAGGATCAACTGCATACCTTCAGCGACGGTAGCGAAGAAGCATACGCAGCAGTAGTTTACTGGGGAACTCTTAATCCTAATAGGAGATTAAGCGATAGTCTTATTGAGAAGCAAGCTGACAGCTACAGTCGAAAACGAGCGTTCAAAAGCGACACAAAAAAAAATTTGTTGCGAATGAAATAGTAACGAAATTCAACAGAGTTCAGAGCTATAACACACAAGAATAAGGATTGCCTAAAATGAAGCAAACCAGAATCCTCTCTTCCAGTTTTTTTAGTTTTTTTTTTTTTTAGTTTTTAAACCACATTTATTTTCCTAATTCTTTTTACATGTATAATATTAGAGGTAAATGTTAAACACTTTTCTACAATCACAGTCCTTAAATTAACTTACTGGCTCTATGCGAGCTCTCTAAATTACATATTCCAACTTGATTTTTATATATGCCTTTCGGCGTACATCTCTTTTTTTTTTGTTTCTTATATATATATATATATATATATATATATATATATATATATATATATATATATATATATATATATATATATATATGAAATAAGTCATATATATTAGAGGGACTCCTCGTTTACATCTATATGTATACATTATTATTACAATTTTTTTTTCTTTTTTTTTTTTTATTTAATTATAACAAACAAAAACTTCAAAACAAAAGGAATAAAACATAAAATAAGAAATAAAAAATAAAATTAAAATAAAAGTAATGTGGAAAGGTGGACAGGGGGAGGCGGGACAAGAGGAAGGAGTGCGTTGCTCTTGAGAGGCATACTATATCTGAGGAAGTGAAGTCCTCTCCTCGTTGAGAAGCCACCACCATTTGGGAGATGTTCGATCTTTGGCTGATTTATCTCTTTCACTGATCGCCGTGGTAAAACGCATGCGGTCTGGGGCATTGGAGATATCACTATCATGGAGAATTCGTTTCTCCCTGGCACCACGGAAAGCGTGGTAAATAATCGGGACTCCATGCACGTCTTGGATAAGGCCTTTTTGATCCAAGAAAGGGAACGCTTCTGGGGGAATAAACCCATTCTGGAGGGTATTCTCTAGATACATATCATTGGGATAGAATGCTCCCGCGATAAGATTATTGTCACTGCACATTGCCCTTGCTGTGTGACCACGAATCATTTTAATTATGAAATTGTCTATCCTATTTAACCCTGATTTGTTATACAGGATTTTGTTGGGATAGAATTTTTTGTATTGCAACTCTGGTGTTCTATAAAGTCCGAGGCAGGAACGTAAACACTGCCGTTCGAACACACGAAACTTCTCCATATTAAGTGGAGATATATTATACCATACTGGACAGCCATAAACCAAAACTGGTCGGATGAATGCCGAGTACGAAATTATTTTGACTCTGGGGTCAAGAAGACTACTCCAGAATAGACTTCTAGTCATAGAATATGCGCTTTTAGCTGCGGAGAGGGACGCTGCTACGTGCTTGTCAAAATATAAATACTGGTCTAGCCAGATACCAAGGTATCTAACTACAGTTTTCACTTGCAGTGGAAGGTTTTGTTACCTACAATAGAAAGGTGTTTCCAGTTGTATTTTGTATCCCTCGAGGCCCTGGATACGGGCGTTCTGAAAAGATTAGTCTCGGTTTTCTGCAAATTAATTTTTAATTTCCAGTCGTCGCAAAATTGTTTTATTTTGTTGAAGTCATCTTGGAGGTGCCTATTGATGTCGTCTATTTTTCCTCCTGTTCTGTACACCACTATGTCATCGGCGTACGCAATGGCGTTTTCGAGAGAACTCACTAGATCACTAGTGTAAATATTGAATAGAATGGGAGAATTCACAGCTCCCTGCTGTAAGCCATTTTTAATTTGGAAGGTCTTGTTGGAGAGTATGTCCCCGCATTTCACCACAAAATGTTTGTCCATTATCATATCATAAATAATGTATAGCAGATATTGCGGCATACCCAGGTTTGTTAACTTATAGACAAGTCGTTCTAACCATACGGTGTCGAAAGCCTTTTCAAAGTCAACCATGCAGGCGCCTGTACATTGTCGCTTTGCCTTGTTCCACTGTATATCGGAAACAAGTTTCGTCGCTGCATGAACTGTATCATGTCGCGCTCGAAAGCCAAACTGGTTGTTGGGGATGATATCGTTTTCATCACACCAACCAATCAGTGCTTTGTTTATAATTTTTTCGAAGACCTTGCTGATGTTGGGAAGCAGGCTGATCGAGCGCAGATTAGCTGGATTGCTCTTCTCCTTACCCTTTTTGGGGATAGGGTGTACTACTGCAGTCTTCCAATGGGTTGGATAGTGTGCATTGTTTAGAGCGTTGTTAAACAAAGTAGTGTATATGTTCACTGTTTCGCGAGGCAAATGCCTTAGAACCACATTTGGAATGCTATCTATTCCAGATGATTTCTTATTTTTTATTGAGCTAAGTATGTTTCTAAGTTCATCCTTGCGTACAAACATATTTGTATTTTCATTTCTGACGGGAGAATCCGCCCTATTATTTTCGCCGAATGTGATGAAACTACGGTTTTCGGATCGCCAGCTGTGAAGTTGATTGCGCAACGAGCAATGACTTTGACGGGCATTGCTTTCAATTTCAGTGTTAGCATGAACTGATTCGTTAACTCTGTACACTGCTTCGAAACAGGCTCCAATTGAATTCGCTTTCTTTTGCGGATCTTCGACTACTATTACTTCATCATTGGAGATGATGTGCTCTAAGGTGAGTCCTGCGTTCAGCATTATCTGACAATTCTCGGGAGCCCGTGGAATTCGGAGACAGGGAATGTCATTGTGATCTTTTCTTCGACATATTTTCTTGATTTGTGAAAACATGTTCGGTCCGTTTGCTTGGACAGCTCGAATTCTGTTGCTCCACTCCTCATTTATTACTGCTCGGTAATTATCCCGGATCAGTTTTTGAAGGTTTTTAATCAAGGACTTGATAGTTTTGATTTCATTGCTATTTGGGTCACTGAACTGCCTATAGCACAATTTCAGCTTTGAGAGCAGGGTGCTCTTTTCCCTATACAAAGCATCGATAGTTGCATTTCTGTATCGGTGGGTATAGCCATCCATATGAGCTACTTTGGGGATGGAACGATTCATTGTGTTAGTAACAATATCGTTCATAGCTAGGAGGTAATGATCGATTTCATCATTACGGAGGTTTCTATTAGTCGGTGGGTCTATGCCAATGTTGCGTATTTCTCTTTTTACTATGTGATCGAAACGCGACCAATGTGTTTTTCGGAAATCGAAAAAGTGTACCTGGTCGTACTGCTCAAGTAGATGGTACTCGTTTGGCACGTGTATTACGGCTCCAAGTCCGTAATGATCGCTATCGTATTCAATTGTGCGAAGACAACTTCGAGTAGTTACCTCGGTATCTGGTAACCGCATTCGATCATCTGTCATAAGTAAATCCAGAAAGGAGTTACCTCTTCGATAAGACGGCGTTCTTGTAGCGTACAATTCTAGTTTATGCTCGATCGCATTTGTTTGCCACCAATCAAACAAGGCATTGCCTCTGGTGTTCGAGGTCAGATTGCCCCAGGCACTGTGCTTGGCGTTAAAATCACCTGCCATTGAAAAGTAATTGTTTTCCAAATCTAACTTGAGACTTCGGAAAAGCGTATCGATTTCACTAATAAATTGGGTACCTTGAACAGATTCAGGAGCGTAAGCAGCGACTATATATAGACGCCTTTGACTTTTTAGCGGAATGTCTATAATGCATGCCTCTAGCACCTGGAATTTGTGTACTTCCGTGCTGTAAACGACCTTATGGTGAAGACCTTTCTTAACTAAGATAGCGACCCCACTCCCTCGAGTAGAGTGTGGTCGATCTCGTCTAATTATGTTATAATTTTTGTAGCCTATTTTATGCCTTTGGTTTAGCTTAGTTTCGCTAGCCAAGAGCACATCTTTGCATTCGGCTTGGAGCAGATTGCCTAAATTATCCCTTCTTTCGATGTGGATTAGTGAATTTACATTCACAGCTATAATTTTTAGGTTTAGTTCAGACGGAGGGTTGAAGATTTTGATGTGGAGGATTATTTGAGAACAGGATTGAATAGAGAGTATCTATTCGTGCTCTTTGTTCAGTCAGTGTTCTTTGAAATTTGGCAAATTGTCCTTGCATGGTTAATAACATTGTTATTATTTCTGAATCTGCCGCTGGCGCAGGCATTCTTCCATTGCTATATGTATGTTCCATGGATGCTGGTTACTTAGGAGCACCGGCCATTTGTGCATATGACACACAAGGAGCCACGAAATTGTTGTAAGAACGAGTTTTCATTTTTTTTCTCTTCTTCAACTTGTTTCTTTTTGGATTTCAATTTTAATTTCATTTGTTGAAATTTAGGGCATCCTCTAAATTTTGCAGTGTGACCTGTACTTTTACAGAGGACACGGGACAGTGTTTTCCTATCTGGAAGCTGTCCCTTGCCCAGGGGACATTCACCAATGATATGGTCGGAGAGGCACTTTACGCACCTGAATTGCATGTGGCAGTTTGATGCCGCGTGCCCGAATCGTTGACAACACACACACTGCAATACGCGATCGATTTTTCTTATTTTTTCCCAACTTATTGTTTGGTGGTCGAGGTGTTTGATGTATCGGAGAGCATCAAGTTTACTGTTGGGACTCAGTGATACAATAAAGAAGAGCAATTTGCAATTGCGTTTTCTGGAGCTGGCGGTAGAGAAGGGCTTCACACCTGTAAATTTTAAATTGTCGGTTTCGACATTTTTTTAATTCCTCTAACACCTCCTCAGGGGAAAAACATGGATCAACGCCTTTTAGGAGCATGGAGATTATTTTCTCCGATTTCGGGGTGTACGTGTAGTACTCGCTTTTTGTCCTACCCAAAGCAGTCATTACTTTGCGATAACCTTCAATATCATCGCACATTAATTTTATTTTAGAATTATTAATTTTTTTTGTTTTGAAATGTTTGCAAGTTAACTCACCTAATTTTATAACGTCCTTTGTTTCCATGGACGTAAGTATTTTAGGCGGCGCATTTTCCTTTTCGTTGGTTACTATGTGTTGGTTCTTGTGCTGCTTCTGCATCTCCTTTGTTTGCTGCCTTTTGTTTGCTTCCTGATGTTGTTCCTGATTTTTCCGTTGTGCTGTTGTATTTTCTTAGCTTTGTTGTTGCTGCACCAGGTCTTTTAATTTGAGGATTGCTTCTCTTTGTTTATTGAGTTCCTCTTTTTTGTGTCAATATCCGCAAGGAGTTTTTCTAATTCCACCGGATCTGTTGCAGTACCTGTGATATTGTTTTCTTCCTCAGCAGGTAATTCGATTTCACTTGGGTCAAGGTCAACCAATTCGTTGAATTGGTTACCTGCGCCTGTGTATTCGTTTTTGTTTCCTTTTGCATTTTTTTCGCCGTCTGAATTTGGCTTGTGCCGCTTTGTTATAATACTCGGCTGTCGCTCGAGTCGGCTCCGTGTCACCGCTTTCAGATCTCCCTGGCCCCTTTTCATGAAAGGCGACGAGCACTTTAGCACTTTGTTTGTTTCCATAATTTTTTATTTTTTTATTTTTTTATTTTTTCTTATTTTTTAAACAACCGCTCTCAGTGGCGGCCACACTGTGTAATCCACACTTGTTCACTTCCACTCGCGCGACGAATTTATTTATTTATTTTTGTTTTTTCTTTTCTTTTGCTTTCTCCTGTTGTCAGGTATACGTCTTATCTCTTTGACGTGTTGGTAACGACTGATCCTCTCTAACAGCCATAGTGTTGGATGAACATATGATGACAAATGATGTCAAGGAATACGAGGAGGAGCCGAAAGTCGAAAGTACATAGTGAAAAAGTCGAATAGGCAGGCAAATTAAAGAACAGTCCCGATATTGATAGTTTAGATAAGCAGTGTAATTACGATAAGCCCGTTGACGTTGATTACGTAGATAAGCCTCGGACAAAGGTGAATTCCAATTAGAGAGTTACTTGAAGAATCCAAGAAATACTGAAGATATGGCTAAAGAGCCTCGGAGTACTATGATCTGAAAATGAGATAGGTGAGAAGAAGGATCACTTTCTTAAGGAATAGATTGTATATTCAATCAAAGCAAAAACCACACTGATATGAGGGTCGTTCAATAAGGCCTTACAATATCAAACAAATGACGTATTTCGCAAATAGTTTTAGTAAGCATCATTACTGCAATCGCGTTTACCCTCAGTGAGAACAAACGCAATCGTGTGCTCGACTGGGAGTCTCTTGTTACATAGCTGCAGATGAAATACTATATGTGTACACTAGTACACACCAGTGACAACAGTACGTTCAGAATAGTGAGGTTTTGAACTTGAACGGGTAAAGCTGGTAAAATTTGCCAAGGTGCCCATGATATTTTGGTCGATTAGTCGGATAAACGAAAAATTATTATGCGGCGTTGTGTGCCGGTTAAGCGAAAATATCAAGAAAAATGTCTTCGTTTTCTAAGAACTTATTGAATATCCCCCAATAAGAGCTTTCCAAACAAAAAGTAAGCTGCAGATTTACACTGGAGATTATCACATATACATATATATTTGCCATATAAACTCGTATTGGTTAGGAGTACTGTGGCGGTTCTTTAATACATTCCCAAAGATCCGCCCATCCTCTTTAAATTAACCACTTCCTCTTACCATACCAAGCCATGGTACTTACCTGCAATTAGGGGCGGCGTAAGCTCCCCTGCAGCATCTTACCTGAAAAGAAAACCTACCCGACGGCATCCATACATTTTGAATTTCCCTGGTTCATATTCCATGAACCAGTTCATCTCCTATCAACTCAGCCTGTCTTCAATTACGATAAACAAACGCTGGCCAGGGTATTGTTGACATAGCTGTAGCCGATATTCTTTCCATAGTACGCAATTGTATATCGCGCCTATACCCTTAGATCCGCGACAGTTGCGATAATTTCCCGTTATCGGCTATTGTTATCTCTCTGGATATAGCAAAAATCTTGAATTCACCGGCAGCTGATTCTCGTTGTCTCGCCCTACATTGGTTCCGCATCTGTCTTCGATTCTAGTTGATTTTCGAATCACTCCCAGCAGAGCACAGCATCAGATTTCACTGTTGGACCAAAGCTGGATATTTGGATCTCAACTTCAGCACACCTCTGTATGGTTTCCGAATAATGCCGCACTGGGCACAATAACTTTAACGACCGAACCAAACAACCAACAAAAATACACAAATCGAAAAACCAAGTCAAACTCAAAACAAAAGAATTACGCCGCAGATCGCAATCATGAACCTTGTACCTTTATTTGACGATTTAATTTTTACCATAATCCAAACAACAGGTGCTGAAAGCACCGTATAAAAACATTGCCCCGAAAACAGCAAACTTCAAACTCCTGGTTTCAAATCACCGATTGATCAAGACAGAAACAACAGGTTTTTCCACTTTGGCTTATTGGGCCGTTGTTGGGGTAAAGACCCAGAGTCTGTCTCTTTCGAAAACGCCGAAGAGCAGATGTTGGTGTTTTCTTTGGAGTTGCAGATGGCGATGATCGTTGGGGTAATTCATCATCATCAGGTTGTTCGATGAGATATTGTTATTGGTGTTCTTGTTGGGATTGATGTTGATGTTGATGAATATCGTTTTGTATTAGGTGCCAAATTTATTGGGAGATGGATAATTATTTAATGTCAATCCATTCGATGACATATGAGTTTTCAAGCATCAATGTGTAGTGTTCTACCAAATATAAGTGGTAATATGATGATGGTGCGCCTCTGAAGAATCTTTTCTTGCTACAGGCTGCAACCGAGTTGGTTAGAAATTGGATCTAATCATAACCATTTAAAATTGATTGTTGATTGTTCATGTTTCTGTACTGCAACAGCTATCAACCGACCATGAATTTGGGCATGGATATGATCATTGTTTAGGTAACCTTACCTATGCCATGCCTATGATGACCCGCCTGAAAACCTAAATTAAACATACAGTACCTCACTGTGTGCGTTTTACTTACCCGCATATTAATCAAACATATAGCCATCCAGCCCGACCCTTTGCCGCCGTCGACGAGGTTTCTGCTGACTTATGTCAACAAAATAATTTGCCTCCTTGTGCACCGGAGCCATACGGCTAGATTAGATATTCCTTACATCGACGTTTCCAAGGAATCTTAGGCAAATACCATGACGACCCCTTGTATCATAGGCACATCGTTTTACATCATGTGTGCCACCATTTGATCTGTGAAATAGAGTTTTTGTTTACTTTGAAACAAAAATCTATTTCGATCCCTGGCATACATCATCAACGATGTATGGGTACATCGCCTCAGCCCCCGATCATCGTACGTCTGTTTAATTTGGTGTCCGCCGATCATCGTCCTCATTGCAGGGCATCGTACTTGTCCTATACGGACACATATACAATCCTCGCCTATCGATGCGTTCACGCCCATCGAATCTGATGGATGCGAATTGCATCGAGTCAGATGTTAATCTGCATAGCGGACGGGCGCGCCTTTTCAACAGAGTCAAAATTTAACACTTCAAGGAGTCGAGTTCGTCCCCAGGCGAATACATATGTGAAGTTCTGTCGCGTCTTTAACATAATCGAGAACTTCGTGTGCGAGTCGAATTTAACTAAATAATGATTGCCGAATAAGAATGCGACGCTGTGTTATAAAGTCGTGTACCATACCGTATATAACAAGTGCACCGTGTAAATTTAAAATTACGTCAATAGAACGAATAATGGCACGATATTGTTTAATCGTAAGGTTTTCGTGGAAATAAAAGGAACATTAAAACAAATTTAGTGCGTTTGATTTTTCTTGTGGGACAATTTTGGCAGCAGTCATGGGTGGTGTTTTTATGGAACCCGCATCCTTTGCTGATGCCAACATAAAAACTACCTACAGTACTTCAGAACATGGTAAAATATAATAAGTTGAACTCTGATGGGACATTCAAATTCTTGGGAACCTCCTTACCTCTTAACAGAACTAAAGTACACGCGTTTGTATTAATTATCCCTTTTGTAAAATAATTGATAACAACAGTAGTTTCTAACCCCTTTCAATTCCTCTCATAGCATTTGTTTTATTGTATAATAAACAAAACGAAATCAACCAACAACACCTTTGTGTTGAATCAATGTTAATCAATGCAGATATCTAATATATCATTTGCTGGTCTCGGAAAAAATCGTGGTGCCACTGAATTTATGACACCAGCAAAGAGAAATGGAAAACTTGTGCTGGAGTAGTTAACAATGACCACGCTGATATCTGGATGACTGCAGCGCAACCATAAAGCACTTATTCCACGAATATCCTGGAAAAGTCCTTCGTCCATCTTCCCTCGAGTGGTATACGTATTTGCGATGGCATAGAACGGCGCAAGGGTACTCTAAAACTCCCCACACGAACAATAAAAAAAAACTACACAAAAAAGATGTTTGAATTTTATAGAGAAATCCGACAGATCTGAGAATAAAACCGTAGATAAAAATAAAGAAAAATTATAACTGAACTTTAGCGCAGTATAATGTAGGAACTGACGAAATCCCTGCGACAGTAAAGGGACACACGAAGGAAGATGTTAGTGAAATTTGAAATGAAAAACTAGAAAAATAGAAAGTCAAACGAAAAAAAAGGCTGGGTGTAGAAAAATACGAAAGCATCTGAAAGGAGTTTGCATCCCGAGGATAAATACTTGTGCTGCGATAAATCCGCTTCCTTCAGGATTTGAGAAAAGGGTTTCTATGGTCGACACGAGCAAAGAGCATCGTGAAACTGAAATTAATGGAGTCACCATGCTGGGGAGTTGTAATGATGGATGCTGTTTGCAAATAGCGGAAATGAATTGGAGGATTACAGTGTTTATCGGGACTCGCAAGCGATATCCATGTAACTAGGAAATAGTTTACAATTCATTGCTCTAACATGAATACTGAAAGAGCTCCTGAACAAGGCCATGTCTTTCATTTGAACGTATGCACTGATGGGAATCTCTGGAGTAATCTTTTTTCATGCGCTCGTGCTTAGCAAATCCCGGAAATCTAAATTGTGGTATTAAAGATGTAAGGGTTACATCTTTGTAGGTTAAGAAATCATATAATAATGATATCGGAGACTAACATGCTGTTACATATATGGCCGCGTTTAATTGATGTGCGAGGAACGAGGTTTTTTATTGGTTCCTAACATTTTTCCTCATTTTATTGTTTTGAATACAAAGCTAAAAGAAAACCGATATGTTTGAAACTATCAGGGGCTTGGAGGAGAAAAATTCTATGTTGTCGAAAAAGTTGTTTAATACAAATAATTTGTAGAAAACTGAAAGGAAATTAAGTATTTCATTTTCACCGATCAAAAAAAAAAAAATAGCCTTCAAACGCTGGTATTATTTCATTTAACAAATATCACCAAAAGCAGAGCGCGATAACTACAAGCGTAGAAAAATTACGAAAAAAAATAATAACCGTATTCGATCTACCAGAATTCTTGGGCGACTTGTGCAACTTAATATGTGTAGACCGGAAAGCGAACACAGACCCCATGATATGGAGCTGGTAATTAAACAGACAGTTTATACTTTACAACACTCACATTTAATTTTCAATAGGAAAAACTGTCGCTTCATTATAATTTTATTTTTTCTCTTCGTAGTTTACTTGGCGAGAAAAAATACTTTCCAGCCAGTCAAGTTTTTAGTAATGAAACGCTCGGACACTTAATTTATAAATTGTAAAAAAAAAAGAAATTCAAATTAACACTAATTATTCAACATTTCTATTAATATCATTAGTCGTATAATAAGAGCAAATAGGAAAAAATGCCGTCGGTATTTACTAACGTTGTGCGTGTGGTGCGTTCCCTAAAATGTCTCTAAAAGACGTAAAACTAAAATCTTGACTTTTAGGAAATTATTCTTTGAATTCAATGGGTCATACGGCCAATATCTGAAAAGTCGTTGCACGAACTACTACATCGACTGTCAACAACAAATTATTAAAAGTACTCTACGCGTACACGCGTATATATATATATATTGCCTTTTATATTTCGGGATTAGAGAACAAAAACAAATATTGATCATTGAAAATCACTTTATTGTTTTTCAAAATATTCGCCATGAAGATTTATACACTCTTGCATGCGTTTGAACCAATTGTCGAAGCACTTTTGCCACTCTGATTGAGGTATCTCCAACATTCTTCATTTTTAAAACATTTCTTATTTTTCTTTTTATATTCTTAATTTCTAATTAAAGGCTAGACAAAAAATGCTTAAATTCTAGCTTATTTATCTTATATAATAACTTACTGGTCCTTCGCAGACGCTCTAAGCTAATCATTACTTAACATTTGTATAATTTGCCTTTCGGCGACAGAACTTTGTGGCAGTACTGATAATTAGTTGAAATACAAAGAAAAATTTGAAAAACGTTGTCAATTTTTTTGTTTTTTTTTCTTAAAATTTAACTTACTTAACTTACCTAATATATATATATTTTTTTTTTTTATTCATTTTTTTTTTTTTTTTTTTTATTTTTTTTTTTAATTTTTTTTTTATTTTTATGTAAAAGCACTTAACCTAACTTAACTTAAATCTTATACTACCCTAATTCTAGAAAAGCTAAGTCTATGTAAGCTAGCTGATGATAGTATGATTCTATACCGACTTTGGTATCCAGGTCTTTATATGCCATTCAACCACCAGAACTGTTGACGCTGTCTAATACTATCGTCCCGGTCTCTGTGGGAGATAGCCCTACTGAAGCGCAGGAGCTCTTCTTCGGTGCGCGTTACTTCCCGGTCGTAGCACAATCGCCCGTCTACAGATGATCTACTTACATGATAGAAATTCCGGAATTCCGGATCTATCCTGTATAAGCCCTTTCATATCCAAGTCAAGGAACGCCTCTGGTGGAACAAAGCCGTTGCGACGCACGCTCTCATAGTACAAGGTGTTGGGATAATAGGCCCCGAAAATTAGGTCATTGGACGAGCTTATTGCTCTCGCAATATGTCCTCTGATTAATTTAATCATAAAATTATCCACCCTATTTATGTACGCTTCATTATATAAAGTCTCATTTGAGTAATACTTTTTATAGTCCGATTCCGGTGTCCGATATAATCTGAGACAACTTCTGAGACACTTTCTTTCGAACACCCGAATCGTTTCCATCAAATTTGGACCTATGTTGAACCATACTGGGCAACCATATATGAGCATTGGCCTGATTAGCGTCATGTAGCATATGACTTTTACCTTGCTGTCAAGTTGGCTACTGTGAAATAGCCTCCTTGTCATAGCAAAAGTTTTCCTCGCGTTGAGCAAAGCAGCCTCTACATGTCTGTTGAAATACAGATATTGGTCTAGCCAGATGCCCAGGTATTTAACTAAACTCTTGGTTTCCAGTTTATCTCCATGCGGTCCCACGATACCTAGCTTTCGCCAGTTTTTCCTTGTGTCGTACGTGGCTTTATATAATGGAGTTCTAAATAGGATGGCTTCACATTTCTGGAAGTTGATCTTAAGTTTCCAGTCATCGCAATAGCGCTGCACTCTGTTGAAGTCTCGCTGTATTAACTTATTTATGATCGCAACTTTCGGAGCTGTTCTGTAAATTATGAGATCGTCTGCGTACGCAATAGCCTGCGGAAGTGCATCCAATAAGTCGCTAATGTAAATGTTAAAAAGAATCGGAGAGAGTACCGCGCCCTGTTGCAAGCCATTCTTGATATTATACGTTTTATTAGAGGTCACATTACCACTTTTGACCACGAACCTCCTGTCCTTTAACATATCGTAAAGTACATATAGTAAAGGCTTATGTATGCCATGTCTGACCAGTTTGTAATACAACCCTTCGATCCAGACGGTATCAAAGGCTTTTTCCAAGTCGATCAGACAGGCACCTGTGCATTGGTTCCTACATTTATTCCATTGTATGTCGGAGACCAGTTTAGCTGCGGCATGTGTGGTTTCATGACCCGCCCTAAAGCCAAACTGGTTATTTGGAATAATGCTATTGTCGTCTACCCATTTTAGCAGAGCTTTGTTAATGATTTTTTCAAATACTTTACTGATGCTTGGGAGTAAACTTATCGAACGCATGTTCCTTGGGTTTGTACAGTCTTTGCCCTTTTTTGGGATGGGCTGAATGATAGCCGTTTTCCAACGCGCGGGATAATATGCATTATTCAACGCGTTGTTAAACAGGAGCGTGTATATATCTATTGCCATTGGGGGCAGGTTCTTGAGTACGATGTTAGGTACTCCATCTATTCCCACTGACTTTTTGCTTCTTAATGAGTCGAAGATACTCTGGATTTCTTCCCTTGTTATTAGAAGGCTATTAGCCACTACACCATTGGCATTAATGTCAGTTGACAGATTATCTTCACTGAATTCGGTAAAACCCGGATTCTCCGATTGCCAAAGTGAAATTTCATTCCGGAGGTGCAGGTGATTGAGTAGAACTCTGTCCTCCAGGTCGTGATTTCGATGAATGCTTTCATTCACCTTGTACATTTCCTGAAAGACAGCTCCCAAAGCGTTCACCTTTTCCAAAGGATCTTCGATCACGAGGAGCTCACCATTGAGGATAGCGTTCTCTGCATCTATGCCAATGTTGGTTAGCAGCTGCTTGTTTACCTGAGTACGTGGGATTTGGAGACACTGAATCTCATTTTGATTATTTCTCTTGAATATTTTATTTATTTGTGGGAACATATTCGGGATATTAGTTTTTATAGCTCGAATTCTGTTGTTCCAATACAAATTTGTTGCTAATCTATAATTAGCTTTAAGTAATTGTTGGAGGTTTTTTAATCGGGATTTCAGTGATATTATCTCCTGGTCTTGTCTGTCTGTAAACTGTCTGTGTAATTGTTTTAATTTCGATAGCAGTCTGCTCTTTTTCTTGTGGAGTGCGTTTATTGTTGCGTTTCTGTACATGTTAATGTGATCTGTAACTGTTGTTTTGGGAATTGTTTTGTCCATTGTTCGTTTTACGGTTTCGTCCATTTGTTGAATGTATTTGTCGATTTCGACATTAGTCAGGTTTCTGTTTACTGGCAGATTCAAGTCATTCGAACGCAGTTCTCTTGTTAATGATCTGGTGAACCGCGGCCATCGCATTGCCCCGTAGTTATAGGGTTGCGGGATCACGAATTCCTCCAGATCTGCGAGCTCGTTCGGAAGCTCCATTACTGCCGTGAATGCACAGTGGTCACTATCGTATTCAATTGTCCGTAAACAGTTTGTGTTTCGTCTATTGGTGTTAAGAATTCTAAGTCGTGAGTCGATTAGCAAGATATCTAAGAACGATCTACCTCTAGGGAACGATGGATATTCGGTAGCTAGCAGGTCAGTTCTATATTCAATATGAAACTGATCTAACCAACCAGCCAACTGATTTCCTCTGGCATTAGATATATAATTTCCTCAATTTCTATGCGTTCATATCTCCCCCTAGAATAAAGTAATTTTTGCCCAGGTGCAATTGTAAGCATCGGAAGAGAGTCTCGAGCTCTGCTATAAATAGATTATGTTGGTGCTCCTCAGGTGCGTAGACCGCAATCGCATACAAACCCCTTCCTTGCTGAAGGGGTATGCGTACGATACAGGCTTCCAGCACCAGGAACCTGCGCACTTCTCCACTATATATAACTTTATGAGGGATCCCTTTTCTAATAAAGATTGCGACACCTCCCCCTTGAGAGGAGTTAGGTCGGTCTCTTCGTATAATATCGTAGTTTTTATGCCATATCTTGTGTCTCTGGTTTAACTTTGTTTCCCCCGCCAGAAGTACATCAGGCCGTTCAACTTGCAACAGGTTGAAAAGATTGGCTCTTCTCTCAGTTCTTATTAGTGAATTTACATTCACGACAAGAGCTTTTATTGATGTTGTGGTTAGAGGGTTTATATTGACTTTTTGTTTAGATTGGGCAAGTACGAGTAGATCTCGTTTATTTGGTTTTGCAGCTGTGTCATCTGTCTCTGCAGATTAAGCAGAACCGTGACCACGTCCGCTTGCGATGTTGTTTCAGTCTGTGTGGGAGTATTTGTGGCTACCAATGTTGTAGCCTGGTTTGATGGTCTCCCACCCGACGCAACTTGTGCGTACGATCGCTGCGATGTTACGGGCATTGTTGTAGTACGAGCTGGCTCTGTGGTTTTTTGCCGGATCACACTTCTTGCCATTTTTTTTTTTTTTTTTTTTTTTTTTTTTTTTTTGGAATTCAATTCAATTCAATTTTTATTTTAGTAGATAATTACATTTATGGTATATTTTACAACTAGTACTTAAGAGCTTGCCATTATTTCTCGGAATTTAGGACATCCTCGATAATTAGCGGGGTGTCCCTCATTCCGGCACACTGCGCACTTTAGAAGGGCTTTGTCTTCTACCCTTTCTTTTCCCAGAGGGCACTCTTCTGCCTTATGGTCTTTTCCGCATTTCACGCAACGGTGCTGCATTTCACAGTTCGCCACCGCGTGACCAAACCTTTGGCAGCGGACACATTGCAGGATGTCTCTGCCTTTTTTTAACTTGTCCCATGTGACACTTTGATGATCCAAGACTGTAATCTTTCTTAGACCACCAATTCTGCTGCTGGGCGTTAGTTGAACCAAAAAGAAGGGTAGCTTGCGATTTTCCCTTCTTGCCTTGGTTGTAGTGAACGGTTTTACGGAGATAAACTCGAGATCGCCGTGCCTCAACTTTTGAAGCATCTCGAGCAGAGCCTCCGGTTCCACCTCAGGGTCGACACCCTTTAATAGAACCATTACCCTCTTTGTTTGCTTCGGCGTGAACGAGTAGAATTCCGCGGTGGGCCTTTTTAAGACCTCTTTAATTTTGTCGTGGTCTGCCACCGCGTAGGTTTGAATGGCATGCCTATTACCAGCCAGTCTTTTAACTACAAAATTGTTACCTATCGCTAGCTTACAAAGACTTACCAATTCCTTACACTCAATATCTATAGTGTTGATCGGTGGCATCTTTATTTTTTGGTTCTGATTGTTGCTTTGCCGCTGTTGTGTTGCTTGCTGTGGTCGATTTTGTGTTGATTGTTGCTGTTGATGTTGCTGTTGCTGTTGCTGTTGCTGTTGGCCGACTTTTGGCTTCGGCTTTTGTTGTTGTTCCGTGTCTTTTTCTTTTTCGAGTGCCGCTATTTTTTTCTTTCGGCGTCTCTCTTCTAGACGGGCTCTTGCCATCGCAAGTTTCGCCTCCAATTCAGTTATTTCCTCTTCTTCATCCTCAGACTCTGAGGATGCAAGAGAAGCGAACGAATTGTTTGCCCCATACATATTAAAATTGTAGGGGGAGGGGCGCCCTCTGTCCTCCTCCATTTGCTGGCCTTTTTTCTCCATTGTTAATTTCGCGGTTTTACTTCGCGTCACAATGGAGATTTTCTGCGTACCTTTTCTTTTGTGTGTTGTTGCGTTTTTGTCGTCCTCCGTGTTCATACTGGTTCTTTCCAATTTGTTTTCATTTAAAAAAAACAAAGGCGACCCGCAATACGAAGCACGAACTCGATTTCTTCCGTACGCCGACTCGAACTTGGCTATCGTCGAGTAGGAATCAGTGACTCTGCGCTCGCGCCAAATGCTGCCTTAAAAACCACTTGCTTAATGAGCAATATATTGTCTGTTTCAATTTTCACGCTTGCGAGGTGATATATTTTAATTGATAGTTTCTTTGTCGCACCTCACTGAAAGGATTTTGTTATGCACTTTTTTTTTATTCTTTAATTTGTTTGTTTGTTTTTATTTTTGTTTATTTTCGATTATTTTCGATTACTTTTGATTCACTTTTCGTTCTGTTACTTTGTTTTGACTGTTATTATTGCTGTGAAGCAGCGCACTTTATAATGTCACTGAAACCAATTTATCGTTTTTGCTTGATTATGCTTAATCAAGTGAAAGAAAAAAATGGGGATCTCGGAGGTATGCGATATATTATTATTTTTCTCAACGGGACTATTGCATAGCCAATCAAACTGTTAATGAAATTTAAATTTATTGTTTATTGTTTGTCCTTTTGTTTTTTGTGGGATTGATTTGTTTTCACGTAAACTATTAAACATTTTCGTATGAACTTATTAATTCTTTATTTTTATATCTGCGCGGGTCAAACACAAACGGCACGCACACGATTACTTTCTCGTCTGAGGTATCTCCAACACATGCATTCTGAATGCAGCAACCGCTTCTTCAGGTGTCGAAAAACGTTGACCTCTCAGTTTGTTTTTTACGTACGGGAATAAAAAGAAGTCATACGGTGCCAAGTCAAGAATATACGGCCCATGACCCATCAAACCGATGTTTTGGCTTCTCAAAAATGCAGTTGTCGCAGCCGATGTGTGAGAGCTCGCATTGTTGTGGTGAAGAGTGATCCGTCTTCGGTGGTTGGTTTTCGTGATTTCTTGGAAGACAACAAAAACAAATGGTTGTGTACCACTCAGAATTGACTGTTCTGCGTTGTTCTAGTGGTACGGTTGCGACATGTCCAGTTTTTCCGAAAAAACAGGCGACCATTTGCTTGGAAGTGTTTCGTGCGCGAACAACTTTTGTTGGATTTGGCTCATCTTGAAACACCCGGACAGTCGACTGCTGTTTACTTTCGGGCTCATACGCGTAAATCTACGATTCATCACCTATCACGATGTCATAGACGTGTTTCGAAGCACCGCGACCGTATTTTTTGAGCATTTCTTTCGACCAATTGACACGAGCCTTTTTTTGGGCGATTGACAAATTGTGTGGGATCCGACGCGAACAAATTGTTTTGACAGTCAAATGTTTATGCAATATTGAATGTATCCTGGTCCCACTAACGCCTAAGGTTGTCTCAATCTCACGATAGGTCACATGGCGATCTTCCAATATCAGTTCGCGCACAGCATCAATGGTTTTTGGAACAACAACTGAATTTGGACGACCTTCACGTAATTCATCTTGGAGTGAACTACGACCACGATTGAATTCATCATACCATCGATAAACACTGATCCTTGATGGAGCTCATAGGCAAAAATTGAATTAAGTTCATCCATGCACTGTTGCTGAGTTAATCCACGCCGAAAGTTGTAAAAAATAATCGCACGAAAATGTTGACGATTTAATTCCATTTTTGGGACAAGATGAATCTTTTAAGTTACTGTAAACAACACAAATAGCGCTCGTATGTCAAAACGTTCTGAGTGCGTATAACCTCAAAAATGTCCAACTTTACGACAGAGCTGTCAATTGCCGGATTGCAACGCTAGGGTTGCCAAATCCCGAAACATAAGAGGCAATCCTCGTATATATATATATATATATATGTATATATATATATATATATATATATATATATGCGCGTGTGTGTGTGTGTGTTCAAAAGATATCTCTGAACCGATCCAAAGGCATGCCAGATTTTTACCGACTAAAATCGCCTCCAGCCAGGCACATATATCCGTTGATCCCCGCGGAACTTTCTTTTAGGTATTCCGTCGGCGGGCGGGGCGGAATTTACCTATTAATCTGCTCCCCGCGTCGGCTGAGTCAAGTGATAAAGCAGTTCGCCAGGTTTTCTTTTCACCCAGGTTTCTACATCAGATATCATCGTGTGGGTCTGTGGCGGTCCGCCAAACCCCACGGTCCACTTACCTGAAGAACCCCCATAACTGCTACCCAACTTTCATAATTTCCTACTAATGCAATCCCATTAGCACCTATAAATGCTTCACGCATCAAGCTTATCAAATTTATTTGTTTAAAAGCTTTTGGAAAAGAACTCTTACCTGCATTCATGCATTCGAATCCAAAAACTCCCCATTAGAATTCTATCCAAATTTATCACAGATTCCAATCATTCGAGCATCACTGCTTAAACCATTTCCGCCGCGTCTACAAATATTGGCGCCCATGCCGCCAAGCGCAGTCTTCATGCGACTCTGCTCGCCTCTGCCCGAAGCCCTTCTTCCACGGCTCCTCACTGAACTACAGCTACTGCGCGTAGCAAATATAACCAGTGGGACGCCCGACCGCCAGGCCGGCTTCTTACTATCCACCAGCTACCCCGCGTGGCATTCATTTAGTAGGATACCCGGTCCTACCATATTACATAGACTTCAGGACCTGCGTCCCAGCAACACCGGTTGGCAAAGCAAACCGACCCCACCGGGCGGAGACCCTACCCTAGAACACCTTACGCAGGTGTCTCTACCGAGCCCCAGCCTGGAGCACTTCATACAGGTATTCCAGTCAGTAGGCCCCTCCAAGGCCCGATATTAGAGACAACCCAAGGCAATACACGCCCCTCTACCCCGCCTCACACACAGGTGCATCAACCACACTTCGGAGCGCGTATCGATTGCCTTAGGGCGCCCTGAGGTTGGACACAACCAATCACCCACCAGGAGCCCTCTAAGCTAAGTCGCCTATCTTTCAACAAGCGCCACAGGCAGGCACCTCCTCACAAGTTGCCGTTCGGTCAAGGTCACAGCTACCGTATATCGAGCGCCGTCATCGACACCGGTGCCGATATACCGGTCCTCCCTCGATCGGTAAGCCGCGCAACTGAGTGTTCGCCCCCTTCACCAGTCCCAGCGGCAAACAATTCGCCATTCAAAGGTATGGGCGAAAGACGCCGACTCCGGGCTCGGGTCTCCTTTCCATCCCGCACACGGCAACCCATCGCTACGGATGTGATTAATCCTGGGATAAGTCCCCTCCATCTCGCACACGCCATTTCGTCACTACGGATGCGAGCAGATTTCCGATAGGTTCCGACCTACTCGGACGATAAACCTGTTGGTCAAAGCGATCCACAACAGGCCAATGGACCATGCCGCACACTCTTTCCCTTGACGGCATGAACGCCGTAACAACCAAGTCCATCCTAGTATCGACCCAGGCCCTTTCCATAACCCAGGAACTCGTCACGCGAGTTCCCCCGACAGTACCACCGCGCCTCCCGAAGTATGGAGGGCCACCTTGAATCCCAGGCACGCAGCCCTCCTCCCAACATCGCACCACCCATTCGAGGATACCCTTTTTTTCTTGACTACGTAACGGGGGGGGGGGGGGGTACTGTGACGGTTCGGCCAAACCCCAAGGTCCACTTACCTGACAGACCCAAATCTTATAAGTTCGCTAATGCAATCATATTAGCACCTTAAATGCTTTACGCATCTAGGTTATCTAAGGTATAACCTAAAAGTTCCTGTAAAAGAATTCTTACCTTTTCGTGCATCTCTTCGCATACAAATTCCCTACAAGAATTCTTTCCATTATACAAGAGCATAAAACCAAAACCTATTCGGTACCTTCGGTTGCCAGGCAAATTCCAACCTTCCCACACCTACACCGCAATCTCCCGCAACATAAACATTTCCTTCCCAAGCATAATTAATGCTTTCAATGCATTATCTGGAAATTCCTGTAGATAATTTTTCCTACAAGGGCATTATACATGTATCAAGGCATCTCTGCATTAGCGACTAAGAACCGAATTCCCAATTAGTGTAGATTTTTACACTAGAGTTTGACACTTGCGTCGCCATAGATGCCATGTACAATTGACGCACATGGTATACACAACCGTCATTGTGTAACCATCTAAATTACTTTCCAAAGACTTGCAACTATTGATTGGATTCAATAGCATAAACATATGCGAACAAAAGAATCCGATTCTCCCAGACGGCAGAGATACGATCTCCATTATATCAATCCCTTTTAACATCTAATGAATGGCTGCTATTTACTCAGCTGACCCTCATTATGGGACGACGGCTTAGGTCGTTTCTTCCTTTGTTCTGCATCCCTTCTCTAGATTTCGTTTGGCTTCGACCTGCAAGCATTACTAAACAATCTGATCTCAACGATCGACTTCACGCACATCACTACAGGACCTCACCAGTGAGATCCTCTTTCCTCGTTTTCACCATTAGAGGAACACTTTCTCTCTCTGGGAAACTCACCCCATTAGCGAGTCGGCTCTGCACGAGCTGTTTCTCGCGGAGTCGTCTTTCATCACCCGACCGAGCCGGTCGGACGGTCCGCCTCCCGCTCTCCGTCGTGTTGCGGAGAAGCGTAAACATCCCAGAGTCGAGTAATTAGTGAGTCAAAATTTTAAACGTCGCGGAGACGAGTCGAGCTCGAATCGTGTTGTGCTACAGTGCAATGTACCTTTCAAATATAAAAACATTATATTAAAATAAATTCTCAGAGTTTTTGACTTTTGATTAAAGAACAAAGTGTAAAATGATAACATAAGTGAAACATTAATTAAAGACCAGTTTTAAACCGTTTGACTAAGTAAAAAGAACATTCATTACAACAACATCAATAGCATGTTTAAATCTTCCTGTGTTGCAGTTTCCACCAGGTGTTTCACCAACTTTTCCTTTCTGGGTGTTCGGTTGTTTGTTATTGTTTTTGATGATCGCGATTGTTATTTTTGGCTGACCTACTAGCAGCCGCAAAAGGGTATCAGTGGAACAATTTATGATGGAGGAGAAAGTGGCCCTAGTCCCCATGTCTTGACACAACTCATTTCTCCCCACAGGTCCATCTTCTTACTATGGAAGAATCCCACCTTCGTTGCCGTTCTCTTAAGCTCGAGAGCTCTAATCGTGACCGCATTCTCCAACGATTCTCTTGGGAGACCTCATGCAATGCAGCGTTTTCTTTAGCTACAATGTCAGGTGGTATCCTCCCGTCCAAAATATGTATAACATCTTCGGATACCGTTCGGAATGCACAGCATACTTTTAGTGATGCCAGCATATGTGCTGAGTTCACTCCCCTCATGTACGACTTATACTGTGTGGCTATGTGAGCTTGTGGCGGTGTCAATTAACGCCACTGCTCACCTTTTCCAGGCGCGACACAAACTCCCAATCAGACCATCCGTAGATATTTCGAAGCAAGTATTATGGCAGTTCCATTAGAGCGCCATGACTTACCGTGCGGATAAACATGCCCAACCGTCCACTGCAGCGGCCTGCAGGTTTTCTCCCTTTACAGGTCTTCTCAACATAATATGCATTTGATGCACCTGTAAAACCTACCTGAAAGATAAACCCTAGTTGAGCACTTACGGCATCATAGCGAGGCACACCAGGTTCCTAAAACAATTCGGTTTCACCCATAAGAAATCGACATAACACGAACCATCTCAAGGCGCCATTCACATATCCTATGCGAAAATAGCACCCGTGTATCGTCGCAGCAGTGAATTTCTTCGTAAGAAATATCCAGTGTGCACATACACAAGAGACACCAGTTGCTTCAAGCGAACATGTTTGCCATGCCGCGCAAACGTGCGACGTATGCTAACACCAGCAAGGCGCCAGGGAACAGACCGAAACTTAAGACTTGCTCGCCTGTCGAGTGCCCGTGTATCGATAGGCAAAGTAGGAAAAGCGTGTGTTATATCATGAGTGTGGAATGCCCACCAGCGTTGTTGCGACGCACAGCCACCGTTGTGCTAGCATCATAATCGCTGACATAATATGCCGCCCTATAATCGGACACAAATCACTGCAGCTGCGGATGTTCACACACAGGATGACCATGTTTTTGGATTTTCTCTTTCTCGTTTGCGTCGTTCTTGTGTGCCATGACGAAACGTTGTGTGTGTGCGGTCACGATCAACCGGAGATCTTCTCGCCACGGCTGCCGCACAGGTGACGTTGTGTGTGGTGGTCGAGATTGGAAATCAACCCTTAGTGGATAGTGCACATCCACTGGGGGGAAATTTCAGGAGTCTTGTTTGAGCCATCGGAGAGTCGAGTTGAATTTCATGATACCCGCGCTTGAATTAAATTGAATTAAATCAAATGTGTGTAATACGCGTTATATGACTATATAACAAATTTTTATGAATTGTAACACCAGTTTCTATGAATTGTAACACCAGCTTTTATGAATTGTAACACCAGCTTTTATGAATTGGAACGTACTCGTTTTGGTGAATAGTAACGTTAGTAAGTTAAATGTACATAATATGTGTAAACAATATCTAGTGAAGTGAAGTTCTTGTTTTTTTTTTATGAATTGTACGACATTAAGTCAAGAGAATATAATAAGTGTTAAACAACCTTAAACAGAATTAAATGGAAAATAAAGTAAGAGAACTGAAGCGGGTGTTTCATTGACTATTTGTTTCATTGACTGTTTGGTGAAAATAATACTCCGTATCCATAGCACTGATTTGGGGCAGTAGGAGCGTCGAGAATTAATGCGAACCTGTGCCCGTATAGGCAGCCCAGCATTAAAACAAGGTTAAACCCCATAATTGGCAAAAATACCTATAATTGGTGACACGCCGACGTGTGACGTAACACGCAACGCCTTATTTGGAGTCGTAACAAACCAGCGCAGTGAAAAGTGCATCATCAACAACAACTTCATCCGTACCAACGGCAAGTACCTTTCCTTTTTTGTTCTCTCCTTTTTATTTTTTTTAACTAATTAAAACTAACGCAAAACAAATCAAATCTAATGAGCCGAGTGTCAATTGGCTTTAAGTCAGTAATTTTGTGATCCTTTATAGGCTTGTTTACCGAAACCATTTCCCACTGCCAATATCTTTTTCCATTCTTCTAAAACAAACATCTTGCGCCATAAAACGAACCACGTGTTCGGTTTAGCGCCCACGAACATAGAGGATCATAAATGTGCATTAGCACGATCCTCTGTTGATTTCCCCTTTGTGTTTCCTCTTTTGATCCTAAGCCAGGAAAGATAAAGAAAGGAAATGGCGGCTGGCAAAAACCAAGCAGACAAAAGGACATATCCTTCGATCTGCAGGATGAAAGAAAAAGTCTTCGTTCAGGGAGACTAAGAAAAAAAGGATGAAGTTGATTCGAGACATTTTCCAGGGACGGTCGGGAGTTGATTCGAGATAGTTGACCGGGATGCTCGGGAGTTGGTTTTACAATTTTGAAGGAGTCGGTCGTAAAGTGGTGCGGAACGTGCGTGGGGGTGAAAAGTGCGAATTAAGTATGTGTGGACCTGTAGCGGTGCCGCCAAACCCTACGGTCTACTTACCTGAAAAACCCCCATAACTACTACCCAACTCCCTTTAGTTTTCTAATGCAACAGTATTAGTACCTAAAAATGCTGCACGCATTTAAGAGATCAAATCTATGATCTTTAAGTCCCTGTAAAGAAAACTTACCTTCATGCATTCTCTTCGCATACCATTGCTCCTTAAGATTTCTTTATTAACTTACCAGGAATTTCCAATCAATTTCGGCATCTACGTCGCCAGTCAAATTCCCTTAGATGAATTCCTGTAAACAAACTAATTCGGATTGCATTCAATGTAACCGTCATGACAGGGACCATAAATATCGCGCCGTCTATTTTCCCAGCCGCGTCATATACCTTTTCATACACATTGCCTGGCAACCTTTTTTGTTTGTCTTATCAATAGACAACCCAAGCAGCTGCATATAATTAGCGCAATAGACGCCGAAACCAAATTCTCCAGCATTTCCTAATGCAAATATGAACACGGTTTCGACTGCAGCCAGAGATGCCATAAACATCCAATTTGCTTTTAGCACCCTTTTCTCCCAACGTCGAAAATAGCGACGAGGCACCGTGTAAACAATGACCCGCATTACCAACGGCGCATTTGGTCATTTTTCCCTATTGTCCTTGCCGCCTGCCTGTTTCGTTGTTCCACTGCACGTGTGAATAGCATTGATCTCAACGATCCCACACATACCACCATGACCTTTATTACAAGATCTGGTTTCCTATACCACCAAGAGAGACTTTACGTTTCCCTGGTGGTAGGTAAAAAAGATATCCTTATTGGAGAGGATATCGTTTGAGTCTTTTTATCCAAACACCAAGGAGGTCGGTCGCGTTTGCCTTTCACCGTACCGCACGCGCGGTGCGGTGCGATAATCGAGTTGTAAGTCGAATCGATTCGAATGAGTGTTTGAAAAATAAATATTAATTCCTTTTTTTTTACACCAAATAAAATAAACCTGAATGAACGAAATCGTGCGTTTTATTGTTCCTGTGGTGCTCCTCAATAGTGTGTTATCTCTTTTAAACAATACCACCTGTGTGTTATTCTATGCTGTGTCCGACGGGAAACGAAGTGCAATCATCGTTTCCTTATTCCTCTTGGTGAACTGATTTCTCGTGCTGAGGCGGAACAATCTTCAATTAAGGACCGTGAAACATTTGTGAGGACGAGGTACAACCCTGCGCCTATGCTGGCGACTCGTCCTCGTGCCCCACAGACCTAACGTCCAAGTTAAGTGACTTATTATGTGTGTTTGATAAAATTATATATATGTAACCACCAACTAATTTTAATGACCTATGTGGAAACAACGGCAAAAACAAGTGATTAATGTGTGTGTGTCTGTTAGGAATAAAGACTAGTTTAAATGCAAACAATAAGTCCTGTGTTATTTTGAAATGTGTTAAGGGTGGACTGGTGTTTAGAGACTTACACACTTGTCAAACAAAGAAAACATAACATAAGCGTCAATCACCACTGCCTCGCTTCAACATCTTCCAACATTGAACCTGCTCCTCTTGTCGCCTCTTTTGGATTACGTGCCATCACTATGAACGTCGGCGCGGAATCACTCATTCGAGACGTATCTAGAAATAGCAGGGCTGAACACTGTGTTACCATCTCCAGCGCCGTGCTTCCTCTTTATATCGAGGGAAGAGCGTGGAGGTTTTATTTAAATTAGGCTGTTGATTTCTTCTTAATTTTGTCTTTATTTATTTTATTTATTTCTTATTCTATTTACAGCTCTGTTTTAAACTCTCTAATCTCAAACTCTTTAATCTATTTCTCAAAACTGTGAACTCCAACTCTTTCTTCTCGACTCTCAAAACTAAACTGGATCTGAACTGATTCTAACTCAAACTGATTTTACAAATGAATTTTTTCTCTACTTATAGAACATTATGTTCTAATTAACTGGAAATTATAACATGAACAAAACAAATTTTAACAAAGTCTCTGTGACTTTTAACTTGAATAAAATTTGGACGAAAATCAAAGTTACTATGTTTTGAATGAATAAAAAGGTGCAGGTTATTAAATGTGCTGTAACTGGCAATATTGTGAATGTTTATGAATGGTATGTCTTAAGTGAGAATGTAATATATGTTAAGGGAAGTTTTTAAGGATGTGTAAGGAGATTCAGTGTTAAATATAATAAGGGTAGTATTCTGGAATACAACAATTGAATCGAACGACGAGATGGACCTTATCATCGGAGCTGATTTCTACTTTACGCCTACTTTTAAAGACAACCAATGTTCGACGCAAACGCTTGTCCATCATTACCTACACTGTGCTGGTTATATTTCGACACCTTGAAATTAAATTTTGGTACTAAGACTTGACGCTCAATTACTGTTTTATTCTTCGCCATCGCAGTTTACTTGGTAGGTAAAAGTATTCGTCTGTCAATTCAAATTGAATTGTTTAACATTGTTAACTAAATTCTTGATCACACACTTAAACTCATCAAGAATTTGAAACAAAAGTTTTATCGAAGGAAAATTAAAACAATTTTTTGTCATTTTAAATTTTATAACACTCATAATTATTTGTTTTATAATGTTTATGTTTACTTCTTTTGTGATTGGAATACATCTTAAAAAATCCTCAAATTCTCTCTTTGGTGCCGATGTGGGACACCACTACTCCTAAAGTCGAGGTTACCTGTGTTAAAATTGTAATCAACTATCAATTCATATACGTGAAGTCCGACTGTATTCGGGCTTCCCCCTATAAATCTGGCTACCTATACCTTGATGAAATGGTTTCTCTATTCGGACTTGCAGAAATTTCGACTTTTCGAATCGTCTGCTTCCCCCGAAAGAAAGAAATTTCAATAGGCAATGAGTCCCATTTCATTCCTACCGATGTCACTACCAGAAAGAAAATAATTATCTTAGACGGGTTATTTTACTGACATTTACATCAAGTCTTTAACATCCGGACAAAAGAGACCGAAGGGTTACCAGCCTTACTCCTTAAAAACTGCACCCGAACTTTTCCGAACATCTTATGGAGAGAAAATCTTTCCTATATGTGTCTTACTCACTTACATCCAATCAATCCTAAGGAAAGAGAAAAAGTGTCTTCTGCAGATTATGAAAAAAGTTATCAATTCCCAATTAATTAAGTATTCAGAATATAATGGACTTATAAATGATGGTCAATACGGCTTCCGCATCCGGCGATACATAGAAAACCTTTCGAGTTATGTAAGTAACATTTGGACATCTGCAATTAAAAACAAAAACTTGGCAAGTCAATAGCTGTTACATGGTGTATATCTAAGACTTTGATTGTGCCTAGCATAGAGTCCCATTAGTACGAAGTGTACTTAATAAACGGGGCAAAGTTTCCTCGAAAACCGATCAACTAAGGCTGTTGTAGATGGAGTATTATCGGGACTCTTTTCAATTACTTTCGAAGTACTTTTATCATTTGCTGGTATCAATTGAATAACAGACAATTTAAGTAAAATGTATATTTAATATTTATTTTTTATTACGAGGGGTGTTCAATGAAGACTAACACTATTGTCGTACCCTTAGCGCCAGTTTGTGATGTGAACCTGGAGGAGGGAAGAGTTTGCTGTGTTCATGCCAAGTTTGGCAACACATTTTCATTTCGTAAACTAGCGTAATGAAGAAATATATTAGATGCAAGACATAAACAATAAAAGCTCAAATAACAAGAAAATTGTAGAAGATTTGGTGAAAAAATATGGAAAAATGGACGTGGAATTTATATTGCTAATGATTTCAGTCATTCCTCCTTTCATTTATCACCTCTTAATTTCGTTTTTTCCACCCTTCCAATATAGACTATGGTGTTGAGTTCAAATGTCAGCAAATGTCTAGTGAACTCTGTTTTTCCATCAAGATCTTTATTGACTGCCTTTCGGCTGTTCGACTTGAATTTAATGCATTCAACGCCGCTGATATTGTCCTACATCGCCAAATTGGATACCTACGTGACCGAACTGATAACGATTCCAGCCTTCGAAATTGGCTAGACAATCCTATATAGAGGAAGAGTTTGGAACGGTGCTTGAATCCAAATAGTTTTGAACTATTGTTGTGCATCTAGTTGGAACAACATGAGGCAAATAGAATACTCTGCAGAAAGTTGTATTACACGGTAATTACAATACAACGCCTCAACCTGCTATGTTATGTGGTGTGAAACGATTTGTTTTTTTTTTTTTTTTTAATTTTATTTTTGGCTATTGCACCCCAAGTTTGAAATAAAACATGTAAGATAGTAATTAATATCAGTTCACTGAAGTGTTCGCATTGGGTATGTAGATGACATTCAGTTAGTAGTAGATCTTTCAACTCGATTTAAGTCGAAGAAAGGTTCAGCTTAAATCAATTAAATAGCAGATGGGTTTTTTGGAACTTAAGGACTTTGAACTAAAATTAAGAATGGAAGAAAAATGTCAATTTGTTTACGTACAGAGTGTATTTTATCTTCCAATTCGAGTTTGTTTGGCCAGCATTGCGGTATGTTGACATTTGTCAATCAGCATTTGACACGCACGGAACAATTTATAATAGAATTCTCAAAAATGTCCTGATATTATTAAAACAATTTATTTTAGTACGTGTTCACAGGTACTAACGTGGCGAAAATTGTGTGAAGTGACCAAGCACCAGTTATTAAACACCATAGCCGCTATTACGACCTCGAAAACAATTTATGCATTCTCTTAGAGGGCCATATTTCTTTGAACGTACTAGAGGCAATGCCGTATCAAGTATTATTCTAATAACAATTCTCATACCCGAATTGGTTCAATTAAAGAAACAGAATGTTTGGGAAGTAGTGTGGGGTTTCTCTATATTACATGGAGAACCAACCTACAATTCCAACCCCAATGTCCGCTTTATTTCGACTGCTAACAGCGCGTCATCCCAATCCCAATTCCTACCGTCGGCTATTTCACCTGCAATAGATAAATCTATAAAAGAAGACTGGCCGGAAGTCATTAATCTATTCGGCCAATGCACAATTTCATTCAGTGTTTTCTTGCCATACGGCGACACTATTGCATTAACCCATTAGATTTCCACCGGAAATTTCAACGTCATTTCGGGTAGCAACAACAAGTCGAAGTAAACGACGCCGTCACATCATAGCGAAACCGCTGGGGAATATATCAAAATATCTAATTAGTTGTCATGATAAATTACCCTAGCCAATTTGGCGTCACTTCGGCTTTCCATCAGATCATCCATTCTCTTGGAATCAATGATCTCTTTTTGCAGGTGAATTCCACCACCTAAACTTTCCTCTCCTCTGATATTCTGTCTTTACATGGTTCAATGCGCTCTGACTACACCATAGCCGTACCACTGGGTCAGTGGGTCATGTCAGTAGCTGCCTTTGATACCAACACACACAACCAAAGCTACCCCGAGATCACAGCACATCATGTTTCTGTTCTCACATTGCCCACGTCCGTCGATTACCCAATTAACAAAAGTTACCCACACTTCGACGAGCGTGCGGTTGAGAGAGCAGAGGCGTGGTCTCTTTCAGTTGTCCTGTGTGTGGAATGAAATACGAATTTCACCCCTGATTCGAGTTAGTCACATTTCAATCGTTACAGCGGAAGGTCGCGCCGCCGCTCGTCTCCATCAATTTCATGGATTCTAAATAGTCGCATCGCAACTTCGATTGAGTTCGGGCACGCCACTCGAGGATAAATTCATTCGCCGCTTAAGACAAAATTCTTAGATCATAATTAATGTTTGAAAGTATTTTCGTAAAGTTGTGAACGTATAACAACTAACAGACGTGTTAGCAATAGCGATAATGTAACCAAATTAAATTAAAATAAAGACCCACTAAACCAAAAAAAAAAAGAACCACCAGTGTATTTTAATTTTTTATTTGTTTCTTGGATTCACGGTGACAATTTTGGGTCAAGTGTCGGGGATTAGAGTGAACTGCGCGCCCGTGTCAGGCGCAACTACTTCTATCTCCACAGTAGCACTGGACAGGGGATAGATAAAATTAGGCCCAGAGGGAGACCCGATGCAACAGACATGATCACTACAAGTACAGATAAATAATCTTGCCAAAACTATAGCATAACTCTCGGCGAAAGTCAACGTCTCCCTGGGCCACCTAATGCCTTAAATTGGCCCAGTAAACAACTGCATCCCTCAAAATAATTGCTCTCAATGTAAATTCTATCATTTCAATTAAGAGGTGGGGTGATCTATTGCGCTTTGCGGAGGATCACAACCCAGATGTGCTGTTGCTGAGGGATACAAAACAATTCGAAAGACATCAGTTATCTTTCAAAACTATGCAATTGTACGTACACATTTGCGAAATTCAACCGAAAGCAGTGGCACGGCGATACCCGTGCGAAAGCCTTGTGGCAGTTCCGCCAAACCCCACGGTTCGCCTTCCTGAAAAACCCCCATAACTTTCACCCAATATTCCAATTTCATTAACGCAATCGCATTACCTACCTTTCATGCATCTCTTCGCATACAATTCTCCGTAAGATTTCTTTATTAACTTATCAGGCAGAACCCCCATTATTACAATCCAACTCCCATAGTTTCCGCCAACGCCATTGCATTGGCACCTGAAGACATTTTCCTTTTTCAAGGACATTTAATGCATACAACGCATTATCTACAATTCTTAAAATAGTTCCTTAATGTGCATATGCACCATAAATATAAACCATTCGGCACCCATTGTTATCAATTGAAACGCAATGTCGGACGGCTTGTTTTTACAGCAGCAACAAGCCGACCAGCGATTAGTTGTTCAATATACAAACAATCATCCATTTCGTGCGTCGCCACAAACTTGTTTCTGCCACCAATCCCATTAGCACCTATTTCCCAACGTCGTTAATAGCGGCGACGCATCGCGTAAACAATGACCCGCATTACCGAACGATGCATTTGGTCGTTTCCTCCTTTGTCTTTGCCGCCTGCCTGTTCCGTTGTTCCATTGCCTTCGAGCATGTGTAAACAACATCAGATCTGAACGATCTCACACACACACCACCATGATCTTCATTACAAGATCTGGTTTCCTATTCCACCAAGAGAGACATTACGTTTCTCTGGTGGTAGGTAAAAACGATATCCTTAGTGGAAAGGATATCTACCACCACACCACAAACTCACCCCAAACGAAGCTTGAATCGTGGAGTCCTTTACCATCCACCGACCGAGCAGGTCGCGTCGCTCCCGCTCTCCGCCGGCTGCGGAGATGCGTTAAATTCGAAGTCGCGAGTGTCCGAGCTTTTGATTTTTTAATTGTGTCGCGTTTTAAAAATACAATCACTCGCATTATCACCAGTACTATAATTAAAGAATCTCGCGGCAGTGATATAAAATGAATAATAAATGTCTAGACATATCTCAAACAATCTTGTGTGTTTTATTTCAACGGTTTTGTTTCCTTGCTGTGTCCTGGGTGTTATCTATCACCATTTACACCTGGTTGTGATCGAACGAGGCGGCGTTCGTTCATTTATTTGTGATTGACTTTTGGCGGGACTTGCATTAAGTGAATGGTGGGGATGCGAAGATAATCAGCGTCGTATACCGGTGCACAATGCTTCGCTCCCTACAGCCTCTTAGCTACACTCTAATAGAGAGAAATGATATCCGAAACTTTGGTTGTCTTGAAACAACCGTCATCTCTCTGCCTATTGAGGATAATGGTTGCCTGTACTTAATATCGGCGTACGCTCTGCCCTCTTCCAGTAACCAATTTAACAACGAAACTGAAAAGTTGTTCGAAAAACCGATAGCGAATGGAAGAGGCAGATTCCTTCAACAACGACAACTAGATGGAATACAAAATTAAACTGTGCGGCCCGATTACACAGAGTTTTCCGTCGGTAAAGGCATATCTTGATCTCTGTATTGCAGACGCACGACTGCAAATAGAAACAATCCATAGCCATAGAATTCCAGTACTGCCGTATGATAGTAATCATCATGCCATTTGAAATGCAAATGAAGTTTGCTGGCGACTCTACCCTTGGCTTTGCAACATCGCACAAAGTCCCTAAATTGAATTTTAGGCAGACCAATTGGTGCCGTGTTCAGAGTTGCGTGGCCGGCCAGTATAGGAGTTGTACCCTTCTTGTATTCCTAACAATAGGAATCTCTCTAATGGGGAGTGCGATTCCTATATTGAGAGCCTGAACACGGTGTTGGCGGGGGCTATAGAGTCATCAGCCCCAAAACTAAAACCACGCAATTGTATAGACTGTTATTTAAATTGCGACATACAGACATTACAGAAACATAAGAGTTTTTGATCACGCAGATATATCGAATACATCGCCAGTTCCAAGATGTATGGCACAACCTTGAACTACAGACTAAAATCCCTCCTTAGGAATGTAAAGACACTGATAACCCAACAGTTTCGGAATAGCACCACCAGTTATTGGAAACAAAGGGCGGAAAATTTTGTAAAACAAGAAGGTATGAATATGTTCCCAAAAATCAATAAACTATTTAAGCCACATGACTTTGTTACTATCCCGAAACTGAAACTACCACTATCATCTCAGTCACTCCTCACCGAAGCCGGCATTAATATACAAGACTGTGGGGGGTTTCTCTATTCTACATGAGAAACAACCCACAATTCCAACGAACATTTCCTACCTAATTTCGACCGCCTTTCAGCGCGTCAAATCAACCCCATTTCCCCCTACTTACCTGTTCACCTGCAAAGCATGTTTCCACCAAGGACACATAGCTAAACTCATTGTACCACACAGACAATGCATAAATGAGTTTAGCTTACCTTTTTTGCCATACGGCAACTCGTGCCCGTGTAGATTAGCGACAACCAAATCCAGCCGGACGAAGTTGTCGTATCATTGCAGATCCGCTTGGGAAATTTATCACCACATTCGATTGAATCACGTGATAATATTTCCCTAGCGTTACTTCGGTTTTTCTCCTGACACTTCATTCGCTGGGGATCAATGTTCTCTTTTTGCAGGTGAATATCATCAGCTCAATTCCCCTCTCTTTCTCAGTTCTGTCTTCGTATGGATCAATGTACACTGAACTCACCATACTACCGAATCAGGTCAACGGGTTCCGCTCAGAACTACATTGATTCATGCACATACAACCAAATCCACCCCTAGGATAATCGTACATCGTGTTTCTGTTCTCTTATTGTCCCGCTCTCTTCGATCATCAGATTACCTATGTAACCTACCACACATCGAAGAACGTGGCAATGAGAGAGCAGAAGTATGTTCTCTTTTGGTTGTATCCAATTTCTTCCCTTTTCAAGTCAGTCGATTAACGTGTTTAATCAAAGGTGGTGGTGTCGCGAATTGCCACCGCGTGTGCATGCTCATGCACACGCTCGTCCGCGGACATCCTACACTGTAGGATTACAATTGTAATTAGTCGAAATATTATCTGAGTTATGTGTTGTGTGACCGCATCGGAATGTTGTCTCTAGTGAATATTTTAAATAAATTAAAACGCTTGCTGGCAGTGCTATCTGTTATCTTTTTTATTGATTACTTTGGTGTCTTAACTCACTTATTCGAATTAGACTTCAATCGTATATTTATCTATCCACTCGAAGGAGATGTCGTCCAATATGCGCATCGGATTCGGTACAACCAGGAAGTGGACGTGCGTCCTATAAATGTTTACAATTACGCATTCTTCAATAAAGATGAACATATCCCACAGATCGATGGGAGGTATAAGGAATACGTGCCGTACGTCGGCACATCCACTACTTATACCCCCACAAGACTGCCCTATCAGCAATGACAAAATTATTATAGACGGTGGGGTAGACAAAATTATTCTGATAGGCTCCCATTTTGAGACGATTCATGCCAGAGACATGCCAAGCAGCAGAACCGGTGAAGTTAATGATGGTATGTTGAGATTTCGTATTATCGCAATACCAACTCTCCTAAAATTTAATGAGAGATTAAAAGTGGACGAACTTACAACAGAACAGACTAATAATTACTTCACCGCCATAGACGATCTGACATTTAGAAAGTTGAATAACAAGAAGTCAAGCGGTTTGGATAACATTCCGAATATCGTTCTCAAGCATATTCCAATTGAACTCTACGAACGTACTGTATAATCTTCAATAACCTTTTAAATAACTACTACTTCCCGAATCAGTGGAAAACAGCGATGGTGTCTCCAATAATGAACAAAAAAAAAAGAAAGACCCTTCTGATCCTTGTAGCTATAGGCTTATTAGTCTCTTGCCTAATATCTTGCCTAATATGAAGTAGTTATTGAAAATCAATATTACATGAATGTAAACAAAAGGAGATTATACCCCAGAACCAGTTCAGGTTTAAAAGAAACCATTCGGCAGTCCATCCAATTTGTCTCGGATATCAATTGGAATTTAAACGCAAAAAGAAGTGCAGCTGCCTGCCTAGTAAATATCGAGAAACCTTGTTGCGTACTAACCCCCCTTTTGTAATCGTCCAACCGCCTGCTCGATCTGGGTGAAGGATTCCTGTACAGCCGATTCGGTTCTACCGATGATGTCGATGTCATCTGCGTAGGCAAGTATCTGGCAGGACTTGGTAATAATATTCCCTCTAGTTGTAACGCTAGAGTCACGTATTGCTTTTTCCAACGCCAGGTTGAAGAGGAGGCAGGCCAGACCGTCCCCTTATCGGAGTCTATTAAAGACGTTTATTGGCTTGGACAGTAATCCCGCTATTTTTACGTTGGTCATGGTCAACCTACAAAGTCGTATCAATTTGTTTGGAATGCCGAACTCTCTCTTAGCATTATATAGTTCTACTCTGGCTATGCTGTCGTAGGCGGCCTTAAAGTCTATAAATAGTTGATATAATGGAATTTTTTTTTTCATCGCCTGCCTAAGGATGAATATCTGATCAATCGCTGATTTGCCTGTGATGAAGCCGCACTGATATTGACCAATGATGGCTTTAGCGTATGGGGCTACCCGATCTTGTAGGATAGTGGAGAGTATCTTGTGGAGTTAGGTTGGTGCGCCGGCGTACGGCACTGGGTTCACTCCTAACCACCATCCTAATTGTACACGAGAAATCCTCACCAAGGCACGAAACAAAAAAATACACACAGGTAGTAGTCGACAGAAATAAGAACGCATAGGATATGAATAGCTGTCAATCATTTTTATTGGTATTAACCCATAAGAAAGTTCTTAATTAATTTTTATTTTTGTTACACTTTCGATCGAACACCGGACTGGAAATGATAAATTAAATACAAGTTCATCGTTTGGCTCAAATAAAAACTACAACACCAATTACTTTGGGTATCTGCGTCTCTCCGCCACGGGCGGAGAGCGGAAGTCAGCAACGACCACCGCGGCCGGCGGATGGAAATTGACTCAACGATAATTATCTCGTTTTGAGGTGAGTTTGCCCAAGAAGAAAATGTTTCTCTGTGGTGGAAACAAGGAAGACAGACTTGGTGTGAAGATCACATTGGTTTACTTTTCATACACAGGGTCATAGGAATAATCCTGAAACTCAAGGACGGGGCATAATGGGCATCCAAGAGATGTGTCTTTGTTGAAACAAACGAATCGCATCTCGTCGGATGCTAATGGCTTTGTATTGTTTATGCATCTAGTTCGTTAGGGACAAGATTCGGCGAATCAAAGGACAAGGGAAATATGACCTAATGCATAGTTCGGTAATGAGAGTCGGCTAGATAAATAGCAGCCGCTCATTAAATAGAAAATGTGATTCGGATACCTAAACGATATGAATTGTCTATGGTATGAATTGCAGCTGTTACGATAGCCGCGACGCCGATGCACATGGTGCTAATAGGTTTAAGACGCGAGATGCGTATTTGCTTTGGTTTGCACATTGTGCGAGTCAGGGAATGTTATTGCTTGGAGAAAAGGACGCCAGCCTATGTATACATAAAGAAATTTATGGTACACATGAATAAAACTGGGAACAGGCGACGCAATGATAATTATTCCTGGCTGGAATGGTTACATGATATGTGAACCAGGGTTTTGCTTTTCAGGATAATTTATGATAAGGAAAGTAAGAACTCTTACAGGGGATGTGTAAGCGAAGGAATGCTTGAAAAGGTAAGAATTCTTTTGCAGGTACTTTTGGGTTATAATAAGTGGATCTATTTGATACGTGAAGCATTTAAGATGCTAATGCGAATTGCATTAGCGAAAGCTGGTGCAGACTGGGTTGTGGTTACGGGGGTTTTTTCAGGAAGGCGAGCCGTGGGATCTGGCGGAACCGCCACAATCTTATAGGCGGTACTCAGCAATGTTATACCCCTATATCAATAGCTGCACAGTGTGATATCTGCCTTCTTATGTATGGTGTAAATTATACCACGACGCCAATCTTCCGGCATCTCCTCTTGCTCCCATACGTGCACCACGGTCTCATGAATTGCGTGATGTAACGCTGTTCCTCCTTGTTTGATCAGCTCAACTGGTATGCCATCAGCTCCCGGGGCTTTATTTGATTTGAGTTGTCCTGTGGCTTTTAATGTTTCCTCAATGCTTGGTGGCGACAGCATTTGGTATTGATCTTGCAATGGTGGAGCCTCGAATTCTTCTGTGAGTTGACCATTTAGCAATTCATTGAAGTCCACTTCCCATCGCTCCGGAATGCCTTCAGGATCGGTGATCAGATTACCCTCTTTATCCTTGTAGTAAGTGCAACGTGGTGTGTACCGCGCCATACTGCAGATTATTTGGTTCGGACCTCGCTTTCTACTTTTCTCTATTTCACAAGGTTTTTTTTTCAGGCACTTTTCTTTTGTCTGTGAAGCCTTTTTTTCAGATCTTCTGAGCTCTTTGCAGTTCTATTCGCGCACCCGCATCCTATGAGACTGCTGCATTGCCCGGTATGCAGCATTCTAACGTTTAGTCGCTAGTTTGCACTCATCATCAAACCAGTCGCTCCGATCTCTACGACTCTTCAAGGATCGTTTTAACGCATGAACAAAGGTGTTACTGGTATTCTCATTGCGTAAGGCAGCGGTGTTGATTCGAACCTGATCCACGGATGCAATACGTCTCCGTTAGGTCATCCGCGCTCAGAAAACTGTACCAACAAGATAATGATCCGAGTCGACGTTGGCACCTCGGTACGTTCGTACCGTCACCAGGCTCGAGGAGTTGCGGCGATCTATCAACACGTGGTCAATTTGGTTGCGAGTGACTCCATCACCTGATACACAGGTGGCTTTGTGGATATCTTTACGCGGAAACCTGATACTTGCAACAACCAAGTTTTTCGATGCTGCCAGTTCGATGACTCGTAGTCCATTGTCATTAGTGTTCTCATGCAAACTATGGAAACCTGTGTAGTGCCTGAAAACCGGCTCCTAACCTATTTTTGCATTCAAATTACCAAGAACGATTTTCACATCGTATCTTGGGCTGGCATTGAGTGCCCGTTCGACGTTCTCGTAGTATTCTTCTTTTCGTCGTCAGGGGATTCCTGTGTAGGTCCGTAAACGTTTATGAGGCTTATGTTCTTAAACTTGCCTCGCACGCGAAGAGTGCATAGCCTTTCGGTTATTGTATTAAAGCCGATGATGACAGGCTTCAGTTTTTGCCTGACTAGAAAGCCTACCCCGAGCACATGGTGTTTTGCATGACAGCTGTAATAAATGTCATACTCTTTTCTTTGAAAAACACCACTCCCCGTCCATCTCATTTCTTGTAATACTGTTATGTCAGCCTTATATTCGGACAAGGCATCGGCTCGCTGCTGTGCAGCTCGAGATCTGCATAGTGAGCGGACGTTCCATGAGAAAATTCTTAAATCGTTTAGCCATTTTCGATTCCGTGGTCGTCCTCGTGTATCCGGTCCATATCCGAGGTTTGTTAATTTGCCATAATAATTCATTTTTACGGGCATGGGTATTAGCTTGTGCGGGTTGTTTAAGTATTCCCTAAGAACCACCCATTTCCGTAAATTACCTGTTGTTCACTTACCATGCAAAGTCTTTCTACTTACCTGCAAATGAGCAGCGTAAGCTACCCTGCAGCATCTTCCACCTGAAAGCAAACCTCGCATGCATATCATCGAATTTTTCTGATTCATAATACATGAACCATTCTATACCCCCTGTCGGCTCAGCTCGTCAGCAATCATAATCGATAAACACACGCTGGCCAGCGTATTTGTTGACACAGCAGCAGCCGATATTCTTCCTACCATTTCATAATTAAATATTGCTCCAATACTCTTAGGTTCGCAACAGTTGCGACCAACCCTCTATTATCCACCATCAACCGATCATGGGATTTGGGCATGAATATGATTGTTGTGTAGACAATCATACCCATGATCATGCCCTATGATGACCCTTCTCAAAGCCAAATTAAACACACAATACCTCACTGTGTTTATTCTACTTACTAACCGCTGGTCCATGGTCTCCCTGGGTGAGACGCATACTTGCACGTTTGCAAGCCAAATTCCTCATCATCATATCCATGTACCAGCACATTTATCTAAACATACAGCTATCCAGCCTGACCCTCTCCATCGCAGCAACATTGCCTGCAGCCCTTATGCTTATTCCTTGCTTGAACAAGTGCAGGATCGTTCGTTGTCGATTTTTTTCGAGCGAAAGGGCATTACAGTTGACAGTACGGTCACACGGAAAATCCTCCCATCAAATCCCGATTCGATCGCTGATTGGCTACCCTTAGATCGGAAGTCATCGCGATCACGGTTGGTGGATGTTGACGACAACAGACACCAAGAGTCAGATTACAGCCCCCGCCGGGTACACGTCGAAGTGCGTTTACATACGAATCATTTCTTGTCATACGACTGTGTAATTTCTGTCCGTTTGCGATACACGTTGTGTGGCGCGTTGTATCTTCGCGGTTAATTTTTTTTTACGTGTCCTTTAATATCAGTACTTATTGTCTAAAGATCGGAAGCAACATTTTATCCGACTTCCAGTTAGCATAACAAGTGACTATAGTGTAATCAACTTCCAAGAAGCAAACAACTAATGACAGTGTCTAAATTACCTTCAGTAACCCAGAATTAGTGAACCCATTGTGATCCGGACCTGTGTCTAAGAAATGAACCATTAATGATACAATCAATGTTACCTTCTGTAATTTAGAATTAAGCGTTGTGAACAAGTGCCGCCGCAAAAAACGTTAATGGACAAAAACTACAAGATGTATTTTATTTCTTTCGTAATTGTTGTGAAGGGTTAACCCAATATTTGTTGGGGACAGGAGAAAACCAGCGTCCATGTCCTGCGCATACACATCCACCCCACAAGCCTTATGCCAACCTCAGAATGTCGCTGCGTTGGTTCACTACTTGGCGGGTGCCAAAGTAGCTATCCAGGGGTGTCACGTGGTGACTGCATTTCAACTTGGATGGAACAGGGACAAGGATCGTCCTGGCCTTCGCCGGGTTGAAAGCAATTAGTAACTTTGCCCTGTATGTTCGCTCCCATCCCCCCCATTTCAACTCATTTAGCCATATTAAAATTCGCACAGTAACTCTGAGGCCGACCTATTTAGACAACTACTGTAAACAAACTTGTTGACTGTGGGTCCTCACATTTGGCTTGATAATTCTGCTAGGTTCTACCATTTTGATAAAACAGTTCTTTTGCCGATTCCTTTAAGCAAATCAGTTAAATGACATATTTCGGATGTTTTATGCATGATTGACTCCTTAAATATCAAGAATTATATTTAAACACTAATGGTATCAATTTATCTTTTCAATGGTGCGGATACCATGCTTACTTCAAACGAATTTTTAACCGAATACGAGGGTTGCCTCTTATGTTTCGGGATTTGGCAACCCTAGTGTTACAATCCGGCAATTGACAGCTCTGTCGTAAAGTTGGACATTTTTGAGGTTATACGCACTCAGAACGTTTTGACATACGAGCGCTATTTATGTTGTTTACAGTAACTTAAAAGATTCATCTCGGCCCAAACATGGAATTAAATCGTCAACATTTCCGTGCGATTATTTTTTACAACTTTCGGCGTGGATTAACTCAGCAACAGTGCATGGATGAACTTAATTCAATTTTTGGCGATGAAGCTCCATCAAGGACCAGTGTTTATCGATGGTATGGTGAATTCAATCGTGGTCGTAGTTCACTCCAAGATGAATTTCGTGAAGGTCGTCCAAAATCAGTTGTTGTTCCGAAAACCATTGATGCTGTGCGCGAACTGATATTGGAAGATCGTCATGTGACCTATCGTGAGATTGAGACAACCTTAGGGGTTAGTGGGACCAGCATACATTCAATATTGCATAAACATTTGACTGTCAAAAAAATTTGTTCGCGTTGGATCTCACACAATTTGTCAATCGCCCAAAAAAGGCTCGTGTCAATTGGTCGAAAGAAATGCTCAAAAAATACGGTCGCGGTGCTTCGAAACACGTCTATGACATCGTGACAGGTGATGACTCGTGGATTTACGCGTATGAGCCCGAAAGTAAACAGCAGTCGACTGTCTGGGTGTTTCAAGATGAGCTAAATCCAACAAAAGAAGCGGTTGCTGCATTCAGAATGCATGTGTTGGAGATACCTCAATCAGAGTGGCAAAAGTGCTTCGACAATTGGTTCAAACGCATGCAAAAGTGTATAGATCTTCATGGGGAATATTTTGAAAAACAATAAAGTGATTTTCGATGATCAATATTTGTTTTTGTTCTCTAATCCCGAAATATAAAAGGAAACCCTCGTAGAACAGAAATGCATTTTTTTAAATTCTGCAGTAGATTAACCCCTTAAATCTCAGATTTTTAAGATCGAATGAGATTGTGATGAAATGATGGTTTGTTTTTCTAGGATTTCTAAATTTATTATACAGGAAAGGGCAGGAGACGTTGAGGTAGTTAGAAAAGAATAAGTAAGGAACTAGTGATACAAATCAACAATAGATAAAGGGAAAAGCAGCACTCTCGCACTTTCCATTAGATATTTTCGATTAATAAAATTTAATCTGCGCAAAATAAACCGGTCATGAACTTTGGGGTTTCTACAGCCCAATAAATAGAATAGACTAAATACAAACCGCTAAACAAAGAAACCTCTGTGCAAGGGTATACCCACTTCAATATGTGTGCCTTAATTAAATATTCCCTTTATGATACATGTCCATTTAAGTATTTATAATCACTCTTATGTGGCAGTAGAAGCAAGCCTGACTCTGGATATCAGAGACCGCTACACATGTAAGTCATAATGGTAGGTCTATAGAGTCTGTATATCCCATAAAAGAAGCCATGCTGACCCCTTCAAAAAAAGCTAATTGAACGAGGAAAAGTAGCTTCGGCCTTATTGGTGTAATTATAAAATTTCAAAAGCAGCGTTTAAGTTCATATTATAATTTTGCGCTTTCATAAATCTTCTCTCAGTTCCACACATTAATTAATCAACACTTCCAACTTTTTCAATTTTTAATTAAATTTCGCTGAGGAAAATCTTGAACAGTTGAAGTTGCACGCAACGTGCAACGCTCCGTTAAACTAGACAAATAATAATGATTTTATAAAACCGAGCTCAGAGCAATTAGCAACTTCTTTTAGTTACATTTGGCTAAATGCACACACTGTCAGAAACTTTGCGAATCTTTTCCCAGCAATCAATTCCTCAAATAGTCTTCTTCGCAACTGCCCTAAAGTCTTTAACCGCACAGTGGCATTCGGAGGCGAAAGGATACTTGAAAACGGATTATTAAAACAAAACGAAAATGAATGGATTAATACGAATGATGATGATGACGAGGATTTTAAAGTGGGATAAAGATATCACAGATCACATCTTTGTCCACCTCACATTCCTAGCGGAGTGTGGTGCTATTGCGGGAGGTACTTGAGGAATTAATTAAATTCCTGTGAAGATAATTGCATTTGGTCATAATGCAATAGAAAAGGGATCTTTGCCACCCAACCGGAAACGAGAATAGATTGCAGCTATCACTGGAAGTGGGATATTTGGAATGCGCGCCTTGCATGCAATTGCCCTTTTACGGTGCATGTGGTTATGTGCAAGGATACAAATACCTTTTGCTCCCTTGGAATAATACATAACATTTTTGGCACATTTTATATTCCAATTACATCATCATCTGAAAATCCTTAAGTGATTTTTGAGTACCAAATTGTGGTACGGCTAGTCCTTGTCTTTCGTAGAGAAAACAATCTCTTTGCAACTTTGTGGTAATCCTGGTTGCAAATTTGCGGTGCAATTGCTACTCGGTTCTCGGACATCTTATTAGTTTTGTTGGTTTTAATTAAACCTGCTGGAAAGGCAATCAAGTTTGAATAATATTTCATGGCCAATGGATCAGAAATTGCCCAACGATCTCTTTGATGCAAGGAATGTTGCAATTTACATGCCAAATAGGTTTAAACAATTTTCCAAAGCAATACCTGAGGAGTAATCGTTTTTGTTTGTGAGATCAATAGTCAAAATGTTCAGTTTTTGAAAGCCAGAAACCTCGGCAAATGCGATATGATACGGTTGAGTGAGCAAGTTTTCACAATACCAATTTGTAGTTTTAGATGTGTCTATCATTCAAAACTAAACTAATATATAACGGTGAAATAGCGATTGTACTGTATTGTAGTATTTTGAACAGAACAATTTGTAACCTGGTTAAGACTGAGGGGTAGGTAGAGTCGTCTGTTGGAATACCACTTCATTAATCTATAGGATCCATAAGATGGTCGGGGAAAATCGTTAACCATCTTTCGGGGATCGGCTGACGGAACTTGTCAAAATAAAAAACTTAGAAATGGTCGTTGGTCGCCCGGTACATGGTCGGCGGAAACTTTTGAGTATGTTCCAGGCGTTTGGTTGATGGCCCAGTCTGTATTTGAGATTGACATTTGTATTAGTAGTACTAGTTTATCACCTTGAAAAAAAATGCAGGCAGGAAAAATTCCTGAGTGTCCAGGAGGCATTATGCGAATAGTTTAAAAAGAAACCGAACTGAAAGCAAATCATCGCCGCGGAATCAGCCCGCTCCAAATTCCAACTAGTAACCAATATTTACGAGTATCAAAACCCAACATTCTCCCCCTAACCGACTCTTGCTGACATCCCAACCAACTTGATATATTTTCGTTACCCAGCATGCGGCACCATGCGAAATTTGGATATAACGACGGGGTCTGGTTCTTCAGCCTACCTAATTTGATTTGCTAAAGAAAAAAAGCATTAGAACCCAAAAACTTAGATATCATTTGGATGACAATTGTGGGGCTCTGTCAAATTGTTATTATCCATTCGTTCCGTTCATCAAGGTTTACAGACATCCCGGTATCTATTCGGTTGCACCGGATGAAATGTCCGATTTTATATTAGGTGTACAAATAAATTTGCACCGATTTCTATAAAAAAAATAGGAATTTATTGTGAAAGAACCAAGCATGAATCATGGAGGAGAGGCAACCGCTCGAAATATCCACCAGCTCATCCAAACAATATGGGATAAGGAAGTTGTGGGGGTTCTCTATACCACATGGAGAACCAACCCACAATGCCAATCAATCTTGACCGCTAACAGCGCGTCACCCTACCTTAACATATAAACATGCAAAAACAAATCCCAATCTGCAAGCGCATCCAACCCGAACTTGTAAGAATTCATCTCCCAATCTGCAATGAAAGGCATTTCCCAAAACCCCCAACAGAATACAATTCATCAGAATATATTCTAAATCATCCCCGCATTCATTTTCCCAAAATTGCTCCGGTCAATTCTTTACTGAATTTATATTCCCTCCTTGCGACCAAGCAATCTCAATTTCCCCCGAAATTCATAAGCTGTAATAAAATGCATATTCCAACCTACAATGGAATACCAATCATCTCCCTCAATTACATCACCCCACAAACATTTTCCCAAAATTGCTTCGGCCAATTCTCTACTTAAGTTATATTCTTTCCTTGCGACCCAGCAATCTTAATTTCCCCGAAATCCATATGCTGTGATGAAACGCATATTCAATCCCATAACGGAACATTAACCATCACCACCAAACTAACCGAGCCGCATACGTTTCCCCGAAATTACTTCGGTTAATATCTTATCTAAACGATATTCCTTACTTGCACACAAGCAATTGCAACTTCCCCCGAATATGCATGCCCATACTTGCTCGCGTTCCCAAAGCCACACAACCAATGAATCCAACTCAGCTTATACGGCGAGGATTCGCTGGAACTAAATTCCTATGCAAGCATAGCAATTCTACTCGAAATTCCTCGTAAGTGGCAGCGAGTCTATTTCTGCTATGACTCAACGCCGCGACGCGATGAATGGATTCTTTCCATTCATCAGTCAGTCGAGATTCATCCGCCGTTGCGTCAACAACACCAAAAGTCGAGTTTTAACCACCGTCGAGCTGGGGTGCGTACGCGGTTAAGTCAAGTTTTTCTTCCGTTCTATGAGGCGAAAAAGCCCAGTTTCAATCACAGTGGAGTGCGGCTTTAATTTAAAAATCGAACAACTTCCAATTGGTCCATGATATCCATTGTTGTAGAATCGAACAGCCGCGTGCCAGTTAAACGTGCGCGTTGTTAAGAACACTAAAAATCAGCCGGATGGTAGGTCTGTTAAAAGGTGAACCCAGTAGTTTTAAGATCTTTTACCTCATATAACAATGCGCGATAGTTTACGTGACATGTTAAGACACTAACCGTAGATACCTCACCGGATTAGGAACATCCCGGCGGAGCAATATTTCACGTACAAAACATCAGTGCTAAATAATAAAGAAACAATTAACAAGGGAACCCGTGCACTGGCCCTTTGTGTACACACAACACACAATCTCCCATACGTAAACAGAACTTTACGACTACGATCACGACTTTCGCATAGAGCACCGGTACATTCGCCTACTCCGACTTTCCCTCGCTCGCTCGTTTCTCGCTCCGTCGTTCGCACACGAAGTTGATGATAACAAAGTTACTGAGGAGGGTGTAGTGTGACGTTTCTAACAGATACACACACAATACACAAACCAATAGTGAAAAGCACCGAAGGAAATTCGAATAAGCAGAGCATCAGAGCCGCATACCATAGTGATAACATAACAATTCCGCATCAATTGGGCGTACTTCAGTTCAGAAATCGAATTTGTACACGCCGCAGTGGCCTGGTGTGTTGAGCATTGGTTACCCTTTTACTGATTCTAACCGTCATAGCGTCAGTTCGAATCGAGCGTTCTTTACTATCGTCGCAATATGTTATAATTGGTGACCCCGACGTGATCTGTGTACACAAAACAAGCAATCTCCCATACGTAAACAGAACTTTATGACTACGATCACAACTTTCGCATAGAGCACCGGCATACTTCGGCTGCTCCGATGTCTCCTCGCCCGCTCGTTTCTCGCTTCATCGTTCGTACACGAAGTTGATTGTAACAAAGTAACTGAGAAGGGAGTAGTGTGGCGTTTCTAACAGATACACACAGTACAAAAACCAATAGTGAAGAACACCGAAGGAAATTCGAATAAGCAAAGCATCAGAGCCGTACACCATAGCGATAACATAACAATTCCACATCAGTTGGGTGTACTTGAGTTTAGAAATCAAATTTGTACACGCGGCAGTGGCCTTGTGTGTTGAGCATTGGTTACATTTTTACTGATTCTAACCGTCATAGCGTCAGTTCGATCCACGGGTTTTTCACTATCGTCGCAATACGCTATAGATACATTTTCATCCCCAGTGACCATACGACTCAAAAAACTCGTTTTTTTTTTTTTTTTGCCTGGCAAGCAGCATTTCATTTATGCAAAGTCAGCGTTAAACGTCTCTCGGCTTCAATTCGTATGGAACTCAATTTCCTTGTTTTTGAATCAATCCTAACGATTTTAAACGATGTGAAATTGCTTGTCGAGTTACAGCTAATGTACGTGCAAGTTCTTTTTGGGTTTGGGGTGTATCTTCCTCCAATATTTCCTCCAATTCCTTGTCTTCGTACATTTTCGGCCTTCCAGTTCGTTCTTTGTCTTTCACGTCAAATTCACCGCTTTTAAACTTTTGAAACCACTCGCGACAACTTCTTTCACTCAAAGCAGTCTCGCCATATGCTTCTACAAGCAATCGATGCGCCCCAGCAGCAGATTTCTTCAAATTAAAAAAGGAAATCAAAAGTTCCCACAAATGTCGCTTATTTGGCACAAAACTAGACATTTTTGCGCGAAAAAAAAAAAAGTAAAACTGATACAAAGTCACTAATATTTTGAAGTTATGTTGTTATCACGTGTTCAAACTCACAATATTACGTTAGACATCTGACAATTTCTTCATAATTTTCTGGTGGGGCCTCTTTTGCCAAACGGCGGAAACTTATTTGTACATCTAAAAATTTAAAAGCCCATATTATTTTTCCGTAAATTTTTATTCAATCAAAATGTGATCCGTTCGCATCTATGAAATTTTTCCAACGTCATACAAGGTCAAATATTCCTTTTTCATAGATGTGCTGACTATTTGAGGCAATGGAATCTTCAAAGGCTTTTATGACCTCTGCTCAGTTCCGGAAGACATTCTGCCGGCAAAATGAATCCAGATTAGGGAAAAGATGGTAGTCCGTTGGGGAAATGTGAGGAGAGTACGGTGGGTGCGGAAGAATTTCAAATCCCAACTGCAACCGTTTTTGCACCGTTACTTGTGAGGTATGAGATCAGCATTGTCAAGCAAAAGGATCAGGCCGTTTCTATTGACCAACGCAGGTTGCTTTTCAGCCAATTTGACATGCAACGTCGATTTCCTCACAATATTTGATAGCGTTTATCGTTTCTCTTGGTTGAAGAAATGAAAAGTGGATTGGTCCTTTCGATGTCCATCAAATTGTCACCATAATCTTTTTTGGGTGAAGACGGGCTAGGGGTGTGTTTTGGTTTTTCACCTACATCCAACCACTGCCCAGGCCTTTACGGTTATCATACAGAATCCAATTTTCATCACATGTGACTATCCGGTGCAAAAACGGTTCAGTTTGGTTTCTTAATCTAAGCGATGCTCAGATTTACAGGCAGCGTCGTTTTTCGGACTCGTCCAGTTCATGGGGTACCCACTTTTCGAGTTTCTTTACCTTTCCTATCAGAGAAGGGTGTCGACTTATTGTCATTGGGGATACTCCCATGCTTGGTGATTTCGTTGGGTCGGCATCCGCCGTTGCTCTTAAAACATCGTCGTCAACTAACGTTTCCGGCCTCCTTCGTGGTTCATTTTCATAATTGAAATCTCCCGAGCGAAACTCTCCAAACCAACGTCGTATAGTGCGTTCGTTTACCACTACATCCTCAAATGCGTCATTTATGTTTTTCATTGTCAATGTAGCGATCCTAAATCGCTACCCCTATCTAAATCCCCAATACCTTCGAACAATCCCAAATTTCATATCGAATCAATGAGCGATAAATTAAACCAAAGTGAATTGTCGCACATTGATTCAATTCCACATAACACATCCAAATTCCACATTGAGTCACATGTACAACGAATTTAACCAAAAGTTAATTCATCATACATTGACTCAATTCCCAAAATCCTAACATCATGAAATGCTAAATTCAAAACGCATTTCATGATTCCCTTCCCAGAATCTATCCAACAAAACCTTTAAACAATTCTCGGAACAAAATTCCAATCGAAGCACGCCAAGTCTTGCGTACGCTTCTTGGAATTTTGACATTAAAATAGTTGACAAAAGTCAACTCCAAAAACTATAAAAAGGGAGTGCTTTTCAATTTCAGAATCAGTAGCATTCCAGAGGCCGAACCGCTGGCCGAATGCATCAGTGAAATTACAAAGGCCAAACCGCTGGACGTGTATCCAGTGTCCGTTTCGCCTTCATGCAAAATCGCATCAACCACCACTGAACTTTCGGTTTAAATAAAAATAAAGCTTGTTACTGAGATTATGAACGAATCTTTTGCCCTTCTATTTTCGCACACAACACTTCGCGCTCTGCTCTCGGGTTTACCGTGAAAGCACGGCGCGAAGTATTACAAATTATGGTGGCAGCGCGTGGGATTTGAACGTCGAATCATCCCTTACAACAAAAAAAAAAAAAAAAAAGGAACGAACCAGTGACTTTCAACGGAGTGGAACAACATTATGGTGACTCACGTTGGGATACAGATAAAATAAAACAAAAGTGAAAAAAAAACAAACCTTTTGAATAAAAGGTGAAACAAACACAAAAAGAACAGAAATACAGAAAGAAAAAAAAACAAAACAAAAGTGAAAAAATTTTTTTTAATAAAAGGCGAAACAAAGACTAAAAAGAACAGAAACATAAAAAAAACAAAACAAAAGTGAAGAAAATTTTTTTTAAATAACAGGCGAAACAAAGACTAAAAAGAACAGAAATATAATATAAAACAAAACAAAAGTGAAAAAAAAAATTAAATAAAGGGTGAAACAAACAAAAAATTTTATAAAAATTCGAAAAAAAAATTTTTTTCCTTCAACTATACACACCAAGCCTGCAGCAGAGACCAGGGCGGACCATCCAACTATAGGGCGCGAAGCTTACCTGACAGGAAAAAACAATTCAAAGCAAAAAAAATATATAATATCAAAAGGCGACAAAGAACAAACAACAAAAGAAGAAAAATACACAACGACGGAAAACCTAATAATCAAAAGGCGAAAAGCAAAAAAAAAAACAATAACTAACACTGACGACACCAAATGCAGCAACGCACTCAACAGCCGCAGCAACACCAGGTAGTTTTTTTTTTTTTTTCTTTCAATTTGTATCTTTATCACAAATTTTTAAAATTGCCCTTGAATCATGTTTTCCAAGCATGCATTCACCCAATTTAAGCCCAAATTTTACATAACAAAATCAAAATAAAAATGTACACATAAAATACTATACTACATATTTCACTTACAATGAGACCATAGAAAACTAAAGAAAAACAAAGAATAATGAAACAACCACAAACTTTTCACAGAAAATATAAAATTCATTCAGTTAACTCCCGAAAAAGAAATAAAAACAGAAAACATAATGAATAAACAAAGAAACATACGCGAAAAAAAAAACCAGATACTAAACAAGCTTTCTCTTAATATTACAAAGGCAACACATGAAAACGCTTGAATTAATTTTAAATTTGTCTCATTATTATCAAAATGTATAAAAGATAAAGCCCGGCACTGATTCCATCCTTTTAATAGTAAACCCTGAATCAACATACAAAACGATACACACTGACCGAGTGCGGACGTGTTTTAAATTCGCCGATCGAGATAAATGTAAAAGTTACTTTTATGAGTCGCGAGTGAAATTTGAAATAATAAGATTATTTATAAATAAATCAATCCTAGTGACAAGAACAGTCAAAACAAAGTTATTATACATAAATATAAACAAATAAAAGAGAACGAAGCCACGTGGTTTGACAGTCAAAACAAACACCGTTTTACTAATCAACTGTGAGAGTGTATGTGAGCACATGTTTAGCGAAAAAAAAATTGAAGTAAGAGAAAAACAAAACAAAAACAATAAATATAAATAAAAAAGAAACAAAAGGAACTAAAATATACAGTGAAATTACAAAGTGAAGCCAACCTAAGAACTGGTTTCAAACAAAGACTGGCCTGCTATCTTGGATGCAACAAGCTCGGTGTATGGACCCTCAGCATGCAGAATGGCAGACAAAAAACAAAATATTAAAAAATTAAAACCGAAGTTCGCGTTAATAAAACGCCCGGCTAGCTCCCCACTAACACGAGCTGCAACAAAAATAAACAAGCCAAACGAGGCAATAGCAGACTTGCTCGAAAAGGCGCAAAAAATGGAAGAGGACAATCTATTCCCCCCGGTTCCATATAATGACGGCCATCTCACCAATAACATGTTTGCATGTTTAGCGACTACCGACACTGAGGACGAAGAAGATGAAATCAGCGATCTTGAAACAAGGCTAGCCCGAGCAAGGGCGCAATTAGCAGAGAAGCGTCGCAGGAAAAAGGAATTTGCTGAAAAGGAGCAGCTAATAACGAAACAACAGCAGAATCAGCAACAATGTGCACAACAGAAGCCAAGCCAACAAAAAGAATGTCCACCACAACAGATGACGCAACAACAACCACAACAAGAGCAACAGGCAGCAAAAAGGAAAACGAAGATGCCACCCATCAACATTACAGATATGGACTGTAACGAACTGGTAAGTCTATGTAAGCTTTCTATTGGGGAAGACTTTTCAATTAAAAGACTGATAGGGAACAGGTTGGCCATACAGACAAATTCGGTTAAGGATTTCGAAAAAATGAAAAATGTGCTAAAACGGGCCACCGCGGAATTTTACACGTACACCCCGAAAGAAATAAAGAATATAACGGTTCTACTAAAAGGCGTTGACCCTGAAACAGAACCAGAAGTTATATTACAAACGCTGCGAGAGCTTAACTGTAATGATATTGAGTTTATCGCAGTAAAACCTTTCAATACAGCTAGGGCTAGACGGGAGAATAGAAAATTACCATTCTTCCTGGTGCAGCTGGGCCCTGGGAGCAAAATTGGTGGATTTAGGAAAATCACTATCCTGAACCATCAAATTGTCACATGGGACAAATTGAAAAAAATCAGAGATATAATCCAATGTCTTCGCTGCCAAAGGTTCGGGCACTCAGCAGCAAACTGCGAAATGCAGTATCGATGCGTAAGATGCGGACAGGACCACAGCGCAGAACAATGCACGTTAGGTAAAGAAAGGGTAGACGACAGATCTCTTCTAAAGTGTGCAGTTTGTAAGAGTGAGGGACACCCCGCTAATTATCGAGGCTGTCCTAAGTTCCGCGAACTACAGGAAAAAAAGTTTTCACAGCAACGAAAATCAGAACGCCCGATAGTTCAAGGCCGACCAGCACTAAATGTAACACCCCAGTTCTCGTATGCTCAAGTAACAGCTGGCAGGAGAAACACGTCACAACCCACCACACGGGTACCGCCGCAACATACTGTGCCTCCAGAAACAGTAACACTAGCAGATGTGCTCACAACCTTGCTCGCTATTCAGACGCAGATGACACAAATGCAAAAACAAATAAAAGAACAGGACACTAGACTAGACTGGGTCTATTCGCAGTTGTCTAGCCAGCCGTCAATATAAACCCCCCAACAGAAAGCACAATTAAGGCTTTAGTCGTGAATGTAAATTCACTTATCAGAATCGAGAGAAGAGCCGCTCTCTTTAAACTGTTGCAAGACGAAAGTCCTGACGTGCTTCTGGCTAGCGAAACTAAGCTGAATCAGAGGCATAAACTATGTCACACAAACTACGACATTATACGAAGAGACCGACCCAACTCCACACAAGGAGGAGGGGTGGCAATCTTTATTAAAAAACAACTTCAACATAAGGTAATATATAGTGGTGAGATTCGCAGATTTCAGGTGCTTGAAGCGTGCATTATCCGCATACCCCTCCGACAAGGTAGGGGGATGTATGTGATATCTGCCTACGCACCAGAAGCACATCAACAAAATCAATTTATAGTGGAGCTAGAGACTCTTTTCCAATGCTTACAACTTTACTCGGAAGGGAACTATTACATCGTGGGTGGCGATTTGAATGCTAAACACCCAAATTGGGGAAATAGCATATCCAACACGAGAGGGAATCAACTAGCTAGTTGGCTAGATCAACATCACATTGAATATAAAGTTGACCTGCTAGCTACAGAATATCCATCTTTCCCCAGAGGGGGCTCGTTCCTCGATATTATGCTTATTGACACACGCCTTAAACATACACATACTAACAGACCAAATATAAACTGCCTACGCACAATTGAGTATGACAGCGACCATTGTGCATTATCAATATTGATAAAAACACCAAGCGAAGTTGTAGAACTCGGTGAATGTATGATACCGCAACCCTATAACTATTGGGGTATGCGATGGACGCGTTTCACGAGAACCTTAACAAGAGAAATTCGCTTAAAAGACATTAACCCTCCTACCAATAGAAACATACCCAACGATGACATCGACAAATACATACAAAAAATGGACGAAACCATAAAACAAACTATGGACAAAACAATACCAAAAACCACACCTACGGACAACATGAACTTGTACCGAAACGCCACAATCAACGCACTCCACAGAAAAAAAGTAGACTTCTGTCGCAACTAAAACTACGGTACAGACGATTTATTGATAGGCACGACCAGGAGATAATATCACTGAAGTCCAGATTAAAAAATCTCCAACAGCTGATAAAAGCCAACTATAGGCTATCAGCAAATTTGTATTGGAACAACAAAGTTCGGGCGGTAAAATCCAACAACCCTAGTATGTTTCCGCAAATTAATAAAATATTTAGACGGAGTAATGAAAACGAGATTCAGTGTCTCCAAATACCACGAACTGACGAAAACCAACGAATGCTGGCAAATATAGGCATAGACACAAACAACGCCATCCTAAATGACGAAGTTTTTGTGTTTGAAGATCCCTTGGAAAAAGTGAATGTTGTAGGGGCCGTCTTTCAAGAACTGTACAAGGCAAATGAAGTAATTCATCGCAACCATGGCTTGGAAGATAGAGTTTTACTGAATTATGGTCATCTTCGAAATGATATTTCACAGTGGCGATCAGAAAACCATGGTTTTAACGAATTCAGTAATGAAAATACGGCAAACGCCGAGATTACTGTCGAAAGCGCCAACAGTCTTTTGATCACTAGTGAAGACATCCATGGCGTCTTTGCATCATTAAGAAACAAAAAATCAGTTGGAATCGATGGAGTACCCAATATCGTACTAAAACATCTTCCTCCAATCGCAATGGACATATATGCAGTATTGTTTAACAACGCTCTGAACAACGCACACTATCCAGTACGTTGGAAAACGGCCATCATCCAACCGTTACCAAAAAAAGGGAAAGATAGAACAAACCCAAAAAATCTGCGATCGATCAGTTTGTTACCGAGTATCAGTAAAGTATTCGAAAAGGTTCTAAACAAGGCTCTACTCAAATGGGTTGAGGACAATAATATTATTCCAAATAACCAGTTTGGTTTTAAAGCTGGTCATGAAACCACACATGCCGCAGCTAAACTGGTTTCAGACATTCAGTGGAATAAAAATCTGAAACAGTGTACAGGTGCCTGTTTGATTGACTTGGAGAGGGCCTTCGACACCGTTTGGTTAGAAGGGTTATATTACAAGCTAATGAGACTAGGCATTCATAGACCACTACTGTATATACTATACGACATGTTGAATGAAAGGAAATTCATCGTCAAAAGTGGCAATGTGACCTCTAACATTACTTACAATATAGAAAACGGTCTGCAACAGGGAGCGGTGTTATCTCCGATCCTTTTTAATATTTACACTAGCGACCTGGTAAGGTCTCTTCATCAGGCTATTGCGTATGCAGACGATCTGATAATATATAGAACAGCACCAAAAATTGAAATCATTAACGGATTATTACAAGGGGATTTCAATGATGTTCAGCGATACTGCAACAACTGGAAACTCAAAATCAATATCCAGAAGTGTGAAACCATCCTCTTTAGAACACCACTGGCTCAAGCTACCAGAGACACCAGGATAAACTGGCGAAAGCTAGCTATTATGGGACCACACCAACAAACACTGGAAACCAAAACCGTAGTCAAATACTTAGGCATCTGGCTGGATCAGTATCTATATTTTAACAAACATGTGGAAGCTGCCCTAGCCAGGGCAAAGAAAGCTTACGCTATGACAAGAAGACTGTTTCATAGTAGTCAACTTGACAGCAGAGTTAAAGTTATATGCTACATGGCTCTCATCAGACCGATGATCATATATGGATGCCCAGTGTGGTTTAATGTGGGACCTAGCTTAATGGAAAAGATTCTGATTTTTGAGAGGCAATGCCTCAGGACGTGCCTTAAGTTACATCGGACTCCTGAATCCGATCACAAAAAATATTATCCCAATGAATCGTTGTACAGTGGGGCCAATATAAACAGAGTGGATAACTTTATGATCAAGCTGATCCGAGGGCATATTGCGAGATCAATGAGCTCACAGAACGATTTGATTTTTGGTGCATATTACCCAAACAATATGTATTATGAGGTGGTACGTCGCAATGGCTTTATTCCACCAGAAGCATTCCTTAGTCTTGACATGAACGGCCTCATACAAAATGAATCCGCTATACCGTTGATTTATCACGTGCGTCGGTCGGGTATAGATAAACGAATATGTTTTAATCGAGAGGTTGCGCACACTAATGAAGAGAGCCTGCAGTTCAGTACGGCAGTAGCACAGAGAGACCGAAAAGACGCGAATAAGCAACATCAGAGATTTTGGTGGCTGAGTGGCAAATAAAACCCTGTTTCCTTATAAAACTAAAGAAATAATAATAATAATAATAAAAAAAAAAAAAAAAAAAAAAAAACCCGACAAACAACGGAAAGCTTACATAGATTTAGCATTTCGAAAATTTAGTTTTGATGTTAGGTTTAGAATAGAGTTAAGTTAAACAAAACAAAAAAAAAAAAAAAAAAAAAAAAAAAAAAAAAAAAAAATCTGTAGATATAAGGTAAAAACAATAACAAGAACAAAGTTTTTTCTTTTCTTCATTTTCTTTGTATCCAATTAAGTTCCCTAAAAATTCATGTAAACCAAATAACCATAATGTCGAAAGACAAATTTTCATGCTTTAAGCGTATGCATGTAACTTAGAGAATCCGCAAGGGACCAGTAAGTTAAGAAATAAGATAACATAAGCTAGAGTTTAATCATTTTTGTCTAGCAAGTAAGTAAATTATAATAATAGGAAGAAATAAAAAATGATATCTATAAAAAAAAAAAAAAAAAAAAAAAAAAAAAAAAAAAAAAAAAAAAAAACAAAAAACCCCTGAATCAAAATTTATACATTAAAAAGGGCAAATAGAAACATAGCTAATAAATTTAAACACCTTCCAAATTTTTTTCAAACGGGAAAGTTTTATTTAATTATTTTAAGGGACACAAGCACCCAAAACAAATCTAAATACTTATACAACTATCATAATATAATGATACATAACCACATATTTGCACACGCATATATATCTATTCATACATATATTTCAAAATAAGCTTTCTCCATGAACAAATAAGTTGGAAAAATTCTTTATACTCCCGAGGTAGGTTTAAATACGCGCATACCTCGTCTGTTGCTGATCCTTTCGTCCTGCCCCCTTTTCCTCTAAATTACCCTCGGTATTTTCATAGGACCAATATATTTGGGTTTATAAGAAACAAATCTGTCCTTAATATGATAAATATTTACTTGGGTTTTCTGCCTCTCTCATTGGTGTTTTGGATTCCTTATAGGTTCGTTCCACTCACGTTGGGAAGATCTATTTTTCGAATAAAACGCAAAATTAACGCGCGGAATAAACAACGATCATAATGGAAGTCACTATCGGGCTGAAAGACATTATAGACCTCGTTCCGGTGTTAAGCGGTAACCCGGACGAACTATATAATTTTATCTCTTGCGGAGATATAATTTTTTCGCAGGCACAGGACGACAGTCAGCACGCTTTCTTTCTAAGCATAGTAAAAACCAGACTGCGAGGGCCAGCTTTCAACCACATCCGATACAAGGTCATTTCAAACTGGAATGATCTTGCTGCGGAATTAAAGGAAGAATTTAAAATTCTCCCCTGTAGGTCACTGGCGCATAACGATCTGGTAACAGCCAAACAGAGAAGCAAGGAAGGCTTGAAGGAGTTTGGCGACAGACTCACACGCCTCCTGCACCTATTGGACAGCGCCACGTTTGAAAGCACTGCCGAACCTGCGGTGCGAACATATCTCGTCAGGGAAAATAATAAACTCGCCCTACACACATTCGCAGACGGACTTAGTGGTCCAAATCTAAAACTCTTGATCAAAGCACGAGGTTCCCCAAATCTCAGAGCAGCTATTAATTACGCTCTCGAGCAGGCCCCTCGACTAAGAAACAACAACACTCCAGCAAATTTTTCCGCTTATACGAATTTCAGCCGACCAATAATTTGCCAATCATGTAATAGGTCTGGACACACGTCTGAGGAATGTTACCGCAACAATAAACCCTTACAATCCATCCCCCAAACTAAAGCAGAGGTTGAACGCCTCCAATGCAGATACTGCAACAAATTTAACCATTCCCAGGAGGAATGCAAAAGGAGACTGTCGCAATTAAATAGCCAAAACAGCTCTCCATTAAACAAAACTGTCCCAAAAACCCAGCCCACTTCTACCGCAAACGCCTGGAGAAGTGGTATAATAAATAAAATTAAGAGCGTACGAGGGTGCCTTTTATATTTCGGGATTAGAGAACAAAAACAAATATTGATCATCGAAAATCACTTTATTGTTTTTCAAAATATTCCCCATGAAGATCTATACACTTTTGAATGCGTTTGAACCAATTGTCGAAGCACTTTGAGAGCTCGCATTGTCGTGGTGAAGAGTGATCCGTCTTCGGCGGTTGGTTTTCCTGATTTCTTGGAAGATAACTGGCAAACAAATTGTTGTGTACGACTCAAAATTGACTGCTCTGCGTTGTTCTAGTGGTACGGTTGCGACATGTCCAGTTTTTCCGAAAGAGAGTGAAAAATGAAATACGCGAAAAGATTCAGTTGAAGGAACGATAGTTAGTTTTATTCTTTTCTTAAATTTAAAAGTACAAGCGTGATAGTGATCTTTACGGGGGTATGATTGATACTCGGCCAGCGGTTCGGGCTTCGAAAATAGACTGATCCCGAAATTGAAAAGCACTCCCCTTTTATAGTTTTTGGAGTTGACTTTTGTTTGTTGTGTTTTTGGATTGAAATCACTTTATTGTTTTTCAAAATATTCCCCATGAAGATCTATACACTTTTGCATGCGTTTGAACCAATTGTCGAAGCACTTTGAGAGCTCGCATTGTCGTGGTGAAGAGTGATCCGTCTTCGGCGGTTGGTTTTCCTGATTTCTTGGAAGACAACTGGCAAACAAATGGTTGTGTACCACTCAGAATTGACTGTTCTGCGTTCTTCTAGTGGTACGGTTGCGACATGTCCAGTTTTTCCGAAAAAACAGGCGACCATTTGCTTGGAAGTGCTTCGTAAGCGAACAACTTTTGTTGGATTTGGCTCATCTTGAAACACCCAGACAGTCGACTGCTGTTTACTTTCGGGCTCATACGCGTAAATCCACGATTCATCACCTGTCACGATGTCATAGACGTGTTTCGAAACACCGCGACCGTATTTTTTGAGCATTTCTTTCGACCAATTGACACGAGCCTTTTTTTGGGCGGTTGACAAATTGTGTGGGATCCAACGCGAACAAATTTTTTTGACAGTCAAATGTTTATGCAATATTGAATGTATGCTGGTCCCACTAACGCCTAAGGTTGTCTCAATCTCACGATAGGTCACATGACGATCTTCCAATATCAGTTCGCGCACAGCATCAATGGTTTTCGGAACAACAACTGATTTTGGACGACCTTCACGAAATTCATCTTGGAGTGAACTACGACCACGATTGAATTCACCATACCATCGATAAACACTGGTCCTTGATGGAGCTTCATCGCCAAAAATTGAATTAAGTTCATCCATGCACTGTTGCTGAGTTAATCCACGCCGAAAGTTGTAAAAAATAATCGCACGAAAATGTTGACGATTTAATTCCATGTTTGGGCCGAGATGAATCTTTTAAGTTACTGTAAACAACACAAATAGCGCTCGTATATCAAAACGTTCTGAGTGCGTATAACCTCAAAAATGTCCAACTTTACGACAGAGCTGTCAATTGCCGGATTGCAACACTAAGGCTGCCAAATCCCGAAACATAAGAGGCAACCCTCGTACAATTATTAAAAATCAACAATCAGAAACAATTTAGGGGAAAAACAGATGAAATCTTGTTAGAAGCTAAGGATATAAACCAGAGACGGGAGGATCTAACTGCTCTCCAAATTAAGGAAGTAGAAATCAAAGATCGTATCCACAAATTTACATCTAAATCCGTTTGCCTACGGGCCGGATCCGATGATTTAACAATGTTCTCTAAACCAACTATCCCAACAGCTCCCTACATTTCTACATTCTCACATCCCCCAACTTTTAACAATAAAATGCCTAAGCTCATTAAGCCTGATGTAAGCCTGAGGAGCCAGAACTCCCAGCAAAATGTAAGCCCGAGGAACAAACAATCTCAGCCAAATGCAAGACTGTGGAACCAAGAGTCCCAGCAGAGCGTCAGGCTGAGGAACAAAAAGTCCCAGCAGAGCGTCCGACTGCGGAACAAAAAGTCCCAGCAGAGCGTCCGACTGCGGAACAAAGACTCCCAGCAGAGCGTCAGCCTGAGGAACAAAGAGTCCCAGCAGAGCGCCAGACTGAGGAACAAAGAGTCCCAGCAGAGCGCCAGACTGAGGAACAAAAAGTCCCAGCAGAGCGTCAGACTGCGGAACAAAGAGTCCCAGCAGAGCGTCAGCCTGAGGAACAAAGAGTCCCAGCAGAGCGCCAGACTGAGGAACAAAGAGTCCCAGCAGAGCGCTAGACTGAGGAACAAAAAGTCCCAGCAGAGCGTCAGACTGTGGAACAAAGAGTCCCAGCAGAGCGTCAGACTGCGGAACTAAGGGTCCCACCAGGGCAGAAGCCTGAGAACCAACAAATTCTTGCAAACAACTCGTATGTCAAACACTTGTAATTAAAAAACATACACAAACTTGTAGTAAGCTCAGTAACAAGACATAAAGATACCCAAATAAATAGAACCCTCTTTAAAGATAAAACAAAGACCGATCTCTCAAAAGCTACCACTAACCCTCCATCTTTCAAAACCTTTCCCTTCGGTCGTTCCATTACAAAAATTTTGAATCTTAATGCACAGCCTAAACCTAAGAAAGTATGGAAAATCTTCCACAAGTTTAGGGCAAAGCTTACAACAAATAGACTTTTTCTCTTAACTCAAACTCGAGATATATATATATATATATATATATATATATATATATATATATATATATATATGTGTAAAATATGAAAAACAAAATTCTTAAAATACAAAAATATAAATATGAAAAAATAAGCATATAAGCAAAACAAAATGTTTACACCCATAAATCTTATATATTTAAAGGCTATAACAAAACAAATTTCCGTTAACATCTTTACAAAGATATAAATTGTTAATACATAAGACAAAATTCAAACAATTATAAAGTATAAATCAAAACAATTATGTAAATATAAAAATGAATACCAACAATAAAAAACAATTTTCTTTTACACATAAACAAAACTTAATGATTGTTAGCAAATTAGATTAAATTCAAATATTAAATAATAAGGAATAAACCAAAACAAATATATATACATAAAAACAACAACAAAATATATGCTAATAATGAAAAACAATTTTCTTTTACACATAAACAAAATTTAATGATTGTTAGCAAGTTAGATGAAATCCAAATATTAAATAATAAAGAAAAAAAACCAAAACAAATATATATACACATAAACAAAACATAATAATTGTTAGCAAATAAGATTAAACTCAAATATAATAATAAAGAAAGAAAAAATATACCAAACTAATTAATACCACATCCAAAAACAAAATGAATAAGACAATACCCCTAAGTTAACTACCAGACAAATTTGACACAACATGTAGCTTACATGTGTAAACATAACTTTAAACAATTACAAATAACAATAACATTAAATTAAAACCTGTAAAATCTTTAATGAATAATTTTAAGACAACAAACTATAACTAACAATACTAAAATTCAAACAAATGTAAACTATCGCGAAGTTGAAAAGCCACCACCCTTTGCTTTTCACCCATTCCAGAAAATGTATCTCTTCTAGATAAATTTTCTTTTCTAAAGGGGGGAAGGATGTAGCGATCCTAAATCGCTACCCCTATCTAAATCCCCAATATCATCGAACAATCCCAAATTTCATATCGAATCAATGAGCGATAAATTAAACCAAAGTCAATTGTCGCACATTGATTCAATTCCACATAACACATCCAAATTCCACATTGAGTCACATGTACAACGAATTTAACCAAAAGTTAATTCATCATACATTGACTCAATTCCCAAAATCCTAACATCATGAAATGCTAAATTCAAAACGCATTTCATGATTCCCTTCCCAGAATCTATCCAACAAAACCTTTAAACAATTCTCGGAACAAAATTCCAATCGAAGCACGTCCAGTCTTGCGTACGCTTCTTGGAGTTTTGACATTAAAATAGTTGACAAAAGCCAACTCCAAAAACTATAAAAGGGGAGTGCTTTTCAATTTCGGGATCAGTCTCTTTTCGAAGCCCGAACCACTGGCCGAGTATCAATCATACCCCCGTAAAAATCACTCTCACGCTTGTACTTTTAAATTTAAGAAAAGAATAAAACTAACTATCGTTCCTTCAACTGAATCTTTTCGCGTATTTCATTTTTCACTCTCGGCACTCCGGGCTCTTCTCCCGCTTTGGGAAAGCACGGCCCGGAGCACAACATCAATGACGCGTTATGTCCCATTTTAAATTCATAAAGGAAGAGGATTCGAATTTGAACTGTCGACACCATGGTAAACAATTCCTAGAAAGAAAAAAACTGTACTTGTAACGAACTCTAAAATTCTCACACGTCAAGCACGTGTACCACTTTACTTTATAAAAAAAGAAAATTTAACGTTCTGACACAGATGTTCACTAGCGAACTGTTTATTTCCGACTGAACGAAAATGGACATTTCATGTGGTAGAACCCAATATGAAGATATGCAGTGTGATGTCAGAGTTTTGGGGAATTTGTGTTTATGCATGGTAAATTAACATCATCATCACCATCATCATCATCGGCACTACAACCGGGAACTGGTCTTGCCCCTATTTAGCAAGTCCCGAGGCTTGTTACATTTTTCATAATGATTTGTTTTTTTCCGGACAAGGTCATTAGTCTTGCGCCGGAATGGTAAATTAACATCTGGTTCAATTTACCCTGCATTTAGTTTGATTGGGGAATACTAGGAATTACATGTATGCGAACGAAAGAAACATTTGGTTATTTTATCACGTATTTGGTATAATTGGGAATTTGGCTGTTGAACTAGGAATTGGAAACGGGATAAAAGAATGCATTGTTTGGTAATGAGTTATTGCTGATTAGGTGTGGGGATATTGATTGCGGGTAAGGATTGTGAATACGTATGGGTGCGGGGGGGGGGGATGCAGAGCGCTACAGAGCTACACCAACTGGCAAGATTTGAGGGATTTCATCAGGTTTTTGGCAAATTGTGAGTCGACTGTTGATGCAGTGTTCCGCCGAACACTGTTCGCAGAAAAACAAGACGAAACCAGAACGAATGATGTGCAATGCCAGCACTGTCCACAAAAACAACAAAAGACACCGGAGCGAATGCTGTCACTGATTAAACACAGAGATAGTCGTTTTTGAATTTTTATTTTTTATTTTTAGTTCGATTCCTTTTTTGTCTTTTCGTTTCCCTTTTTTTTTTGTTACCTCGAATATACTTAAAGCACCAACTTCCACCGTCTCGAATTGTCTTAATTTTGCAATAATTACAACAACAAAAATGATGAATTAAACTTGCACAAAAATGGTGAATTAAAATGCACACATTCCAAAGTCTATTATGTACACAGGACTGATTTCTTTACATATCAGTCACTAATTCTGCTTTGTTTTAGCGATTATCGACAACACCACAGACGAATATCTTTTTGCATTCGCATCTCGCAAATCGCGTTTTAATACCGTTTATTATTTTTCTTTCTGGTTACATTCGAGATATCACCCCGCGCGACGTTCTGTCCTGGCCTCTTGTCCTCTTCGGGAATTCTCAATCTAGACTGTGGTCACTTACTCTGGGGATGATCCTATTCACCCCATAGTTGTCTTTCTCTCCTTTCGCTTTCCATGGTGGTGACTTTCTCTCAATCGAGAATCTCGCACGCTCACATACAGGCGCGGAGGTTATTGTCTGCATGCTGTAGATCACTCTGTGATCAGAAATTCACACCTCTAATGGATTGCTTAGGTAAACAATCGAGTGTACGTTTTCTTTTAGGCGATTATGGGATAATGTAATTATCATTGTTTACATAGCCCTATGTGAACAACATTTTCGTGTATTGCTGTTGAATCGCAATGGCCTTTGTTTAGGCGACGTACATTGCGGCAGGGACAAAGGTTTTGTCGACGGATTGGTTTTCCAGCAATTAGCTTATCGACGGAGATGTGATGTTTGCCGACATCTGGCGCAGCTGTGCCAACCGTTTGTGTACATCCAGTTAATGGACGATACACAATTTCATGTCCTTCGATTGCCGTGCAGGCGGGGGAAAAGAGTTCGGACTTGTGGCCCATTTATCTGTGGATACGTGGGGTTGTTGACTCCATGATGAATGTAACCTTTTATTTCAGGTGGAAAGGAGGAATTTTGAGGACACGTGTCTGTGGGCACGTATAGTTTGGATATAGATGAGTATGTTCCCTGGTGGAACGACGGAATCTCTACCTATAGTGGTTTGTGTGGTTCGTAGAACTTTGGCGGATATTTTGTTTTATAATAGCGGGTTGGTACAATGTTCCGCCGAACACTGTTCGCACCAGAGAAAAAATACAAGCAACCAGAACACGGAGCGAATCAGCACAATAAACACGAACAGATCTTTTACGGATTTAATCTTTGTTATTTCTTTAATACTCGAACAATGTCCCGTACAATATTTTATTAAAAAGTGCAGCGAAACACACGCACGACACACACGTTACACCCTTGGATCCAATTAACTATAAATCGGATACGGTAGTCTACCTCCTCGACGTTTCTCCTTATCTCTTCACCTTGACGATCAAAATCTCACTTACTTGCTCGAAATATACCACCCGATATGGCTATCGAAATCAGACTGTCTGTCTGCCCACACAGATATCCAGATTCCAAACTGGTATCTGTATCTACATGGAAAAATTTTCCTACTTGCTCTGCTAACAGAACTTCCGAATTTCTGTTAGCAGCATGTTATCACGTCCCAGGGGTGATTTTTCATTCCTGAAAGAAGAAACTCGCTCATCATCGAACATCATTATCACCATCCGTGGTGGTGGTCGAAATTCAGTTCGACGGTTGTCAATTGTATGCCGCCTTATTTACATAACACATCTGGCGCGAAGGCCGAAAGATATCCTGCAATTTGCATGGATGCATGGTTCATGGGTTTTGTTTGACTTTTGTCAATACACCCGAAATCCATTAGATCTTTCTAATGGGTGTGAAATACAAACAGACACCGTGGGATCGGAGTAGTTTCCTTGTAGGTTTTCAACCTCATACAATTTGAATTATCTCGTTGAGATAATTACGGTTGCCGTTTTTTTGTTTGCTGATAGATTTGGTGGTCTTTATGGCAGCTACCCGCACGTGCATCGTTGGTCGGCTAATTTGCATTGCATAGACGTTTGAAATTGCCGATTCAATGGAATGTTCCTGGGCGCAGGCGGATTGAATGTTTCTTTTTTGTTTCAGGTATGATGACTTACGAATGTTGAGCTTGGCATTAAAAGCTTTGGGGACGTTCAGTTCCTTGCTTTTTGGTGTCGGTCTCAACGTTGGCTGCGAGTTGCAGGCCCTATGGTGGGACTTTGGGGCACGCGTCTGTGGGCGCGTGCAACGCTCTCAGGTAAGTAAGTTCTTTGAAGGTGGGAACCTTACCTGCGCGGAATTGTGCGTTCGTAGAACGCTACAGAACCGCCACAGGTTTGCCTTAAAAACTCCGAAAGTCCAAAACTCCGAAGACCAGTGCAGAGTTATTAACCCAAATTATTCTTCTCGGTATGAAAGTTCACATTCCGCATTCCATTAAACGAAATTCAATTAATGTATTTATGATAAACCTTGATTCGATACAAAGCTACGAACAGATTGTTACATGCGCAACCAAACACCCCACTAATTACTTACTCTTTGGACCGCCCCCCTTAATTAAACCAATTCACTTAATGTGAATTTCCATGTGTTGATTAAGATCACGTTCGACAACAAATTTATTAAGCACCACGTCATCGTTTCTATTCTTCGGTTCCTTAGTCGCCTACTTCTTAAGTGAAGATCACAAGAACATTACCAAAGTACTGGTCTTAATCTGTGATAACAAAAACAATGATAATAACAAGGCGGGCTGACGTCAATCGTTGGGAACAAACAAAGGATGTCAAAATAACCACACTGTTTATGGTGCACTAAATGAAAGAAGCTGAACAAATAAATTGCGCAAAAGGAAGAAAAGGGTTAAGTTTTCAACACAACGCAAAACAATACATTTATACTAATCGTCAGTCTCACTTAAATAGTAACAAATTACGGCATTGCGGTTGGCGATTGAGTTGGTGCAGGTGATCAATTGATATTTTAATTAACTTGTGAAGTGACGGCAAGAAAACCGAAGTATTGGAGACGAGCAGAAGACAACACGGCACTAAGGAAACCGAAGCAAGGAAAACCCTGAGTAACATCAACTATGTATTTGAATTGCTCGTGAGTGTTACTAAACTAAAGGAAACGGAATTGTGCGACAAAATATTAACTCCGCCCTTTATTTGCAACATCGTATGTTTAATTTAACTAAATAATAACGTCCGCTACCAACACGCCACATCACAATTGAACAAACAGTTTCTTACTCCAGAGCATTACTGGAAATCATTTTGCTGTCACCATATTCACAATCATTCGGTTGCGGATTGAGCCATCTCAGTGAAACCATTTTAAGTCATCCTGATTATCTATTGATAGAAAATTTATCTATTGATAGAAAATATATAGGAATATATTTAATTTTTTTTTAATTTAGTGCATATAATATATAATTCAAAATTAAAATAACGCATTAATGTATTATTGAGCAAACGTTAGTCTACCAAAGCATTTATGAAAGAAACCTTAATAAATCCTAAAGGTATAGAGCAAAAACCAGTTTATTCTACAGTTCATTGTCCGAAGAATACCAATTCAGTAAAATGTATGTAATTTTTAGTTTGTAAATGATTAAGCAACCTCAAAGCATTCGTATTGCAGTGTACTTAATAACGTCAGGAAGTATATATCTTTTATTTACCTGCCTACGGCTTACTTTGTTTTTACCATGACAAAACTAAAATGAAAAACAACCAATTGATTCAATCCACTCGTGGGTATGATCTTTGAAGTTTAGTTATTCACCTAGTTGTACGCAATAAAAGATATATGGTATGTACATTGAACTTGTATCACTTGCAGTACTAATTGATTTCTTTTAACATTGATAAAGGATTATATCTGTATTAATAAAGGGTTTTCTCCTGCGTTCGCACACAACAAAGCTCTTTGAGTTCATTATATTGCCCCGGTTGCTGACTCATTAATTAGTGAATGGAAAATTCAAATCGCATCATTGCACTCCGACAGAACTACACTTTGAAGCGCAGATCCAACTAATGAGATTTGAAGGGCGCATTTTGCCAGTAGTCATACTTCAACCTTGTTATCATTCATTGGAAATTTGCCACATTCAGTCTTTAAACAGTAGGTCAAGGAATATCTCTACTAAATAAAAGTGAATTCATGTTTGGAAAACCTCTGTTGTGTGCGGAGAGTAAAGAATGAATGGACCATCAAAATCCGCCAAAATACCTTTGCGCATTTGTTGAATGAAAATTGATTTTAATCTCATAAGATACCTCATCTAGCCTTCTACAACGTCATCCAACTTAGCTTGCCATTTGCATTCAACCGCAAGCATGCTACTCACATACTGCGACCAAATGTCAGCCCTATTCGAATGTAGAGAAGAATGCACGGACCCACATCATAGCTCCTGCAGGATATCATGAAGTCGAAATTGTAGTTAGAACTAGCTAGAGTATTTAGTTCCATGCGACTGTCCCTGCAAGGAATACCGCATTCAAAACGTAATACGCAAGGTCTTGACGTTGTCTACCGACCAAACAAACGTTCATAGAAATATCCCCAAAGTCATGGTTACGTCAAATGTCATCGGTGGGAATAAGATCTTGGAACCTCAACGCCTGGTAATGAAATTAGAAATACTCAGTAGCTTTGCCTGGGTGGGTGAATGCGTGCTACACTAAAATGTGGTTTATAACTGTAATTGAGCAATAAGAGTGATAAACCACCAACACTGAACAGATCGTGGGCATTATAAAGCAAATTATACCAGAGTATGAGGTTCTGTTTAAATTTGTGAAATACGAGGGCAGACCAATAAGTCTTTAGAAAAATATAGAAAAATAATTTTTTTTTGGGTAAGTTTGTTTTTATTTTTCAACATAATCTTTTAGCTCAATACACTTTGACAGACGTCCTTCCAATTTTTTAAGCCTTCAGAAATGTGTGGTTGGGGTAGTTCCTCAAAATAAGTATTTGTGTGTGCGATGACCTCCTCATTTGATGTAAACCGTTGTACGCTGCGCAATTTTTTTAAATTTGAAAATTAAAGAAAATCACACGGGGGCAGGATCTGGTAAATACGGTGGATGGTCTATCAATTCAGACTTCAATACTTCAATTTTGGCCACTGCAACTGCTCATGTATGCACTCGTGCATTATCCTAGAGAAAGAGGACTTTTTTCTTCAAATGAGAGCGTTTTTCTTTTATTTTCTTATTTATCTGACCTATTAATGACGCATAATACTGTCCAGCTATCGTCCGTCCCTTTTTCAAATAGTCAAAGAAGATAATGCAACGTGCATCCCAAAACAGAGTACCCATAACCTTTCCAGCTGATGTCACCGTCTTTGCCTTCTTTCGAGCCCGTTCGCCTATAAAAATCCACTGTTTTGACTATTCTTTCATCTCGGGAGTGTAGTGGTGTATCCACTTTTTATCTATAGTTACTAATCTGCGCAGAAACTCATCTGGGTTGCGACGCATGCATCTCGTAGATATTTTTCCCAATTTATCAGATAACTACAAGGTATTTATATATTGTATTTAACAGATACCTAGTGAGGAATGACGCTTACTAAAAACAGAGCATTAGGGATGCTACGACCGCCATCTCTTAGATTTTCTAAGGACTTATTGACTATGTACAAGGGTTTCAACTTCGTTTAGCATTTCTCACGCGATAGGTATAGTTGTAAATTACACAATATTGTTTTAAATTGTATTAATTTAGATTTTAGAAAACGCAGTTATAAATGGGTTGTAAAATTCTTCTCATTTTAAAACAATCTACACTGACTTCTGTAAGTGTAGTTCGAAAGCCGGTTGATACGAGGGTGGCCTCTTATGTTTCGGGATTTGGCAACCCTAGTGTTGCAATCCGGCAATTGACAGCTCTGTCGTAAAGTTGGACATTTTTGAGGTTATACGCACTCAGAACGTTTTGACATACGAGCGCTATTTGTGTTGTTTACGGTAACTTAAAAGATTCATCTCGGCCCAAAAATGGAATTAAATAGTCAACATTTTCGTGCGATTATTTTTTACAACTTTCGGCGTGGATTAACTCAGCAACAGTGCATGGATGAACTTAATTCAATTTTTGGCGATGAAGCTCCATCAAGGACCAGTGTTTATCGATGGTATGGTGAATTCAATCGCGGCCGTAGTTCACTCCAAGATGAATTTCGTGAAGGTCGTCCAAAATCAGTTGTTGTTCCGAAAACCATTGATGCTGTGCGCGAACTGATATTGGAAGATCGTCATGTGACCTATCGTGAGATTGAGACAACCTTAGGCGTTAGTGGGACCAGCATACATTCAATATTGCATAAACATTTAACTGTCAAAAAAATTTGTTCGCGTTGGATCCCACACAATTTGTCAATCGCCCAAGAAAAGGCTCGTGTCAATTGGTCGAAAGAAATGCTCAAAAAATACGGTCGCGGTGCTTCGAAACACGTCTATGACATCGTGACAGGTGATGAATCGTGGATTTACGCGTATGAGCCCGAAAGTAAACAGCAGTCGACTGTCTGGGTGTTTCAAGATGAGCCAAATCCAACAAAAGTTGTTCGCGCACGAAGCACTTCCAAGCAAATGGTCGCCTGTTTTTTCGGAAAAACGGGGCATGTCGCACCCGTACCACTAGAACAACGCAGACCAGTCAATTCTGAGTGGTACACAACCATTTGTTTGCCAGTTGTCTTCCAAGAAATCAGGAAAACCAACCGCCGAAGACGGATCACTCTTCACCACGACAATGCCAGCTCTCACACATCGGCTGCGACAACTGCATTTTTGAGCACCCAAAACATCAATTTGATGGGTCATCCGCCGTAGAGTCCTGACTTGGCACCGAATGACTTCTTTTTATTCCCGTACGTAAAAAACAAACTGAGAGGCCAACGTTTTTCGACACCTGAAGAAGTGGTTGCTGCATTCAGAATGCATGTGTTGGAGATACCTCAATCAGAGTGGCAAAAGTGCTTCGACAATTGGTTCAAACGCATGCAAAAGTGTATAGATCTTCATGGGGAATATTTTGAAAAACAATAAAGTGATTTTCGATGATCAATATTTGTTTTTGTTCTCTAATCCCGAAATATAAAAGGCAACCCTCGTATTTCGTCAGACTGTAGGTATATGGGTACAGCTGTTGAGTCTGTGCCATTGTGGCGAAATGGTGTTGTTTTAAAAATAATTCATTTATTCCACCTTGAGCTCTATAATATTTTATAAAATAAAAAATAAAAAATAAAAAAATCTTGAAATAAACGTATATTTCGTTTCAGGAAGCGTGTCTCCTAGTCCTTAAAAGGAGAAGGGATCTCTTAGACCGCTCCTGAAAAACGTCCTACAAAGGGGCGTCGCCGTGCTGCCTCATATGCCTGAGGGAAGAGCAACGTCCTGTCGTCGGTTGTGGTTCTGGCTTTTCTAAGCTCTTGTCTCCGCTGGGATTTGTCTGAATATTTGGGGGTTTCGGAAAAATGAAAGAGCAATTTTGCTTACTATAACCTTTTATTTGCCATCTCCTTGAGCTTGAATATTAGTGGTAAACCTATTGTGTACAATGTTTATAAGGCCTTCGGAATACTTAGTACTGGATGCTGAGTGCGGGAAACTGATCCGAATCTGGATACTGAGTACGGGATACGGATATGATCGAAGTGAATGAGTCGAATGATTCAATTGAAATGAATCTGGATACTGTGTACGGGATCAGGATGTGATTGAAGTGAATGAGTCGAATGATTCAATTGGAATGAATCTGGATATTACTTTACCATTCCTTTATAAAGGAAAACAAATCGAGTTTTGTATCCCGAAAATACACATTTTCGTACAACAATCTCGATTTTTGGGTATCCTGAGTGAGATGCTCAGTGTTTACTTTAGATAAGAATTCAATTTCTTGATGAAGCGTCCAGTGACTGAACGACCCGCCTTCCTGAATCCCTTAGGCTCCTGACTAGATTGTAGAATCCCCCAAAAGCCCGAGGTCATGACACTGGTCTTCAAACGTTGTCAACCTGTCGGAGAATACCACCACGACGGTTTATAATCCCATAAAGTTGTTAGTTGCCACACGGACGTGCGTTGGACTTACTGATGCCTTGAATCATGTTCCATGAGAGCACATCGGCTAGTGAAATCGCCTACAGTAGTTCACCTTGACTTCGACAGAGTTATCTTATAACCTGGGGCACCTAGGTTTCCCACGCATTTCCCACGGGTGGTATTCCCTTGACATCCTACATTGACGGTCTATACTGTCGGCTTTCAAGCTTAATTTGCGACGACGGCGTTGGCTGGATCTTCTTCGGTTGCCTTCGTCAACTGAGTTTGGCCTCCTGACATAGCGACCGCACGGATGATCATCAGACGCACGAGTCTATCAGCTTCTGTCTTGTCACTTTCCACTTCATTTGATTGATCAATCAACGTTGCTTGAAATGTAGGGGTTCTTTAAAGCCTCCTCTGAGAACCACCCACTTCCTTACGTCAATCCGCCTTTCCCACACTCCATAGGTCACTATACTTACCTGCCATCGAGCGTAAGCTATCTTTCAGTAGCTTTTACCTGAATGTTAAACCTCACCGATGGCATGCACAACATTGAATGTTGGTGGTTCGTAATACATGAACCATTTCATACCCCCTATCGGCTCAGCTCGTCACCAATAAACGATAAACACACCCTGGCCAGCGTATTGTGGCCACAGCTGCAGCCGATATTCTTCACATGGTCCATAACTGAGCCGTTGCCCCTATACCCTTAGGTTCGCAACACTTGCGAAGAATTCCCTATTATCCGCTATCAACCGATCATGGGATTAGGGCATGAATATTATCATTGTTTAGGCAATCATACCCACGTCCATGCTCTATGACGGCCACCCTGAAAGCCAAAGTAAACACACAGTACCTCACTGTGTTTGTTTGGCTTACCAACGTTGGTCCATGGTTCCCCTGGGTGAGACGTATGCTGGCACATCTGCGAGGCAAATTCCTCACCACCATATACATGTGCCAGCATGTTAATCCAACAGAAAACCATCCAGCCTGACCCTTTGCCACCGTCAGCGAGATTTTTTGTGGACTTAATGTCAACAAAATATCTTCCCTCCTTGTGCACCAGAGCTTTACGGCTAAATCAAACAAGCGCATCTGGTGCACGTTCCTAGAAATACCGTTTCTGTTTACTTGAGATGCAGAAACCTATTTCGTCTCCCAGGCGATCACCGGCGATGATTGGCAGCAACGCTGCCGCTGCTTATACTTGTTCCTTGTTTGAACAGGTGCGGTATCGTTCGTTGTCGATGTTTCGAGCGCAAGGGACCTTACACATGACCGTACGGTCAAGTGGTGGAAATCCTCCCATGTAACTCCTTTTCGATCGCTCATTGGCCGGTGCCAAGTTCAGCCTGTTAAATCTGACGGATGTGGATTGCATCGAGGAGTCAGATTTTGTCATCTTAAGAGTGCACACGCACTATACGCGTCTATTGAATTCTTTAATATACGGAGTCGAGTCCGAACGAAGTATCTTTTTGTCTTGTGCGTGATCCTATGTCGAGCCTGTGTTGAAGTCCGTCCTTGCACGAGTCGCTTAATATAACAACATAACAATCGTTTGTTAAAAAGAACACTAAATTAAGTGAAACAAAAATTATATTTAATCAAGTTTATTGTTTGTTGAAAGGAAAACTAAATTAATGTGAAAGAAAAATTATATTTAACCAAGTTTGCTGTTTGTTGGAAGGAACACAAAGTTGCTGTAAAACAAAAATTAAATTAAATCGAGTTTATTATGTTGAATGGAACACGGAGTTAATGTGAAACGAAATTATATTTAACCACGTTTACTGTTTAATGAGGAAAACAATTGTACACCAATCCATCGGATTAACACAAATAAAAAGGACGTTTTATAACCGGAAACCATCAACTTGTTTCATTCATCGACACCCACAGGTGATCAGTGCCTTGTCTCAACATCGCTGGTGTTCCGTCGACTTTTACTCTGTCGGTGTTTATTCAACACGCGCCCGGGCAGACGCACGAGTAATAACACCTCCACAGAACTATTGAGGACCACCTACGCCAAAGGTATTGTGGGTAAATAAGCTGGTGTCGTCGTAACACGGGTTCACTTATTCCCCAGCACTTTTCACGTATCACTCGTAGGTTGTTCCGCTGCAGCGACTGTTCGACAAATATACAAGAAGTACATAAAAAGAAACACTTCGTTGTTTTTTTTTGCTTGAATATTTCCTTTTTAATGATTATCGATTCTCAGTTATTTTTCTTATATTTTCTCTGTAACACTAGTTTGGCACTGGTTACAATATTTGCCACTGTTCTAATAAATTGTCTTTCCGTTCTTACATTCCGCGTGAAGAATAAAATGGGAATTAAAATTATTGATTATATCTGCACACATAGAATACCACACAACACCAATTGTTTCGCTTGGAATAAAGACACATCCAAGGTTAAGTCTTCTTAACGCGATATTTACAGCAAGGATACATTATTGTCAAATAAATCTTCACGCGATACTAAATAATTTACACACTGCCACGGTACTGAACACTCGACCTATTTCGCACACTATGGTGAATGATGATTGGCTTCGGACACTTGTTGTCGCTTGAGATGGTAACAAAAAGGAACTCTTGACACGCGTGCATTCCCGACCAGGGACGAAATCTGACTTTTTACACAACGCGGCTAGAGGTGAAGATTAAAGTTGTGAGGCGGGACCGTCCTCTACGAAGATTGACATCTGACTCAGATGATGCAACTCACATCCATCTGTTCGATGGCCACGAATTGCATCGATAGGGGAGGATTGTGTATGTGTGGGTATAGCACAAGTACGCTGCCCTTCACCCTGGATATCGGCGAGGACGAAAGTGCACCTGAATAAACATGGGCTGGTGTAATGAATTGGTATATTAGAGATATGCTATGGCGAAAAATCGCCGAAGGGAGAAATAGGTTTCTGTGTCTTAAATAAAGAGAAACGCAATTTCGAGGGCCATAAATCTTTGATGACCTGCGCCTGAGAACGAAATAAGTTTTTGCTTCAAGATACACAAAAACGCTATTTCAAGGGTCACGGTGATATGCACATCGTGTTTACTTAGGCTTCATGCTAATGCCATGGTAGGCTATAGTTTTTTTCGTCGCGATAAGCAAACCGATGGTTTGCCCGCATATGACCTAGGCTATGGTAGCTTTTGTTTGTTTTACAGGCCGGAGCATCGTTAGCATGATTTGGGTTATGACTGTCTAACGTCAATCATCATCATCATCGGCACTACAACCGGGATCCGGTCTTGGCCTTATTCAGCAAGTGTCGAGGCTTGTTAAATTTTCCATAATAATTTATTTTTACGGGCAGGGTTATTAGCCTTGCGCCGAACGTCAATCATATTCGTGCCCAAATCCCACGATCGGTAGATAACCGACAAAGGAAATTGGTCGCGAGTGTTGCGAACCTTGGGACTGGGGCAATAAATGGATATGAACCGTAGCAAGAAACCATCGGCTACAGCTATGTCAACAATTACGCTGGCCAGCTAGTATTTATCTATTATAATTGCTGACAAGCCGAGCCGATGGAGATATGGTACGGTTTATAAACGGAAAATTTCAATGTGATGCATGCCTTAATAAGGTTTAACTTTCAGGTGAAAGGTATTTGAAAGACAGCTTAAGCTGCTCGAATGCAGGTAAGTATTATGGGTTTCAAAGGTGGTTAATGTAAGAGGATGGGCGGCTCTTTGGGAATGTATTAAAGAACCGCCACAGTATCTCGTTCTGTGGCTGGCCAGATTCTCCATTCAGGGCTATCTCGACCATCCTCGAATACCTAAACTTTAGTGTTCGAAGAATTGACACCTCTCACCTACGCCAATAGTGAGACCCTCCTCTAGCTCAAGAATCAGACTGTTCGCCCCTTCGCACATGACAGGATTCTCTCCCACGCCTACTCCTCTCAACGTTGCCGAGTCCCCTCTGTGTCGGCCTCCCTGCCCATACGTCTCACTTAAATCAACCTATTTTCAGAATCGCCGTTAACTCATCTGCAGCCTCCAAACAACCCGGTCCGGTTTAACACTCCATAAATGTGGTCTCCGAAAAGTTTTGTCGAGTCTCTTACTCATAAAGGAAACAAGAGATCCATAGGTCTCAAGCTCTTCAGCCCACGTGCTTCAAAATCTGTGGCTTATTCTTCCGAGGCCTATTCAGTCACACTTTGAATTATTATTATTCCATCTTGCTTTTGGTTTCTTTTTTAAAACAAATATTCCAAAAATATGTTGAGTAATACTCAAATATAAAATACAATTCCAGAGCAGAGTATAGCTATTTATTACCAAACATAAGATGGCACACAATACGACAACAAGGACGCCAAGTGTAAACAGTTTTGGATACACGAATATCAGTAACGATTATATAGATCCTATTATTCGGCCAACAATTCAGTGATTTTAGTTGCCCTGAAATGTTTTGGAACGCCATAAACATTCATTTTTATTGTTAATAGCATCTAATGCCTAAGATCGACAATTTCTAGATGCTGTTAAATATCCCCTTGAAATATTTGAAGAGCTTTTTATACCAAAAACCTATCACACAAAAGCCCTCTTATTATCACCGCAATAATTTGTATTACAGGGTCTTGGAAGAGGGACCAGTATCCTAATTGTCCGTCCCTGCAAAAGAAATATTTTCCTCAAATGCGTCTGCTTGTCATGGTACATTGACGATTCTTATCGACCATTACCGCATGCAATGTCTCGAATCTCATCTCAGGTGCCCTTAGTCGCATACTCGTATATACTAAACATAAATGGTCCAGAAAATCACTCCTTAAATGCCTTTAACATGACCCATAACATTGGCTATGTTTCGACGGGCCCATCCTGCTGAGAAATGGATACCAAAGCAATAAGAATACAAAAGGCAGAGGGAAAGATCGAAAATGTCTTCTTTAAAGTATTTTCTTGTCTTCTAGGAAATTTAATATCAATGTGTCAGTCATATCTGGTGAATGGCATTGCTGTCGTCTCAAAGTTGCCGAGCTTCAGCTGCATACTCGCACACAAGGGCTTTGTCTTAAGATCTCCTTTGACTTGTAAATTAATTATATATCATCTCATCTTTCACTGATCGAGTAATTGACATCCCAACGTATAAATGGAACAAAGGATGGCGGATGTGAGTGGCCTTAAAACCAATTTCAGTTAAATTCTCTGTGCAATTTGGAAGAAAGGATGTAGAAATGTATACGCCATTATCAAGGAATACTGCAGTCAAGGAGTGGCATGGTTCGCAAATAACTCTCAATGATCGGAATTTTTAAGTAATACATCAACCTTCCGGTCTGGGATATATTGCACCGTGTTCAATATATAATGAACAACAGAGCACGACGTGGGCTATGGACATGGGTCGCCATGGGTGCATTTGGAAATGGACATTTATTTTGTATGGATATGGTGGCATGACATGTCTGTATGTAGATGATTGCCACAGATGGTGGTCGTATCATGGTGAACTTGGAGCGGTTATTACGTTAAATTCAGAATGCATTGACATGCCTACGAGACAGCAAGACAAAGGATGGCTGAACGTGGAAAATTTCGCCGAAATGTTACTCGCGGAATACCTTCAAAAGTATTGGAGTTAGATGGAGATGTTGTATTCTAGACAACCTTGTAAATTAGATATTTATTCTTGTCGATTTATTTTAATTACATTAATTTTTCAGCCCACATGTCTTAACAAAATAATCAGATTTATGAACATTCAAGAGAGATGTGGTCAGGAGTCATCGTCTCTATATAATATATATTTTTTTATAATGCGCACACCTAAAAACGGTTACTAGTAACCTTAAACATTCTATAAGTTGTAGCAGCAACATTAAAAGTATTGCAAGAAAACATAGGTTAGAAAATAAAGGAAAAATATAATCGAAGGAAGAGGTTCTTACACCCTGCAAACCCCACCATCTGGATAGAATTACTGTTGTCAATACCTGAAATAATTATTCAAGGTTAATTATACCTCATTATGCACACATAATGCTGCCGCCGTGCTTTTTTCGGAACTCGAGGGAAGAGCGTAGCATGTGTTGTTTTTAAATGGAGAATAATGAAACGATTTTTGATTTGGGTTCTGGGAATAATTTTATTTGTCAACCGATTTTTACTTGTTTTGACGACCGAAGTGCTCACCGTGAGCTTACTAGAAAAACTGGCTGGAATATATATATATATTTTTTTAGACTGTATTTATTGATTAAATTTTAATTTTAATTTGTACATTTAAGTGATACAGTGACTTCATATTAATTTTGTAACAACTGTTTACATTATTATAATAATACATACATTTTCCATATTATCACGGGTGCTGTTCTTCGGAGATTCTTGGCATTGTTCCACGCAATTCGGTTTATATGCGCTCCACAAGACAATCCGACGGATTGCACCCGTTTGTGGTTCATCTCCCGACGGCGCGAACATCTCTGTATCAGAACTCGTTCCGTTACAGAGCGGGGAAGCTGTGGAACTCCCTTTCCACGCGAGTGTTCCCGGAGCGTTACAACCTGCAACTGTTCAAAAAGAACTGCAACAGTTATTTGATGGCATCTCGGGGCGCCCACTCGACGCTATAGGTTCGCCTCTCCCGAGAGAAGTCTAATAAAAAAAAAAAAAAAAAGCAATGTTTTAAGAGTTACACGATAGATGTGTGTTTATACATTTAGAAGGGTTTCTGTTGGAATGTTTGTTTGCGTTTTCTTTATATATGAATCCAAGACACACGAAGGTTTGGGTGGCCGATCATGCTCGGGCAGATGCCACTGCGGGGGTTCTCTATATTACATGGAGAACCAACCCACAATTCCAACCGCAATTTCCGCCTTATTTCGACCCCTTTCAGCGTGGCATACTAACCCCTATCCCACCGTTCGGCATTCACCTGAGAATCATTGATTTCCCAAAGGACGCATAGCTAAACTCATTATCCTATGCAGATAATGCATAATTGAGTTTAGTTACCCTTTTGCCATATGGCAACTCCATCTTGCTAGCCCATGAGACTTCCATCGGAAATCACATCATGTCGGTTAGCAACAACAAATGTAACCAAACAACGCTGTTGCATCAGCGCGTCATACATATCCACTTCCCTCATATGTTATTCCCCTGTAAAACATGCTAAACGGACGTATAGCTAAACTCATTATCCTATGCAGATAATGCATAATTGAGTTTAGCTACATTCTTGCCAAACGGCAACTCCATTCTAACTAACCATGAGATTCCCATCGGAAATCTCATAATGTCGGTTAGCAACAACAAGTCTAAACGAACGACGCTGTTGCATTATAACAAAATCGCAGGGGGTTATTTCAGCGTCTTAGAGTCTGGTTCTCACGCTGATTATTTCCCAAGCATCAGCGGCGTCCTATTGACTTTCCCCAGACATGCCGTTCGCTTGGGATCAACGATCTCATTTCGCAGGTGAATAGCACCGGCCACATTTCCTCTCCTCCATAATTCGGTCTCCCTATGGTTCAATTCACTTTGAGATCACCACAGCCGTAACACTAGGGCAGTAGGTCATTCTCAGAAACTGCATTCGATTACGGCGCACAAGCTAAGCCAACCCCGAAGTTATTGCGCTCTTTCTTTTGTCATTTTCGTCCTTCGCATGTCCAGCGACTGTCGAATGATGCGCGAGTATTATTCACCTCACTGGGGCATGCAAATGAGAAGATTCATGAAAAGAGCGCAATGATGATTGGCTAATAGCTGTGCGAATTCGAAATTTAATTTCCATCTCTAATTCGAGTCAGTAACATCTCAATCGTCATCGCAGTTAGACGCCGTTCCACCAGCAGTCGATATTCATCTCTCGTAGAATGCGCACACACAAGTCATTTACAAATTTAAATTTACCGGGAATATGGGCTAAAGATCGAAATTGTATTGTATCAGTATTTACCCATTAAAACTCGTTATTGTATCTAAATCAAAAGTAGTAATTAAAGTGTACATATGTAAATAAACGGAAACTATTTCGAAATACAAAAAAGCAACAATAGAAGAAAATAAAGTTACAACAAAACAAATTTTTGTGTTTCGCCTGTCACCCGGGAGACCGGGGTTCGATTCCCAGTCGGGGAGCCCCTGGCGCAAGACTAATGACCTTGCCCAGAAAAAATAAATCATTATGGAAAATTTAACAAGCCTCAGGACTTGCTAAAGAAGGCCAAGGCCGGTTCCCGGTTGTAGTGCCGATGATGATGATGATGATGATATTTTTGTTTCTCCTCGGTGAACTGTTCGTGACGGATCCCATTTGCACAGTGACGTTTGTGGTGTAAGTGAACCAGAGTCATACGTTGACTTCTCATACTTTTACCCCCACACCACTGTTGCTTGACACGGATTAAGGGATTTGTTTGGGTTGTTTGGATGTTATATCGAGCGGCAGCTATGGTTGCTCGATATTGGTTATGGGAATCTTGGGAATTAGATGGATTTAATTAGGGTTTTGGAATATGTATTTAGAGGGGGGAGGATATTAATGGTAGGGCTTTCTGGAGCACTACACACATCTGGAAAAGTTCCGATTGAATACTGTTCCACGAATAAACAACCTCCACTGGATAAATTGCGCCACCCATAAATAAAAAAACATATAGCGGCGATATCCTAGATAGAATCGTTGGTCATTGGTAATAATATAAACACTTTTCCAAAATCAATGGGTAAACACGACTGCTGCTATTTCTTGGAGTCGCCACATGCTTATAGGTAACACACCTATAAAGAATGATAATGTAAATCAGACCAACCAATGTATCGCACACCGAATTAACAAGACCTGGATACTAATGTCGGTATAGAATAACAGTATTGTTACGGCCACAACCACCCATCCCATAAAACCTACCTCTTTGGAGCTAAGCTCCATCATTAATCGCGCATACAGTAAATATTGCGATATCAATTCAACATCAAACAAATTAAACTACACGTTCAATTTGCCCATATTGAATTTAAGTTGAATCGAAGACGTGAAAGAACGAACCATATGTTCAACACGCAGAATCCCTTGGATCAAAATCTGTGGACCAGATGACCAACTTTCAAGTAAAGTTGTCGAGAATCATAAATTGCACGTTTGCAATTTTATGATCCTTCAAAGGTTTGTTTACCCAAACCATTTCCCACAAGGAACATACTTGCCCATTCGTCTAAACAATAACAACATAGAGAATCACAAAGGTGCATTAGCGCGATTCGCTATTGATATTTTTCTTTGTACAGATTTCCCACGGAAGGGATTCTGGCCCATGCGGTTAAAGAAAACAACAGGCGCAATAAAACGGACTACACGTTCACCCAAGCAGCTAACAACACAAAAAAAAGGGAATCAGAAATGTGCATTAACACGATGCACTATTGATTTTCCTTTTGTGTTCGGCTAAAGAAAACAGCAGGCGGAGAAAAGGATATATTCTTTTATCTTCCGGGGGAAACAAAGATTTCGATCGTAAGAAAAAAATGAGAAAACCACTAGAGACGGTTGCTTTTCGAGATTTTGGCCGAGACGGTCAGATAAGGAGTTGGTTTCTGAAAGTTGACCGAGACGGTCGTCCGCGAGTGAAGTTGATTTGATAATTTTAAAGGAGTCGGCCGTAAAGTGGTGAGGAAAGTGCTTAAGGATGAAAGGTGCGAAATAAGTATATGTGGACCTAACGCCTTGGACGTCTTGGAGAAGTGACTTATCATGTGCGTTTGACGACTGATCATTTTCATGTTTGATTACTTGTGTGGAAACAACAAAATAAGTGATTACTACTATGTGTGTTTGTTTAAGAATAAAGATTAGTTTAAATAAAAACAAAATGAGTGTTTTATTTGAAGTGTGTTGGTGTGCAAAGTGGTGGTGTAAGAAAAGTTTTACAACAGTATCATCAGCCAGCTTACATAAACTTAGCTTTTCTATAACTAGGGTAGTATAAGATTTATGTTAAGTTAAGTTTTTCTTTTGAATAAAATTAAAAAAGAAAAAAAAGTTAGGTTGGTTAAATTTTAAGAAAAAAACAAAAAAAAATCGACACAAAGTTTTCTAAATCTTTCTTTGTCATTCAATTATTCACAAGTACAGCCACAAACAAAGTTCTGTCGCCAAAAGGCAAATTATACAAAAGTTATGTTTAGCTTAGAGCGTCTGCGAAGCACCAGTAAGTTATAATATAAGATAATTAAGCTAGAATTTAAGCATTTTTTGTCTAGCATGTACTTTAGAAACTAAGAAGATAAAAAGAAAATAAAAAAATGTTTTAAAAAATGAAAAAACAACGAATTAACAAAACCATGGGATTGATACACAGTAATTTAATGTGATGTTACACTTTACATTCCCTTATAGTCATATGAAAGGAAATGCGAGGAGATTATAGTTGATTCGAAATTATTGAACACTGCATTTCCAAATAATCGTGAAATGCAAAGTAGTACTGTGTAACGAGAATAATGCACAGAAGGTATTAACGCCAATGTGAGAACGAGGGTGAAAATAATAAACAGCAGTCGATGGATATAATGTAACATAGTAACATAGTTACGTCTTATCTTATTGGATAATAAAAGAACTTTTTGTAATTGCGTCAATGTTAAAACTGACCTTTTTGTATGAAAAAAATTTGGGAACATAATTCGCGTATCTCGAAGTGATGTTCGGGATTGTTGACCCATAGTTAAATCGCTTGTCAGCTTTTGCCCGAAAATCAAAGGGAATCTTAAATAATGCTATAATAATAAAAATCATGGGATTATAAATTGTGTCCATTAGCGCGTTGACCAATTCTTCATCAAAGTTATTTTCCACTGGCTTCTTAACGGGCAGGTCTTTGTATTTATTCCCTGCTATAGAGTAGTGATGGCGCAAGGCTAATAACCTTGCCCGGAAAAACAAATTATTATGAACAATTTATCAAGTCTCGGATAAGGACCGGATATCGGTGGAGAGACTTGATAAATAAGGCCAAGACCGGATCCCGGTTGAAGTGCCGATGATGATGATGACAGAGTAGTGAGCATCACTGGGATACACATTTTCTTCATTTTTATGTATTTCACTTATGTATTCGGTGGCATCTGGTATGTGCCTTTTGGTGGTTAAATTCGATTGAGGATTCAACCTTCTTCTTCTCTTTTTAGATATGACCTGACCTTCATCCATGGTCAGTGCGTCAGTGCACTCACCCATTCACTAATATACGCACACCTTTTTTTTGTTATTGAACACGTATGCCACGACCACACTTAACTTTTATTTCCCCCACATATGCGAGTTACACGTTTACCGTTACTTTGAGAAAAAAAATTTAATTTTTTACTGAGACTAGAAGTCCTTTCCTCGCGGACTCTTTTCTAAGGCTGACTTTATTTCTTATTTATACTTAAAATCTAATGATTCTATAGATAACGGAATTTACCTCAGGTAGTTACAAAATATCTACTTATGTATATGTTAATAGGTAATGAAGGGAAATATAATTACAATATAACGACATGTAGCGTATACATGTCGGGTTTTGTTAATTGATCTAAAAGACGAGGTGCAGACGTTATGTTGTGTTTATAGGTGATGATGGTGACTCAGGCGTTAATTCGTGCGTGTACCCGAGCGACCATCTTAATATTTTTACGTTGACGAGCGACGATAAATGTAGTTCGTTCAACGACTTTTCAGATACTGCACAACAGCGGTTCCCTCATCTGCAATGTCAAGTGGTTTCCTTCCGGAAACATACGCTTAATGATGAGAGCCTATGTGGTGAGTTCACTCCCCTCCTGTACGATTTATTCTGTGCGGCTCCTGCCCATATGTGAGCTGCTTACATTATAATGGAGGTGTTAACACTGATTATGAATTTCCTTATGCGGAGCCGGTGTCCTCCAACATTGAGTAGCAGTCTCGCTAATACATTGCATACTCTTGCCATTTTTCCACTTTTCCGCGGGTGTTCCTTGAAGATCACCCTTTTGCCAAATGTAACACCAAAATATTTCATAGTTGCAAACGTCATATCCGCACCTGGGCAATTTTTGGGCTACACCAATACACTGGTTTGGTACCCCATATTGGTTGTCTTTGCCATGGCATAGCGTTAGTGAGCCACTCCATGACTTTCCAGTCTACCTGTTCGCATCGGGCATATAATTGAACAACGCCTCATCGGGATCCTCTTCTTTCCACCTACTAGACAAGGAACCGTCGGTGCGGTAGTATTTGGTACATGGGGGTTTTGTGGCCCCTGTGGGTGTAGGTGTAAAAATCACGCTACTCCATATTTCTTGCCAACATAGAGCGGGCAAAGGTGATGTCTGTGGCGGATCTAACAGATACACACACAATACACAAGCAAATAGTGAGGAACACCGAACGAAAATCGAATAAGTAAATACATCAGAGCCGGATACCATAGCGATAACACAACAATTCACATCAGTGGAATATACTTGAGTTTAAAAATCGAATTCTAAACACGGCCAGTAGCCTGATGTGTTACGCATTGGTTCAATTTTTGGTGATTCTAACAGTCATAGCGTCAGTTCGAATCACACGTTCTTCACGATCATTCCAAACACTATATGTCGATTTTAGACCAGCCTCTCTAGGTTAAAAGTGTCATCAGCACCATCATTAAGTAGTACTACATCTAGTACCGCGAAGAATTCCCGTAGTGGCATACCTCTCCTGTTGCTTCCGGTGCTTACCACCCAGGCGTTGAAATCTGCAGCAATTATAAAGGGGCTCTTAGCTCTGGAATCTTTGGTCACCCGGTCTAAGAATTATTTAAATTTTTCTATTCCCCACCGTGGTGGAGTGTGACAAAAGTAGAAATGAATTCCCTTAATCTTAGCACTGAAGAATCCTCCCTACCGCTACAAATTCCCCTATTTCCTGTTGTTCAGGTGGTCACTGCTATTTTCTTCAAATGTAGCTGTGTCGATGATGTTGGCAATATTTAGTAAAATGTTCACTACATGCCTAAGAGAATGAGCTTTCTCAAGAAATTGGGAGAAACTGGGACACCAAAGGTTAATAATTCATCTCAGGAAAGATCGCCACACCGTGCTATTTGTTTGTTAAGCGGAGCTGGGAAGAGATTGGAACAACACATGGGTTGCAGAAGCGTACAGTAGATGCAATCACCCAAGGGTGCAGAATTGCCGATGGAATGGTGACGGAATACAAACGACGTGGTGGCACAAAACTATACTGTGCAATTATAACATTTGACTTTAACTTACGTTTAAATAAGTGGGTTAGAAGGATATTATGAACGCCTTCCATCAATTGCAAGTGATAGGCGGCCTCTTTAGACTACAGTCTCATACTTCGGAAATAGGGTCCTAATATCTAAAACAGAGGCCGGATCAACAAATCATCACGTAAGGGCAGGAGCACCACAAGAATCAATCTTCAGACCACTTTTTTTTTTAAACTAATACCTGCACAAAGGGGGATTTTGTAGTACTCTTAAATGCTAGATCACATGTGGCGGTTCCGCCAAACCCCACGGTTCACTTACCTAAAAAAAAAACCCCCATAACTTTCATAATTTCGCTAATGCAATCGCATTAGCACCTTAAATGCTTTACGCATCTAGGATTATCTAAGGTATAATCTAAAATGCTTCAGTAAAAGAATTATTACCATTTCTTGCACTCCCTTCGCATACAAATTCCTGTAAGAGTTCTTTCTTACCTTACCATAAATTCCCTGTAATAAAATTCATCGGTTCGCATATCATACGACCGCATATCAGGGAATCTTACCCTTGAGTTGGCTAATCCCAGCCTCAATATATGTACATAAAAACTATCTATGCACACATCGGCTGTCGAACCTTTTTAGCCAGCGATAAATAGTCCAACACCAGCTGCATGTAATTAGCACCATCCACGTTGAGATTATTTCCCTAACTCACACCATGAGTAAACAAAGACCGGTGTCCTTCATCAGGCGTTCTGGCGGTACGCAAATAATTCAATCATCCTAGTATCCCAAAAACATCACCACTTATGCGAGAGCAAACTTAACCGCGGCACGAGTCAGTCATAAAACAGCAAAGAGAGAAAAGTTGTTAGTGATACCTTGTGGGGGTTCTCTCAATACATGGAGAACCAACCCACTATTTCCGCCTAATTTCGACCGCCAACAGCGTGTCAAACCAACCCCAATTTCTCCTACTTATCTATTCACCTGAAAAGCATGTTGCAATAACGGACGCATAGCTGAATTTATTATTCTATCCAATTAATGCATAATTGAATTAACCTACCTTTCTGCCATACGGCAACTCCAATCCATGTGGTTAGCAACATCAAGTCGAATCAAACGACGCTGTTGCATAATCCTGCAACGGCTTGGGTAATTATCGAAGTCCATAACATGTTCCCCACGTTAATATTACCCTAGCCAAAGTAGCGTCACTTCGACTTTCCCCAGACACTCTATCCGCTGGGGATCAAAGATCCCTTTTCGCGGGTGAATAGCACCAGTTACATTGTCCTCTCCTTCACAGTTCTGTCTCCCTACAGATCAATGCACGCTGAAGTCACCACATTCACCGAATTGGGTCAGGGGGCTACCCTCAGAGCTGCATTGATTCACGCACACACAACCAAACCCACCCCGAGATCATAGTACTTTGTGTTTCTGTTCTCTTATTCTCCCATGATCGTCGACTATAGAATTAGGTGCACATGAAATGGTCAACAAGGATATTGTGACAAATTGTACTTATTACAACCAAGTGTTAAGTTCGTTACCCTAATTATTAAAGATCAATAAACTCAATTAAACTTAAGGCAAAGATGATATAATGTTAAGGAAGTATACTAAAATTGAAAAAAAAAACTATCTAATACGACAATGAGGAAAAGGTTCAATGAAGTAGCCAGCAATGTGTTATAATACATCATCATCATCATCGACACTACAACCGGCATCCGGTCTTGGCCTTATTTAGCAAGTCTCTCCACCGGTATCCGGTCCACATCCGAGACTTGTTAACTTGTCCATAATAATTTGTTTTTCCGTACAAGGTTATTAGCCTTGCGCCAACCTTTCTCAGAATGTCGCTGCATGCATTGGGTCACTACTTGGCGGGTGCCCAAGTAGCTATTCAGGGGTGTCACGTGGAGACTGTATGTCAACTTGGATTGAACAAGGACAAGGCAAGGACCGTCCTGGCCTTCGCCGGGTTGAAACCAGAGACTTTGCCTGTATGTTCGCCCCCACTGCCCCCTGTGTTATAATACAGGGTTTCTCAAAAGTCTCTTGCTTAGCTCCCTGTAAGAATGGTTCCGCTGAGAGAATTGTAGGACATATCTAGAAAGCTAACCGCTTCATTGGAATTCAGTGGCTGTAGAGTATTTTAAGGAAGCGGACCGCAAGTTTTAGAAAACCAATATGTTTGCCTTTATTGTGCAGCAAAAATTTCACAACCTGTACGAATTCATCACATTAGGAAAGCACTGACTACTGAACTTATCAAAACGAACCGAAGGAGACATGTGTGTGTATCCATCACAGAACATGAAACTATCGAATTGATATCAACATTAATTTATTACAACGGGCTAACGATCCTATCATTTGCATCGAATGAAGCATACAACGCACTTAAGGAAGCATTTGATTTCAAGTTTTAGCAGAATAAAATATTATTTAATTTCATTTAAGATGTTCCCGATGGTGTGTGTGGTGGTTCACAGAGCATAAGTAGCACTGGTGAAGCAAACAAGTTCTTTTGTATCTACGTTCAGGCGGCAAAAAAATCTAATAATTTCTTGGCACGTTGACTAATATCATCAGTTATTAAAAATTATTACCCAAATGACACGAATATAAGGAAAAAGGAAGAACTCGAAATTAGAGTCGACTAGGAACAAGACGAAAGCAGAAGCTGGACAATATTATTATTTCTTATATACATGAAAGTTATGCCATGATATGGAAAGAAATGTTAGAAAGGTTGAATTGAAAATTATCGGAATCAGTCGTGTCCTTGCTTAGTGCAACGAAAGCTGTGGTAATAAAAATGCGCGAAACAGCATATACATTTACTATTACTATACTATTTATTGGCCTAACCCGAAAGTTCATGACCTCGCCGACTCGACTCCGCCATTGTTCCCTGTCCCGTGCGCTCTCCTTCCACGTTCGACCGTCCGCTCCGATCTCCTCGAGGTCCACCCTAACATTGTCCTCCCATCTCCGTCGCGGCTGCCCTGTCGGTCTCTTTTCCGTTGGATTACCGTCAAGAATTCTACGCACGGTCCTATCGTTGCCCATACGCGCCACGTGTCCGGCCCATCTTAATCTTCGCGACTTGTTTACTCTCATTATTGTAGGATTGCGGTATAGCCCTTCCAATTCGTGGGTGTGCAGTTTCCTCTATTGTCCTACCTCCTCGTCATATTAGCCGCCAAAGATACCCCTTAGGACTTTATTCTCGAACACGCGGAATTTGTTTTCTTCCCGTTTTATGAGAGCCCATGTTTCGCATCCGTATAGAACAATCGGAATGATTATGGTAGACACGGAGCTTAATGTTACGTGATAGTAGTTTGGATTTCAACAGTTTACTGACTGCATGCCAACTAGCGTTGCCGGAGTATAGTCTTTTGTTAATTTCCTTCGACATTTGTCAGTATTGTTCCAAGGTATTTAAATTCTTTGACATTTTCAAATATCTTGGCCCTGATGTTTATGTGTGTTCTCTGAGATCCACCCGCGCTCGCCAAATTCATGTATTTCGTTTTGTCTTCATTTATTTATAGGCCCACCTCTTCTGCCGCTTGCATGATAATTTCACTGTTTTTATTTACAGGTTCTAGATTATCGCCCAAAACGGCGATGTCATCCGCATATGCCAGCACTTGTGTGACCCCGATCAGGTATGATCCAGCCATGTTGTCGTTTTGTACCTTTCTGATGACATACTCGGGGAAAGGTTAAAGAGACATGATGAGAGGCCATTACCCTGTTTTGGTCCGTCCCGTATTTCAAATGGTTCTGAGAGGTGGTTTTCTGTTCTAACTCGCCCTTTATTTCATTCAGATTTGAATGAGGGCGGCATATTTTTTCGGGATTCCCAGCTCAACTACAATATGGGAAAGTCTTTGCCTTGCGACTGAGTTGTAGGCTTTTTTGAAGTCCACGAACAGCTGGTGAACCGTCTCTCCGTATTCCCACTTCTTTTCCAGCAGTTGCCTTATTGTGAACATTTGGTCGCTCGTTGACCGATTCCTACGGAATCCGCATTGGTAGTCTCCCAACATGTCTTCTGCCCACGGTGAGATTCTCGCCAGTATGACATTTGTTAGTATTTTGTATGTGGTTGTCGGATCTGTCACCTTTTTTGAAAATGGGGACGACTATTGACGTTTTCCATTCTTCCGGAATGACTTCCTTATCCCATATTGTTTTAATCAGTTGGAGGATCTTTTGAGCGGTTGCCTCTCCTCCATGCTTCACGAGCTCTGCCAGTATGCAGTCGACTCCGGGAGTGTTACGTTTTTCAATTGGTTTATAGCGTCTACAACTTCGTCGAAAGAGGGCTCTGGGATCTGAGCCCCGGCTGTATGTACGTCTGGTGCGTTTATTTGTGGTAGATGTGTGCGCACATTGAGCAGGTTTGCAAAGTACCGTTTCCTTCTTGTCACGATATTGTTTGTTTCTGTCACCAAACAGCCGTTTGCGTCTCGGATTATGTTGGCTCTCCCTCGGTGGCCATTTCTAATTGAATTTATGCTCTGGCATTTTCTAGGATTTTTTCGATCCTAGTCTTCTCCCATTCGCATTTTTTCGGTTTAAAAAGTCTCCTTGTCCCTTTCCGAATTGTCGCGTATCTTCCTGCGTTTACTTCATCATATCTTTCTAAGTGGATCACTCTGAAGCGTTTACGTTCTTCGATCTTTTCGCCCTGCACTCATCATCAAACCAAGGTTTGGGCTTAATTGTTTTCTTAAATCCTAATACGTTTTGGGCTGTTTGTTTGATTGTGTCTCTGATCGGTGCCCATTTAGTGCCCAGATTATTGGTTTCCTTTTCCTCACTACTCCCATTCTCTAGGATGCCAAATCTATTCGTTAGTTCGTCTTGATATTCAACCCTTTTACGTAGGTCTTTCAGTTTATCAATGTCGAACTTTTTGCTTGTCTTCCCTGATTGCCCATGTGGGTTTGCTGAAAGCCCACTTCCAATTTTGCCCATCACTAGAATGTGATTGGAGTCGCAATCTGCTCCTCTGTATGGTCTTACATCAAGGATATTCGAGTGGTGTCTTATGTCTACGGTCTATTTGATTACGCGTTACGCCGTCGGGTGATATCCATGTGGCTTTATGGATTTGGTTGTGCTTGAACATCGTGCTTTTCACTAACAAATCTTTTGACGCTGCGAACGTGATAATTCGAATTCCATTATCATTTGAAACGTCGTGTACGCTCTCTTTACCTATGGTTGGTTGGAAGATGTCTTCCTTTCCAATTTTCGCATTGAAGTCCCCGAGGAAGATTTTAACATCGAATGATCAGATCCCATCAAATACTTCCTTTAGGGTCTCGTAGAACCTATCCTTCGTTTCTTCGTCCCTAGATTCTGTTGGGGCGTATACGTTTATAAATACATTATTGTACCATGGTTCCCGTATTTTTAGCGCCGACATTCGGTCATTAATAAATTGCACATCTTTTATATGGGGCGTATTCTTCTTGCTTATGATGAAGCCAGTCCCGAGGTTATGTGTATCGGTACCTCCACACACCAGTGTAAACCCATTGGTTTCGATTACTTGATATGGGAGTTGGACTTCCTGAAGCGCGACGATGTCCATTTTATATTGTTTAGCGTTTTCTACGACCGTCTGTATCGCACCTGGTTTATATAACGTTCGAACATTCCACGTCCCGATGCGTATATCCCGCTTTTTACATTTTTCCCTACGTCTTCTTTTTGCCGAGTCGATGTTTTCTTGATGATTTGTTCCCTTATGGTAGAGTCGGCTCATCACACCTGTGGGTATTTTGACTAGGCGGCGATATGGACGCAGGTTCAGTGTAATACCTCACAACTCTATTGGAAGCACTAAAGTAATTCTCCAGGTAAACGCAGAAAAATTGGTCCATCGATGTATTTAAAAATAACGGCACACACAGTTGTTTAATTGTATATGCTTGTTACACTTTATTAATCATTGTTCTGAGGCGGCTCACAGTGACATCGATTCAGTCTTTTAATTGTATAACCTTAACTCTAGGCTTTTACTCGTACTATATTTACTTCCGCATGCGGGGACGATTTCCGACAATGGGACATTAATTTACTGGCGACGATTTATCACGACTCGACCAAATCGCTTTTATTGATGAAACAATTCTTATCAAACGTTAAAAAGATGTAACTTAAGGTTCCCAACTATCCTCCTCGCGTGTAATAATCTGACTCCGGATCGCGACGACCTTTTTATGTCTGCCCCGTTGGACGGTAGAAATTTGACTCGACGATGCAACTCACATCCATCAGTTCGATGGCCGCGAATTGCATAGATAAGGGAGGATTCTATATGTGTCCGTATCGGACAAGTATAATGCCCTGCGATGAGGACGATGATCGGTGGACACCTGATCAAACAGAAGTGCGATCGTCGGGGGCGATGTACCCATACATCGTTAGTGATGTATGCCAGAGATCGAAATAGATATTTGTTTCAAAGTATACAAAAACGCTATTTCACAGATCAAATGGTGGCACACATGATGTATATGATGTGCCTATGATACAAAAGGGGTCGTCATGGTATTTGCCAACGATTCCTTAGAAACACCGCTGTAGGCAATATCCAATCCAGCCATATGGCTCCGGTGCACAAGGAGGCAAATTATTTTGTTGACATAACTCAGCAGAAACCTCGTCGACGGCGGCAAAGGGTCGGCCTGGATGGCTATATGTTTGATTAATATGCGCGTAAGCAAAACGCACAGTGAGATACTGTATGTTTACTTTAGATCTCAGGCGGGTCATCGTAGGCATGGCTGAGGTATGATTGTTTATGGTGAATCATATTAGTGCCCAAATCCCATGATCGGTAGATAACCGATAAAGGAAATTGGTCGCAAGTGTTGCGGACCTCGGGACTGGGCCAATAAATGGTTATGAACCGTAGCAAAACCCATCGGCTACGACTGTGTCAACAATTACGCTGGCCAGCAAGTATTTATCTATTATAATTGCTGACAAGCCGAGCCGATGGAGATATGGTATGGTTCATATAATAATTCGATGTGATGCATGCCTTTATGAGGTTTAACTTTCAGGTGTGATGCTGCTGGGGAACTTACGCTGCCCCTAATTGCAGGTAAGTACTATGGGTTTGGAAGGTGGTTAATTACAGAAAATGGGCGGTTCTTTGGGAATGTATTAAAGAACCGCCACACACCTACGCCTACCGGGTTTTTCGTGAGATTGTTTTTTTTTATATTCATTATTCATTTTTGCTCCCACAAGTCTTGGGGTTTCAAACAGTCCGCCACATCAGAGCCCCTCTTTGATATGGTAAAGTGTGCTTACTACTCTGATTCAACCCGGTATCAGAGAGGTGCCGTTATAATACATCCGGTATACCCCAGGCTGCAAACCATCCAATGGTCACGGTGACGCGTAACACCCTGGCTTAGGGGTGGTAGATCTTTGTGTGTTACTCCTCGCTAGCCTGTCTGAAATGGGTGGCCCTACTGGAAGCGTATGCTTCCGTCAGCATAGCCTGAATGATTCATTGTAGTTTAAGCCCACGCACCACGTCGAGGTTTCTACCAAGCGGGGGAAACAGCATATAAATAGCATCTGAAATGATGGATCTTGCACTGGTTAACGCGAAACTTTTGTGCCATTGCAACGAAACGCAACAAAAAATCAATACCGCTAGAGTAATTGGTTCATGCATTTACGAAGGGGAACATATTAAATTTCGCGTTTCCCTAAGATAATGATTTTGAACACCCTAGTTGAAGGATTGACATCTTTTGTAGTAGATGTGTAAGTAGAAACTTCTTCTTCAAATTCAGCTTTTTTCGAAAAGATGCTTATACAAAGATTGATAGATATTGCTTGGTGAGTAACTCATTACTGCTCTGCAAGTTCTTCTTGAGCTTGATATGGATTTTCATCCAGTATAACTTGAAGTTCTCCGTTGTCAATTTTTTTTCCTGCACCTGGACGGGGAGCGTCTTCAAGACTAAAATTTCCTTCACGAAATCTTCCAAACCACTTTTTTACTATTAATTGACTCAAAGGATGTTTACTGAAAGTAGAATTAATCAAATCCACAGCTTGAGCAGCATTTTTTTTTCATTTGAAAACAGAATAAAATGCAATGTTGTTTATCGAGATCCATCTCTTATACAATTGATCCACACGGAATGACAGCTTGTAAATGACTAAAACTTACTCATGAAAACAGAAATGACTAAGATAAATATATCCAAAATGGCGGGCGAATAGGATGCGTTCAAGTATGTTTTTGATGCAACCAACTTCAGCGCCGAGTTTCTACTTGCACACCTATTATATATTTGACACACTCTTTATGAATTCATAACTTACTCGCCCAACAGAATACCTTGATTAATCATTCGGGTAATTTTAAAAACAACCACCTCCCAGAATATTCACAGAAATTGTATCCTTCATGTAATAAATGTTGTGCCTCGTCAAAGCCTAATTTGTAATACATCAAAACTCGATGTAACTCTATACATTCACATTAATTTCAGTCCTAGAGTAACGCACACACTTCTTTGTAATTACCGTTAATATAGAGGATGAGAAACTACACAGGAGCCCCCGTAGTAGCTTACACTCGCGAACGAATAATGACAACGTTATAGAGTTTGGACTTTACTATATTAACGCACGAAAGACTTTTGTTGTAACAGCAAGAGCTAATGTCCTGCTCAAATAAAACATGATTCTACTTAATTTAAGATCCCCTCTGTGCTGCGTCTGTGATGGGTCACATACTTACACCTTAGTGGAGCAAACAAATTCTCTCATGTCCAGGGGACATCTAATAATTTCTCGGCACGTTTGTTACTATCATCATTTATTAAAAAAAAAAAAAAAGAACAATATACCAAAATGATACAAGTGAAACGGAAAAGGTAGAACGCGAAACTAGAGTCGACTAAGGGCAAATAAAAACTTTGATCTACAGAAACGGGTCGTTGGGAATGTCGGATGAAACACCCTTACGAAAACCAGTGCGTTCTTCACTTTGTCACGCAACTTGTGTTAATTTGTGTATTTGCCAAATCACGATGACTTGGTCGTTTTTTGTTTCTCGTAATTACACGGGGGAACCAGCAATTTGTCGATGGAGGATTTGCTTAGGCCTAGGATTGCAATAATAAGGTCTTGTCGCTTGAACATCCTTTTGTCACCTTTTTTTGATGTCAGCTACAATCAATCACAGTTAAAAGCTAGACATTGTACTTCTCATAGACATATGCCGTCCTTTTCTGGGTGATAGATAACCACAATTGTCCTTAAAGCGAGATGTCATCCACTGACATCCAGGCATTAGTCGTTAAATTATTTTTCTACCTCCGCGACTCTTAAGCGCTCAATTATTTTGTTTTTGGTGTTGGCAAGAACACGAAGGGTGGCACGAGTTAACAGTTAAATTCATTTCTGTCCTGTATCCCCTTCGTTTAATATTAGTTTAGGGAAGGAAAAGAAAATTAATGAAGGTTTACTGAATGTCGGATGGTTTTCGTCTACTTCGGCTCGAATATCGTACGATGATCTGTTAACGGCAATCGGTAGTGGAAAGAAATCCTTGTTCCGTAGAAATAAGGGTCGAACCAAAGATCTGCCCAAATGAGGAGAGAGGAATTAATATGAGGAACAGCTCATTAAAATGCCGATTCATCGCCGAGGGTCATGTAATGAGTTGGTGGTGACAGTTGTAATGAATTGGTTCAACCAAACTTGATTAAATGGTGGTGCTTTAAGCCAGTATATTAACGAGGTACGACTGCTAAGTGGAGGAGTTTATTTTAGTTTAGATAGTTAAAGAAGAGTTTGGAAATAAACTTCGTTAACACAAACAAGTGGGGGAATTTGTATCTATAAAAATTTAGAAAGCGACAAATTAGTAACTAGCACTTATATAAGATGGTGACATATCGTGTGTGTGCGTGTAATATTAACGAAGTCAACGATATTTTCTTGTGATGAAAGTAATTTTGATTGCCACACTAGAGGGCATTGTAATTGTTCTGAAGGACTTTTGTCAGTATTCTGACTTTTCTTTCGTCGAACCTATAGCGAGTTTTTTGTTAACGCATTTATTTTGCAAAAGAAAAAGTACATATAAGGATTTTTTACAATAGTAGACTAAATGCTAAGCCTATTTTAACATACTACATTTAGCTGTAATTTACTGGCTCTGAATGAGCACTCCAAATTATTTTACGTACAATCATCTCTCCTCTCGACTCCTCACTTCTCCAAACGGACCTCGGCAGCTCGTCAACTTCGTGCCGTAATAACTCCCTTGAACTCAACGTTGTCAAACGTCAATCCACTGTGGGGTTTCTCTATATCACATGGAGGACCAGCCCACAACCCTAACCGAATTTCGACCGCTAATAACGCTTCACATTATCCCCTATCCCACCGTTCGGCTATTTTACAGTTTAGTTTAAGCGCTTTTAACTATTCTTTAAACAGTTTATCGATTTACATGGTTTTTACTATTTTTATTATGTACAGGAAAACAAACGCACCATATAAATTTGGAACTTACATACATGCTATATGTATATATTGCCCCCATCAATGATCACAAAACAAAATAATGAATAACGTGTAGCAAAATAAGTCGATCATATGTATATAAAATGGATATTCCACTAATGAGAGTGGCCGTTTTCGTAAATAGCAATATTACACCACACCTGTGGATCAAACCACGAGGGACCACGGCGCTCGTCGCTTGCATCGGGTGACTGCATGCATTACGTGCAGTTTTTGCCATAAACTAGACCACCTATACGACGAGTGCCGGAAAAGGCGAAACATTTCTGCCGGGAGTGCTGGCAGTATGGCAACGACATTGTAGAATGACGTGCACGGTACACCACACTACCACAGAACAAGTCACCACGCCAGCAGAGGGAGTCCCAGAATAGAACACATCCGGGACCACACCAACCCTCTGCCTCCCCGCCTCCAGCAACATCAATCCCCCGAGTGTATAGCATTCGGAGTTGCTGCGAGTAGTGTGGCCGTACAGGTCACACACGGAACACGTGCGAAGACAGGGTGAAAAGGGGGAAAAAAGTAATTCCCCGGTGACTACGACTCCTACACAAACTCGCATGGCTAAGACTGTACGTCAACGCCAGCGGCGCACACAACCACACTTTTACCAAGGGCGGCAAACAACTCTCCATACCAGCGTATGGACTAAAAATGCCGACCCTGGACTCAGTTCTTCTCCATCCCGCACACGGCACCCCGTCGCTGCGTAGAAAAATCAACACTGGGCGTGAAGCTCCTCCATCCCGCACACGCAACTTCGTCACTGCGGAAGCGAGCGAGCTACCGATGGGCCACGACCTACTCGGATGTTATACCTGTTAGTCCATACAAACCACAACACCGCAATCCCCTTGTCCCTGTCGGCAACACACGCGGTACCAACCAAGTCCACTTCCTTTACTGGCCCAAGCTCAGCCACCACACAGATGCTAAGTACCTAACTCCCCTTCCGGCACACATCACACCACTCCTTCCGCCCTACCATTATTTCGTGACTACGACGGGGGGGGGGGGGGGGTACTGTGTGGTTTATCTGTATCACATGGAGAACGAGCCCACAATCCTAACCTAATTTCGACCGCTAACAGCGCGTCACATTATCCCCTATCCCATCGTTCGGCGCTTTTACCTGTAAAAGAAAGCATAGCTGAATTCATTATACTATTGTTACGACCACAACCACCCATCCCATAAAAATTACCCTTTTGGAGCTAGTCTCCACCACTAACGGCGATACACGCCAAAAACATCCACTTAAAGGATGTGACATAATGCTAAATCAAAGCATTACCCCATACACCTTGTCCCGCATAAATTGATAGCAAGCAAATCGAACTAAACGTTCGATTTGCGCTAATCAATTAAACTCCAACCAAATTGAACTAAACGTTCAATTTGCTCACATAAAAAACTGGGAAACATAATCATTGAACCAAGGGTTCACCACAACAACCCCTAAGAGCCAAATGAGCAGGCCAGATGCTGTCCTTCAAAACAAAACCATTGAGTATCATAAAAAATTGCGCGCCAGCAATTTTACGAGACCTCAGAAAAATGGTTATCTAAAACAATTAAAACAACCAACGCCAGTTTTCGTTTTAACAAAATTAAGTTAAAACAAACAAAAGGAAAATATTCGCCTTTGTATCGATTCCCCACGGAAAAGATCCTTGCCCATTCGGCTAAAATAAACAACATAGAGAATCAGAAATGCTCATTAGCACAATTCTCTATTTGTATTCCCTAACGTATCCTTACAAAAGGGATCCTTGCCGAGTCGGCTAGAACAAACAACAGGCATCATAAAACGAATTACACATTCGTTTAGCGCATATCAACATAGAGGATTATAAATGTGCATTCGCACGATCCTCTGTTGATTTTTCCCTTTGTGTTTCCGCGTTTGAATCCAAGCCGGGAAAGATAAAGAAAGAAATGCCATATTCTTCGACCTTCAGGATGAAGAAAAAACAGGTCTTCGTTGGCTGGTTGAATTTTGAATCTCGACCGAGACGGTGAGATAACAAAGAGTTGGTTTTGGAATCTGGACGAGAACGGTCCGTTCAGAGTTTTGGTTTTCGAGTGGTTATGTGTTGAGTGCGCTAACTAAGAGTATTGCTTCGGGTTTAACTAACTTTAGGACCGTTCCGGTGTGTGTGTATTATTTCTATATATAAACTAATAGTTTGTACAAGCTGTGGTGAATTAAATTAATTTGAAAAATACAAAACATTAAGAAGTGTGCTTTTTTTGAAAATAATTCCTATTTGACCCAGTAAACAGTGGTGAATTAAACTAAGTTGTAAATACAAAACATACAAAACCAAGTAAAATCGTTTATTAATAAAGACTAGATTATATAAAGAACAAAAAGTGTTTTACTTAAAGGGTGTGTGGTGATTATACGGAAGTGGTAAAAGAAATATCAACACTATGCAGATAATGCGAAATTGAATTGAGCTACCTTTTGCCATACGTCAACACCATTTTTGCTAGCCCATGAGATTTCCATCGGAAATCACATCATGTCGGTTAGCAACAACAAGTCGAAGCAAACGACGCCGTCGCATCATAGCGAAATCGCTGGGGAATTTATCAAAATATTTAATTAGTTCTCATGATAAATTACCCTAGCCAATTTGGCATCACTTCGGCTTTTCTTCAGATCACTCATTCGCTTGGGATCAACGATCTCATTTTACAGGTGAATAGCACAATTTTCCTCTCCTCCACAATTCTGTCTTTCCATAGTTCCATGCCATCTGAGATCACCACAATCACCGCACTAGGTCAGTGGACCAGTCTCAGACGTGGCATTAATACACACATACTAAGCCAGATCAACCCTGGGTTATTGTGCTTTCCTTTTGATTTCTTCATCCTTTCTACGCCCATCGACGTCGAACGAATATCCACCTCGATGAGCGTGGGGAATTGAAAGATGCGTGGGGAATTGAAGGATGCACAAGAGAGGGCGATTACCATTGGGTGATCGTTGTGTAAAAGCAGAAATCCCAATTTCCATCCTTAATTCCAATCAGTCGCATCTCAACCATCTCAGGAGCAGGTCACGCCGTGTTAAAGTCGATGTAAGAAAAGTCAAGTTTAAACCACCAGGGTGCTCATACAAGTGTCAGAATACCAAATTCAATTAAATTATCTAAAAATTTAACCTTTGTCAAGGAAACATCGCGACTCTGTATTCGGTCCGATTAATATTAATTTTGATAATAGAACTAAATTAAAATTTGCTACACCCATTCAACTGGAACCTCTGCAACGGAGGAATTTTTGGTGAAATCTCGGATAATACCTGTAGCTACGTACGCTCACGATCTGGAGCAAGTTAAAAGCATAAAGATAAAGTTGATCAAATTGTGAATATGTATATATAGATTAAGGATATGAATGTGACAAAATTAACAGTGTGCGTGCTCAAAAAAATAAAAGAACTACCTTCAGTAAAGCCAGTGCATTTTATTTATAGTCTCTTCTCTTGGTGACAATTTTTGGATCAACTGTCGGGGGATAAAGTGAATCCGTGCCCATGTTCAGCATACAAACTCATACCCCACACCATCACCTTCATCTGTATCCTTGATATGTGACCTTGGGATCTTATTTGACAGGGAGCTTAGCTTCATCCCGTATATTGATGGTATTATTCTTAAGGCCAACTCTGCCATTGGGTTTGTGAAACGCTGGTCTAAAGAATTCTCTAATCCTTACGTTTCCCGTTCTCTATACATAGCCTTCGTCCGCCCCGTTCTTTAATACGCCAGTCGGGTCTGGTCTCCACACTACTCGTCCCATATCCGCAGAATCGACAGCGTGCAACGTCGTTTTCTACGTTTTGCCCTCCGCGGACTGAACTGGGTGAATCCTCTGATTCTCCCTCCATACACAAGCCGGCTCAATCTGATTAACCTCAACACACTTGAGGAGTGCAGAACTCATGCCGATATCCTTTTCATCCACCGTCTCCTTTCAGGCACAATCAACTGCCCAAGCTTGCTCTCCATCATTGCACTTCACACTAACCCCCGTAACCTGCGAAACCCTCGTCTCTTCTATCTGCCCACCCACCACACTTCTTACGGCTTTAATGAACCCATTTTGCGAATGCTGCGGTGGGCAAACTCCTACCCTACCTCCTTCGATTTCAACTTTACCTCTACTGCTCTCAAACATCATCTCCTCTTTTCCCCCTCCTGACCTCTCCCATCACAATTGATGGATAAACCCAGTAACCAAATCGCTAAACATACCCCCCTCCCTCTTTTTTCTTTTTAACCATAGTGTATATTCTTTAGTTTTAAGATACTTTGTTAAGTTTTATCGCTTCTACTAAGCTAACTATATGAGGGTTCTACCCTCGCTAAACTACTCTTTTGTCCCTAGCTCCACACAAAGCATGATATATTATAGGGACTCCATAACTTTTTGTCTAATAGAACAAATGCTTCGGGGGGAATGAATCCGCCTAGCAGAGTATGTGGGAGTTCCACCAAACCCCATGGCCCACTTACCTGTAAATCACCCATTTTCGCAACTCAACTCCCATTGTTTCCCGCCAATGCGATTGCATTGGCACCTGAAAATATTTCCTTTTCCAAAGACATTAATGCATACAAGCATTAGAAAGAATTCCTAAAAAGAATTGCGTCTACAAGGGCATTCATACATTACCAAGCATCTCTGCATTAGCGACCCAAAAACCGAATTTCCAATTAGTATAGATATCCACACTATAATTCGATCCAGCCGTCGCCATAGATGCCACGCATAAATGACGCAGATGGTATACACAACCGTCATTGTGTACCCATCTAAATTGCTTTCCGAAGACTTGCAACTATGGTTTCAATTGCAAGCACTTCTCGCGGAAATATTGCGTTGTTTGAATTTTCAAAAAATCACCGACGCCGACCAATTTCCCTACGCCTGCACGGCGATCGAAGGATACGACTCAGATTAGAAATTGTGTACCGAACCATTAGCTGGATAAACACAAAGGGTTAGCACAGCTGCGCCAGATGTCGACAAACATCAAATCCCCGGCGATAAGCCAGTTGCCGTAAAACAATCCGTCGTCAAAATCTTTGTCCCTGCCGCAATGCACTTCCCCTAAACAAAGGCCATTGGGGAGAAACAGCAATAAACGAAAACGCTGTTCCCATAGGGCAAAGCAAATACGATAAGTACGACGATCCCGGGATCGCCAAGAATAAACAACACACCCGAATGTTTGCATAAGCAACGCAACAGAAGGTGTGAAAATTCTGGCGATCCCAGAATGATCTACAAACAGCAAACAGACGGCAACCTCCACGTCTGTGTGTGTGAGTGCATCCGCACGTCTGGTCTGCGACGAAACGGAAACCGCAAGACCAAAAAAAAAGGGTGCGATCATCCCTGGTGGAAGGATTCTCGATTGGGAGGGAATCACCAGGAAAGAGAATGATGGGGTGAGTGGAATCATCCCCAGAAGAAAAATGAGTCTGTCGTCATAGAGAACCCTCGCGAGGAGATTGAGAAAGAAACTGTTCGACCCGAAGTAGTAAACCTTTAAAATACTCGAGTTAACCTGAAAACACCCTAAACGTATATATTCGACGTTCAACACCCAGCAATTCAACGCGCGCAGGCCTGTGATCCTCACTAGGGACATCGGGAATGCGTTGATGGGTTGATTAATTTGTTCTCTAAAATAATTAAGGAAGTGCGGGTAGTAAATACGGAGACTGAGACGGTTATCCTCGTCGTGGCACTTTCGTGGTAACCTAACGTGTGCAGTTTTTATATTGTCAATATTCGTGCTGAAAACAATAAGTGAAAAGCTATATGCGATAGACAGGAATAAATAAGGATATTTTCAAAAATTAAGACAATTCAAGGTGTGAAGTTTGTTGTTTTTTTTTTTGCAATATACTTAACAAAAAATTGATTAAAATTGTGTCCTAGACGATTAACTGCGAAGAAAGAGAAAGGATTAATAAAGAACAAAAGCAAGGCTAAACAAACTCAACTCAGTGTTTTATTTGTGCTGTATTCTCGTGTTTGATTTGTGGACAGTGTTCGGCGGAACACTTCCCACCAAAAGGCCGAAATCCGCCAAATGCTCAGACTGTTTAGCTTATAGATCATACCTTCCAACCAAACGGTGTCGAAGGCCTTTTCAAAATCAACCAAACACGCCCCTGTGCACTGCCGTTTTGATTTGTTCCATTATTTATCGGAAACCAGTTTTGACACGGCATGGATAGTGTCATGGCGAGTGCGAAAACCAACTTGGTTATCCGGGATAATTTTATTATCCTCCGACCAATTTAACAATGATTTATTTATTAGTTTCTCAAACACTGCTGATGTTTGGGAGTAAACTAATAGGTCGAAGATTAGAACAAAAACTGTTTTATCCTAGGTGGAGATATGAGCGCCAAGCATAAAAATTGGAGAAATTATATATCTAATGCCAGAGGAAATCAGTCGGCTGGTTGGTTCGTTCAGTATCGTATAGAATATAGACATTTTCTTTGTTTTTTTTTTTGTTTCGGTAGGAAGGTGGAAATCTTCAAAAGATACTTCTGGAACGCTCCAGAGGCATGCCAGGTTTTTACCGACTAAAACCACCTCCCGGCACGCTCATATTCCCGTTGATCCCCGCGGAACTTTCTTTTAGATATTCCGTCGCGGGGCGGGACGAAGTTTACCTGTTACTCCGCTCGTCGCGTCGCAACTGCTGCAGCATGTCACATACAATATCATTTGCTACGGACCATGCCTGTTTTGAACTCAGCATGTATTCTGTTACTGATTCACATGCTTATAATTGTGCAAGTATTGGCGAAAGCATCTATGTCCTGATATTAGCTGAGTCAAGTGGTAATTCCGCTCGCCATGTTTTATTTTCACCCATGTTTCTATATCAGGTATCATGGTGTGGGTCCATCTTCCTTTGGTAGAAGAATCCCACCTTCGTTGACATTCTCTTAGGGTTGAGAGCTCTAATTGTGACCGCATTCTCCGACGATTCTCTTGGGAGACCTTATGCAATGCAACGTTGTCTTTAGCTGCAATGTCAGGTGGCGTCCTCCCGGCATCTTCGGATACCGTTCGGAATGCACAACATACTCTTAGTGATGCCAGCCTATGGGCGAAGTTCACTCCCCCCATGTACTGACCTGCTAGTTACGAAATATCCATCGTTCCTTAGAGGTAAATCGTTCTTAGATATCTTGCTTATTGACTCACGACTGAGACTACTTAACACCAATAGACGAAACAGAAACTGGTTACGGACAATTGAATACGACAGTGATCATTGTGCATTCACAGCAGTAATAAAGCTTTCGAGTGATCTGGCAGATCTGGAGGAATTTGTGATCCCGCTACCCTACAACTACGAGGCAATGCGATGGCCGCAGCTCACCAGTTCATTATCAAGAGAACTTCGTTGGGATGACCTTAATCTGACAATAAACAGAAACCTGACCAATGACGAAATCGACGAATACATTCAACAAATGGCCGAAACCGTAAAACGAACTTATTATTATTTACCGGCCTGGAGGAACTCGGAAGCTATTGACCTTGTGGCGGTGCCGCCAAACCCCACGGTTCACTTACCTACAACCCCGATAACTGCCATCCAATTTCCTAACTTCACTAATACAATCGCATTAGTACCTGAAAATGCTTCACGCATCATATAGATCAAGTCAAGGATCTTAAAGTCCCTGTCAAAGAAAACTTACCTTTGATGCATGCTCTTCGCATATAATTTCCCGTAAGAATCCTTTCTTTACCTTATCAGGCAGAACCCCCATTATTACGACCCAATCTACATCAGCTTCCGCTAATGCAACAGCATTAGCACCTGTAAATGCTGCACGCATTAAGCTTACCGAATATATTTATTTTCAAGCTTCTGCAAAAGAATTCTTACCTACAAGCATAACTTCGCATGTAAAATCCCCTATAAGAGTTCTTTATCTTATCCTAAATTACCTGAAAGAAAATTCATCGGTTCATATATAATACAACCGCATAATCAGGAAACCTTACCCTTGAGTTGGCTTATCCCAGCTCCATCATGTGCATCATAAATCACCAGACAAACACATTGGCTGACGACCTACACCCAAGGGACTAAAACAAATACACACATCTCTTGGCACCAATTAAATCCTACAGCATAAGCAAATGCAAATAGGAATTCAATACTTACCCTTATCAGAGATGCCATAAACACCATTTCCTGGTAATCTAGCCAAAACCTATTAATACCATTTCTTCATTGCGCCGCGTCTATTTATTAAGCCGCGACGCACATCTCAAACAAAGATGCAACTAGCATCCGACGAGTTTCGGTTTTGTTTGTTTTACCAGACTCGCATCCCATGAATGCACCTCTTCTTTTCTTTGTTTAGATTCCTTCCCACGGTTTTGATCCATAAAAGAACCAGTTTACACACATATATGTGTACTGTGGCGATCTGTTTGTTACCCCAAAGAGAGACTTTACATCTCTCTTGGAACAGGAAATACATCCTTTATTTAAGAGAGCCAGCTTCACTGGCCGAATTCCCTAGTCAGCGAATTTGTATTGCCAAGTCCTTTTCCATCTGCCGACGACAACAGTCGTGCAGACTTCCGCTCCCGTTCCGCGGACGGGAGCGATAGTAACGAGTCTAATGTGAAGTACCAGGAGACCAGTGTATGGAATTAAATAGTGAATTTCTTTCACCAAATAATTAAGAACAGTGTTCCAGTTTTCGTTCGTGAACTGAATAAAAAATTTGATAAGAACGGCGTGCTTTTTATTTTTGCTTGTCCGGTGTTTGTGCTTTTCCCCTCGATGTTCGACTTGTTGCCTTTACAGCGGAATTTATAGTGACGATGGCGGAAGGAAGTGAATCAGCGTCGTGCGCCGGCGTACCATACTTCCCCGCCACACTGGTGGCCCGCGGGTGTAAAAAGAACACTGCACTTCGAACATCCGCGTTTGTCGTCATTGGTGACCTTTCGGAGTAACACGCAGCCACCTAAAAGACCGGTACGAGCAGAGACCAGTGTTGCAAAAACAGTCAGTGAGATTTGTGAAAACGCAAGGAGGAATTAGTGCTCGTTGAACAGTGACTATTCGGTGCTGCGACTGTGTCAGTAACAATCGGTGAGCAATTGTGGCGGCAATTGCCAAAAATCAATGAATGGGCAAACATCGCCCCAACGACAAGATCACCAACCGACGCACCAGCACCAGTTACCCCAACACATCACCGGACTAGCAGCAGCACCAAACAGCCAAGGCTTTACCAACATCACCTGGCCGGCAGCAGCACTCGCCTCAACAGCAACGGCCAGGATTTGGTAAGTTCCGTATTCTCTCTTCCTTTTTTTTTTTTCTGAACAGTGAGTCATGCAACACTACCAAGCAACCATGGCATGAGCAACTCATCATTCAATGCTCCCGGAATGCAAGTAATCTCAGAAGGAGAATGAGATCGCGAAGCAGTGAACATATACACTACTTTGTTTAACAACGCTCTAAACAGTGCACACTATCCAACCCATTGGAAGACTGCAGTAGTCCACCCTATCCCCAAAAAGGGTAAGGAGAAGAGCAATCCAGCTAATCTGCGCTCGATCAGCGTGCTTCCCAACATCAGCAAGTTATTCGAAAAAATTATAAACAAAGCACTGATAGGTTGGTGTGATGAAAACGATATCATCCCCGACAACCAGTTTGGATTTCGAGCGAGACATGATATAGTTCATGCAGCGACGAAACTTGTTTCCGATATACAGTGGAACAAGGCAAAGCGACAATGTACAGGTGCCTGCTTGGTTGACTTTGAAAAGGCTTTCGACACCGTATGGTTAGAACGACTTGTCTATAAGTTAACAAACCTGGGTATGCCGCAATATCTGCTATACATTAACATATTTATGATATGATAATGGACAAACATTTTGTGGTGAAATGCGGGGACATACTCTCCAACAAGACCTTCCAAATTAAAAATGGCTTACAGCAGGGAGCTGTGAATTCTCCCATTCTATTCAATATTTACACTAGTGATCTAGTGAGTTCTTTCGAAAACGCCATTGCGTACGCCGATGACATAGTGGTGTACAGAGCAGGAGGAAAAATAGACGACATCAATAGGCACCTTCAAGATGACTTCAACAAAATAAAACAATTTTGCGACGACTGGAAATTAAAGATTAATTTCCAGAAAACCGAGACTATTCTTTCCAGAACGCCGCTATCCAGGGCCTCGAGGGATACAAAATACAACTGGAAACACTTCTCTATTGTAGGCGACAATAACCTTCCACTACAAGTGAAAACTGTAGTTAGATACCTTGGTATCTGTCTAGACCAGTATTTATATTTTGACAAGCACGTAGCAGCGTCCCTCTCCGCAACTAAAACCGCATATTCTATGACAAGAAGTCTATTCCGGAGTAGTTTTCTTGACCCCAGAGTCAAAATAATTTCGTACTCGGCATTCATCCAACCAGTTTTGATTTATGGCTGTCCAGTATGGTATAATATATCTCCACTTTATATGGAGAAGTTTCGTGTGTTCGAACGGCAGTGTTTGCGTTCCTGCCTCGGACTTTATAGAACACCAGAGTCGCAATACAAAAAATGCTATCCCAACAAAATCCTGTATAACAAATCAGGGTTAAATAGGATAGATGGAATAAACAGCATATCTCTGAAAGAAAACAATTCGGGTCACATATCATGTAACCATCCAAACCAGGGACAATGATCGTTGCGTCGCCTATTCCCAGCTTCATCATGGGTACAACAAATCCGTTTTCATACACATTGGCTGGCGACCTTTTCTCCCAACAATAAACAACCCAAACAGCTGCATTCAATTAGCGCAATCGACGCTGAAGTCAATTTCCCTAACTCGCACCATGTGCAAACAAAAAAACGCTGTTCTTCCGCAGGCATTCTGGCGATACGATAAACAATCCATATCGTTTGAAGTATCCCAAATGCATCTCCCATCTAATGAGTTACAACTTGTTTACTAAGTTGAACTCTCAGACCATAAATTCCCTTCGTCCTACATATGCCTGGATCCGTTTACCATTGACCTTCTCACATAAGCAAACACAAACCCAATTAGCATCCAATGAGATTCGGCTTGTTTGCTTAGCCGAACTCACATCTCATGGCTGCGCATTATCCCCTTTCTTTGTTTCAGTTTCGTTCTCATGGTTTTGTCCCATGAATAAATCAATGTACACACATACATGTGTACCACTATGGTCTTTATTACGAGATCTGCTTTTCTGTTCCACAGAGAGAGACTTTACGCCTCTCTTGTGGTAAGTAAAAACATATCCTTAGCGGAGAGGATACCCACCACCACCGAATCGAGGGTGAATCAAGATCCAGATTCCAACCCTCGATTGTGTCTTATACCAACCACCGATCAGTGCGCGTCGTTTTATTCATTCCGGTAGAACGCACATGGGGGTGCTCTTACCCCCGAGCGTTAATAACAGTCGAGTGTAGTCGAGAGTTAAAGGTTGTCGCTCATCTTACCTGGTCCCCTTTTATGTGTGTAATTGTGTATTCAGTGAACGTCTGAGTGTTAAATTAAATATAAATGTTTTCGTTTGCGTAAAATAAAAAGGCGGTGATCACCAGCCATAAAATAAATCAGTGTGTTTCTTGTCTTTCATCGTTATTTTTGTCGACGTTGGTTTTGGAGTTTCGCTTGTGTTTCTCTCCCAGTGCGTACTTTTCATCCTTCTGCGTTTGTAGACAATTTTGGTGCTGCGATATTCGACGGAACTTTTAATGATGATGTGGGTTGGTGGTAGAACTCGCGCCCATGCTGGCGCACAGACCATCATCCCTACAATGTTGCTGTGGACAACCATACATTTCATTTGAAGAGAGAGGACGTTTAAAAAAGACTCTGCACCGCAATACAAAACACTCATCAACCAAGGATGGACAAGATTTCACACTCCATTCGACTGCACAACGGCTTCCAGGGTCATCGAATACAAATCTGCAGGAGGTCTCGGAATTGGATATTTTCAGGCTGAAAACACTGGCAAATACTACAGTGAGAATGCACTTAACATGACCTAAATGGAGTTGAGGATTATAACCAGTCTCACATTCGGAAGGTGTGATATGCACTCTTGAACAGATCTAGGGCAAAGTCCACACCAAAGTAGTCTGTATCGAAAATTCTAAATAGTTTCTCAAATATTGTATATTTATAGAACATTTTCGGTTGACCAATAAAATTTGACAACAAATAAAAAAAAAAACATGACAGCGTTTGGAAAAGTTACCAGCTCGATCGGGACACCCGTATCGGTCGAAACAGTCAACATAGGGCAGGATAGTTCAATTAAACTGGGACCTGCCCGATATTCCAAAACTTTGGAAAAACCCAAATTACTCGAAACAGCGCAACTTTTACTAGGGTAATGTTTTGTTCTTCTGATGGGTTACGAGGTAATGAGGAAAACTCAAAATAGCACCCTTGTCATCTTTGCCAACTCATCGTTTACCTGAATTCAAAAAACAATTTTGCAGTTATTTTCAACATTCCAAACCCAGCGCATTCAGCACACAAAACAAGCGCTTGTTATCTAAAAACAACTTCGATGGAATCAAACAAAGAAGGTAATACCAAAAGTAAACTCTTAAGGACATGACTCCAGGTGTAACCTCACTGAGCGGATTTAAATTAAAATCTATGAAAAAGCAAACACTCTTTGCATACGTAATGCGATCACAGGCAATGCGATGTTACAAAAATACGAATCTCGAACCCAACAACTAGTGTTTACATCTGGTAATCGGATACGAAGTTCGCCTTTATCTTTTGATGTTCGCGGCTATTTAAACATGCTTTACGGTTACAATTATGTTCAAAAGCTCCTGCCACTAAGCCCGCCCTCTGCACTGATTGCCAGTTTCCACCAATGCAACACGGTCAACTAAATCTTAATCCAATAAATGCAACTAACCTGTTTTGCTCCGTTAGCATTTGTAGTTCTATCGTACCACATAATGCTTCCCAAATGACCAAACCGCACTGATTCCAATTAAATCCTATTTTCAATGGGATAACAATGTAGCCGTCAATAGCCTTTCGGCCAATTAATGTCGTGAGCCCCGCAGTCTTTCTCTACTTTACACAATCAACCAAGCTACATCTGTTGTAATAGTATAAGTTAGTGTCAGGTATCTACACTTGCCTGTGATTCCAAGTTTTACATTCTTTTCCTTTTAGTTCTTAGACAGGATAAGTTGAATAAAAAATAGCACAGCTTATTACGTAGCACTAATATACAATTAAGACCTCTATACTACCAGATAATCACCGCCCTGTTGAAAGCGTGGCATCCTGATACCCCGACACCCCGACACCCTGACACCCTGATACCCTGACACTCTGACACATCATCATAAGCCACATGCCTGCACAGATTAGAAAGCAAATATTTGCGTTAACCACAACGTCGGCAACTATAAGCTGGAAACACTAAGAGGCTAGTGGCAGAAAGTTTTGTAAATACCCTCTGCTCCCAGCATCCCAACCGCACAAATCCGGTCCTATCCCGAGTAGTGATGTTCATTCCGCAGCCCACACAACAGAATCACTTACAATTGCAGCGGTATTTGGCGGCGGTAAACCTCATTATCATAGCCTGTAACGTACTGGCGTTTATGTGTGAATGTGTTCCTTCGCAGGACAAGCTTCACATTGGATTTAATGGTAACTAGCTGCAGGATGTTATTAAAATATTCCGTTGCGCATTACAAGATCAGGATATGTTAGGTAATGTCTTCTAATGTTCCCTGCGGACATCGCGTTGCACAGATAATGGGATGCAAATATATTTGGGCTATTCACTTGCTTTGGTCCAAAACTAATTTCCTGGTCCCGAAGCGGAGTTTTGCTTTTCTTTTGTGTTATTTGGTGGTTTTAACCTAGTATGCATTAGGGCGCTGTGTTTTGTATCATTTAAATTGAGCAAATCCTGGGTCAAGACGGCCATATTCGTTACGCTAATTGGTGCTCTCGTTAGAAGGCTTATAAGTCGCATTGCATTATTAACACAAGGTTTTACTAAACTTTTCTAGATTCATATGGATTACGACAGTAAGTTGCTAAAATCTCATCAAGAACAAGACAGTATTTTAATCTGTCAAGTAAGTCCTTGCAGAATTTTACCAAACGAAAGTAATGAGCTTCAAACGTTCATGCCTCATGCTTATGGAGAAAAAGTGAAAAACCTAAGAATATAGGTTGCTCTAATTTGAAGCGGTTTTTCAATACATACGACTACGTTACGTTACGTTGGTCTCTACTTTTCGATGGCGATTCTGCACGAAAAAGATGGTGTAATAATGTAACATCCAGTTCCGGATTTGATAGGAAAATCACAACTCTCTGAAATTACTGACTTACCAACCGAAACATCGTGACTTTCTTGTGCCGACAAAATTGTTCTCGATAAGAGTCAACCATTTTGATACATTGCGGATATTAACCCCCCACGTACGGGGGAAAAACATGCAGTACTTACCACGCCATGGGCTAAATATACAAATAAATAAACCGACTTTTTACTAAACGAATTGATGTAATGCATTTTATAATATATAATATCATAATTAAATATAACAGAATAGGGCGATAGAATATACTTACAGCTAGGTCGGCTTGTCGTAAAAGGCGACCAAGGGCCGAGTGGTAGGCGGGGTCCCAGCGCCCTGTCGCCCGGTGAAATACAACCCGATCAAGCTATAGGCTCCGTGAAATGGTCAGAAGAAATCCTTGGCCATCTTTCAAAGACTGGCTAATAGGCCGATCCGAGATCAGGTTCGTTTAGGTAATAAGTCAGTCCTAACGCGAACGTTTAACTGATGGAGCCTACTGAAATGGACATATGTCATGATGGTACTGTAGCGTCCTACGAACGCACAATTCCGCCCAGGTAAGGTTCCAAACCTTCAAGGAACTTACTTACCTTATCCAGTACACGTGCCCACAGACACGTGTCCCCAAAGCTCTTAATCGGGCCTGTAACAAGGGCATAGGAAGCTGAAACAATGTTGAACCCGACATCAAAAAAACAAGGAACTTAACGTTCAAAAACTTTCAGCATCGAGTCAACGCATCCATTCATAGTATGCAAAAACAATTCCAGATTACAGGCCATAAATCTTCCATCCAAAGCATCTGCACGATGTACCAGGAATTGCATTTTCGGTAGATAAATAACAACGGATGCATACGCTGGCAGCTAAACGCAAGAAAGCATATCGCCTATCCGCGGCCAAAATTGTAAACAACCGTAATTATCGCAACAAGATAATTCGGAAGATTTACAAGTCCAACGCCAACAAAGGAAATACTCCGGTCCCACGATTCCTTTGTAAAAATTTCACACCCATTAGAAGGATCTAATGGATTTCGGTTGTGTTTACAAAAGGCAAACAACCACGGGCTGTACGCCCGAAAAATCATCTCGGCCTTCGCGCAAACAGAAGGCCGTGAAAAAGGAAATGCTTTCACCAACGAAGAATGTATGCAAGATGACTTTCCCTTTCTCAAAAAACTATGAAATATCCCCGGGGATACGATAACATGCTGCTAACAGGAATCCGGAAATTCTGTTAGCAGGGGGAATAAGAAAATTTTTGGATAGAGATACAGATACGATCGGTATCAGGGCATTTTGTGAGGAGGAGAGATAGTCAGTCTGATTTTGATCGTCACCGGGACGAGCAGTTTGAAGAGGTCGAACGGGAGTCGAGATTCTGTCACCATATTAACCGCGACTTAGTTTTATAAAATTTAAAAGAGAAAGTGAGTCGAACGTGTGTCGGTTGTCGCAGCGAAATGTAAATAAAAAGCATCTCGAAAGAAACGCGCATTGAGCAATCGGTGTGAACTGTGTGCTTAACATATAAACAATAAGTGTTATCAAAAAAATAAAAAGATTAAATGCAAAACGATCTTCGTGTTTCATTGTGCTGTTCGCTCCGTGTGATTCTCACCTTCTTACAAACAGTGTTCGGCGGAACACTAGGACAAACTAAACAAAAATTCGCCAAAGTACCACCTGAGATAAGGAATTCCAGAGGTAAACTAGTTTCCCGTTCGGATCTCCGGGGGAACTATGTCAGGGGGAATATCATGCAAATGTTTAATAAATAACCGAACTGTAAAAGATTCTTCTTCGCGTAATCGGATCCGTTCACAAAACTCTGTCGACGTTCAACTGGTAACGGCTTGTTCTAACATCAGTGTCATCTACGTCACCATTATGAATGCAAAACCCGTCCACCAGTATTTGCAAACAGGATATCCTAACCCTAACCGAGACCCAGGTTGACTCGTCAATTGAATCGACATATTCTTGTTGGTCAGGACACCACTGACACTGGAGATTTCATTTTAAGAGTGGACTCTACATCTTCACCCGACTCGATTTAGCTTGCCAAAGAGAAGAAACATTGGATCCCAATTAATTAGACATCATTGCGACACGGGGCTGCTAACTGGAACGATTCGTGGGATTTCTTTACATCATTTCCGTGATCAGAAGTATGCTTCGGTACTTTACATTACATTACATCATTATTACCATTAGTGGTGGTGATTAAAATTTGGTTCGACGGCTGTCGATCTTGTGCCGCCTTTATTTGCATAAAACATCTGGCGCGCATGCCGAAGAATATCCTGCAATTTGGATGGACGTACGGTCCATGAGTTTTGTTTAAGGGTACATTCTCATCAGTTGGGTCAAATTTCGGTCTTTTTTTTTTTGCGGAATTCGATAGCTGTAACTGTCTAGAATATCATGTTATAAGGGAGAATCGAAATTCGTAACGGTTGAAAAGTTATGAGCCGCCGAGCCGACTGAGTCAAAGCAGGTAGTGAGCGTCGCGCGGCACCGGTCCGTGTAAATGGCGACAAGCGGAAGCATCTGGAGCTTTACAATCATACAACCATCCTCCTCCTCTCGACTCGAACGTGCAGGAATTAATTCGGCCCATTTATGAAGAGCTTCCGTCGCAAGATTTGTTGAACCGCTACTGTGGAGGATTCACACAAAACAACAACGAGTGCTTCAACAAAACTGTGTGGCAGTTCGCCCCAAAAAACACTTTTTGCTCCTCCAATATTATATATATTGCGACTTATTTGGCCAGCTGTATATTTAATGAAGGTTTTAAACCGATTTTGAAAATTACGTCGGTTATGGGAGTCACCATCGGCCCAATGCATACGAGTATGCTTGCACTCGTGACGCTAACCGCATAAAAGACGCCGAGCGGTTATCGACGATTCATTCAATCGAGGCGAGAATGGCCAGAAAAAATGATAAATTGCAGGAGCAAATCGATTTTGAAGAAGTCGAAGGATTGTTGTATGGCCCTGGAATAGCTGACTAGCGGTAAATATCAAAATATAAACTTTTATGTCGAAATAACTAGACTTAAAACTTGAAACGCGTTTTCTGGAAAACAACGTTTTTCGAGCTGGCGACTGTGATAACTCAGTCAAATTTCAACGAATCTTAATGTTTTTTTTTTTTTGAATACGCGTAATTGATGATCTATCGCATGAACCATAATTATGTAAATTGTAAATTGTTGTAAATTGAATTTTTTATAAACAAAAAAAAAGAACGAAAATATTCATTAAAAGCGCACATAAATTTCAAAACGTCGCCATTTTGTTATTTTTGGATAGATTTCATCTTTCGTGGTTGGTGCCATAACCACAGTCACACTAAACAAGTAAACTTTTTCGATTTTTTGTTTCAGATAAATCTTATGACCTGTAGGACAGCCGCCATCGAGGTCCTTTATTTCGCAGCGGTCTACGGCGCAACGTGTCCCTACCTCGGGGTTATGAAATTAATTGAAATTTTTTTAAAAGCAACTTAAAAGTACAATAAATATATCTGAAAAATCGCGAGTGAAAATAGCCTATTTTTCGGCCTTACTGATGAGAATGGACCCTTAACTTCTTTAGTTAAAACTAACAATCCATTAGAACTTTCTAATGGGTGTGGTATTCCAAAAAGGAACCGTGGGACCGGAGTATTTCCTTTTGTTGGATTTACTCTAGTAAATGTTCACGACCTATCTGGTTGAGATATTTATGGTTGCCAGGAATTTGGCAGCGGATAAGCGATATGCATTATTGTACTAGGTTGCCGCTGCCTTTGTTTGCTCGACGGGTTTGGGTGGTCTTCATGGTAGACTTGTGGAGTTGAAGTTGTATGCCAACGTTTGGCACGTATTCACTTTAATCCCCGACACTGTTACTCCTTACACAAGAATTGTTCCACAGAAAGACAGGAAAACACTTTTAGTTTTATTTCGTTAGGATTTTTAATTCTATGATCACTCTATAATTTCAATACACAATTATAAACTTCTTCTATACTTAGAAACTTTTGGCAATAGAGACGAAATTTTTCAGTTTTTGCTTTTGTTACGATTGCGAGCGGCGACACGACTATACAATGGTTGAGATGCGACTCATATAACATTTCGCGAATTTGGTGTGACGAGCGGCGGCGCGACCTTCCGTGGCAATGATTCAATAGTGACTAACTCAACTTAGGGGTGGAATTCATATTTCATTCCACACACAGGACAACCAAAAGAGACCACGCCTCTGCTCTCTCAACCTCACGCCCGACAACGTGTGAGTAACTTTTGTAAATAGGGTAATTGACGGACATTGAGAATGAGAGAACAGAAACATGATGTGCTGTGATCTCGGGGTACCTTTGGATGTGTGTGTTGGTATCAGATGCAGCTACTGTCACGACCTACTCGCCCAGTGGTACGGCTATGGTGTAGTCGGAGCACATTGAACCATGGAATGACAGAAATACGAATGAGAAAAAAACTTAGCTGATATTATTCACCTGCAAAAAGAGATCATTGATCCCAAGCGAATGGGTGATCTGATGGAAAGTCGAAGCGACGCCAAATTGGCTAGGGTAATTCACCATAACAACTAATTAGATATTTTGATAAATTCCCCAGCGGTTTCGCAACGATGCGACGGCGTCGTTTGCTTCGACTTGTTGTTGCTAACCAATACGAATGGAATTTCCGGTGGAAATCCCATGATTAGAGCAATGGTGTTGCCGTATGGCGAAGATAGTAGCTAAACTCAATTATGCATTATCTGTATAGGATAATGAGTTTAGCTATGCGTCCTTGTGGAAATTATGTATTGCAGGTGAAATAACCGACGGTAGGAATTGGGATTGGGTTGACGCGCTGTTAGCGGTTGAAATAAAGCGGACATTGGGGTTGGAATTGTGGGTTGGTTCTCCATGTAATATAGAGAAACCCCACAGACTACCCGCACGTGCATCCGTTGGTCGGCTAATTTACCGACGATAGTGATTCATTGTAACATCGTGTAGATGTTCAGGATTGCCGATTGTGTAGTGCTGGAATGCGGCGCATTTCAGTCTTTGGGATTGTTTTTTGGGCATAGAATGAGTGAATGTTTTACCTTTGTTACAGGTATGCTATATTCAAATTGTTGAGCTTGACATTGAAAGCTTTGGGACGTTCAGTTCCTTGCTTTTTGGTGTCGGGCTCAACGTTGGGTAAATGTTTCCGGCCTTTAGCAGGACTTAGTGGCACGCGTCTGTGGGCGCGTGCAATGCTTTCCGATAAGTATGTTCCTTGAAGGGTACGAAACTTACCTGTGGTCAATTGTACGGTTTGTAGAACGCTACAGGATCGCATGGAGGTAAACTGGAAGCCAAGAGTGTAGTTAAATACCTTGGCGTCTGGCTAGATCAATGTATGTATTTCAATAGATATGTAGAGGCTGGTTTGGTCAAAGCTAGGAAAACTTTTGCTACGACAAGGAGGATATTTCACGGTAGCCAACTTGACAACAGGGTAAAAGTTACATGCTACATGACGATAATCAGGGCAATGCTCATAACATATATGGTTGTCCAGTATGGTTTAACATAGGTCCAAATTTGATGAAAAAGATTCGGTGTTCGAAAGGAAGTGTCTCAGAATATATCGAAAACCGGAATCGGACTATAAACAGTATTATACAAATGAAACTTTATACAATGAAGCCTGCATAAACGTCCATGTAAATATTATGGACCACGTGTTATCACTTTTTTTTATTGTTTTTTTTTTATTGCGCGAGTGACAGATAGATAATCACATTCAGGAGTTTGTTTATTATATACTGCACATACACAAACAGGAACACTTCGTACGTCGCATATCGGCACTAATTGTTTTTTAATTATTTTGGGTGCAGAGAAGTCCCAAGCGAACCCGTACTCATTTATGATGTGCGACGCGGTTTAATTTAAAAATAATAATTTAATAATAGTTTTACATACACTTAATTTTAAGGCGGCTCGGTGGAACGGTTCATCAACTATCGTTTGTCGACACCTCTACACAGGATGGTGGTTAATTTGGTACTGTGGATCGTGAAAGCCTCAGAGAAGCAGAGTGTAAACGGTCGCAACACCATTGGTAAGCGTTTTGGTTCGTTTTTAACATAACCAATACAGAGCAACAATATCGGCCACGACTGGCAATTGAGAACAGAACCACCCCGAGTTGGTTTGTTGATGGAGTCGAGTGGGAACACGTCAGGCACTAGCGGAGACTCGCGTAATCCACATTTATATCCCATTTCTGGCGCAGAACCGCCCCTCCACACATCAAATTATATAATATTTCATTACATCATTTTTTCAATTCAATTCAATTTTTGTTTGGTAGATAGTATGGTACATTTATATTTTACAACTAGTATTTAAGAGATTTAGGACAGCAATTCCTTTACAACTATAATCTTAAATCTATATAATGACAATAACACAATTTTAATGAATAACAGATAATAAATTAAGGGAAAAACTACAAGGAAAAACCCTTATTTGAATCATAACGCTAATATTACACCGGTTTCCGGTTATTTCATATAATAATGACCTCGATATAATTTTCATAGACAGAGTACATATGTAGTGATTTAGGATATCGCAAAACGGGAAACGGGAACATTGTCAGAAAAAGAACAATTGACCAAGAAGTTTCGATTGATTTTGTCAATAAGGAACTCTACCGGTTTAACGTTAGCGTTTTCATGTAGTTCATGTCTCGAATTATGCCATGGCAAATTCAGCAACATTTTCAATATTTTATTTTGACACCTTTGCAATTGTTGACGTCCGGCGCCGTGCTTCCTCGGATGAGGGAAGAACGGGGACCTTTTAATTTTACCTTTACTTCTTTTGCGGGTCTGTACGCGCAACAGTCTTATTAGAACTTCCACTCTCCTGATAGAAGGCAGTCACATCCGCAAATAGTTAAACCAATTAGGTCACTCGCTCTGGTTCCTAAGAATTCTCCACGTCCCAGGCGGACCTTCCTTTGGTGAAAGTCCAGTTACAACTGGCTGAGGCGCCATTAACAAGAAAAACCCTTTATTAAATTCAACGGCTCTTAAAGGGTTTTAGATGATATTAAAACGCATATATTATCAATATCAATATATTTATATCAACTTAGGGGTGGTACTTCACTTATACATTAACTCAAAACTTCTTAACTCACAATTCAAAACCAAAACTTTACTCTCCAAACTTCAATCTCAAACTAACTGAACTTACTTCCAATCTCAACTGAACTGAACTAACTGAACTGTACGAGGGTTGCCTTTTATATTTCGGGATTAAAGAACAAACACAAATATTGATCATCGAAAATCACTTTATTGTTTTTCAAAATATTCCCCATGAAGATCTATACACTTTTGCATGGGTTTGAACCAATTGTCGAAGCACTTTTGCCACTCTGATTGAGGTATCTCCAACACATGCATTCTGAATGCAGCAACCACTTCTTCAGGTGTCGAAAAACGTTGACCTCTCAGTTTGTTTTTTACGTACGGGAATAAAAAGAAGTCATTCGGTGCCAAGTCAGGACTATACGGCGGATGACCCATCAAATCGATGTTTTGGGTGCTCAAAAATGCAGTTGTCCCAGCCGATGTGTGAGAGCTGGCATTGTCGTGGTGAAGAGTGATCCGTCTTCGGCGGTTGGTTTTCCTGATTTCTTGGAAGACAACTGGCAAACAAATGGTTGTGTACCACTCAGAATTGACTGTTCTGCGTTGTTCTAGTGGTACGGTTGCGACATGTCCAGTTTTTCCGAAAAAACAGGCGACCATTTGCTTGGAAGTGCTTCGTGCGCGAACAACTTTTGTTGGATTTGGCTCATCTTGAAACACCCAGACAGTCGACTGCTGTTTACTTTCGGGCTCATACGCGTAAATCCACGATTCATCACCTGTCACGATGTCATAGGCGTGTTTCGAAGCACCGCGACCGTATTTTTTGAGCATTTCTTTCGACCAATTGACACGAGCCTTTTCTTGGGCGATTGACAAATTGTGTGGGATCCAACGCGAACAAATTTTTTTGACAGTCAAATGTTTATGCAATATTGAATGTATGCTGGTCCCACTAACGCCTAAGGTTGTCTCAATCTCACGATAGGTCATATGACGATCTTCCAATATCAGTTCGCGCACAGCATCAATCGTTTTCGGAACAACAACTGATTTTGGACGACCTTCACGAAATTCATCTTGGAGTGAACTACGACCACGATTGAATTCACCATACCATCGATAAACACTGGTCCTTGATGGAGCTTCATCGCCAAAAATTGAATTATGTTCATCCATGGAATGGTGCTGAGTTAATCCACGCCGAAAGTTGTAAAAAATAATCGCACGAAAATGTTGACAATTTAATTCCATTTTTGGGCCGAGATGAATCTTTTAAGTTACTGTAAACAACACAAATAGCGCTCGTATGTCAAAACGATCTGAGTGCGTATAACCTCAAAAATGTCCCACTTTACGACAGAACTGCCAATTGCCGGATTGCAACACTAGGGTTGCCAAATCCCGAAACATAAGAAGCAACCCTCGTATTTCTCAACTGTGTATTTCTCAGAACTCAAAAACTCAAACTCAAACTGACTTTACGAGTACAATTAGAATTTCTCTCTACTTATGGAACATTGTGTTCTAATTTACTGTAAATTATAATATGAACAAAACAAATTTTCTCAAAGTATTCCTTTATTTTCTGTGACTTTTAAATTAAATAAAATTTGAACGAAAATCAAAGTGCTCTGTTTTGAAATAAAAAGGGGCAAGTTATGAAAAGGGGCATGTTATTAAATGTACTGTGTTAGGTTAAAGTGGTACGCGTTTCGTTGGCCGCCGATGGACGGTCACAACGAACAATGGCTGTCGCAAAGGAGAGAGAGCAGCGCGGTCAATGCAGAAGAGCACGTCACCAATTGAACTTCGCAGCACAAACAGTAAGATACCTCGAACACATAATAGAATACAACACAGTAAAGGACTAGTAAAAGACAACTTAACTTTTATTTCCTATCATTGAAATTGTACAGCTTTGGTTTATTTCTCTCGACTGTTGCTGGGGATGATTGCTCCGATAATGTGAGCGCGGTGAAGGTTGGTTGCAGACTGACGAATTGGCATAACTGCCAATTCAAAAAGCGACGCTATGACATCATCGTGGTGACAATGATAGCCAGTTGGTGCCAGCTGCTGCGCAACTGGTATACATGCGAATGTACTAGATTTCTCCAGTACATTCCAGCACATTTAATTGCCAATCAGCAACATACTGTAAATGGCTTGATATAATATTGTGTATGTTTATTTATGGTATGTATTAAATGAGATGTTAGATATGTAAGGAGATTCAGTGTTAAAGCTAATAGGGGTACTATTCTGGAATACAACACAATTTTATTTTGTGTGTGCGAGCACAATTACACCATACAGGCGCCCCGTACAGGAGTATAGCTTGAAAAATGGTTTCAAATATTATAATTTTATTTTCGATGCTTAGCTTTCACTTTCTACACACTAATGGATACATAACTCTTACGACTTTGTTTATTTTGTCAATTGTGGTAGTGATGTGTTTTTGAAAGATAAGTTTTTTATCTAGAATAATACCTAGATATCTACAGTCTTCGGACCAATCAATATCAACTGCACACTTACTGAGTTTAGTGCCATTTGGTGGGTAGCAGTGTTTCCTACATCTCGAAAACCAGACAGCTTGTTTTTTATTACCATTTATTTTTATTTTCCATTTCCTGTAATATACTGCTAGTTTGTCAAGAGCTGCTTGCAAAGAGTTGTAGACATTAGTGAATAAGGCACCCGAAGAGAAAATGGCCGTATCATCGGCAAACATAGCTACCTGAATGTTTTCACCTAGATATGGTAAATCTGCGACAAACAATGTGAATAATATGGGTCCAAGAACCGAGCCTTGGGGTACACCATAGTGGATTTGGTGAGTAGAGGAAATGTCGGTTCCTATACTCACAACATATTTTCTCGAACGAAGAAAGCTCTGGATAATTTTGATAAGCGGTATTGGCAGCTTAAGTTTTAGTAGCTTATAAATCAAGGCATCGTCCATTACCGTATCAAAGCCTTTTTCGATGTCTAGAAGAACCAGTCCCGTTGACTCCTTGTCGATGAATTTACCAGCTATGTGGTTTTTAATGCCCAAGACTTGGTGGATTGTGCTGTGACCACTACGGAAACCGAACTGAAAGTTTGGTAAGATGTTGTTGGCTTCCACAAAACGATCAATCTTTTCCAATGATTTTTTCTAAGAGCTTACTCAGACAGCTAAGTAGACTAATAGGCCTGTAGCTTTACTTTTGCTGTTTTCCAACAGTCCGGAAAATAACAATTCTTAAGACAAGCGTTGAAAATGAACGTTAAATAGTTACTTGCAGCAGGTGGAAGTGTGACGGCTCTTGCGAACGCCACTACTCACCTGCCTACTTACCACCAGGTAACCCCTTTTTTACAAGCCTTCGGCGCCAGTAAATCGGGTACTTACATGCATTAGCATGTCAAATAACCACAATGTCCGCTGATACAAAGTATATGAGCAATAACAGGCATCTTTCTAAAAGTAGAAATGCGTAAAACACGAAAATCATGACATGAAGACCAAGCGCAACGTAGTTGCAATGGTATGAAACTACATGGCATAAGCAAGCATGGGACATCTGCGCATCGATCTGGTAAAAACATCAACCAACGATCTGATATAGCAGAACAACCATGCAAAACATGATGCGGTTGCGCAAGCCTGCGACTAATTCCCAGAATTACCAAGCAGGCGCGCAAACAGATTAAACCTACAACGCATGCCCTTAAAAGGACACATCTCAACCAATACAAATACGAGAGATACAACGCATGCCCATGTAGCTGCATCACGTCGCACGTATGAACAATACGAGCGACCCTCCATATAATGACGTACAACGAGCGAACACACGCCATGGCGCCCACCACTGTGCACATAATGAATAAAGTGCACACAGGCAGGGGTACGATGTGGTTACCAACACCAATGGATGTTGATGTGCTATGGTGTGGACGAGTCAACCCTAAACAGAAAACAGTGAGAAAAAGACGGTACACCAGGGTAGATCGGTACCACACGCGCTAACAACGTGTAAAAGAAATCTTTATATAGTGTATAACAGTGCACCCGCGGTTACGGAAAGTACTTTGTTTACAAAGATCGAACGGTACATCGTGCATTAAACGCATTATGAATCTATATAGTGTATAACAGTGCACCCGCGGTTACGGAAAGTACTTTGTTTACAAAGATCGAACGGTACATCGTGCATTAAACGCATTATGAATCTATATAGTGTTTAAAGTGCACTCGCGATTACGGAAAGTACTTTGTTTACGTTGTTCGAACAGTACATCGTGCATTAACGTATTATGAATCTGTATAGTGTATGAAGTGCACCACGATATGCGAAAGACATTCGTGCCAGTGATAGATCAGTACATCGTGCATTAACGTATTAGGAATCTATATAGTGATTAAAGTGCACTCGCGAAAACGGAAAGTACTTTGTTTACGTTGTTCGAACAGTACATCGTGCATTAACGTATTATGAATCTATATAGTGATTAAAGTGCACTCGCGATTACGGAAAGTACTTTGTTTACGTTGTTCGAACAGTACATCGTGCATTAAACGCATTATGAATCTATATAGTGTATAACAGTGCACCAGCGATCGCCAAAAACATTTGTTGTCAGTGAAGTACCTAGTATTCTCGCATTCACTTTATGAATTACGTAGTTTACTCGAGCTCAATTTATATGCTAATTACATTTCGTTCTAAGATTTCATATATCAAACACGAATTAAATACATATTATATCCAAATACATATTGCTTTAAGATTTCATATATCGAACGCTTATTAAATACATATTATATCCAAATACTTATTGCTTTAAGAGTTCATATATCAAACGCATATTAAATACATAGTATATCCAAATACTTATTGCTTTAAGAGTTCATATATCAAACGCATATTAAATACATATTATATCCAATTACATTTCGTTTTAAGATTTCATGTATCGAACGAATATTAAATACATATTATATCTAATTGCATTTCGTTCTAAGATTTCATATATCAAACGCGTATTAAATACATATTATATCTAATTACATATAGTTTTAAGAGTTCATATATCAAACGCATATTAAATACATATTATATCCAATTACATTTCGTTTTAAGATTTCATGTATCGAACGAATATTAAATACATATTATATCTAATTACATTTCGTTCTAAGATTTCATATATCAAACGCGTATTAAATACATATTATATCTAATTACATATAGTTTTAAGATTTCATATATCAAACGCATATGAAATACATATTATATCCAAATACATATTGCTTTAAGATTTCATATATCAAACGCATATTAAATACATATTATATCTAATTACATTTCGTTTAAGATTTTATATATCGAACGCTTATTAAATACATATTATATCTAATTACTGATTGTTCTAAGATTTCATATATCCAACACATATCAAATACATATTGAATACCTATTAAATATATATAGTACCGAGTTTTCATATATTAAATACACCATAAATACCTATTGTACCTAGATTTTAAATACTAGCTATTATACCGTAAGCATTGGTTCAATAAAAAATAGCCTTAAGAATCTAGCAGTTGTTTAATTAGAACACAACGAAACATCACGATCAAATACCCAGTGGGGACGTCTCGGCGAACCAGTGTCGGACGGACACACTACCGAGACAAGGTAAACACCAACTTAAACCACCCACAGAAGTGCTCTAATTAATTTGTTGTTAATATTATCAAGACCAGCAGCCTTTTTTGATTTCGATTTTTTTATCAATTCTTTAACTTTGCTAATATTAGTTGCGTAAGTACTTTCAGCTGGTGTTTGAGAAAGTACATGGATAGTGTTAGCAACTTCCGTCTCAGTATACGCGTCGCTTAGATGCATAGATATGGAGTGGTTCTAACTAAACGTGTTAGCAGGTAGGTTCGATTTCTCCACTGAAGAAATTTTACATCATTTCATCACACTCATCATCATTCTTATAATATTATTGGTCTGGATTTTATTAATTTACATAATCTTTGTATAACTTTATATAACATCATATCATAATTCTCATACATTTTACAACACTAATTATAAATTTTACATTATTTATACATTTTACAACATATATAATAATTTCTACAACAACCGCAATCGTGTACAAACACCTTCCTTGCTGAAGGGGTATGCTCACTATTTGAGCAGTATGAGCAGATACATTCTTTTAACTTTCGAAAAGGACGCCGGTCGCGCTTTTATGGGTTAATAAAAAAAGAACTACGCTCCAATGGGGTATATTTTTATTATCTTTTGACGATGGACAACATTGTTACTAATACAATGAATCGTTCTATTCCATATGTATCTGGATATGTAAAAAAGCATTCTGCTCTCCAAGCTGAGACTACTTTATTAACAGTTCAGCCATCCAAATTGCCAGGCAATTCAAACGATTAAGTCACTAACAAAAAACCTTCAAAAACTGATCTGCGACAATTATATTAGTAATTGTGGCGAAGGACACCGAAAGGAAATTCGAATAAGCAGGAACGACAAAATTGAAGCCATTAGGTCCAATGGAACGAATATGTTCCCACAAATAAATAAAGTATTTAGAATGAAAGATTATAATGACATTCCATGTCTGCGAGTTCCGCGGACTCCAGAAAACTGTCAAACATTGCTGAATACATGACTTACCCTGGAACACATCAATTTCAACGAAGAGCTAATATTGGTCGAGGATCCGCAAAACAATGCGAACTCAATTAGTGCTTGTTTCGAGGCAGTGTACAGAGTGAACGAATCTATTCATCCTAATCACGACTTTGAAAATAGGGCTCCCCAAAACCATATTTCACTACACATTGAGCTTAGCACTTGGCATCTCGAAAACAGAAGTTTCACTACTTTTAACAAAAACAATAGAAGAACCATAAAATTGTTTAGAAAAATAGACGCGAGTGTATTTGTGCACAAGGATGAACTTACGTGCATTCTTAGATCTATTAAGATCAAGAAACCTTCTGGAATAGATTGCATTCCATCCATTGCTCTAAATCGCTCGCCTCTTAGGGCAGTGATGGTTTACACTGTTTTGTTCAACAACGCTCTAAATATTGACTATTATCTTACCCGTTGGAAAACTACAGTAGTCCATCCCATATCTAAAAAAAAAAGGCAATGACACGAGCAATCGAGCCAATCTTCACTCGATTATCTTACTTCCAAACATCAGCAAGGAATTCGAGGAAATTTTCAATAAGGCATTGATAAGCTGGTGTGACAAAAATCGTGTCATTCCGAACAACCAGTTTGGTTGTAGATCCCAACACGATACAGCTAATGCTGCGACAAAACTTGTTCCAAACATATAGTGGAACAAGCAATGGCGATAATATTTGGTTGAATTTGAAAGGGCTTTCGACATCATTTCGTTAGAAGGGCTTATATAAATGTACACCGAAAGGCATAAGAAAAACAAATGATTGATAATAAATAATTTGGCGTGGTTACGGACAGCCAGTAAGTTAATGTAAGACTGATATTTGAAAAATAGAATTTAACATTTAGTCTTAAGTAAAATCTGTAATTGAATTGTTAATAAATGTAGAGATAAAATTAAAGAAAGTGTAAAACAAAAAACAAGGGCCTATATAAAAGTTATCAAATCTAGATATGCCCGAATATCTATTATACTGTAGCGAGCTTAGGGTTCGCTGGATTAATTATTTTGAATAAATAAGAGCCGTTGAATCGATTTTGAATTAATGTGACACTTTATTAGTCCGTTAATAACAACCGTTACTTTTTACCGTACACTTAACGATTTCTTCACTTATCGCTTCCGTACTTATCGCTTCCACACTTATTACTTTTTACTCATTACTTATCGCTTGCTTGACCTTCTACTTCTTACTCATCTCCATGGTCTGTGTGCGACGTATTTATACCGTTTCCTTATTCTGATTCGGCGTTTCGTTTCCGTCCGTTCCATAGTCTTGAATGTTCTACTGTTCACGGTCTCCAGTTTTCCATTACTTTATAGAATATTATAGTACTCTGTTTCGGACTCTCTAGAATATTCTAGTACTGATTGTCATATGCGTCACACTACCCTCCGCCTAGATTAGTTCGTCCCGAACTAAGTTCACTGGTCTCCCGGGCCAACAAAAGCCGCCAGTCGGTCGCGATGCACCACTTTCATCTTGGCGTTCGGCGGTGGAAATTCTTGACCTTCTTCCAAATTTTGTACTGCTCTCCTTTTCGCCTTAGCTCTGGCCTGTCGCCATTCTTCCTTTACCTGACGACGGAATTCCTCTTGCATTTTAGGGATCTCATGCGAAGAGTATAAGAGAAAATGCATGTGCACACCCTTAAGCTCTTCTGGAGTTTGCACATCACGTACGCGATCTAGATCTTCATCTTTAATTACACGCATATCATCTGGTATTGGAGCATCTGTCGATTTCATAGCCGTATCCAACTGGTAGTTCCACATTTTTTCAAATAACTGGAGCGGTTTGTTCTTTGGAGCTGACAGTAAACACCAGCCTGCGTCGTAGTAATAGACTTTCCATAGATCGTCGCACGTTAATTCTGGTTTCACGTGTTCTTCTCTATAGAACGCAATGAACGGCACCTCTAGCTGTTGATTACGCCTACAATCTAGGGCTTGCTTGATCTTTCCCGCCATATGTGGTGGCTTACAATAGCGGTCTCGACCTCCAACATCCGTTGATATCTTTTGTTCGGAAACAGTTGATTTACAAAACGCCTGTTTGTAAATCCATTCAGCTTCCTCTTGTAGTTTATTGGGTCTCTCTGGAACAGGCGTAACCGGAACTTCGCGTAATTGCATTCGCTCAGGAATATCTGTTGTACGGATTTCATTGTCCAAATCAGTAAAGTGACCCCTTTCCAATTCTTCATTGAAATGTTTTGCCGCCTCAGTTTCCCTGTGACTACGTTCAGAGCGGCGTTCAACATCGTCTTCGTCGTCGAATAGCTGTTCGTCTATAGCCTCACGTGCTGAACCTTCATCGACGTGCTGTTCCTCTCCATCACTTTCTTCATCCTGTGTACGACACAGACGCTTGGAACGCTTTCTGCCTTCGACTTTCAAACCAAGATTCTCTTCAATAAGGTCACAGTCGTCGTCTTCCTCTCCATCACTTTCTTCGTCCTGTGTACGACGCAGACGCTTGGAACGCTTTCTGCCTTCGACTTTCAAACCAAGATTCTCTTCAATAAGGTCACAGTCGTCGTCTTCCTCTCCATCACTTTCTTCGTCCTGTGTACGACGCAGACGCTTGGAACGCTTTCTGCCTTCGACTTTCAAACCAAGATTCTCTTCAATAAGGTCACAGTCGTCGTCTTCCTCTCCATCACTTTCTTCGTCCTGTGTACGACGCAGACGCTTGGAACGCTTTCTGCCTTCGACTTTCAAACCAAGATTCTCTTCAATAAGGTCACAGTCGTCGTCTTCCAGTCGGTCGTCCAACTCGTCATCATCATTGTAAATCCGTTTCAGGGAACGACCTGAAGCATTAGTGTCTTCATCATCACTGCCGTCCTCTTCAATCGGGTTATCATCGATGAAATCCTTCAATTCTTCACGTAACACATCATCGTCATTTTCCTCCTCTTCCTCACTGCTGTCGGCTATAGCTTTGCTCTTCCTGAGTTTCTTCATTTCATGTGGCTCCAATTCCTCCTCATCCTCAGATTCTTCCGCTTCCGAGTCCCAGAATTCTTTCATACACTGCCTTTGGGCATCCAATTTTGCATTAACCTCTGCAGCTCGCGCATCCAATTGTGCCTTAAACTCTGCAGCTCGCGCGTCTAATTTTACAGCTCGCGCATCCAATTTTGCATTAAACTCTGCAGCTCGCGCATCCAATTTTGCCATCATCATCCTGAACATCTCCGAAATGTCCAACGGCGGCGAACTCTTCTCCGTTACATTGGCACCATCTTGACTCGCTTTTTCTTCTGCATCCGGACAGTCTGGTCCATTTGTAAAAGCATCTGTGCCGACATCAATATCCTCTTCTTCTATTGGTGCTTGCAAACGCTGTCGAAGAATTGGCTTCTCTCTTCTGCTATCCAGGTTCCGGTCCTCCAAATGTCGATCTGACATCGTCACAATACACTTCCACAGACTTATTTATTTCACCAATAATTAATCCCACTTCTGACACCAATTGTAGCGAGCTTAGGGTTCGCTGGATTAATTATTTTGAATAAATAAGAGCCGTTGAATCGATTTTGAATTAATGTGACACTTTATTAGTCCGTTAATAACAACCGTTACTTTTTACCGTACACTTAACGATTTCTTCACTTATCGCCTCCGTACTTATCGCTTCCACACTTATTACTTTTTACTCATTACTTATCGCTTGCTTGACCTTCTACTTCTTACTCATCTCCATGGTCTGTGTGCGACGTATTTATACCGTTTCCTTATTCTGATTCGGCGTTTCGTTTCCGTCCGTTCCATAGTCTTGAATGTTCTACTGTTCACGGTCTCCAGTTTTCCATTACTTTATAGAATATTCTAGTACTCTGTTTCGGACTCTCTAGAATATTCTAGTACTGATTGTCATATGCGTCACAATACATTATCTACGATTTGATCATGCGTAAACAGTTTGTGGTAAAGTGTGGAGATAGAATCTCCAACAAGACCTCTCATATCAAAAACGGTTTGCAGGTGGGATCAAAGTATTCTCCCATTCCGTTTATCTACACTAGTGATCTAGTGGGTTCCCTCAACCATGCAATTGCATACGCCGACGACATAGCGGTGTATAGGTCTGGAGAAAAGATTGATTTCATCAAAAGACTTCTGCAAGACGGCTTCAACATTTTTGCGAAGACTGGAAATTATAGATCAATTTACAGGAAGCAGAAACTGTCCTTTTTAGAACGCCCCTGTCCATAGCATCGAAGAATACAAAACAGAATTGGAGTAAATTTGCCATTGTACAAAATAATAATCTTCCCCTACAAGTAAGAAAGGTAGCTAGATACCTTGGTATCTGGCTTGATCAGTATCTTTACTTTGATAAGCACATAACAGCAGCTCATACCGCAGCCAAAACCAGATATGCTATGACAAGAAGTCTCTTCCGAAGCAGTCTTCTTGACTCCAAAGTCAAAATAATTTCGTAGTCGGCATTCATCCGACCAGTATTGGTGTATGGCTGCCCGGTATCGTACATCTCCATTCTACATGGCGAAGTTTTGGGGGTTCGAGGTTTGCGTTCCCGCCTTAGATTATATAGAACGCCAGAGTCGCAAGATAAGAAGTTCTACTTTGGCGGAGGTTTGTTAGGTTGATTATCTTTGGCGTATATTAGTCTATCTAGATCGTAAGTGTTCCGCCGAACACTGCTGCTGCAAGGACTTACACGGAGCGGAAAACTGCGCACAAGTAAAACACTGAGATAATAGTCACGAATGAAACACAGTATATACTTGCATGTTCGATTCCTTTTATTGTCTTAACTTAAAACAACAACTGTTGATTTAAAACATGCACTTAGAATGGCTAAAGCGCGTGACAAGTGTTCGTTAGTTTCCTCAAAATTGCGACGAAATATTATTGGACACTAGGATCATACTTAATGATCCTTGGACGCACGTAACTACAGCGAACACAACCCGAATGTCCAGAACGAGGATTTTGGTTCAGTGCACATTGAAAAACCGAATACATAATTTTAATGATGCCGTCGGTGGCAGTTCGAGAAAATAATTGTTCCTCACGTCCTCCCACTTCTTAGCCTATGTGTCGGCTACCTCCCGGCGGGTTTCTCTCCGACTCCCGATATGGCTGTTCGATGAAGCCTGTTGTCACGTTGACGATTAGAATTGGAATAAACGTCTGCCCACACAGATATCCAGATTCAAAACTGGTATCTGTATCTGCACGGAAAAATTTCCCTATTTGATCTGCTAACAGAATTCCCGACATCTCTGTTAGCAGCATGCTATTTTATCCCAGGGATAATTTCCTATTTTCCTGAAAGAAGAAACTCGCTCATCATCAAACATCATTATCACTATCCGTGGTGGTGATCGAAATCCAGTTCGACGGTTGTCGATTGTGTGCCGTCTTATTTACATAAAACATCTGGCACGCAGGCCTAAGGATATCCTGCAATTTAGATGGACGTACGGTCCATGGGTTTTGTTTAACTTCTTTAGTTAAAACTAACAATCCATTAGACCTTTCTAATGGGTGTGAAATTCTACAAAGGAACCGTGGGACTGGAGTATTTCCTTTGTTGGCTTTATTCTCGTAAATATTCACGACCTATCTTGTTGAGATATTTATTGTTGCCAGGAATTTGGCAGCAAATAAGCGGTATGCATTATTGTACTAGGTTGCCGCTGTCTTTGTTTGCTTGACGGATTTGGGTGGTCTTTATGGCGGCTACCCGCACGTGCATCCGTTGGTCGGCTAATTTACCGACGATAGCGATTCCTTGTAACATCGTGTAGATGTTCAGGATTTCAGATTGTGCAGTGCTGGAGTGCGGCGCATTTCAGTCTTTGGGAATAAGATGAATGGATGTTTTTACCTTTGTTTCAGGTATGCTACAATCGACTTGTTAAGCTTGATATTGAGAGCTTTGGGACGTTCAGTTCCTTGCTTTTTAGTGTCGGGCCCAACGTTGGCGAAATGTTTCAGAGCCTAGCGGACTTAGTGGCATGCGTCTGTGGGCGCGTGTAACGTTTTCAGGGTAGGTATGTTCCTTGAAGGGTAAGAACCTTACCTGGGTGGAATTGTGCGTTCGTAGAACGCTACACTACCCTAATAAATTACTGTACGACAAATCAGGATAGATTATTTCAAAATCAAAATTACCAGTGGCCACACTGCAAGGCCAATGTGGAGTGAAAATGATCTTATTTCGGGAACATTCTATTCTAATGATATCTATATGAAGAGTATTCTCGAGAACTGGTTTATTCCCTCAGACGCGATACCGTTCTTGGATAGAAAAGGTCTTAACCAAGACAAACATGGAGTCCCTATTATTTACCCCGCTTTGGTGCCAGGGATAAACGAATTCTTCAAGATAACAATATCTCTAATACACCAGACCGCTTACGTTTTAATATGGTGATCAACGAAAGAGATAAATTCATAAAAGATCGATCGCATTCCATCTGGGTGGGTGTGTAACGAAGGAAGCACTACACGTCCCCAAATATTTAGGCGCGACGGCCCCTCTTATTTAGTTTTTGTTTGTGTGCGTCTTTTAATCGTTTTGTTTTAAACGTTTGCTTCTAAAAAAAAAAAAAAAAAAAAAAAAAAAAAAAAAAAAAAAAAAAAAAAAAAAAAAAAAAATAATAATAATAATAATAATAATATATATATATATATATATATATATATATATATATATATATATATATATATATATATATATATAAAATTGAACACCTGTATGTACATTGCGTCAGATATATTGACTAAAAACTAGATATTCAATTCAATTTTTATTAAGTAGATAATAATTTATATTTTACAACTAGTATTTCAGGGTTTTAGAACAGCAATTCCTTTACAACTATAATCTTAAATCTATATAATGAAAATAGCACAATTTTAACGAATAATAAATAATAAATGATTAAGGGAAAAGTACAAGAAAAAACCCTTATTTGGATCTTAAAATTAGATGTGGTATAATTTAGAGTGCTTGCAAAGAGCCGGTTAGTTAGCATAGAAAGAATATGTGTAAAATAGAACATGCGCTTAGTCTAACCTAAAAAAAAAAAATTATTTGATTCTGAATTAAAATAAATGCGGTCTTCAAACCAAAACAAAACTCCAAAAGTTTCTTAACAGATGCAATAAATACTTCACCTCTCTGATATAGGAACAATTTACAAAGTAAATATTTGTCCAGTGTCGCTATCTGCCCCCTATATGCTCAGTTAAATCCGAAATCGAACAATGACATCGACGTCCATGTTTACTTTCTGCATTAGAACATAAGCGAAATCTGCGCCGCCCGATATCTACTGACGTTGATACAAATATTGGAAAAGTGAACTCGGAAGTCAGAATACTCTTAACCAAACATTGACCTGAAAAGAGCTTAAACAGAGATTATACACACGTTTCCATTAAAAGTAAATTTTAGACCAATCGATAAACGAAAGGAGTTGCGTCACTCGAGTATCACAAACGGGACAGTCTCCGATGCCACCTTTCTTCCAAACCAACTTCCTCTTCTTCTGTTCTCATTGTCTAAAACAATGAGACCTTACGCACTTAAATAATAAAAATAGAAATCCAAATTTAATATGTTACTCGAATCCCAACCAAGTTATCTAGAATGATTCACCTAACCGTGCTGGACAAGCTAGATAGTACACCCACAATTTTTCTCGTTCTGTAACATAAGTACTCACACAACGTCACTGGTTTTAGGTACAAATTTTCGTTCCTACCTTCCGTAGCCAGAATACAGAAAATGTGTGCGTAATACAGCGATTCTACGAGAGGAAGGGGTATGAAAAAGCGAACTTGTTAAATCAGCATTCAACATACCCCACCGCAACACGACGGTGAATGCGACAGAATCCCAAATTACAGGAACCTACCCAGGGACATCTAGCTCCTGGAGAGCAGAAGAATACTGTGGATATACAACAAGCTCTCCTACAGTTAAGTCAGTTACGTGTGTCGAAAGGTATTCGTAAATAGTGACCATTTCCCAAGAAATATAAGTTGTAATGAATGCTCTCGAAGAGTAAGTAAGACTTAGCTCAAGGGTACGCAGTAACTAGTATGTCGTACTTTACTTGTTTGGAATAGAAACGAACATTGGTTATTATGAAATATGCGCTCTAATTGCAGAAGGAAGCTAACGTTAGACCGAAAAGGATACCGGCATCGTTAACAGTGCGAAAACGTTATGTCAACGTGAAACAAACGGAGCCAAAATCTGAGGGCAAGCAAGACCAATTGGTTGTCCAACAGTTTGTTTCACAACACCCGACTATTGTGCCATCGTCTTGTTACTATTTACAAAAGAACATAGACTAGTGCTTTGCTTGTACTAAGGGCAGAATGCTAGACAGGATTCTTCTACAACAACCAAACTGAGTACAGAGACGCAGATAATATGTCCTCCTTTACAATTCGTCGTCGACCAGTGTTATTCAGTAAGCGTTTAGATATCGAAGCTATCCCTGTTTAATGGAACACGGACTCCCTTCATGTGAGATGAAAGCATTAGCATCGTTGATAAAGTTTCTCTACTTTCTCTGTAAAGGCACAGCTTCAGTCACGTTGAAGTTCAGACGAGATAAGTTTGTCAGTGGATTTATGTAGTTCTCTTGATAAAGGATATGAATCAGAAGACAACAAATGGGGACGATCACGACACAAATATTGTGGACTGTTGTTCTGTAGAACACGAAACTTTTACGAATATTCATCGCTAATGAGATTATGTTTGTCGTTACTATAATCCTTTTGTTATCGAGGTATCATCTGCTCTAAATTTGATTCGTTGTTTACTTTATGAGCACTTTTTGGCCTCAAGGTCACGCTCGTTGTTGGTTTTAAAAAGTTTTTATGGTTACAAGCCTCAAGAATGGATCTGAGTTCTACTTGTCTAAATTTTTTATTTGGTTGATTTCAAAATTGGTAGGGGTCGATTATATCACAGACGTTAGACGACTGTCTTATCGTCCTCTCTACGGTAGGAATTGTAATTTGTTTACATTACATTTAGCGAACAACAATCTGTGTTTCAGGCCCGCGGGTTCCCAAGTTTGATGAACACATATGAAATTCCACAGAAAGCTAAAGAAGTTACGTGAGTGGAGTAGATTAGGGATCTACAATAGAATAACTGTTCCCTTTGGGCTGCATAACTTAGTTATGAGACACGAAGCATTTTGAACAAACTTCGTATCGCATCTTCCATAAGTAGGTAAGTTGGGTTTAATAGTGGTACTGCAAAGAAATGTTTTGTATCGACAACTTGATGTATGACATATCATATAGAAGCCACTTGCAGTTGTTTGAAGTTTTAGCAAAGTAAATTACTAAGTACCAATGTGTATCTCAGTCCAATCTTTTCACGGTACGTTTTTTGGCTCATCCACTTATATATTTAACTTGATGCATGATCTAATACTTCTCAACACAATATTCAGCGTTGAGACCAATTTTCATGTAAACGGCCAAACAAACAAGGCTGCAGTTGTTCTCAGTATAATCCTCGAGAGAAGCACCAACTTCCTCTCCATAGGCCTAAGGTCGTTCTGTGGACTGCAATATCAGTTAGAATAATCATTGCCATAACAGCAAATAATTATTGTCAGGGGACGATGCCAACGTACGCCACCAAGGTGAAAAACATACGAGGCATGTCCATAAAATAAATGTCGCCAAAGCGCTGAAGACCTGGAAAAGATTCATCAACACTGGCGTTTAACTTGGTTCTCCTCCAGGAGCCTTCTGATTCCCTCAGCATGTGCTGGGCAAGGGTTTACGGTAGCGGTCTTCTCCTACTGACATAAGTTCCGCGCAGTCATACATTTTTTGAGTTCCAAAGGCACTACCCCCTTTGACATTCATTGTCAGTTATGCGAAGTAATGAGTCACAATATGTGCACGCCAAAAACGTGGCGACGTGTTCCGGGGGACAGGGGACAGTGTTCCGAACGTCCTTCGGTTTTGGACGAAACCATTTTGAAACTAACCTAAGAATTGCTTGAAGATTCGGCGTGTGACAGTTTGCGAGCATTAAGACCACGATTGACAAGATTTTCACAGCACATTTGCATTATCGTATAGTGTGTGCAAGGTCGGTCCACACAACGTTCGGGGGTGATCATAAACGATAACATATTCAAGCGGCCTGGGAATTTCTTGTGCGCTAGGCAGAATCTGACAAAGAAGTTTTGGATATAATTGACACTGTCGATGGAACCTAGGTGAAACTGAAACTGAGGAAAAGTCTCGTTACTGGTGGCAATAGAAAAACGAGGTCGAGCGCTACCTGCTACACCCGACGGGAGAATTCTATAACAATGGTATACAAAAAATGGCACAGCACCTGCAAAACTTGGTGAATTACAATGGTAATTATTTCGAAAAATATCTGAGAGGTCATCTCTACTATTAATATACATTTTATTCACTAAACATGTTTTTTTTCCTGTGAAATTTGGAGACATTATTTTACGAACAAGTCCCGGACAATCAAAAAATATATTAGAGTAAAAGTAAATCATCAAAGCCGCATACCAATACAAGCCTATAAGATAGTAAGAAAAACTTCATCGTCTTGTACACGCGGCGCGGTCTAATGTGTTATGGTTCAAAAGTTTGCTATGATTATAATCGTTGCTATGGTTATTTCGTCGCAGCAAGGTTATAATTGGTGATCCCGGCGTGATATGTACACACAACATACGCTCTACCATAGAGAACAGGACTTCCGTTGCATGTCCTCGTAGCCACGGGACACACTTTCTTACTGAGCAGCGACTCACTTTGACTCCTCCGTCACCCCGCGCAAGTAATATATATAACACCAGAAACTCTAGTCATTCCTCCAAGACACCAAAGTTAAGCTTCTCTGTTATAAGCAGCTAATCCGATCTGGAATGTCGTACAGATTTCCCATATAGTCCTCCATATCTTCAGCTCAAATGGAAAGACCTCGAGTTTTTGAAAGAAACCTCTTTAGAAGATGCATTAACCATTCTAGAAGGTCTGACGGTCGCCATTACCCGAACTCTTGTGGGGGTTCTTTAAAGCTACGCAAAGAACCACCCGCAATTCCAACCCCAACTCCTTTCGCCAACCTGTAAACATTTCACCCCCAAGAACATCATTTTGTGCATTTAATGCATCATCAAAATTTTTCGAATAAAACTGTTTACATGCATAGATTCATCATAAAAATTAGGAAACCTTATCGGCGCCCCTGTCAGCCAGCGTACCCTGCCACACGCGTGCAGCACATTTTTCTGGCTTATACACAGTCTCGGCAGCCTTTTGTCCAACTGACAAAAGCAGTTCACGCATCTAGCGTCTAGCCGCCAAGAATCGAATTCTCCAGCATGTAAACGTGCACAAAGAATTCGACGCTTCCCACCGGCTCCAGATACCGCGCACAATCATTGTTGTGCAAGTATCTTATCTGCTTGTAACACCTGTTTTCCTAATGGCTTGCAGTCTATTTGCACAGCGGCATGCACGTCTTCTATGCCCTTTGTTCTATTTGCTTTTCTCAGTTTCGTTTACCCATGACCTCGTAGAATGAGTAAACAATGGATCAACTAGCACACTAGCTAAGATCAACCCAGAGACAGATCCCCTCCAATTGGTCACGTCTCTCTCGAGAAAATAAAACTCACCCTTAGCTGAGAGTGGACTCACCACGAGTCTCTCGAGGTTAATCCTTGAGTACAGGAGTCGAACTTCAACCACTGTGGCGATCGGGCGTGTGAGGGGCAGAGTCGAGTTGATCCTTCCGGGAGTCGGTATTCACACAGATGGTGCACGAGCCACCAGAGTCGAGTATTAGTCGCGAATCAGAAATGATCGGGGTGGCACTTCTTGAATTAACGAATCAGTTTAAGTTAAAGACTATTATAACTTCATGTTGTGAATTAACAGAACAAATGAATGATAATTTGAACTTACCGTGTGCGTGGAGTTAAACGCTGAAAGAAAACCTAAGCCAATGTTAACCTTAACTTTAAATATTATTCGTTGTTTAACATAAAACATTTTAAATCACCAATAAAGGAATCAAAATAAAAACGAATGAAGGAAGTGCTTGTTTTACTTATTAACTGGTGAACAGGTCGCGGCGGAACAGCTGTTTAATGTTGGTGCCGCCATTACCCCTATCGACGAGTACTTACTACAATTAGCATACATGTACCTCGAAAGCATTCAGAACAGCGAGAACCTACTTGTTCGGGAGTATTGCGTTGTTGACCCTTCTTTCTCTCGATCACTTCCGATCAGACCACCACAATTTCTTCTTCAGTATAAAACTGAAGAAAACACTCCATAATAGAGGATTCCTGCACCCAGCTCATAGGGTATTCTGCTAACACACCACACACACACGCGCACGCACAGTGCAAGAGGGCACAAACATACACGCACAGCGACCAAACCGCAAATCATCAGACGCCAAAGACGTGATCTGCGTTTACTACCGCACTCAACACCTACCGGTCTTGTACGATTTCGTTCCCACCACCCTCCATCCCAGTAGTTAGAGAACACCTGAACTAACCCTGTCCACACTATCCTTAGATACCCCCCCCCCCCCCCCCCCCCCTATTTTGTTTTTCTTTTTCAGATATCTTGAGACCGAGCCCAACATCCTCCCCGATGTGGGTGAATCTGGTTATCGCAAGACGACCAGTAGCCAGAAACAAGATGGAGGACACATCTGTACTTGTCTCGCCAAAGTCGCCCTCTCGCCACCCATTCTTTTTTTTTCATACAGTCGACCAATAGTTCCTCGTTAGACCTAAGTGTAAAAGTAATTTAAATAAAGATGAAAGTTCCAGCGGAGGGCTGGGTTTGAATAAAATAAAATATATTGTCCGTTTTTGTTTTTTTCAATTCAGTTGCACTCGAAACATTATCCGCATGAAACCATTTCCAAAAGATACACCACATCGTACGAGAGTGGGCTGAAAATGTTCCGACCTAACAAAGATACAAGACATTTTTTCTTAAAATGTATTTTTATTTTTCTACATAGTCTCCTTGTAACCCTACACGCTTCTCCCAGCGATGGTCCCATCTCTTTAACCCGTCCAAATAGTACTCGGCGTTTCTCTGCAAATAACAGTTCACGAAGGTCATTGCCTGCTCATTTGACGAAAATCTCTGTCCTCCGAGCGCAATTTTTAGATTAGGGAACAAAAAGAAGTCGCTTGGGACTAGATCTGGTGAGTAAGGCGGATGGTCAAGCAGTTCAACCCGTAATTCCTGGATTTTCTCCATGGCAACCGGTGAGGTGTGATACGGCGCGTTGTCTTGGGGAAACAGGATTTTCTTTTTCTGTAAAGGTGGTCGTTTTGCCGCAATTTCTGCCTTCATTTGGTCAGGTAAAGATACGTAGTATGCTCCTGTAATGGTTTTTTGTTTTTGAAGATAACCGATTAAGATATCTCCATAACTATCCCGATTCCCCCTTTACAGTCCACTGTTTTGACTGTATCTTTGTTTTTGGGCGTATAATGGTGTATCTAAGTTTCATCGACACTAATTAATCGGCACCACGACTCGGATTTATTGCTCCTAAACTACGCCAACAGAGCGTTGGAAATGTTCATTCGAACACGTTTTTGGTCTAACGTGAGTAAACGCGGCACCCAACGCCCGGATAGCTTTTTCATGCCTACATCTTGATTTAATATGTGACAAACACGTTCTTTGGACATTTTCATAGCCTCTGCTATCTCTTTCACTTTAATTCGGCGGTCGTCTAGCACCATTTGGTGAACTTTATCGATGATATCCTCAATTGTTGCCGTTTTTGGACGTCCAAAACGTTCATCGCATCCCAAGCTCTCGCGGCCACGTTTAAATTCAGGTGCCCAAAATTTCACTGTGGTAAATGATGGTGCAGAGTCCCCACACACAGATTCCAACTAATCTTTGATTGGCTAGACGTATTGCCTTTCAAAAACAAAAATTTAATGACAGCTAATTACTCAATTTTGTCAATTATCATAGAAACACTCACATCGACTCACTCAAACGACTGTCAAATAGAAACTACGCGTCCGAAATGGCTGAAATTTGGGAGAGTAACTGTCAACAGGCGTAGCGTTTTTGGGTTAGGCAGATGCGTTCGTGAGTTTCCTGAGTAGTTGGAGTGGAGTTTCCCTCTGCTTTATTGATCTGCCTTGATGCATGGGTGGGTGATGATTGGGTGGGTGAACTCCTCCATACCCCTTGATCGTTTGTTACCCTTGCGATGATTCTGTGGACGTGAGGTGTGTTTGGCGGTTGCGTCGCACGGGTGGTGGATGGTGGGTCGCTCCATTGGGCTCTTGTGGGGGGAGGCTATCCTTCAATACACTTAGAGGGGTTGCGATCTGCATCCGCACGGTCGACCAGTTCATCTGGGTTGGAGTTGTTGGCAACCCACGATGAATGGCCATGTGGTGGCTGGTGACAAATCTCATCACATCGGAGCTAGATGATGTGGTGCGTGCTGCGCCTGTTAGCTCTTTCTTAGACCTTCGAGGATGCGGGAGTGGGTGGGGGGTGGGGGGGGGGGTGTAAAGGTCCGCTCGAATTATGAAGTCCACCTTGTCGGCGGGGCGCGAGTTCCCGTGCCGTCGTTTGTGGTGGTGGCATGTACATTGAGAGACGCGGCAATTCGAAGGGCTTCATGGTCCAGTATTGAGAGCTGTGGAGGCGAGGAGCGATGGTGATTGCTGCTGACGTCCTTGTAGTAAGGCAGCGAGTACCTCCGACACCGTAGGTGGGGACGAATGGTGGTGCGCGCCGGAGGTGCAACCTTTGCGCGAGCGACGTGGAGATGAAGGTGGCGCTGGAACACGGACCCACCAGATCACGACCTTCAACCTTCCGTTGGAGTTCCGACGTCACAATGACTCGAGTGGTCGCGAGCAGTGGGGCTTGCTGGGGAGCGGTGTTGCTTATGTGCGGTGAAGTTTTCTGTGGGGTATTGGTGTTTTTGATGCTCAGGGGTCGCCGTGGATGATTTCTTTATGCCGCCTGAGGACGCCTTCCCATTCGAGGTGAAGGTCGCGTTTAAGTGCCTCTATAGGGGTCGTGTTTGGTTGGCCCTTGTCCTGGAGGTTGAGGAAGGCGCGAGAAATGCTGCCCCGTGCCGCAACCTGAGCGGTGATGAGTTCTTCGGCCATTGTGGCCACTTGGACGAATCTTGGGTGGAAGTCTGCCGAGTCTTCGTTGACGACGCAGCCGAGGGAGTGACGTCTGAATTGCGGCGTGAGTTCGAGGAAGTCCGGACGAAGGAGGTGCGTGCGACGTTATACCGTTGGTGGTTGGCACTTACACCACTGAGCACTCGCACTTTCACCTTTTCGCGGGGTTCAATTTATCGCGCAATGGAACGAAAACTATCCGGTTCGAAGGACCATTAAAATGTTCGTAACTGGTTACCGTTCCCTTGTTGGAGATCCGTTGCTCGTTTGGTCGCACAACACAATACGCGTACCGAAAGCAGGATACTGATAATGCAAGCTACGAGAGGAAGCCGATGAAAGCAGCGAAGTGGAAGAACAAAAACAAAGCCAGTAACTTGGACATTATGTGATTGAAGGTCGTGCTAGGGAAGTTTGTTAATTTTCTTTGCTGTCTTTACCGCTCCCGTCATTCGGATCGGCCAGCGACACTTTTCGAACATCTTTCGCGTTCTGTGGAGTGGCTACAGATCAACCACCCGGGTTCTGAAATTGTCATCCTTGGCGATTTTAATGTACACAACTCCGGCTTGTTGGTACATTCTAACAGAACCGAAGAGGCTGGGACGCTGGGAGGTTGGCGGAGATGTTCGCTGTTACCCGCAATTTGACTGAACTCGTGGAGGAACCTACGCGAGTGCCGGATAGCTGTTATCATTATTTATACAATTTAATAATATGGTAATTATATATAGTTAATATCATTTTAATAAGGATGGGTTTTTCTTAATTTTATTTTTGTATTAAATAAAGTAAGTAGAGGGACTTACTTGTTTGAACGTTGAGCGGCCGATTTGTATTGTTGTTGATTGGAGACGTCGGCTGTTGTTCGGCGCCAAGGTGCAGGGGGCGTTGAAGGGCTGCTCCCCTGTTCAGCTTCAGTCCCGGTCCGCTGTCGATTGCAGATGTCCACACTGTTCAAGCGCCGCCTTGCTGACTGTCAATTGTATTTTGAGTAGAGCTGCCGTTTTTGTGTTTATTTTGGGTTATCTTTCAGTTGTCAACTTGTGAACTGTCAAATTATGGATAGTGCCCAATACCACACCTAGGAAATGAGTTACGTCTTCTTCCCTTCGTCGTTTAACGTCGAATGAATATTTATTATTATTTGCCGTTGAGGTTTATTTTTTATCCGGCGCCAACGCCGTTTTATTATTATTTTCTCTACCAAGTAGAATTTGCACAAAGTAGTTTATGCAAATTAGCTACTTGGCGAGTTGTTTTCCTTCCACAGGTAGAGAGAGGAAACTTCCGAAAGAGGATTAGTGGATGTTAGGGGGGCCTGGGCGCAAGGTAGGTCCGTAACATACCCATGGTGATTATGCGAACACCCTGGATCTGTTTTTGACATCCGAGCCGGGCATTTATACCTCGGGGGTAGCTGCGCCACTGGGAAACTCAGATCACTGCTTGGTATCGGTTGCGCAATCACTTGCATTCCAAGCAAATGACCGACCTAAGCAGCTTCTCCATGTATGCAGGTATGGGGGTACTAACTGAGACGATTTTCGAGATTTTTTCGCATCCTTTCCGTGGTCAGAGGTGTGCTTTAGAGACTCCGATGTTAACGCATGGGTGGAGTCGTTCACAGAGATTGTTTTTCTCGAGATGGAGATTTTCCAACAAATGCAATTCATGTTATAACCCTTGGTTTGATAAAAAATGCGAGCACATTATAGCGCCAAACATAGAGCTTTTAAGCAATGATGCTCCAATCCCACCGAGGTTAACAGAACGAATTTCGCATGTAACCACGCGATTGATATTTCGAAGAAGGCCTACAATGACGGAGTGACCAATGAACTCCCTGAGTGCCCAACTGGTTCGCGTCCCTTCTGGTCAATGGCAAGGGCTGTCAGCAATAACTTCGCTTCCTCCTCTTTTCCTCCGTTAGTGACGGACAGTAGGACACTACTCACAACCAAGGACCCAAGTTCCTTGTTGAAATTGTTACAATGGAAGCAAAATAGTTTTCCTATTTGTATTTTTTTTTTATTCACACACAAATTTAATTTTCGTACATTCACTTTGGTGATTTATTTAAAATAAAATGTTAAATAAACCACCGTAGACCGTTTTAGATTGTGACCGGCACCGAGGGCTACACACCAGATCTTTTCCCATTCGTTGTGGCGCACTACGAATTTAAACACCAAGAAGACAAGAAGAGAACCTTAAAAACAAGGAGTGGCGAAAGGCTGATTTAAATGAGACAAGGACAAATGCGTCCTTCATCTTGTCCCTGGCTTCCGTGAGAATGTTGGACTTGGTCGGAAGAAAGCTAAAAAAGAAGGGTGGAAGTATCTATGGATAGTGTGGACAGGGTTAGTGCGAAATTTCTCTAACTACTTGGACGGAGGGATGCGTGAAGGGAAATCATACAAGACCGGTAGGTCTTGGGTGCGGTACTAAACGCAGATTACGTTTTTGGCGTCTCATAATTTGCGCTGGGGTCGGTGTGTGTGTATGTATAATTGTTGCGTCTTGTACTTTGCTTGGGTGTGTGCTGCGTGTTAGTAGTAGACCCAATGGGGTGGGTCCAGGAATCCTCTATTATAGAGGGGAATGTTCTTGTGAAGGGTGCTTTCTTTAGTTTTGTACTGAAGAAGAAATTGTGGTGGTCGGATCCGAAAAGATCGAAGGAGATAAGTGTAGTGCTCCACGAAGCCCTACCATTTCCCTCGTACATATATAATACCCATATCCATATCCCCAAAAATCCCTTCAAATTCAAACCTCACAGCGCAAATCTTTATATGCATTGTATGCCCAGTAATCACGTGATAACGAATCAGATACTCATTTGGTTCATACACACGCAATTCCCAAAAATGCAAAGGGTAAAAAGAATACGCGATAAACGAACCAAATGTTCGTATACCATGTACAAACAAAATCCTCCACAACCAATTTGGTTCGCATATATACAATTTCTAATATCCTGATCTCCATCTGCATTGTAGCTGGATGTGTATGTTCTAAAAATAAATTTCCCATTCCTTTTCCCCAGTTTTCTCACATACAAATCTCAACGAAGATTTGTATAAAGCGACAATGGATTTTTGATTCCAGTATCAGTCTCGATTGGCGTCCGAGGTGTAAGGACGCCTATAAACTAAATCTATAATGTAATTAATAAAATAAATTCAAAATTTAAGTATTTTGTTATTGTATTTAATATTGGTCCCAGCCGATTCCCAGGCCCCTATTCAACAATCGATTGTCACACTTCCCGAAGGCTCCGGAAGCACGTCGATGACCGCAAAATGCCTCCTCAGGAGCTGTCTTAAGAGATCCCTCGTCCTTTTAAGGAAGCACGGTCACTTAAAAAAGAGCTAGTAGACTTGTATGCTAATTATAGCACTCGTCGATAGGGGTAATGGAGGCACCTCCGTATAGGTGAGAGTTGGGTTAATGGAGACCGTCGGGCCTTCTAAAGTGGTTGACGCAGCTTCCTTTCGGAAACTCGAAGTCTTTCCATTTGGGCCGAAGGACATACAGGACCATATGGGAAAGGCGCACAATGTTCTAGAACGGATTAGCTATTAATAGCAGAGGGGCTTAACTTTGGTGTTAACTTTGTTGCTCCACTTCAAAATATTGTGCAGTTGTTTAGACCGACCGAAGACCCTTTGAAGAATGTTGGTCACATGTTTGATGACATTCATTATTGAGGTATAAATTACCCCGAGATATTTCATCGTGTCCTGTGGTCTAATCGTAGTACCTCTTATTTGTTGTCGAGTATTCTGTGAATATCTAAAAGTAGGTTGGGAGTGTTTAATACTCAGAATTATGGCTACTACTTTGGAATGATTAAGTCGAATTTTCCATCGACTATAATACTGATACAGTTCACATACACATGACGCGTGCACGTGGAAGTCTTCCGCGTAGCATTCACGCTATCGTCCACAGGGGGAGGGGTATCTGAGGTGTAGATATTAAATAGGATGGGACCTAGAATGGAGCCCTGTGGTATGCCTGTAGCGGCGTTGAAAGTTTGGGAAAACTTTCTATTCACTCGAACTTGAAAGATTCTGTTTCGAACGAAGTGGTAGATGATACTACACAGTGTTCTACTGAGACCACTGTTCAATAATTTAAAGACAACACCTTCTATCCACGTCGTGTCAAAAGCCTTTTCAATGGCGAGGCTCACCGCAATGGTGGGTTCCTTATTAAATGAGTGCACGCAGACGTGGTTTTGAAATACGTTGAGAGCCATAGTAGTGCTGTGCGCTCCTCTAAATCGAAATTGGAAATCAGCTATTAGGTTTCTGGCGCTTCTCGTATATTAATTTTTCATATATTTTGCTGATACAAGTGAGGAGCGAAATGGGACGAAAGCTTGAGGGGTGATAGGGTGGTTTCTCAACTTTTGCTATTAGACAAACAATACCATGTTACCAAGTTTGAGGAAAGTACCCCTTGTTGTAGACATGGTTGAACGGGTAGCGCTTTATAAAGAAAAACCCAGAAAGCCTTCGCAGCGAATAGTACGACATGTTGTCGATAGCGGGTGACTTGGCGTTTGAAATGATAGTGACGAACGTGTGATTCGAACTGACGCTATGACAGTTAGAATCACCGAAAATTGAACCTAAGCGTAAAACACCAGGCTACTGGCTGTGTTTAGAATTCGATTTTTAAACCCAAGTATGTGAATTGTTTTGTTATCGCTATGGTATACGGCTCTGATGTATTTTCGTATTCGATTTTCGTTCGCTGTTCTTTACGATTTGCTTGTGTATTGTGTGTGTATCTGTTAGAGACGCCACACTACTCCCTCCTCAGTACCTTCGTTACGATCAGCTTCGTTTGCGAACGACGGAGCGAACGAGAGAACGTCAGAGCAGGCGAGTGTGCCGGTGCTCTATGGGAAAGTCATGATCGTATGTGAAGTTCTGTTTACTACGGGAAAGTGTGTGCTGTGTGTACAGATCACGCCGTAGTCACAATTATAGCGTTTGAGATTGATAGTGAAGAACGTGTGATTCGAACTAACGCTGTGACAGTTAGAATCACCAAAAGTTGAACCTAAGCGTAACACATCAGGATACTGGCCGTGTTTAGAATTCGATTTTTAAACTCAAGTATATTCCACTGATGTGAATTGTTTTGTTATCGCTATGGTATACGGCTCTGATGTATTTTCTTATTCGATTTTCGTTCGGTGTTCTTCACTATGTGCTTGTGTATTGTGTGTGTATCTGTTAGAGACGCCACAACTTCTTAAGGTTTCGAGATTTAACTAGGTTCGGAAGGGAATTTAGTGTGACGAAACCGTGACTATCATCACGTATATCGTCGAAGTACGCACTATCAGCTGAGTTGAAGACAACTATTGGCTTGTTAAAGTTGTCTAGTTTATTGTGAACCTCTGAACTAATTATTGCATTAGTATCCGGGTCCCCATCCTTGAAAGTGAGCCTGTGATTATTTTCAAAGTTCTCTTTGATGGTATTTGCTTTATTGGTGTCATTATTGACTATAACACCGTTGTGGAGTGATAAGAAAAGTGCCAAATATCTTTTTAACGTTTTTGTAAACGTTCTGGTCGATCTGAATATCCTTCAGTTGGCTTCCAATTCTCGGGTACGACTATTTAATATTCTTTATTTTATCGGTGTACCAATATTGTGAATATTTATTATGTAACACTGGCATAGTATGTGAATGCATTTTTTAGCAATAAAAGCCATTATTCGCCCGTGTTGTAAATTGTGGTGGGAATACATAAAATGCTCGTCGTAGACAGATCTACCAAGCTACAATATGTTTCATTTATTAGTGCTAAAACAAATCACCGCAAAAATATGTCCTCCGTTTTCACGCACCACTGATTACGGGGCGTTCCTAAAATCTGCTCTTTGAATACCAATTAAGACTTCGAAAAATTTGCAGAAACCACATTTGACTCTAACCATAATCACTAAAAATATTTTAACTAAAAAATTCCCAAACATTTTTTTCAATTCTCGAAGCTTATTTGTAATCACTGCATGGCATGGTGGCTACCACTTATTTGACAATTTAGCAGCAATACTTCATTGTTTCTGTCGTGCTATGAACAAATAACGATTGTCTAGAGCATTGCTAGCGCCACAAAAATGGGCAGGTTTTCCACTACTACCAAACACGAATTAATGACATTACCTCACCTACAATGACGGGGTTTTAATTAATTTCAACTAAAACGTAATTTCACCCAAACTCTCAATATGGTGCACATACCCCCACCCCGATGGCCAACCGTTACAAAACAATAGATTTTAAATTGCAAACATGTGACGTTTCTCTTTCCCAACAGCCATCACAAACGAATCCCATTCATCATTTCCTATTCGATATGCGGCACCAAATGCGAGTGTCCCATGCCGCGAAACCTAATTATCTATGTAAATTCCATTCCCAAAGGAATGGGGACGTTCAGCGTTTTGAAACAATAATTTCCCATTTATGAATGGGAGGGATCAAAATAGGATATCATAACGCACAGTGTAGTGGCCACTTGACTTCCCAATGACCGGACATTCGTACGAACAATATTATTACTAGTGTTGGTAATTCGTTTTGTGCCTAGGGGAAAGACATGTGTGTTTATGAGGTCTTCTGCAACTGAGTATTCTATTATTTAAATGATAGTTGCAGAACGCTGCAGCCAACACATAATTGCAATTGGCTCATCATCATCATTTGATCCATCAGACTCTCTAAGCGTGGATGTCATCCACTTTCCATTAAATTTAAATTATAAATGACTGAAACCACGTAGATGTGTGATATGAGTTGCTTTGAACAGGTGAGTATACGTTTTGGGACAGCGATACCTCCTACTCGAAGGAGAAGTTCATGCGCTTCTGAGTATTTATGGGTCCTTTGAAACCGAAACTGTAGGTATGAATATTCGCAGACTTTCATATCGTACCCCAGCAGCAATGGTCAGGAAAGCTTTGAATGGGATTGGAAGGACACAGACTAGGCAAACTGCAGATTCATAAACTTATATGCTGGCACACGATAACTTGTATTAATCATCATTTCACAAACAAAAATATATCCTCATACATGAACCAAGCCTAACTTCGCCCATTAATCATCAAGTCAGTGAATGTGTGCGTGTGTATGTTAGTAAGGTGCCGAAATTTAGAGTTCCCGCATTGTCAAAAACAGAAGAAAAAACAACGAAGGACTCTGGAGAAATGATCACAGGACAGAAAAGAGGATTTCGCAAAATATAATTCAAACCGAAGAGACCAGACGACAGGAAAGGTGCCTCCAGGCGGACATAGATCTCTTACCAACGATAGGTAGCTGTCCTTTCATAATGATACATGAAACGTATGTTCATGTGAGCATGAATGGTCATGGAGCAACAGAAGGAGAGACCTCTTGTCAAGGAAATTTCAGTCTGTCTGTCGACATATTAATTTTAAATTAAAAGAAACGGTAAGAGAAGCTAATTAAAATATTAGTGTTTGTCTTCAAGTATGTTATTTTTAAGTAGTTGTAATTACATTATTTAAAAATAACAAAACTCAATCAAATTACTGGCGATATAACAGACCCTTGTCAACTGGTGGTATTTAATCACAGATTCACCACATATGCAATATATACCAGCACAATAAACAATTACATGCTATAAAGAGATTTGCAAAATGGGACATAGTGTAGTGATCCTAAATCACTACTCTCACCGAATTACCTATAAACCCAATCCAATTCCCATAGCGAATCATATGAGCGACAAGTTAAACCAAAAGTTAAATCATCATCCCAATCCAAATGAATCATATGCACGATAAATTTAAACGAAAGTCCATTTGTCGTGCATTGATTCAAATCCCTATAAACATTGAAATTATGAAATGCCTAATTCTGAATGCATTTCATGGTTTCTCCTTCTGGGAATTTGTTCAAGTAAATTCCTATACACTTCCCAGAACCCTATTCCAATTGAAGCACACAAAATCTCATTTGTGCTTCTTGGAATTTTTAAATAAAATTTTATCCAATCTCTGTCATCATCATCATCATCGGCACTACATCCGGGATCCGGTCTTGGCCTTATTTAACAAATCTCTCCACCGGTCCCGATTTCGAGCCAATGTCATCCAGTTTAGCACTCCCAGGCTCTGGGCGTCCTGGTCTACGCCATCCCTCCATCGCAGACAAGGTCTGCCGCGCTGTTTCCTTCCATACATCCTGCCACAAAGGACTTTCTGGGCAGGCTCCTCTTCCCTCATTCGAGCTAGGTGTCCCGCCCACCGGAGTCTACCGAGTTTGATTTTTCTTACAACATTAGCTTCAAGGTAGATTGGGCACAACTCATGGTTGTAGCGTCTCCGGAACAGTCTTCCCTCACATACGGGGCCAACAATTCTCCTTAAGACCTTCCTCTCGAAGGCGGCTAAGAGTTCAGAGTGCCTTCTATTGAGCACCCAGGTCTCGGATCCATACATGAGTACTGGTAAGACCATGGTCTTGTACAGTAGTAGCTTGGATGTTCTGGATAAATTTCGGGATTTAAAGAGCCTTGATAGACCATAGTAGGCTTTGTTGGATTTAATCGGCCGTTCGCGTATTTCTTCTTCCATATTGTTATCGGCTGATAGTATTGACCCAAGGTAGTTAAAGGATTGCACTACTTCAAAGTCGTGCTCCACCACCCTGATAGTTTGACCAACGTTAGGTCTTCTCTTCGCAGAAGTTGCCACCATGTACTTGGTTTTTCCCTCATTAATGTGCAGTCCCAGTTTTTGTGCCGCCTGCTCGATTTGGGTGAAGGAGTCCTCTACCGCCGATTCGGTTCTACCGATGATGTCGATGTCATCTGCGTAGGTAAGTATCTGGCTGGACTTGGTGACAATAGTCCCTCTTGTTGTAACGCCAGAGTCACGGATTGCTTTCTCCAACGCCAGGTTGAAGAGGAGGCAGGCCACACTGTCCCCTTGTCGGAGTTCATTAAAGATGTTTATTGGTTTGGACAGCAATCCCGCTATTTTTACTTGACTAGTTACGTTGGTCGTGGTCAACCTACAAAGTCGTATCAATTTGTTTGGAATGCCGAACTCTCTCATGGCATTACATAGTTCTACCATGGCTATGCTGTCGTAGGTGGCCTTGAAGTCTATAAACAGATGATATAGTGGAATCTTAAATTCCAGACATTTTTCCATCGCCTGCCTAAGGGTGAATATCTGATCAATTGCTGATTTGCCAGGGATGAAGCCACACTGATATTGACCAATGATGGCTTTAGCGTATGGGGATACCCGGTCTTGTAGGATAGTGGAGAGTATCTTATAGGCGGTACTCAGCAATGTTATACCCCTATAGTTGCTGCACAGTGTGATATCTCCTTATGTATGGGGCAAATTATACCGCGACGCCAATCTTCCGGCATCTCCACTTGCTCCCATACGTGCACCACGACCTCGTGAATTGCGTGATGTAACGCTGTCCCTCCTTGTTTGATCAGCTCAGCTGGTATGCCATCAGCTCCAGGGACTTTATTTGATTTGAGCTGTCTCTTTGGCTTTTAATGTTTCCTCAATGCTTGGTGGCGGCAGCATTTGGTCTTGGTCTTGCATTGGTGGAGCCTGCAATTCTTCTGTGAGCTGACCATTTAGCAATTCATTGAAGTGCACTTCCCATCGCTCCAGAATGCCTTCATGATCGGTGATCAGATTACCCTCTTTATCCTTGCAGTAAGTGCATCGTGGTTTGTACCGCGTCATACTGCGGATTATTTGGTAGAACTTCTGCGCCTGGTGCGGTCCTCGCTCTCTACTTTTCTCTATTTCACAGACAAGGTTTTTGTCCCAGGCACTTTTCTTTTGTCTGTGAAGTCTTTTTTCGGATCTTCTGAGCTCTTTGTATTTCTCCTCGCGTACCCGCGTCCTATGATACTGCTGCATTGCCCGGTATGCAGCATTCTTACGTTCAGTCGCTAGTTTGCACTCATCATCAAACCAGTCGTTCCGATCTCTACGACTACTGCCTAAGATGGAGTTGGCAGTACTAATGACAGTATTCTTAAGGCGTGTCCATTTCTCTTCTACGCCCGGCATTCTGGCCCCAGGACTTACTCTCCCTCCGTCGAGCTCTTCGAGGGCGAGTCTTAACGCATGACCAAAGATGTTGCTGGTATTCTCATTGCGTAAGGCAGCCGTGTTGATTCGAACCTGATCCGCGGATGCAATACGTCTCCGTAAGGCAATCCGCGCTCGGAAAACTGTACCAGCAAGATAGTGATCCGAGTCGACGTTGGCACCTCGATACGTTCGTACCGTCATCAGGCTCGAAGAGTGGCGGCGATCTATCAGCACGTGGTCAATTTGGTTGCGAGTGGCTCCATCAGGTGATACCCAGGTGGCTTTGTGGATATCTTTACCCGGAAACCTGGTACTCGCAACTACCAAGTTTTTCGATACTACCAATTCGATGACTCGTAGTCCATTGTCATTCGTGTTCTCATGCAAACTATGGGAACCTGTGTAGTGCCTGAAAACCGGCTCCCGACCTATTTTTGCATTCAAATCCCCAAGAACGATTTTCACATCGTATCTTGGGCAGGCATTGAGGGCCCGTTCGACGTTCTCATAGTATTCTTCTTTTTCGTCGTCAGGGGACTCCTCTGTAGGTCCGTGAACGTTTATGAGGCGTATGTTCTTAAATTTGCCTCGCACGCGAAGAGTGCATAGCCTTTCATTTATTGCATTAAAGCCGATGATGGCAGGCTTCAGTTTTTGACTGACTAGAAAGCCTACCCCGAGCACATGTTGTTTTGCGTGACAGCTGTAATAAATGTCATACTCTTTTCTTTGAAAAACACCACTCCCCGTCCATCTTATTTCTTGTAATGCTGTTATGTCAGCCTTATATTCGGACAGGGCACCGGCTAGCTGCTGTGCAGCTCGAGCTCTGTATAGTGAGCGTATGTTCCATGAAAAAATCCTTAAATCATTTAGCCATTTTCGTTTCCGTGGTCGTCGTCGTGTATCCGGTCCATATCCGAGGCTTGTTAAATTTGCCATAATAATTCATTTTTACGGGCCTAGTTATTAGCCTTGCGCCAACCTTTCTCAGGATGTCGCTGCATGCATTGGTTCACTACTTGGCGGGTGTCAAAGTAGCTATCCAGGGGTGTCACGTGGAGACTGCATGTCAACTTGGATTGAACAGGGACAAAGATCGTCCTGGCCTTCGCCGGGTTGAAGGCAATCAGAGACTTTGGCCTGTATGGTCGCACCCATCCCCCCAATCTCTGTCATCACAGAGTATAAAAGTGCGACACATTTTGGATTCGTGATGAGTACACAACCTGGATCGAAGGTCTCGTTTTTAAATTACTGAATACTGGCCTCAGTAAAACGCTGTGTAGTATCATCTACCAGTGCGTTATAAACAGAACCTTCCAAGTTGGAGTGAATGGAAAGCTTTCCCGAACTTTCAACGCCGCTGCAGGCGTACCACAGGGCTTTTTTATTTTAACTTTCAAACTCTAACTCACAAGAACTCAAAACTTAAACTAGAAACTCAATTCAATATTGAAAACCTTCAATACTAATCTGAACTCTCTTCCTCAACTCAATTTCTCAAACTGATTTTACAACAGAATTTTTTCTCTACTTATAGAACATTGTGTTCTAATTTACTGTAAATTATAATATGAACAAAACAAATTTTCTCAAAGTATTCCTTTAGTTTCTGTGACTTGTAAATTGAATAAAATTTGAACGAAAATCAAAGTGCTCTGTTTTGAAATAAAAAGGGGCAAGTTATGAAAAGGGGCAAGTTATGAAAAAGGGGCATGTTATTAAATGTGCTGTAACTGGCAATATTGTGAATGTTTATGAATGGTATGTATTAAGTGAGAATGTAATATATGTTAAGGGAAGTTTTTAAGGATGTGTAAGGAGATTCAGTGTTAAATTTAATAAAGGGTAGTATTCTGGAATACAACAACACCAAAGTTAAGCTTCTCTGCTATAAGCAGCTAATCCGATCTGGAATATCGTACGCCTTTCCCATATGGTCCTCCATATCTTCGTCCCAAATGGAAGAACTTCGAGTCTTCGAAAGAAAACTCCTCAGAAGATGCATCAACCACTTTAGAAGGCTTGACGGTCGCCATTACTCGAACTCTCGCCTATACGAAAGTGCCTCCATTATCCATATCGACGAGTACTTTCTACAATTAGCATATAAGTACCTCGAAAGCATTCAGAACATCGAGAACCCACTTGTACGGGCGTCTTGCGTTCTTGACCCTTCTCTCTTTCGATCTCTTTGGATCAGACCACCACAATTTCTTCTTCAGTACAAAACTGAAAAAAGCACCCTTCCCAACAACATTCTCCTTTATAATAGAGGATTCCTGGACCCATCCCATAGGGTCTACTGCTGATACACTACAAACACGCACGCACAGTACAAGACAGCACAAAGATACACACCGACCAAAGCGCAGATTATCAGACTCCAAAGACGTGATCTGCGTTTACTACCGCACTCAAGACCTACCGGTCTTGTACGATTTCTTTCCCACCATCCCCCCATCCAAGTAGTTAGAGAACAATTGAACTAACCCTGTCCACACTATCCTTAGATACATCCTTTTCAGATATCTTGAGACCGAGCCCAACATCTTCACGGATGTGGGTGATTCTGGTTATCGCAAGGTGACCAGAAGCCAGAGACAAGATGAAGGACACATTTGTCCTTGTCTCCCTAAAATCGGCGTCTCGCCACCCATTTTTTTTTTTTTTTTTTGGATTCGTGATGAGTCGGAATCCAGAGGCCAAGTCACGGCCACCACATATTACTAAATAAAATAAACCAATATTACCAAATATATTAACCAAATACCAACTAAGAAAGCTTCTTCTAAATTTGAACCTGCTGCCCTGAGACTTGGAGGGAAGCCGCTCCACCAAGGAGGTAAGAAATAATAATCACAAAAATGCGACCCTACAATACCATAATACACCTTGTAATTTGTATCTAGAATGGATACGTACTCATACATTAGACCGCACTTTTCGCACCTTCAAATAAGAGCCAAATTAATTCGAGTGTCAACGAGAGTGGTCACAATGCGAGTGGCGTTCATTGGCCGAGTTTCGAGATTGGCTTTTATTTTCAACGATTAGGTTTTTATCTCATCAATGGTGGCAAAACATTGTCTTTTCATGGCTCTACTCACCTCGGGTATGGAAGGAAATCACACTATGTCTAGAGAATACGGTGAGACAAACATGGGTTTAGATTTTCACGACAACAACAAAAAACCGAATTAGTATATTGTGAGTGAGAATTAAATCCTACAACTCATATAAACTTTCGGCTTTCAAAAACAACCGAAATATTTAAAATCAATACCACACCTTAGCGAACATACAGGGCAAAGTCTCTGCTTTCAACCCGGCGAAGGCCAGTACGATCCTTGTCCCTGCTCAATCCAAATCGACATCCAATCCCTGGATAGCTACTTTGGCACCCTCCAAATAGTAAACCAATGCATGCAGCGACATCCTGAGAGGGGTTGCCGCAAGGCTAATGACCTTGCCCGTAAAAACGAATTATTATGGACAATTTAACAAGCCACGGATATAGACCGGATACCGGTGAAGAGACTTGCTAAATAAGGTCAAGGGCGGATCTTGGTTGTAGTGCCGATGTTGATGATAATGATGATCAAATCTAGCCCTGTGAATAGGACGTTAGTAATGTGCTTACAGTTAGGCCAACTTGTTGTAGAAGGTAACTAAAGGCCGAGAGGTAGGTGGAGTCCCAACACCCTGCCGCACGATGAAATAGCATCCCATCAAGCTATTAATTTATTTTAATTTTTGCCACATATTTTTATTTAATTTTTTTTCTCAGGTTCTAAATTATAGGTTAGACAAAAAATGCTTAAATTCTCACTTAATTATCTTATATTATAACTTACTGGTCCTACGTGGACGTTTTAGGCTAAACATTATATAACTATTGTGAAGTTAGAAGTTAGGCAGAACTTGCCGGCTTTAGTTATGATTATTTGTATGATAAGGAAAAACGGAAAAGACTTTGTCCCATTTTTTTTTTGTTTTTACTTAAAATTTAACTTGCTTCTAATTTTTTTCAATGCTTGCATATAAAACTTTACTGAAATTTTATACTACCCTAATCCTAGAAAAGCTAAGTCTGTGTCAGCTAGCTATCCCATCAAGCTATAGACGCTGTGAAATGGTCGGGAGAAATCCTTTGCCATCTTTCGAAGCTTGGCCAATGTACCGGCCCGTAAAACGTTGGTATAGATAAGTCGGTCACAAGGTGAGATACAGTGGCGTTTCTAACACATACACACACAGTTCGCGGGCAATTATTGAAGAACAACACCGAAAATAAATTAAAAGCATAGTCGCCAAAGCCGTTCACCATAGCAATAAGATAGCAGTTCCACGTTAGTTGGGTGTGGGGGTTCTCTACATTACGCTGAGAACCAACCCACAATTACAGCCCTATTTCGCCCGCTAACCGCGCACCACGTCAACCTAAATCCCTTCCCTCGGCCTATTTCACCTGTAAAAGGTAATCTCCCAAAGGACGCATAACCTTAACTCATTCTTCTATGCAGATAATGCATAACTGAATTCAGCCTTTTTATGCCATATGTAGTGCTCCAAGAAGCCCTACCATTTTCCTTCACATTACATTTCCTCCCACATTCCATTTTTCTCCCATATAACATTTGCTTCCCACATCACATTTTCCTCCCACCTATAAGAAAATCCATTTGATATCCCAAACATAACATTGTAACCAAATCCTACTAAACGTTCAAATTCTCATTTATTGAATTCACATTTATTTATTCAATTTAATGCCTTTGTTCGATTCAATTTCCTAAAATCAAACAGCATAATGCATTATTTTCTCAGGTATGCTAAAAGCAATTAGCACCTAAAAAACCTACAAGATCCAAAACCTAAAACTGCATGTGTCCAAACAATGGCATATCTATTCGATACGCCGACACACAATTCTTGCAATAATAAACATCCAAACGGATACCAGATGTTTTATGACTAGCTAATAGACACGGATTCCCAGATCCTAAACTAACAACCAATTTCCAAGGATCTTGTGCTACCTATTTGAAATGCACGAAAATTCTTGTTTGCATTAGCCAGATGGCTAATACAAATAAAAACCCCAATAAAGGATCAAACGATAAGTGGCGATGCATCTTGACCTTCGAAAGAACATAAAGATATTTGAAAATTAGAATTTTGAAGTGCGAAGGTGACTTGACTGGAGTCGCTTGAAAGAGTCAGTCAGTAGCGCGCTTGAGGAGAAGACCTCCTCAAAAATAATAGAGATTTAATGTAAAATCTGTTCTGAAACGAAAAATAAAATCAGTTTTAGAAAGTGTATTGCGGTGTATAAAGTGTATTGTTTTTGCGAGTGTATAGCGGGAATTTAATTCAGAACAACATGGTCGATAGTGCGCGGGAAGGACAACAACGGTAGCCCACTCTTCCCGGGAAACCGGAAGCACGGTGGTGCCCCCAAAATATTACACAAATGGCATCATATATTTCATAAACCACATGAGATGTCCTATCGGAAATCAAAAATCTCATGCCTGGTTAGCAACAGCAAAGTGTGGGCAAGCTACGCTGTTGCTGCATAGCGAAACTGCTTGGGTTATATCGAATTCTTTTAGTTTTGCTCCCACGCTGATATTGTCCCAAGCCATGGCGGCGTCCTTTGACCTGCGCCAGACACGGCTATTCGCTGAGGAGCAATAAACCCAGTAGTCATGTGAATAGTACGAAAAGTATACTTTTCATTCCACCCCATTTCCCCGTCTCGGAGTGCAATTTCGGTTCTGCACTCTGAGAGCAATCCAAATACCAAACTAGGTCATGCGGTCAACATTGGTTTCGCTTTCGTTGCATGCGAAAGCAAATCATCCTTGAGATCATCGCGCTCTCCGTTTCAGTTTCCCATCCTCTCTAAGTCCATTGACTGTTGGGTAAATTCGCAAGAGTTTATCACCTCAATGGACGAGGAAATGGGAGAATGAGGATGAGTGTGCGATGAAGCATGGGTGATCGTGTGGGTAGAGTTAGCCAGTCGAATTTTAACCATCAAATCACACACACGAGTCGAAATGTTCTCTGCGCGAGTGCGAAAGTTTCTCGTTAAATGTAGTATATACAGTTCACAAAAGTTTAAGTTTCAATCATTCGTTCGGTCGGACTGCCACCAGTATTATTGGTTATCATCGAGAAGCTGCTAACGAAATCTAAAAACAAATGATGTGAACATACTTAGAACATTTAAAATATCAAATAAGATACATTAACAAAAAAAAAAGTTGAGATGCGCATAACAAATGTATAAAGTTATGGTGAATTATTTAGTATGAAGTTTGGAGTTAAAAATTAATGTACTTAAACATACTGGGCGCTCCAGAGCAATTAGGCAATTCTTTTTTAAAAGCAAAAAAATAAAAACTTATTTCAACCACAAAACAACACCAGTGCGTTTTTATTTCTTCTCTTCTCTTGGTGATCGTTTTGCCGCGGTAATCGGTGGGATTTTAGTGAGCCCGTGCCCGTGCTAGCACAACATACAATCAAACCCCACATTGGTGACCCCGACGTGACATGAATACGCAACCTTCTGATAAGTAAAACAAAACAAAAAAACAGTGGCAAGTGCCAAGAAAAAAAAAAAAAGAAAAAAATTAAAGACATTAAAGACAAAACAGAAATTGGTAACCGAACTCCAACGCAACGACTAGCACGACAGCGACGCCAACTGACGCCGACCACCTGAAGTCAACCCGGTGCTGGACACCAGGTTTTCTTTCTCTCTCTTTTTTTTTTTTTTGTATTTTCAAAAAGTAGTCATTTCTCTTCTCGGTGAGCTCCTTCCGAGCCACCAAATATAAAGACAGTGAAATATAATAAAAAAAAAAAAAAAAACTTGATTAAAGTGCAAATCACCAAACTAAAATTTAAAAATAATTTAAAATTGTTAAATTGGAAATTAAGAACAAAAACCATTTAATAAATTGTTTTAACATTAGATAAGTGTATTAAAACAAAGAAGACAACAACAAGTGTAATAAATTATTATAAATATCTTCAATTAAAAATCAAATTTAAATTAACATTAAAAAAGAGAAATACTTGAAAAGATAATTCGACTCATGCAGAATAATCGAACGACGCTCGAAAACGAATCGAAATTAAACATTTCAAACCAAATGATAAGATCCATTTATTTTAATTTTTTCCAAGTAAATTAAATTTAAAAAAAAATAACACTTAAGACGGATTACAATACAAAGACTATATTACAAAAAAAGAAGATAATTAATCAAAACGATACAAATAATAATAACATTATGTGATCCTGCAACAATTCTAGTAAATAAACAATCTCGTGGATTAAAATAATAAAAACTAGCTCAGTAACCAGGATTAATTCGTAATTTTTACAAAGACATTTGTAATTGTTTTAAATTTTTTGCAAACAGGGACTTAGTTTATTTTTCTTTTAACACATTTTCGAAAAATGCCAATAAAAATTATTAATTTATGAAAATATAAATATAATTAAGATAAAAATTAAGCAGCACAGAATAGCCTCTCTAGATTTTATTGTCGAATTGTTTTAAAAAATATATAAACAAAACTACTTGAGGTACTAGCCACCGAATAATTTTATTGTTTCGGCACAAGTGTAAACCCCTTCTGGGTACAAATCTAGCACGACCACTTAGCACCAATATTCTCGACTCGAATTTACTTTACGCGACTCCCTTTCGACTTCTTTCGACTCCTTCTAACTTCCTTAATTCCGGCTCAACCTTTTGCACCGCGCACAATGCCCACCACACGAGCCGGTGGGCGAGAGAAACAAATACCACCGGCTTTAAACCCACCTAACACATTTACGTTCGGTAGCGGGCCCGAAAATGCATGACGACCAAATTAGGCCCATTTCCTAAGGTCTCTTTCCAGCACTGGCCAGCTGCAGCCGCCAGCAATTCGCAGGCCCAACGGAGGACTCAAGACCCCAGACCTGGCGAGCACAATCGGGACTACCCGTCAGCACCCGTCACCGTCAGCATCCGTCACCCCGCCCGACCTACTAGCGCTCCAGGCCTCGCTCCGTCGCGACTTAAGCTAGATTATCCTCAAAAATCAGTCACCATCACTTTCCCAGCCGAAAAAACAGTTTTTGCTTTTCCTTTTCGGCCCACTGTTTTCACTGTATTTTTGTTTCAGGCATATATTGGTGTATCCAAATTTAATCGACATTATTAATCGACGCCAAAACTCGGATCGGCGGTCGTCTAGCATTTGGTGAACTTTAACCATGTTATCTTCAGTTGTTGCAGTTTTTGGACGTCCCGGACGTTCATCGTTACCCAAGCTCTCACGGCCACGTTTAAATTCAGCTGCCCAAAATTTCACGGTAGTAAATAATGGCGCAGAGTCCCCATACACAGAGTCCAACTCATCTTTGATTTGCGTAGGCGTATTGACTTTCAAACCTTAGAAAGGTTGCCGCAAAGCTAATAACCATGCCCGTAAAAACGAATCATTATGGCAAATTTAACAAGGCTCGGATATGGACCGGATACACGACGACGACCACGGAAATGAAAATGGCTAAAGATTTAAGAATTTTCTCATGGAACGTCCTCTCACTATACAGAGCTCAAGATGCACAGCAGTTAGCCGATGCCCAGTTCGAATATAAGGCTGACATAACAGCAACAGAAATAAGATGGGCGGGGAGTGGTGTGTGAAATAAGTATGACACTTCTTACAGCTGTGCTGGGGGTAGGCTTTGTAGTCAGTCAAAAACTGAAGCCTGCCATTATCGGCTTTAATGCAATAAACGAAAGGCTATGCACTCTTCGCGTGCGAAGTAAGTTTAAGAACATAAGACTTATAAATTTCACGGACGTACATAGAATTTCCCTGACGACGAAAAAGAAGAATACTACGATAACGTCGAACGGGCCCTCAATGCTTGCTCAAGATACGATGTGAAAATCGTTCTTGGTGATTTGAATGCAAAAATAGGTCAGGAACCGGTTTTCAGACACTATGCAGGTTTCCTTAGTTTGGATGAGAACACTAATGAGAATGGATTACGTGTCATCGAACTGGCTGCATCGAAAAACTTGGTCGTTACTAGTACCAAGTTTCCGGGTAAAGATATCCACAAAGCCTCCTGGGTATCACCTGATGGCGCCACTCGCAAACAAATTGACCACGTGTTGATAGATCGCCGCCACTCCTCAAGCCTGATGATAGTACGAACGTACCGAGGAGCCAACGACGACTCGGATCACTATCTTGTTGGTATAGTTTTCCGGGCGCGGAATGCCTTACGGAGACCTATTGCATCCGCGGATCAGGTACGAATCAACACGGCTGCCTTACGCAATGAGAATACCAGTAACACCTTTGGCCATGCGTTAAGACTCGCCCTCGAAGAGCTCAACGGAGGGAGAGTAAGTCCTGGGGCCAGTATGCCGAGCGTAAAAGAGAAATGGACACGCCTTAAGAATACTGTCATTATTACTGCCAACTCCATTTTAGGAAGTAGTCGTAGAGATCGGAGCGACTGGTTTGATGATGAGTGCAAACTAGCGACTGAACGTAAGAATGCTGCATACCGTCATAGGACGCGGGTGCGCGAGGAGAAATACAAAGAGCTCAGAAGATCTGAAAAAAGACTCCACAGACAAAAGAAAAGTGCCTGGGAAAAAAAACTTGTCTGTGAAATAGAGGAAAGTAGCAAGCGAGGTTCTACCAAATAATACGCAGTATGATGAGGTACACACCGCGCTGCACTTACTGCAAGGATAAAGAGGGTAATCTGATCACCGATCCTGAAGGCATTCTGGAGCGATGGGAAGTGCACTTCAATGAATTGCTAAATGGTCCGCTCACAGACGAATTGGAGGCTCCACCAATGCAAGACCAAATGCTGCCGCCACCAAGCATTGAGAAAACATTAAAAGCCATAGGAGAGCTCAAATCAAATAAAGGCGGTGGAGCTGATGGCATACCAGCTGAGCTGATCAAACAAGGAGGGACAGCGTTACATCACGCAATTCATGAGATCGTGGTGCACGTATGGCAGCAAGAGAAAATACCGGAAGATTGGCGTCGTGGTATAATTTTCCCCATACATAAGAAGGGAGATATCAGACTGTGCAGCAACTATAGGGGTATAACGTTGCTGAGTACCGCCTATAAGATACTCTCCACTATCCTACAAGATCGGATAGCCCAATACACTAAAGCCATCATTGGTCAATATCAGCGTGGCTTCATCCCTGGCAAATCAGCAATTGATCAGATATTCACCCTTAGGCAGGCGATGGAAAAATATCTGGAATTTATAATTCCATTATATCATCTATTTATAGACTTTAATGCGGCCTACGACAGCATGGCCATGGTAGAACTATGTAATGGAATGAGAGAGTTCTGCATTCCAAACAAATTGATACCACTTTGTAGGTTGACCACGACCAACGTAACTAGTCAAGTAAAAATAGCGGGATTGCTGTCCAAACCAATAAACATCTTTAATGAACTCCGACAAGGGGACAGTGTGGCCTGCCTCCTCTTCAACCTGGCGTTGGAGAAAGCAATCCGTGACTCTGGCGTCACAACTTGAAAGACTATTATCACCAAGTCCAGCCAGGTACTTGCCTACGCAGATGACATCGACATCACCGGTAGAACCGAATTGGCTGTACAGGACTCCTACACACAGATCGCGCAGGCGGCACAAAAACTGGGACTGCACATTAATGAGGAGAAAATTAAGTACATGGTGGCAACTTCTGCCAAGACAAGACCCAACGTTGGTCAAACTATCAGGGTGGTAGAGCACGAACTACCTTGGGCCAATGGTATCAGCCGATAAAAATATGGCAGAAAAAATTCGCAAACGGCTGATTAAATCCAACAAAGCCTACTATGGTCTATCAAGGCTCTCTAAATCCCGAAATTTATCCAGAACATCCAAGCTACTACTGTACAGAACCATGGTCTTACCAGTACTCATGTATGGATCCGAGACCTGGGTGCTCAATAGAAGGCACTCTGAACTCTTAGCCGCCTTCGAGAGGAAGGTCTTAAGGAGAATTGTTGGCCCTGTATGTGAGGGAAGACTGTTCCGGAGACGCTACAACCATGAGTTGTGCCCAATCTACCTTGAAGCTAATGTTGTAAGAAAAATCAAACTCGGTAGACTCCGGTGGGCGGGACACCTAACTCGAATGAGCGAAGAGGAGCCTGCTCGGAGAGGCCTTTGTGGCAGGATGTATGGAAGGAGACAGCGCGGCAGACCTTGTCTGCGTAGACGCCCAGAGCCTGGAAGTACCAAACCGGATGACATCGGGTCGAAATCGGGACCGGTGGAGAGAGTTGTTAAGTAAAGTCAAGACCGGATCCCGGCTGTAGCGCCGATGATGATGATGATTGACTTTCAAAAACAAACATTTAATGTCCATTTTCACAAAAATACTCACATCGACTAACTAAAGCGACTGCCAAATAAAAAAACGCTTCCGAAATGGCTGAAATGTTGGTTAGTAACTGTCAAGAAATGCACAACTACATTCACAAGCTTTTATTGACGGGTGCTGCTATCTTCACGTTGAGGTCGGAAACTCTGGAAACCACCCTCGTATGTATATATATATATATATATATATATATATATATATATATATATATATATATATATATATATATATATATATATATATATATATATGTATACATATATATATGGTAATTTTACTTAGCAGCAAGATGCGAGCTAGATAATTTTGTGCGTGACTCTTGTTTGGTTTATAAAGAGTAGGGGAACCGGCTTAGCTAGCGGTCGAGCTCGACTTTGTACTAAGTACAGCCATGAGCGAGCAAGAGGTACATACGGTTTATTATAAAAAATTTTAACAAATGAAGGCGTTGAACCCTCGGGAATTTTTTCTCGATTGAACGCACAGTTTGGTGATACATTGTCTCAGAATCGTCCCTAGATAGACCAACCAATTTAAAACTGGGCGAGAACGTATCGAAACGAAAGTCATGATCGACGCCCAAGAACAACTCGTACAGATGACAACATCCGTGCCGTTCGAGAGCTTATTAAAAGTGATCGCCGCTTAACTGTGGGAGAAATCTCATTACAAGTGGATATGACAATGACAACGCCAGGGATACATTGGAAAAAGTAGGCTGGGAAACCCTCGAACACCTTCCTTATAGTCCAGACTTGTCTTCCTGTGACTATTTTTGGTTCGCACCCTTGAAGGAATCACTTAGAGAAAATCAATTCGAAAGTAACGAAGAAGTCGAGGAGCACGTGCGCAATTGGCCAACAACTCGCCCCAAATCTTTCTATGAACAAGGGATATGATAGCTTCCAAATCGGTGCAGAATTGAATACTTCACGCAGGAGACTATATTGAAAAATGTTGATAGTATAGTTAGTGTGTAACATTATTCAATAAATTTATAAAAATAAATTACCGTTTATATTTGATACACCCTCGTATAATATTTATAGCGTTTGCGACGATAGTGAAGAGCGAGTGATTCGAACCGACGCTATCACGGTTAGAATCACTAAAATATAGAACCGAAGCTCAACCCATCAGGCCACTGCCGCGTATGGTGAATACGATTTCTAAACTCAAATACATTCGACTAATGTGGAAATGGTATATTATTGCTATGGTATACGGCTTTAATGGATGTGCTTTTTGGTGGTGTTGTTCTTCACTAGTTGTGTGTGTATCTGCTAGAAACGCCACTTCACTCCCTTCCCAGTAACTTTCGCTACGATCAACTTTGAGATGTGAACGACTGAGCGAAGAGCGAGCGAGAGAGCGATCGAGAGAATGTCAGAGCAGGCGAGTGAGCCGGTGCTCTGTGTAGAAGTCGTGTGATTGTAAGTAGAGTTCTGTGTGCGTATGGGAGTGTGTAGTATGTCGTACAGATCACGTCGGGGCCACCAGTTATAGCGTTTGCGACGATAGTGAAGAGCGAGTAATTCGAACCGACGCTATCACGTTGGAATCACTAAAATATAGAACCAAAGCTCAACCCATCAGGCCACTGCCGCGTATGCTGAATTCGATTGGTAAACTCAAATACATTCGACTAATGTGGAAATGGTATATTATTGCCATGGTATATGGTTTTAATGGATGTGTGGCGAGTCTAACAGATACACATACAATTCACAAGCAAAATAGTGAAGAGCACCGAACGAAAAATCGAACAAGAAAATACATCAGAGCCGTATACCATAGCGATAACAAAAATCACTGGAGTATAGTCGAGTTTAAAAATCAAATTCTAAACACAGTCAGTAGCCTGATGGGCAACGCTTAGGTAAAAATGTTTGGTGATTCAAACTGTCATAGCGTCAGTTCTTCTTCACTATTATTTCAAACGCTATAGATGTGCTTTTTGGTGGTGTTGTTTTTCACCAGTCGTGTGTGTATCTGCTAGAAACGCCACATATTTATATGTATATATAATCAGAAAATAACCTTGTCCGTAAAAATAAATTATTATGGAAAATTTAACAATCCTCGAGACTTGCTAATAAATAAGGCCAAGACCGGACCCCGGTTGTAGTGCCGATGATGATGGTGATAATCAGAAAATGGTCTACATCAAACACTGAACATGTCGATGAAAGTCAGCGGAGTATGTTTCAAAAACTCTCACAATCTATCAGCAGTTAAAATATCGTTCAACCCCAATTCAATTGAATTTATGTATATCCGTTTTATATCAATGCGGCGATTAAAACGGCCATGAAATAATTTCAATCCCTCCTTATATCATCAAAGTGCTCTTTTCGAAATATCACATCTAGCAACATCAGGTGGAAAAGTGCCATGTTCGAGGTCGGCAATTTATTTATTTGAACAACTGTTGGTCAAAAAAATGTTGTATACATTTTAATAATGTGATTGAACTGATATTTCCCGGTCATTATGACACCATTCCCCTTGTTGACAATAGACGAGAACATATTCCTCTACATTACAAGACTGATTGCGGAGCTGCTATTACACAATGGGATAAGGGGGCAATAAACACGAATAATTTTCAAACATACCTTTCAAAACAGCCTTTTTACAAGGAAAGTCAAACCTATGACATGAATCTAGTAAGTCATCTGCCTATAACCTTTGCTATAGTGAAGATGTAACCATGTGTTCTTAAAACTCCTCTACAATTCATCATCCCCTTTAACACACAAATTAGTCTTGATCTCCCATTTAAGGTTGTCCATTACCAGAGTAATTCCGTCCGCTTGTAATAGACCATCTTTGTACTTTAAGAGCTCATTACTTTGGCTATAAAACAAAGAACACTGGAAGAAGGGCATAAACAACAAGTCAAGATCTTAGTCACTACAGAACTTTACTAAAGATTTAGTAGCATAGTTTGGTGTTATCCCTCATCTCAATAGTCAATCCAGGACAACATGTGGCACTTGGCTAATATGCACTCTGCACACCAAACGACTAACAACAACAATAACAGCAGCATTACCTCATTCCACAACAATGTTATGTATACATATAACTGACCTAATCTGATTTAATCATACTTAATTTATGAAAGGTCATTTCACGGTACATTACGCTTTATGGGCAAATCCAGTGTCATGTCATTATCATGGTCAAATGACAACAATAACCATGAGCTTGGATATGAGGCCGAAAACGGACGAATTAAGGAAGATGAGCAGTACCCGGCGACGCAGTCAGGACACACAGGACATGCTTTGCTTCACAAAACCTCGTATATTACGCTTGTCAAAGTCTGACACAACGACATCGACAACTACAACGTCAGCATCGTCATCATCATCATCATCCTAGCCGAAGTCATAGCCGTTGTCGTATTCCTAGTCCTAGTCGTATGGCCGTCGTTGTTGTCATCGTCAACCTCCTTGTCGTCAGCCAACAACGATTTATTGCTTCAAACTCAATTTGTTCAGGATTCTATCCCGGTGCGTGCTTCTGCCATCCGCTGTCGTTCTTCCTGCCGCGTGTGCTGCCAATTTTATGTGTTCTCGGTTAAGAGAATGTATGCGCCGAAACTTTAGTATATTCGAGATATTTAGTTTAATGCTTAATCCCATTATTGTATCTTCGATATCATTCGATAGTCATTCGGAGACCACGCTTAGATATATTTATGGTCCGCGCTGTAGTTTGTTCATTGTCAATCCTTCGGACCGCAATTCCTAGAAACGATTAGATGCGATATTTGTCAAGATATACTCAACATACTTTAACGTTTATTTAGTCTGGAATGAGTTAATGAACAAACTTGATGACCTTAAAACAAACGTACACATACATTAACTAATACTGAACCTGAGAGCAAGGTATCCACGTACGCATCTGGACCAAAAGAGCAAAGTCATTGCCATAAATTTAGGCACAAATTTCGGACGGTTTTACGGTACTGCCATAACAATGTTTTCGACTTTTATGGGTGCATTGTCGTATTAAGAGTTGCCCGTCCCGTTTGTGGCCTTTTTACGAGGTCCATTGCAGTTTTACTAGTTTCATAAAATACAAGTGTTCAATTAATTTTCGGTCATAAATTCGCTAAGGTTCAAATTAGTTTCCTGTTATGTGTGAATGTTGCGTTTGAAGACAAAATAGTCGGACATAACATTCTCAAGATTTTATCCCTGTAATTAACTAGAGTAAAAATCAAGTTGTAATCCTTAACTTAATTGATTCATTTACTTTTGGTGCTGCATTTAGAAGATATACCTCCGAAGTTGTAGAATTGTGTGGTTTCCTTATATTGTTATTTCAAATATTGTCGATTTCATTGTAGTTCTGCAATTAAAGAAGTCAGTATGTTCAAGAAAAAATTTTTGCGACGTCATAAGTAAATCTATCCCTGGTTAAGTTACTATTTTAAATATGTTTTATAGTTGTTAACTTTCTATACCATAGAGCAACAAAATCAGCTTCAAAAAACATGGAATAAAAAGAGTAATAAAACGGATTTACCTTTTTAATGCTGGGTAGACTACACTCTGCTTTTTATAAACAATGAACCAATTATTATTAGTATTATTATTTATTATTTATTGGTCTGTAGGAAGCCGGAAGTTCATGCCCTCGCCGATTCAGCTGCGCCATCCTTCCCTGTCCTGTGCGCTCTCCTTCCACGCTTGACCATCTGATCCGATTTCCTCAAGGTCAAACTTAACATTCTCCTCCCATCTCCGTCGCGCCGTCCTACCAGCCTCTTTCCAGCTGGTCTACCGTTAAGAATTCTACGCACGGTCCTATCGTTTCGCATTCTCCCCATATATCCGGCCCATCTTAATCTTCGTGACCTGATTACTCTCACTATTGTAGGTTTGCGGTATAGCTCTTCCAATTCATGGTTTGTGGAGATTCCTCCACTGTCCTGCCTCCTCGTTATTTTTACCTCCAAAGATACCCCTTAAAACTTTATTCTCGAATACGCGGAATTTGTTTTCTTCCCCTTTTGTGAGAGCCTATGTTTCGCATCCGTATAGAGCAATCGGCATGATTATGGTTTTATAGACACGGAGCTTTATATTTCGTGATAGCAGTTTGGATTTCAGCAGTTTACTGACAGCGTGCCAACTAGCGTTGCCGGAATACAGTCTTTTGTTAATTTCCTTCGACATCTCGTTACTGGCTGTCAGTATCGGTCCCAGATATTTAAACTCTTTAATTTCTTCAAATATCTTGCTATTGTTTATGTGTGTTCCCTGAGGTCCACTTGCTCGAGTTATTTTGTGCTGTTCCTGGAGAAAATATTTTCAAACGAAAAGACCTTTGTCTTTGTTTATTTAGAAACGATGTTTCCTTTTATTATTTTTCTCCTCTGAGCAGCTCGTGTATTCGAGTCCGTGGTCAGACAGGATCTCTTCTCTTACATTTCAAACTTAACTCTATTTATATATTTCGAATCTATTAATATCTTAAATCTATTAGGTAAAACAGGTTTTGAAGTACCTGTGTTTCTATTATTAAAATACAGTGGTTCACGTTTTCTTTTGTTCGTGTTTTGGGAATGACATTAAGTTGAACAGATTTTGAAGTATCTGTGTTTTATGTTTTGATTGTTACCTATCTTATATTTTAGGGGTGTTAACTCTCGCGCCGTAATCAAATACTTTGTTTTGCCTTAATTTATTTCTAGGCCCACTTCTTCTGTCGCTTGCATAATTATTTCATTTTTTTTCTTTCAGTTTCTAGATTATCGCCCAGAAAGATGGTGTCATTTGTGTGACTCCATTCAGGGATGATCCGGCCATGTTGTTGTCTTGTACCTTTATGATGACATACTCGAGCACAAGGTTAAAAAGACATGGTGGAAGGCCATCCCCCTGTTTTAATCCGTACCGGATTTCAAATGGTTCTGAGAGGTGGTTTCCTATTGTAACTTGCCCTTTATTTTCGTTCACGCAGATTTCAATGAGGGCGGCATATTTTTTCGGGGATTCCAGTTCAACTACAATATGGTTAATTCTTTGGCTTGCGGCTGAGTCGTAGGCTTTTGGAAGTGAACCGTCTCTCCGTGTTCCCATTTCTTTTCCAACAATTGCCTTACTGTGAACATTTGGCCGGTCGTTTACCGGTTCCTAGGGAATCCGCACTGATAGTCTCCCAGTATTTCTTCTGCGTACGGTATGATTCTCGCCAGTATGACATTTCTTAGTATTTTATGTGGTTGGGAGCAATTATATTCCGCTGTAGTTTTCGCTGTCAGACCTGTCACCTTTTTTGAAAATGGGGACGACTATTGAGGTTTTCCATTCTTCCGGAGTGACTTCCTTATCCCATATTGTTTTAATCAGTTGGTGGATCTGTGGGGGTATTTTTTATTATTGGTGGTGGTGGTTGTGTGTGCCAGCGCGGGCACGAGTTCACCAATATTCCCACGCTTATTCCTCCCCGAGCCGCTCACCAACGATAAATGAAACAACCTCGCTTGTTTTTGACTTAAACTCAACATTCACAATTATTAGTAAAAACCCCAAACATAGAATTATAGCGGATTTCAACTCAAACACGAAATGGTTATAACTTAAACGCAAGTTTGTTCTCAACTTAAACACAAGATTGTTCTCAACTAAAACACAACATGGTTTTCAACTAAAACACAAGATTGTTCTCACATTATACGCCACTTCGGTTCAACAGCACTACTATATTGCACACGACTCAGTGAGGGAAATCATTGAAGGGATATATTTACGCACGATCGATTGGAGGAATAACTTGACCCCGCCATGAGGGCGACCGATCCCCGCCGTGGTTAAATTTTGACTCCTGGCGATGTGTACTCTCCGGTGGATGAAAAGCGACTCGTTGTAAATGACTCGTGCAGAGTCGATCATCCCCAAGGGTGGTGTGGCGGTTCCGCCAAACCCCACGGTACAATTACCTAAAAAACTCCATTACCTCATCCCCAGACGCATAAGTTTTTGCCAATGCAATCGCATTAGGCACCTGAAAATGCTACACGCATTAATTGGAGCAAAGCTATAATGGTAAAGCTTCTGCAAAAGAATTCTTACCTTTTCAAGCATTCCTTTGCTTACAAATCCCCCGTAAGAGTTCTTACTTTCCTTATCATAAATTAACCTGAAGGAAAATTCATCGGTTCATATATAATACAACCGCATATCAGGAAATATTTCCCTTGCGTCGCTTATTCCCAGCTTCATTCATGTGTACAACAAATCCCTTTCATACACATTGGCTGGCGACCTTTTTTTTCCATAAATAAACAACCCAAGCAGCTGCATATAATTAGCGCAATAGACGCTGAAACGAATTTCCTTAGCACGCAATGTGCAAACAAAAGAACCCTGTCCTTCAAAGGTTTTCTGGCGATCCATAATTATCGTTTATGGTATCCTAAATGCAATTCCCATGTAATGAGTTCTAGCTTATTTATTTAGCTGACCATAATTACAGACCGATGCATTAGGTCGCTTCTCCTTTGCTCTTTTTCCCTAGCTGTAGGTTTTGTTTATCCTTGCTGGAATGCATCAATAAACACAATAATGTGATCTTCACTCACGCATACCATTGCACTGAAAGCGTGCATTTTCTTAGTGGCACACCCTTAAGAGAAAATATTCTCTTTCTCCTCCATATCTCACCCTTAATTGAGGATGGAATTCAAGTCAGAGTTCTATCCTCGAGGAGTCTTATCACAACCTTCAGCGCGCGCACATCGGAAGTCGCCCAGTATCCGCCGCGATCACACGGGGGTGTGCAAGCCTCCGTGTGTAAAGTGAAGTCAAGTTTGATGCACCGTGGAATACATATTTTAATTCAGATTTTAAGTGATTGATTGCAATTAATCGAGTAAAAGTAAAATTAGCATCGTTAAGTATTGATTTCATCAAGTTAAGTTTTCAATTTTTTTTTTGTTTTGTAACAATAAACACCAAATATCAAGAACCATAAAAAGACCTTACAAAAATCATGTGTTTTGCTTTCCTTGTTGTGATCGAAAAGTGGCGGAGCTTTGTTCGGTTTGTATTCGGTGGAACATTTAGTGAAGTTGGTAGTAGAATTCACGTCTATGCTGACGCCACGATTACTTACCCCACAGTGGTTTTCATTCGTTGAGAGAATCGTGCAGTTTCTCTTCGTGGTGACCAATCAGAGGGGATCTCTCTGTCGATCTTGGCGGGATTGTTTCGCTTGCACGTGTCGCCAGAACACGGGCAAACGAAAACGAGAAAAAGGGAATGGGGAAAAGGGTATCGTTGGTGGCGCGCATGCAGCAGCGTAAAACAGGCTGCTCGCTAATAGAGAAACTTGTGCCACGAGGAAATGGGAATCTCGGACAACGATGGTTGCGCACGGCATCCATGACCGTGGAAAGGGTTGGATTCCCTGTGTGCATGTTCACAATGCAGAAGAATTTGATTCTCGGCGGCGAGACGCGCGATGCGTGAACTGATTTTGTCAGAAATCGGTTGGACAGAAGGACGCCGTGAATGAGGATAAGCCAGAAAAATGTGCTGCGCACGTGTGTGGCAGGGAACCCTGGTTGGCGGGGGCGCCGTTTAAGTGTCCCTGTGTATGTTGCATGTTAGGAGTTCCTTACAGGAAAATTATAATGATGCATTATCTGCATAAATTGATGAATTCTGTGATGCATTATCTGCATGATATGGCGAATTCTGTGATGGGGAATGTTTGCAGGTTGGCGAAAGGAGTCGGGGTAATAGTTGTGGTTGGACTTGTGGGTGAAAATGTGGTCGGAATATGGGTGGTTGCTCGAGCGGCTCTAAGTCCCCCACAGCACCCCCAGTAACCTAGTCACGAAATAAGTAGGGTGCCGAGGAGGTTCGTGCGCTGCTGGGAGAAAAGTTAGGTGCCTGGAGGTCTAGGTGGCCCCGCCTGCTCCAGTAGCCGCGCTCGACCTCGGTAGGGAGTGCGTCGAACCATTGCGTCTCGTGATGACACATAAGAGAGGTTTTGAGGGACCTGTGCTAGCGCTCTACCATCCCATTGGATTCGGGCAGCCGAGGAGATCGGTCAGCTGAAAATTGCCGCCTCGAATTGTGGCCCTCGGTCCGAAGTTTTGGTGGTTGGTACGCCAAAACGTGTGACCCAGGTCGAATAAAAGGCTTTGGTGACGGATTCGGCAATAACTGCTCTGAGGGGAGTCGCCTCTGGCCATCGCGTAAAGCGGTTCATCATCGTGAGGATAAATGTGAATCCTCTTGATGGTGTAAGTGGTCCCACTATGTCAATATGGACATGAGCGAAGCGTGCCTCGGGGAGCTTAAATTGTGTTAGTTCCAGGACGTTATGCCGAGCTATCTTGCAGCGTTGGCGCTGGAGACAAGCACGGCTCCAGCCCGTGAGGTCTTTGCTCATTCGGGGCCAAACAAATTTTCACCGGGCGCCTGCAGCGGTTGCGCGACCGCTGGGGTGGGCTGGATCGTCGTAGACCTGGAACACGCCCCTACGTAGTTTTTCAGGGATGTAGGGTCTAGCGGTTCCAGTTGAGACAACGTACCAGATTTCGCCCAGAGGGTCACGGAGGGTGATTTTGCGCAGCTCGAGTGCCGTATCAGCAGTTAGGAGGGATTCAAGCTGGCTGTCCTCCTGTTAAGCCAGGGTAAAGCCAACATTATTCAGGGCGGTGCACAAGTGAATCGTGTCGAGTCGCGCAAGGGCGTCCGCCGTGACATTCTGTTTACCGGAGATATGTTTAATCTCGGTAGTGTTGCCATTGAGAACGTTCGGCTTTCCACCATGTGACGGGAGTACTTAACGGTGCTGTAGATAGCCAGTAATTCCCGGTCGTAGGCGCTGTATCGTCGTTCTGTGGGGTTCAGTTTCCTTGAAAAGAAACTGAGTGGTTCCGATCGGCCCTCGAATTCCTGCTCCAGGACCAGAAGTTCAACGTGCCTAAGACACGCCGGAGCTCGCTTACGTTAGTGGGGCGCGGGTATTGCATGAGCGCCTCCGCACGGTCCGGGAGGGGGCGTATGCCTTGACAGTCAACGACGTATCCCAGAGGGGTGATCTGCTTTTACGCGAAATGGCACTTATCTGGGTTGATGATTAGGCCGTATTGGCGCAGGTGCTCTAGAACTTGACGCAGGTGCTGCTGGTGTTCGGCGGGGTCTCGTGAGGCGATGAGGATGTCATCGAGGTATGCGTGGCAGCAACTTAGACCGCGTAGTGCCGAGTCGATGTATCGTTGGAATGTCTGTGCGGCATTCCTGAGGCCAAAAGTCATTACCCTGGACTCGAAGAGTCCGAAAGGTGTTATGACTGCCGTTTTTGGGATGTCCTCTGGTGCCACCTTGATTTTGTGAAGCATTTCATTTATTATCGCTTGTTGTTGGTATGCTGCTGCTAGCTGTGCATACGTCATAATGTATTATATTTTGTTGGTTATTCTTATTACTTAGCAGGATATCTTGTTGGTTGAATGATGTAGTGTTCATTATTATTATTATGTATTATTTTACACTTTTTTTGTTGCTGTTTTGTACACGTTTTTATGTGGTTTACACTGTTCACTTATCACTATTGACAGGGAACCCGCGTAAGCGGTTATTTTCTTCTGTTTTTTTTTTGTGTGTGTGTGTATTCAATGTGTGGCGAGGAGCGCGATATAAAACGTCTTTGTCGTTCGAACGTCAAGTGAACACTGATATTGTAAATATGAGGGCAGCTTAATAACTCAGTGATTTTGTGAATTTGCGCGCAGTAACTTTAAATGCAACTATGCAACTGCCACCTATAAATAGACTACTGTAGACAAGTGAGCAAGCTGCGTCATTTAATTTGTCTTTGACAGCCATTGAAGAGAGAGAAGCAGACAACCTCGTGAATTTTAACGAAAATAGAAAAAAGTGAATTCCGTGTGCTGATTCAGCATTATATTTTGCGTAAAAAACCGGCACCGAAATTAAGTGAATACTTGATAAATATTATGGGGACTCTGCACCACCAATTTTAATGGTTAAGAAGCGATTTACCGAATTCCGTTGTGGTTATACCAGCACACGTTACACCGAACGTTCAGGTTGCCCGAAAAATGTCGTCACGCCAGAAATCGTCGATAAAATTCATGGAATGATATAAGACGAAATTAGAATGAAAGTGCGTAAACTGGCTGAGGCTATCGGCATTACATTACATTTTACATGAATATTTGGATATGAAAAAACTATACGCCCAATGCGTGCCGCAATTGCTCCCGCCCGACTATAAGCACAACCGTGTGACCACTTCAAAGGAGTGTTTGGCGTTGTTCAGTCGGAATTCAAACGAGTTTTTACGCCGCTTCGTTGCCCTGGACGAATCCTGGATCCATCACAACACACCAGAGATCAAGGAACAATCAAGACAGGAAGTTTCTCCAGATGAACGCGCGCCAAAGAAGAGCAATATGGGTCTGTCGACCAACAAGGTAATGCCCACCGTTTTTTGAGATAGACGCGGAGTAATTCACATCGATTAGCTTGAAAAAGGTAAAACGATCTCCAGCAAATATTATTCACAGCTTTTGAACTGATTCGATATAGATTTCAGACAGAAACGACCATATTTGTCGAAGAAAACACTGCTATTCTATTCGCTCACGTGTGTAGTCCCCACGGTAAAAATCCATAATTTGGGCGACAAACTGCTACCCCATCCATACTATTCTCCCCCTGCGAATATTTCCTATTTCCAAACATGAAGAAATGGCTGGGCGGTACTAGATTTGGGTCGAATAAAGAGGTCATCACAGAAACTAACGTATATTTTGAGGGCCTTGGGGGAATCTATTATTTGGAAGAAATAAAAGAATTATAAAAACGCCGGACTAAATGTAACGAGCTAAAGCCAGACCATGTCGAAAAATAGAATGGTTATTTGCCGAAAGAAATATATTTTATTCAAAAAGTCACTGACTTATCAAACTGTCTCGTAGTTTGAAAGATGGCAGTCTTAAATTTAATTTGAGCGCTATTAACAAAAATTGTGTTACCATTTCAAATATAACATATGAACAAGCAATGGCTTCTTTTTCTCCATTTCATGTCATCCGAAATGGAGTTGTTGGGACCTTCTCGATGTGGTTTTGGCGGTGGTTTGAATATACGTCAACTCGCTAACACAATCGCAGTGGGGGTTGATAAAAGCCACCTTTCGAAAATATGTACGAACGTTTGTAATTATCCTATACTACCCTAATTAAAAACACTTTTTAAATTTACAATTTCCTGAAATGGAATAAGCCATTACTACATGTCAAAAGTCCGCTTGCATATTTGCACCTTAAAATTACTTCACTCCCATAAACATACCACACGTTTTGTGTGTTTTCGCTTCTCGAGGCGTGAATTTTTTCTAAATTAACATCATTTTCAGCATTTACCCCTGAGCACTGTCTCTAATCATCGCATCCTCTCTAAGTATAAAATTTCAATTCCATTTATCTCAACCTCAACTCACAGCCCACAGCGTACATTAGCCAGTCAGTGGACAAACCAACACTCAGCATTATGTTCCCGGTCTGGGATTTACATTAGTTGCGTCGAGTAGCCAAACTCTGGAAATTATAAATAAGGTAACACAACAATGGTGGAGACCGTGGTCCATACATTTCGTACCCATGTACAGGGGCTTTGTTACCTACACGGAGCGAACAAGGCAGTCGTAAATTACTAGCAACTTTAGCATATTGTTTGCACCCCTGCTAATGGCATAAGTGACGACATGAAATAATTCACTGAATGTGTCCGGCAGAGCATCACCTCTTCACCGAGATGAAGCGCACACCATCATCACCGTAAATCAGAGCGAACTTCTGTATCATCATAAACAGGATCATCATATCCATACTTGTAGTGGCGTTGATATCTACAGGGAAAATATATCCAGCAGTTTGGGTGAGCCCGAAGTGAGCATGTGGCAATTCCAGCAATGTCCGGAACGCCATCATCATGGAGACGACGAACGGATAATAAACGCATCCCATGCAGAAGAGACGACGCCCAGATTGCAGCATCATTTCCCAAATTACGATGTTAAATTGAAATTTGTAGATGATTTTATATCGGGCCATGTCACAGCCATTATAATACCGGAAAGTAGGTTGGGAGAAGCAGAAACCAACATGAATTCATATGCAGCAGCATCAAATTCCCGTTAACATTCCAAAGTAATTTATTATCCCCATATCGCTTGCTTGGAATCATTGGCGCTGGTTCGGCCCATCAGCACATCGGTCCAGCCGTCCGACCAAGTTCTTATTCTAAAATGGAGGCTATTACTAAGCGATTTCATCCCTCATTTGTGACCGATGCAACAAATTATCGATTTTAGTCGAATTTGCGATTGTGAGGTGCCCCCCAACTCCAGTTAACAGTCGGTGGGAGGCGGAAGTGATTCATACCCAGGAAGTGGGTGCCAGTTACATATATGACTACCGAGAAAATTTCTCCCAGCCACTACAAATGGTTCGATAACAAAAATTTATGACCAGTCTCAATACGAGTCCAATTCAGAATAATAATATTCACGTCATCTGGGAACTTTAGGCTACTACTCAGCTACAACTGCAAGTTTTCGATTGGGAGGAGTAGACCGAAGATGAAAGAGTGACCGAACTATGTGGAGTTCAAATCAATGCGGAAAGGTTTCATTTCCCTTTTAATACTCTCACATTCTTCCTATTTATTAAGCAGAGCTTCCAAGCAAATTTTGTATTCCAACAAAACCAACAAGATAAGTATTCTTCATAAATTTATTCAATAATTATACAATGGTTCATTTCTCTTTCCAGATTAGTAACTTCCGCCATTTTGCTCTGCAACATTCCAACCTCCATCATTTGCATTCGCCAGGACGTTTGATTATTGTTTAGAGAGCACTCAGCAGTTTCTAATTAGTCCTAGTTTTCAGTTATTTTATTTATTGTTTGTATTTAATTGTTTTCTTTTTTATTATTTTGTGTACATTATTATAATAGAATATGTTCATAAAAGCGTACACGTATAACTTCATAGTAAATTGGTATATAAAGGAAGAGCCACGAAGGATGAAGTTGTAGCTTTGAATTGCACTACCTGTAAATGCAAAGTGTTGTACAGAAATCTTATACCACCCTAAAATTATGGAATACGCGCAGAAAACCGCGCCAGTCAGTTATGAACAATTCTCATCGAATTTCTATATCATCGATTTTTTATTTTTGTACACGAAAATAAGGACGGATGGGCAACAATAGGACCGTGCGTAGAATTATTGACGGTAGACTAACGGGAGAGAGACTGGTAGGACGGCCACGACAGAGATGGGAGGACAATGTTAGGTTTGACCTTGAGGAGATCCGATCGGCTGGTCAAGCATGGAAGGAGAGTGCACAGGACAGGGAACGATGGCGCAGCTGATATGGCGGAGTCGAGTCGGTGAGGTCATGAACTTCCGGGTTCCTACAGGCCAATAAATAGTAGTAATCAATATTACGAAGAAAGCTAAACTTGATCCTTATCCTAATTTCAATCTCTCTTTTATTATCAATCCCACCCTTTGATCGACCGCCAGGATGTACGATTTTCATTGTAAATAATATAAAAAAATAAATAATAAAAGATAAAATATATAGGGTGGGTATACTTTTTTGCAAATGGTAACACTTGGTTTTTTAAAATCCTTTAAAGGGAGCGGCGCGCGAGTGACTGCAACGATCTCATTTTAAAAAATAAATTTCAATAAACGTTTATAACGTTAAATAAATGATCAACAAAATAACATTTGTAGTTTTATTTCTGTTACGTCCAAAACCACCTACCTATAAATACATACCTCCTTGGAGCCAGTCTCCACTAATTAATTGCGGTACACGCAAAGTCATCCACTAAAAGGAGGAAGCACTCCCCAAGCCCTAGCATGGTTCCATACACTAAACGGACTAAGTAATCATAAAAATCAAATTCAATATCAAACAAATTGAACTAAACGTTCAATTTGCACATATCAAATTCAATATCAAACAAATTGAACTAAACGTTCAATTTGCCCATATTGAATTCAATATAAATCCAAGACGTGATATACGAACCAGATGTTCAACACGTAAATGCCCCTGGATCCAAATCTGCGGACCAGATGACCAACTCTCAAGTAAAGTTGGTAAGAAGCATAAAATGCACGGCAGCATCGTTTTATTTAATCCTATTCAAGGGAACATTTCCTATACGGAACAAGGGCCGGCGATCGTAAAAACGTTCGCTGGACAACAATACCCCTAAGATACAAAAATATCTTTGGCTCCGTTGTCCAGTAAAAAATAAATTGCCAAGTCTGGGCACTGCTGGAAATCCCAGGTAATACTTAAGAGATTCTAGGGGGTTGCCGATCCAAGGTAAATTACCTAAGGATCAGACAAAAGGTTGCGCTGGTTCACACAAGAGATCCTAATATAAAGGATCTTGTGCGCGATCATCCCACAAGGAAACTAACACGTTGCCTTGTGTTAACGAAAAATAAAAACGTTTTCATGCGATCAAACAATCGGAAAAGGATAAGAGTTGGTTTTTGAGAGTTAGCCAAGACGGTCATAGAGACGGTTTCGAAGAGAAATCAATATAATATTCAAGTAAAAAGAAAAGACAATAAAATGTGTTAAAATAGTTAAAGATCTTGCAAAATTAAGGATCTGATTAAATAAATACCTTATACTAACTGAACCCAACGTGACTTTTATTGAGACAATCCAAATCAATCTGACCACTAGAGACAAATAAATGAACCCAGGGAGTGCGAATACAAGGTATCGGAAAAGGCAGCCCTAACACAGAAAGGTCACGCCAGCTTATCGAAGCGGAACTAGTTGGAGCGAACCCCCACACATCAAGTAAGGTAATTATATAAACCATCATTTCCATCGGCCCACGATGGGAATATATAAGATATAACAAACACCGTCGGCTCACGACAGAGAATATGTATATATATATGTATATATATATATAAATATATATATATATATATATATATATATATATAATATAAAACATTTCTATTCATGTTTCAAATGCGCAAAAGTGTATGGCCCACCCTATACATACGTTTATAAAAGAAAGAAAATCAATAAGTATGTGTTACCTCCTTCAAAGTTAGGTTGAATACACCTAATACGAAGGTGGACTGAAAAGTTTCCGACCTAACAAAGATACAAGACATTTTTTTATAAAATTTATTTTTATTTTTCTACATAGTCTCCTTGTAACCCTACACACTTCTTCCAGCGAAGCCCCCATCTCTTTAACCCGTCCAAATAGTACTCGGCGTTTTTCTCTGTTCACGAAGGTGATTGCCTCCTCATTTGACGAAAATCTCTCTCCTCCAAGGCCAATTTTTAGATTAGGGACCAAAAAGAAGTCGCTTGGTGCTAGATCTGGTGAGTAAGGCGGATGGTCAAGCAGTTCAACCCATAATTGCTAGATTTTCGTCATGGCAACCGGTGAGATGTGATTCCCGCAATTTCTGCCTTCAGTTGGTGAGGTAATGATGCGTACGAGGGTTGCCTCTTATGTTTCGAGATTTGGCAACCCTAGTGTTGCAATCCGGCAATTGACAGCTCTGTCGTAAAGTTGGACATTTTTGAGGTTATACGCACTCAGAACGTTTTGACATACGAGCGCTATTTGTGTTGTTTACAGTAACTTAAAAGATTCATCTCGGCCCAAAAATGGAATTAAATCGTCAACATTTTCGTGCGATTATTTTTTACAACTTTCGGCGTGGATTAACTCAGCAACAGTGCATGGATGAACTTAATTCAATTTTTGGCGATGAAGCTCCATCAAGGACCAGTGGTTATCGATGGTATAGTGAATTCAATCGTGGTCTTAGTTCACTCCAAGATGAATTTCGTGAAGGTCGTCCAAAATCAGTTGTTGTTCCGAAAACCATTGATGCTGTGCGCGAACTGATATTGGAAGATCGTCATGTGACCTATCGTGAGATTGAGACAACCTTAGGCGTTAGTGTGACCCTCATACATTCAATATTGCATAAACATTTGACTGTCAAAAAAATTTGTTCGCGTTGGATCCCACACAATTTGTCAATCGCCCAAAAAAAGGCTCGTGTCAATTGGTCGAAAGAAATGCTCAAAAAATACGTTCGCGGTGCTTCGAAACACGTCTATGACATCGTGACAGGTGATGAATCGTGGATTTACGCGTATGAGCCCGAAAGTAAACAGCAGTCGACTGTCTGCGTGTTTCAAGATGAGCCAAATCCAACAAAAGTTGTTCGCGCACGAAGCACTTCCAAGCAAATGGTGGCCTGTTTTTTCGGAAAAACTGGACATGTCGCAACCGTACCACTAGAACAACGCAGAACAGTCAATTCTGAGTGGTACACAACCATTTGTTTGCCAGTTGTCTTCCAAGAAATCAGGAAAACCAACCGCCGAAGACGGATCACTCTTCACCACGACAATGCGAGCTCTCACACATCGGCTGCGACAACTGCATTTTTGAGCACCCAAAACATCGATTTGATGGGTCATCCGCCGTATAGTCCTGACTTGGCACCGAATGACTTCTTTTCATTCCCGTACGTAAAAAACAAACTGAGATGTCAACGTTTTTCGACGCCTGAAGAAGCGGTTGCTGCATTCAGAATGCATGTGTTGGAGATACCTCAATCAGAGTGGCAAAAGTGCTTCGACAATTGGTTCAAACGCATGCAAAAGTGTATAGATATTCATGGGGAATATTTTGAAAAACAATAAAGTGATTTTCGATGATCAATATTTGTTTTTGTTCTCTAATCGCGAAATATAAAAGGCGACCCTCGTAGTATGGTCCTGTAATGGTTTTTCTTTTTGAAGATAATTGATTAAGATAACTCCATGACTATCCCAAAAAAGTGTATTTTTGTTTCGGTCGTATAATGGTGTATCCAAGTTTCATCGACAGTCATTAATCGGCGCCAAAACTCGGATTTATTGCGCCTAAACTGCGCTAACAAAGCGTTGGAAATGTTCATTTCAACACGTTTTTGGTCTAACGTGAGGAAACGCGGCGCCAAACGCGCGGGCAGCTTTCTCATTCCCATATGTAACAAACACGTTCGTTGGGCATTTTCATAGCCGCTGCTATCTCTCTTACTTTAATTCGGCGGTCGTCTAGCACAATTTGGTGAACTTTAGCGATGTTATCGTCAGTTGTTACAGTTTTTCGACGTACCGAACGTTCATCATCTCCCAAGCTCTCACAGCCACATATAAATTCAGCTGCGCAAAATTTCATAGTGGTATGATGCAGAGTACCCATACACAGAGTTGAACTCATCTTTGATTTGCGTAGGCGTATTATCTTTCAAAAACAAAAATTTAATGACAGCTCGGTACTCCATTTTGTCCATTTTCAGCGTTTGCATTCGGATTGGTGAAACCGATGCCCCTGATGTTACAAATGTCGTTATCAGTCGAACGTCGGCAGAGCCTCGAGAATGAGCCCGGTTACGCGATAACGAAGGTTCGGTAATTTATCATAATATCTGCATGATGTTCCCCCTGACATAGTCCGCCCTCTCTCTCCTAAAATCAAAAAGAAGAAAACAGAAAGTGGCGGGAAGTGGCGGGAAGTGGCGGGAACCCGCTTTAAACGAGACAAGGACAAATGTGTCCTTCATCTTGTCTTTGGCTTGCGTGAGGATGTTGGACTCAGTCTGAAAGAGAAGGGGAGGTATCCAACGATAGTGTGCACAGAGTTAGTTCGAATGTTCCCTAACTCTTTGAGCAGATGGATGGAGGGGGGGAAACCGTACAAGGCCGATTCAGCTTGGCGGCGGCCAATGGTGATCGAGGAAAGGGTTCAATGGGAGGATTTCCCAAATGCTGCATAGGGACGCGTACAATGCCCCTTTTGCCTGCAATACAGACAACGATCGCCGACACCTGATCAAACAAATGTACGAACATCAGAGGCTGCAAGCAATGTGGTCATAAATCATCGATGATGCACGCCTGAGAACGAAATAACTTGTTGCTTCAAAGTAAACAAAAGCGCTATTTGAAGGGTCAAATGATGAGATGTACTGGAGATGCTAGTTCAACCGGAGATTTGGGTTGTATTTGCTTTAGCCGTATGGCTATGGAGCACAAGGCGGGAAATTATTCATGGTGGTGAGGGATTTGACCTGCAGATGTGCAGGCTAACGTCTCACCCAGGGGAACCACGGACCAGCGGTTAGTAAACAAAACAAACGCAGTGAGGTACTGTATGTTTGCTTTGATTTGCTGGTGGGTCATCATAGGGCATGGCATGGGTAAGATTGTCTAAACAATGATCATATCCATGCCAAAATTCCATGATCGGTTGATAGCCAATGAAAGGGAATTGGTAGCAAGTGTTGCGAACCTCAGGATATGGGTGCAATATAAGATTGCCGAGTGGAAGGGAAACTATCGGCTGCAGCTGTATCTGGTGACCATAGAGGCAGTGTTTGTTTACACTTTTGCCATGGTGTGAACCGTCATTTTGATTCTACTCGAAATGTAACGTCTCCTAGGTCGAGTGTGTGTTTACTTTAAACAACACTCGATCGCTTGTGGATAGCCAGCGAAAGGCCATGCTGTTATTGTCGATAGGACAATCGGCCCATGGGTCTGCCGATAAGGCAAGGGTAAGCATGACAAGCCGAATATGGGGAAAATGCTCCTCAGCCATGCGTATTGGCATGTTCGGATGTTTATGTCGGTTACACGATGAGAAAACCGAATTGGATTGTAGGACATGATGGTTTGTATGCAAGCATGCCCCTGGGTGAACTTCTATGCAAAATAGCAAACGGTAATCATTCTAGCTGCTTTTGCCACGGCTCATGTCTTCCAGGTAAGTATTGTTGCAGATATTTGCAGGTTGGTTGGGTTAAAGCGATGGGTGGTTCTTTGGGCGCCATAAAGAACACCCATATATGTATAATTGTTCCGTCTTGTACTGTGCTTGCGTGTGTGTTGCGTGTTAGTAGTAGACCCACTGGGATGGGTCCAGGAATCCTCTATGTTGTTTGGAAGGGTGCTTTCTCCTATTAAGGCACTGAATAAGAAATCGTGGTGGTCGGATTCGAAGAAATGAAAGGAGAGAAGGGTCAAGAACACAAGACTCCCTTCAAGTAGGTTCTCGCTGTTCTGAATGGTTTCGAGGTACTTGTACGCTAATTGTAGCAAGTATCATACTCGTCGATAGGAATAATGGAGGCACCTTCGTATAGGTGACAGTTGGGGTAATAGCGACCGTAAGGCCTTCTAGAGTGCTTGATGCATCTTCTAAGGAGTTGCCTTTCGAAAATTCAATGTCTTTCCATTTGGGCCGAAGATATACAGGACTGTTTTGATTGACTATTTTAGTGTTTTGACTTCTCTGTCAAATTATTGGCAGAGTAATTTTAATTTTTATTTATTTAACTTATTTAATTTACTGTACTAGTTCCAATTTATTGCTGACCTGAAGAGGATCAAATACTTGATCGAAACGTTGTCAATTTAATTGAAAAAATAAATTGCAGTAAAAAACCAAAATTAGTCTGTTTTGGCAATTTTAACTTCTTCGTTCTAAATTATATACAGGACTATATGGAAAAGGCGTACGATGTTCTAGATCGGATGAGCTATTTATAACAGAGAAGCTTAACTTTGGTGTCAACTTTGTGCTCCACTTCAAAATTTTGGGTGGTTGCTTAGACCTACCGAATGCCCTTTGAAGTATGCGGGCCATATATTTGATGAAATTTATTTTTGGGGTATAAATTACCCCGAGATATTTCATCCTGGCCTGTAGTCTAATCGTTATGCTTGTTAGTTGTATTTGAATATTCTGAAGTAGGTTGGGAGTGTTTACTACTCAGGATTATGGCTACTGCTTTGGAATGATTAAGTCGAATTTTCCATCGACTGTAATACTAATACAGTTCCTCCAGGTGACGGTTGAGTCGATTTGTCGCGAATTTAGGGCTTTTGGATGACATGTACACTAGCACATCATCCGCATACTATATGTGGTTTACTCTCCCCTGCGCAGGGCGAGGAATATCTAATGTGTATATATTAAATAGGATGGAACCTAGTATGCATCCGTGTGCTACGCCTGAGGCGGCTTTGAAAGTTCGGGATATCTGTCTATTCACTCCAACTTGAAAAGTTCTGTTTTGAACGAAGTGGTAGATGATACTACACAGTGTTCTACTGAGACCTGTGTTCAATAATTTAAAGACAAGATCTTCGATTCACGTCGTGTCGTAGGCGTTTTCAATGTCCGAGCTCATCGCAATGGTGGGTTCCTTATTAAAGAGGCGCACACGGGCGTGGTTTTGAAATACATTGAGAGCCATAGTGGTTTTCTCCGTTCTTCTAAATCCAAATTAGAAATCAGGTGCAGAAGAGCCATCAAACCGTGGTCAGGCTCAGAACCCACGCCCTGGAGAGATTGGAGATTCATAGCTAATAACACGTACAATAGAGAAATCGAATACGAAAAAAAAGCAATGAAAAGTAGATAACGAATCAAGAAAATAGAGTCAAGGACGGAGTTTTATTGTATTCGAGTTTGTAAGCGATACAAAATAAAGTAGGAATTAAACGGACAGAGGAAAAACAACGAAAATTAAGTAAATCAAAGAAGACACAGAAACAAGAAATCAAAACACAAGAAGACACAAGTAACAATTCGCGACAGCAACTTTAAAATAAGATGGTTGAATGAAAATTTAAGCGCTTCCAGTAATACAGAAAGATGAAGATTTAACACGGATCTGATAAAACAAAAATCCAACTTAAATTTCAAAGGTAAGGACCTAAATTAGGAAAGAGATGATTAAATTGAAATTAATTAAAATTAATTAAATTTGTATTCAAAATTCTAAGTAACCGGATAACTGATTACTCACCGATTCCCGGAAGTCCTCGTTTACGGTATATGTTTGTTGTTCCTTTTCTAAACACAGCTGGCACTGTAAAAACAACTTTTTGGGACTGGTCCTGATTCTACAATCAGAAATCCATCGCCCTTTTATACTAATCTTGATTGAGATTTGTATGTGAGATACTGGGAAAAGGGGTGGGAATTCGGTGTGAGCAAATTCCAGGAGTTGGGTGGGTATTTGGGTCTATTTATAGAAGATAAACATCTCGTTACAATGCATATCGAGATAAGCATGTGTTGTTTCGATTTATTTATAGAAAAAATTGTGTATGCGAACCAAATGAATATTTGGTTTCGTTTAACACGTGTTTAATTCGTTTCGGTCTCAGGAATTGTGTGCATGCGTGATAAATATACATGCATATGAAGATGTGCGTTGTGATGTTTGGATTATAAGGGATTTCTGGGAATTGATAATTGAACATCCGGTTCAATTTGTCGAACATCCGATTGGATGTTAGTTAGAGGGTTTAAATATATGGTAAGGGATGGTTTGTTTAATGTATCGCGTATTTGTCGATCTCTTCTTTCACTTTCCGCGTACTAAACACGCTAAACACTCGCAAAAACAAACACTTCAGTTTCTTTCTACAACTGATTTTATTTTTAGTTTAAAAATACTAATTTACATTAAACTTATATTATTTTTTTTTTGAGGAGGTCTTCTCCTCACGCGCGCTACACCCAGACTCCGTCAAGCGACCTCTTCAACTATCCAAATCCTCAAATATATTTATCTTCTTTCGAAGGTCAAGATGCATCGCCACTTATCGTTTGATCCTTTATTGGGGTTTTTAATTGTATTAGCCATCTGGCTAATGCAAACAAGAATTTTCGTGCATTTCAAATAGGTAGCACAAGATCCGTGCAAATTGATTGTTAGTTTAGGATCTCGGAATCCGTGTCTATTAGCTAGTCATAAAACATCTGGTATACGTTTGGACGTTTATTATTGCAAGAATTGTGTGTCGGCGTATCGAATAGATATGCCATTGTTTGGACACATGCACTTTTAGGTTTTGGATCTTCTAGGTTTTTTTGGTGCTAATTGCTTTTAGCATACCTGAGAAAATAATGCATTATGCTGTTTGATTTTAGGAAATTGAATCGAACAAAGGCATTAAATTGAATAAATAAATGTGAATTCAATAAATGAGAATTTGAACGTTTAGTTCGATTTGGTTACAATGTTATGTTTGGAATATCAAATGGATTTTCTTATAGGTGGGAGGCAAATGTAATGTGGGTGGAAATGTAATGTGGGTGGAAATGTAATCTGAAGGAAAACAGTAGGGCTTCTTGGAGCACTACATATTTATCCAATTGCCGATTTTAAATTTAGGTGTATGTATTGGTAGGATTTAATGTATATTTGCGTTCTATAATTAAACCCACCTTAAGGGACCTTTTGGCAGATTTTTGCTAGTCACTGCTGGCTGATGCTGGAGTGTTCCGCCGAACACTACACCCAAAACAACGAAACACACAAACGGAGCAAAAACAATGTCAAATGAAACCACGAGAAGAATTGTTTTATTTTGAATTTTTATTTTGTTGCTTTCTTTTATACGATTTCGAAGCACTTCGTTGCACCGCACGTACGTCCGACACTCGACGGTACTTTCACTTTTCTAAAATTTCACTGCGCGGATACCTCCTCGTCGGAGTTCTCTAACCGTACTCACTAGACGGATGCTCGACGTAGACTATCCTTTGTCCTCGGTTTCCTCTTTTGTCACAGGCCAGATGTGCTGTTGTACCGCACACACAGGCGCATATGTTGCTGCCTGTGTGGCCGAAGATCTTCCTGGGAACCCGGAGTTCACACCCTCTGTCGAATCGATCGGTGTATCTTTGGTGTGGTTTATTATTCCTAGCGATTCCTTTTTGGCCACAATAATTATCTTCGGTTGTGATAATTATATTTATATTATATATATATTATATTTTCCCTATGAAAACAGCGTTTTAGTCAATTGCTGTTTCTCCGCAATGGCTTTGTTTGGACACGTTGTTTTGTTCTTGTAGGGGTTTGGTTTCGGGAAGCGTGTCCGCTAGTCCTTATAAGTAGAAGGTGATCTCTTAAAATAGACCGCTCCTGAAAACTTGTCCTACAAAGGGGTCGTCGCCGTGCTTCCTCTGATTCCAAAGGGAAGAGCAACGTCCTTGATTTCGGCCTCTGTCCTTGGTTTTCACTTGGTCTTCCGTGGGGGCCAGGTGATACTGCGCTATCAGTTGGCCGCTAAATTAAAAACTCGCTTTCCTTATTTTCGTCAGTTGAGTTTTTCTCCTGGGGTATTTCCTCCAGGGACTAAGATCGATGTTATACTGCGGCCCGGAGATCACTTACCCATTTCCTTTATAAAGGAAAACAAATCGAAAATTGTATCGCAAAAATACACATTTTCGTACAACAATCTCGATTTTTGGATATTTCGAGTGAGATGTTGTGTTTACATAAGATAAGAATTCAATTTCTTGAATTCTTTCGAAACTATTTCGCAGATGTGGGAATGTATCTGCTTTTGGTTTTCTGTTTGTTTTTCACAATGGAAAATTCTCAGATAGAGATAATGATCTCTGAATTTTTGGATTTCGATGATGCCGTGGGGCAAATGTGAAACGTAAACGAATATTAGATTCGTTTATTGTGAATTTTAATTTTAATTCGGATTTTGGATTAAATTATGCCGTGGGGGCAAATGTTAAGCCTTAAACGAATGTTTGATTCGATTATTGCGAATTTTGGGTCATGTTTGGGTTTTTCTGGGTTTTGATATGTCGACAAGCGAAAGATGAAATTATCTTTCAAAATAATTAAATCGCGATATGGATTCCGTGGAGGCAAGACGGGCCTCCACGTTAAATAATTACAGTACAGTCTGAACCCAACAACCGTCGTGAACGAGTATACAGCAAATTGTCGAAGCTATTCAGCAAAGAGGTGAAGCTAGTCCAAATCAGTTTTGTAAATGAACGCCGTGTTTTATCGAAGCTATTTTCTAATTCAGTTTGTATAAATTAATGCAGTGCTTCACGATTTTTAATGGAGAAGCTTTTGTTATTTTAAACCGTTTGTATAACCGTTTGTATTGGCGGAGCCATCTTATTTAGCAATTGTCTTCCATTTAGTTATATTATTTTTTGATATTAAAAGAATAAAAATGTATGAATACATACAATGAAGATGAATCGCTGGCGTTTTCATTATTAACAAACCTTAACCACACCATTCGGCGGAACAGTGGCTGACTTAGGAAGTCGCGGTGAACCTGCGTCAGGCCGGCACCTAACCGAGACCAAATAAACCCATAGCACCACCAAAATTCTGTCAAAGTATTTTAAGACATCCAATGTGAGAACCCTATTTGCACTGAAGTAGTTGATGTTAAGGTTTAGATCTCTTGTAAGCCCTCTGATACGAACACCATATTGAAGATCATTAAAAGGGTCATTTGATTCCGAAATGTTCGAATGTGCATTAATGACTTCCACAAAATTGAAGTTAGAGTTGTGGGTCAATAGTAGAAGGAGAATGGTGAGTCACCTTTTAGTAAATTATGGAACAAGCGTTCATTGATTTTCATTTATTTGGTAAAGTTGAATAGAAAAACTTTTAAAATTTTAAACAGACAATTTTTCGTACTGTGTGACATTACAAGATGATGCGTCGGGATGCGTCGAAGAAGTTTTTAATAAAATAATATTACAATAGAGAAAATTATATTGCGATTCTTCGAAGTAACCCAGTAGGGATGTGGCGGCTCCGCCAAACCCCACGGCTCGCTTTCCTTAAAAACCGCCATATCTTCCATCCAATCATATAGTTTCGCTAATGCAATCGCATTAGCACCTTAAATGCTTTACGCATCTAGGATTATCTAAGGTATAATCTAAAAAGCTTCAGGAAAAGAATTCTTACCTTTTCTTGCATTCCCTTCACATACAAATTCCTGTAATTCTTCATCGTCATCATCGGCACTACAACCGGGATCCGGTCTTGGCCTTATTTAGCAGGTCCTGGGGGTTGTTAAATTTTCCATAATGATTTTCTTTTTCCGGGCAAGGTCATTAGTCTTGCGCCAGAGGCTCCCCGACGGGGAATCGAACCCCGGTTTACCGCGTGACAGGCGGGTATACTAACCACTATACTATCGAGGGGCCCTAAGAGTTCTTTCTTACCTTACCATAAATTCCCTGTATTAAAATTCATCGGTTCGCATATCATACGATCGCATATCAGGGAATCTTACCCTTGAGTTGGCTAATCGCAGCCTCGATATGTGTACATAAAAACTATCTATGCACACATCGGCTGTCGACCCTTTTTGGCCAGCCATAAATAGTCCAACACCAGCTGCATGTAATTAGCGCCATCCACGTTGAGACAATTTCCCTAACTCACACCATGAGTAAACACAAGACCGCTGTCCTTCATCAGGCATGCTGGCGATACGCAAATAATCATCCTAGTATCCCAAATGCACCTACCATCTAATGTTTACCCAGTTGAACTCTCAGGCCATAAATTCCTTTATCCTACATAGTTCTGGATTCGTTTCCCAGTAACCTCTCACATAAACAAAGAACTCTACGATCCCTTTTTCCTTTCTTTGTTTCAGGTTCATTCCCATGGCCGTGTGTATGGAAAAAACCAAGTGATCTTCATTCACACATACATGTGTACTACCAACTACTCTTCACCCCAAACGATTGAATATCGTTGAGTCGTATCTTAACCACCAGACTCGCCGGCCGTGCTTTTTCCCTGCTTCCCGCGGCGTCCATTCTGTAGTGGCGTATCTGTCTACACCCCTGAGTGTGTCGAGTCATAACAGTCAAATTTCAATCGTGGAAGTCGGTTATCTACAGTGCAGTGTTTGCAACCGCCATGTGGAATATTATATTTGCTGCAGTCTTCGAAGATTGTGTTTTTATTGACTTCACATTATAACTTTCACGCAGTGCTGCCGTAAAATGTTAGTATCCAATAAGAAAATGAAACGGAACAGTAATCTATGAATTCAAACAAGTTATTCCAATAATTGTGTTTTTCAATTAATATAAATATAAAACTAAACAAAACGGAATCCTGTGTTTAATTTTTCCGCGCTGTCGTGGCGAACAGTTTTATTTCTCCTGCTTGTGCTTTTCTTTGATGTATGTTGGAACTTTGTCTTTGTGATGCTGGTGGAAGGAAGTGAACCGAGTGCCCGTGCCTGGTACAATACCCCTTCCCCATAGGGGTACGGCGAATTTCCAAAAAATATGTATTATAAAATGTTTATGGGAAATCCTCTCTCTTTGTAAAGTCCGATGACCGGACAGCAATGTGCTGAACCTCATGAAATCAAATTCCAACTTCTACTCAAAATTTCCTTTCATCTAATGGGAGTTTAGCCAATTTTTCTAGTCAATCAGAGATATTGCCATCATAAGTATGTATCAGTAAAAGCATCCTCTATCAATGTTAACCCATACGCCATACACTCATTCGCTAGGGCCAGGTAAAAGTGAAATTGAAAGCCAATTAATCGACTCAAATCCGTCACTTTGATATTTTGCCATTTGCCTGTACAAATGAGAAGACTGGATGTCTGCTAGCCCGACTGTAGATGGATTTACCACCCTTCCATTATTCTCCCTGGGAGAGGAAACACACCATCAAATACAAGTGCCCTGTAACCATTGTCCGGCTGAATGAATGTCATAGAAAAATATTGTCTAACAGAGAAAAGTACGGATTTCCTGAAACAGGATATTAAATCAAATTGGTGGAAGCGATATAGTAATACGACGGTTAACACGGACTTGTAAGCTGAGGGTTTTGTATCGCGATTGGTCATTTATAATGCTACTCATTTCATCCGAATTGGATTAATTCATATAGCTGCTTGAGTGAATGTATCCTGTTCATTTGTTTTTGCTTGAGAAGGTTTTTAATATGCCTTGACCGTAAGTTATTCTATGACTACATAATGGACAGAGCTGATTAACAAAATATTCTATTACTTTTCCCAACTTCACGTGATTATATATCTTGATTTGATTGAGCGTTTGATGTATAATTGTACGTAAATTACAAATCAGATTATGGACCAATAAAGATAAAGACTCAGGATTAAGTTCGTTTGGAGATTATTTGTATTCAGTCTGATAAAAGCCGATTAAGGATATGCCTCTGTGTTAAGATATTGTCTTATATTAATTACTCGTATGCAGATTAGTCGATTAGAATATGTTGTAGGTGAAAGATTGAAAGCACAGTTCGTTTTTCGTTTTCGCCAACAACAAATGAAGAATTTTGTAATCGCTTTGAAACATTCTGCTATTAAACAGTTTGTTTCTACTTCAGTTTTCATGCTTGACACATCGTAACTATAATCCCTTCATCATCGTCATCGGCACTACAACCGGGATCCGGTCTTGGCCTTATTTAGGAAGTCTCTCCACCGGTATCCGGTCCACATCCGAGACGTGTTAAATTGTCCATAATAATTCGTTTTTCCAGGCAAGGTTATCAGCCTTGCGCCAACGATAATCCCTTACGGTTGGCATAATGGACCATACGGAAATTCTTCGTATCTCAAGTCTCAGTGGATTTAAAAACATTAACGATGTGCCGTAAGCTAAATATATTAAATTCTTTGTTTCCATTATATAACCACGTTTATCTTGTTAAACTTTCGACTTAGTAACTAGACTGAAAATATATAAACTCCCCTATATACACCTTAAATATTAACACACTGATCTTACGCGTATACTCGAAGTTAAACATAAGAGGGTTGTTCAATAAAGATACGGGTGCTGATTGATTGTTTTTTTCGGTCAGTACGGTGATAGATTTGCCGCAACCGCCTTTACATGATTCCCTGCCTTTATTCATCGCAGCAAGGGTAAATGCTTTTCAAAAGTGTTGGTATATGTTAACACTAAACCTACCGACGTATTATACGAGGGTTGCCTCTTATGTTTCGGGATTTGGCAACCCTAGTGTTACAATCCGGCAATTGACAGCTCTGTCGTAAAGTTGGACATTTTTGAGGTTATACGCACTCAGAACGTTTTGACATACGACCGCTATTTGTGTTGTTTACAGTAACTTAAAAGATTCATCTCGGCCCAAAAATGGAATTAAATCGTCAACATTTTCGTGCGATTATTTTTTACAACTTTCGGCGTGGATTAACTCAGCAACAGTGCATGGATGAACTTAATTCAATTTTTGGCGATGAAGCTCCATCAAGGACCAGTGTTTATCGATGGTATGGTGAATTCAATCGTGGTCGTAGTTCACTCCAAGATGAATTTCGTGAAGGTCGTCCAAAATCAGTTGTTGTTCCGAAAACCATTGATGCTGTGCGCGAACTGATATTGGAAGATCGTCATGTGACCTATCGTGAGATTGAGACAACCTTAGGCGTTAGTGGGACCAGCATACATTCAATATTGCATAAACATTTGACTGTCAAAAAAATTTGTTCGCGTTGGATCCCACACAATTTGTCAATCGCCCAAAAAAAGAAATGCTCAAAAAATACTGTCGCGGTGCCTCGAAACACGTTTATGACATCGTGACAGGTGATGAATCGTGGATTTACGCGTATGAGCCCGAAAGTAAACAGCAGTCGACTGTCGGCGAGTTTCAAGATGAGCCAAATACAACAAAAGTTGTTCGCGCACGAAGCACTTCCAAGCAAATGGTCGCCTGTTTTTTCGGAAAAACTGGACATGTCGCAACCGTACCACTAGAACAACGCAGAACAGTCAATTCTGAGTGGTACACAACCATTTGTTTGCCAGTTGTCTTCCAAGAAATCAGGAAAACCAACCGCTGAAGACGGATCACTCTTCACCACGACAATGCGAGCTCTCACACATCGGCTGCGACGACTGCATTTTTGAGCACCCAAAACATCGATTTGATGGGTCATCCGCCGTATAGTCCTGACTTGGCACCGAATGACTTCTTTTCATTCCCGTACGTAAAAAACAAACTGAGAGGTCAACGTTTTTCGACACCCGAAGAAGCGGTTGCTGCATTCAGAATGCATGTGTTGGAGATACCTCAATCAGAGTGGCGAAAGTGCTTCGACAATTGATTCAAACGCATGCAAAAGTGTATAGATCTTCATGGGGAATATTTAGAAAAACAATAAAGTGATTTTCGATGATCAATATTTGTTTTTGTTCTCTAATCCCGAAATATAAAAGGCAACCCTCGTATATACTCATTTCTACCGATGGCGGTCAAATGACCGCTTTTGAAATAAACATTATAGTCTTTTCCAGTTGATTGTAATTAATACAGAATTTAGCATAAACAATAAACACAAAATAATTATCATATAATAATTATAAAACATTTATTTTTCGGGCTCTCAAAACTGGTCATTTGACCGCTCTGGTAGGTTTAGTGTTAACCTACGCAATATTGCATTTAATACACTTATTGTATTACCTCTTTCACGTGTATATCACAAGATGTCGCTAATGATGCGGATTCTATCACAACGACACCTCCCTAAATCTTGTTTTCGTGATTACTCTTACATGTTCAGAGAATTACAATAAGCAATTGTAGTAACAACAAAAACGTAAGCATTAAATAATGCGCATGTGTTATATTTTTGACTTAAATCCAACTACAATACAATGTATATGTTACCCTAATTTAACCATTTTTCTCTTTGAAAAATAAATTTAACCTAATTCTAGGCTAAGCCTGGACGCGTTCTAGTCTTGAGGAGGCAGTCTTTTCTAATGTTAAGGGGGTATTCTGGTCCAGAAATTTGAAAAAATCATATTTTTTTCATATTTTCAAAGCATAACCCTCTAAGAATATGTCTTTAAGAGGATTTTAGAAAATAAAATAGTCTAAGCCGGTTCGTTTAGTGAGAGCAGAACCCTCGTTTATTACACTTAATACAAGCGTTTGAGAGAAAAAAAAAAAGAAAAAGAAATTAAAAGTAAAGAAAAAAAAAACTTACGAACTAACTTAAGAAATAGGATTACAAAAAAAAAAAAAAAAAAAAATTACATTCGAATAAGTAAGAAGATAAAAAGGTGGGAAGGTGGCTGTGCACGTGATGGGTTGGCGAAGACCGGGTAGTAGGATAAAGGGGCGGGGTGATAGGAATGTATACGGGTAGTAAAAGTGTAGATAGTGGGTGGGGGAAGGTCACGAGGGGAAAGACAGAAGACGACGTTTGAGAGCAATAGAAGTGAGGTAGAAATCGAAGGAGGTGGGGTAAGAGTTTGCCTGCTTAAGCATACGTGAAATTGGTTCATTACAACCGTAGGAAGTGTGGTGGGAGGGCAGATAGAAGAGACGAGGGTTTCGTAGGTTGCGGGGGTTGGTGTTGAGTGCGATGGCGGAAAGCAAGCTAGGGCAGTTGATTGTGCCGGAGAGGAGACGGTGGATAAAGAGGATATCGGCAAGAGTTCTGCGTTCCTCAAGTGTACTGAGGTTGATCAAATGGAGCCGGCTTGTGTATGGGGGAAGAATCCGAGGATTCTCCCAGTTCAGTCCACGGAGGGCAAAGCGCAGAAACCGACGTTGCACGCTCTCGATTCTGCGGATATGGGACGAGCAATGTGGAGACCAGACCTGACTGGCGTATTCAAGAAGGGGGCGGACGAAGGCAATGTAGAGGGAGCGGGAAACGTAAGGATTAGAGAATTCCTTAGACCAGCGTTTCACAAACCCTAGGGCGGAGTTGGCCTTAAGAATGATATCGTCGATATGTGGGATGAAGCTGAGCTCCCTGTCAAATAAGATTCCGAGGTCACGTATTGAGGATACGTATGAGATCTGCTGGTTAAGCAGGAAGTAAGGGCGAGGAGGTGGGGGTGGACGTTTGTGGGAGAAGGTAATGGAGTGACATTTGGCAACATTGAGATCAAGGCAGTTATTACGGCACCAGGTTGAGAAGCTGTCGAGGTCCTGTTGGAGGGGTGAGGAGTCGAGGGGAGAGATGATTGTTTTGTAGAGTTTGGTGTCGTCCGCATAGAGGGATATGGATGAGTGTTTAATAACAGAGTCGACATCATTGATGGTTAGGATAAAAAGGAGGGGGCCTAGATGACTTCCTTGCGGAACCCCTGAGGTGGGAAAAAAAGGATCGGAAAGGGGGGATCTGAATTTGACACGGTAGGATCGGTCTTTCAGATAAGAAGATAACCATTTGATCAATAGGGGTTCGAAGCCTAGGGAGGACAGCTTGAAAAGGATGAGATTATAGGAGATTTTGTCAAATGCCTTGCTGAAATCGGTGGTGATAACATCAACTTCGTTGCCATTCTCTAAGGCACGGAGAGTATGGGATGAGAACTCAATCAGATTGGTTGTGGTCGACCTACCCGAAAGGAAGCCGTGCTGGTTGGGTGAGATGATGGATTTACAACTAAAAGATAACGCATTGTACAGAAGCCCTTCGAACAGTTTGGGGATATGAGATAGTTTGGCGATGGGTCGGTAGTTGCTGATATCATTTTTAGGTCCCTTTTTATGTATGGGGGTGACATAGGAGGATTTCCATATACTAGGGAAGGTCCCTTGAGATAGAGATAGGTTGAAAATCTTTGATATCGGGAGAGAAAGAGAAGTGGAACAGTTCTTTAAGAATACAGACGGAAGTCCATCAGGTCCTGAACGAATCGGACAAAAGACATTAGGGAGTCAACCTGCGACCCTGTTTCCTGGTAAAACCTTTATATATATATTGAAATACAATAACCAAAGGTAACCTTTATATACTTTTAAATTATCTTTTTTATTTAGTGTGAGCTTACATCGAGTTGTGAACAGTTGAATTCTAACTTTCAAGCCAAGTGAACGTGCTGTAAGTAAAATAAAAATATTTCAAGTGATTATCGAAAATCAACAGCGAAAAGGATTACGCGTCCGAATCGAAGTAAAAAACGGCGATTTCACGGTAATAGATTCACGGTAGAGGAAGACACCAGTTTTACGAGTGTATCGGCAGCAAAATTGAGCAAATCAAATGATGAAGAAGTGATTATTGCCAATAATTACGGCTACTGTATTTTGGAGTTTTTCACAGTTTTTACAGCGATTTCTTCCATAGTTTTGTGTAATACCTGCAAGAAAGAGATAAAATTTTCACGAACGTCTCATTGCGGACTAGGTTTTAAAATTGCATTACAATGCACTTACGATAGTATACAATATGTACAATCATGTCCATTCGTCGATAAATCCTTCGAAGCAAATCGAAGAATGATATTTACTATGCGGCTTTTTGGAGTTGGAAGGGAAGGAATAAATATCTTCTGCAATATGATGAATATTTGTCAAGGACTATCAATCTCTACTTACTACGCTTGTGTCGAAAACCTGCATACGGCCGCATCTGCAGTTTATAATCTCATTGTTTCCAAAGCTGTAAATGAAGAAAAAGAAGTAATTTCACCTTCTGATTCGGATGCTAATCCAACAGACTTTAGTGTTTCTGGCGATGGGACATGGAAAAAAAGAGGTTTTAATTCTCTATTTGGAGTTACTAGGCTTGTAGCTAAAAATTGCAAGAAGGTTGTAGATACAGTTGTCAAATCTAGCTTTTGTCAAGGCTGTAATGTTTGGAAAAATAAAAAAAAAACCGATATTTTGGCATATAACGATTGGTATGAAGATCATCAAGAAGTGTGCACTATATATCATAGAGGAAGTGCAGGCAAAATTGAATTTGATGCTATCATCGAAATGTTTTGTGAAACGGTTCGAAAACACGGCGTGAAATATGTATTATAAAATATATTGGAGATGGTGACACCAAAACATTCAAGGGTATACTCGATATGGATCCCTACAATGGTGACCCAATTGTAGAAAAAAATAGTGTATAGGACATGTACAGAAAAGAATGGGTGCAAGGCTACGGAAAGCAAAAAAAGATAATAAAGGGATTGGTTGAAAAGGTGAAGGCAAATTAACTGATAAAGTGATTAATAAATTGTCTTTATATTATGGTTTAGCGATTCGCCGGCACCCTGATTCTGTTGAGGACATGAGAAATGCAATTTGGGATACTTATTATCATAATAGTTCCACAAATAAAAATTAGTTCGTTACAACTTATACTCTTTAACTTTTTTGGTTTTGATATTCACTTACAAATATATGTACATCAGTTTGTTACACTAAACCAAGCACTCCTTAACGCACCGCCCCGGTCGAAATTCCAAACACAACTCTTTGTTATCTCACCGTCTCGGTCGAGATTCAAAATTCAACCCGCCAACGAAGACCTGTTTTTTCTTCATCCTGAAGGTCGAAGGATATGGCATTTCTTTCTTTATCTTTCCCGGCTTGGATTCAAACGCGGAAACACAAAGGGAAAAATCAACAGAGGATCGTGCGAATGCACATTTATAATCCTCTATGTTGATATGCGCTAAACGAATGTGTAATTCGTTTTATGATGCCTGTTGTTTGTTCTAGCCGACTCGGCAAGGATCCCTTTTGTAAGGATACGTTAGGGAATACAAATAGAGAATTGTGCTAATAAGCATTTCTGATTCTCTATGTTGTTTATTTTAGCCGAATGGGCAAGGATCTTTTCCGTGGGGAATCGATACAAAGGCGAATATTTTCCTTTTGTTTGTTTTAACTTAATTTTGTTAAAACGGAAACTGGCGTTGGTTGTTTTAATCGTTTTAGATAACCATTTTTCTGAGGTCTCGTAAAATTGCTGGCGCGCAATTTTTTATGATACTCAATGGTTTTGTTTGAAGGACGGCATCTGGCCTGCACATTTGGCTCTTAGGGGTTGTTGTGGTGAACCCTTGGTTCAATGATTATGTTTCCCAGTTTTTTATGTGAGCAAATTGAACGTTTAGTTCAATTTGCTTGGAGTTTAATTGATTAGCGCAAATCAAACGTTTAGTTCGATTTGCTTGCTATCAATTTATGCAGGACAAGGTGTATGGGGTAATGCTTTGATTTAGCATTATGTCACATCCTTTAAGTGGATGTTTTTGGCGTGTATCGCCGTTAGTGGTGGAGACTAGCTCCAAAAGGGTAATTTTTATGGGATGGGTGGTTGTGGTCGTAACAGCCAGAACTGCTCGGTTGGAAGAGAGAAGCGCGAAAGATTTTTATTTTGACGTCAAAGAAGGTCCAATGTATGCAGCAGGAATGGCAGATTGAATAAACGTAAGCCTAAAATATCATTTCACGACTTAGACCGCGTGAAACTTTAAACGCGTTTTTCTCGAAACAGTCTTTTTTAAAACAATACCCACTTTTCAAGTTCTACTGAACCGATTTACTTCAAATTTAGTATATGTCTTCTTTATAGGTTTTTCTATTGCATGAACTGTCTTCATCCTCAAATTTCAATGTTAACTATTTTTAATAAATTCGAAAACTAAAAAAAAAGTGGCACCAAAATATTTTTTTTTCAAGCAGTCGCCATTTTGTTAAAAAAAAAATTGTTTCTACTTTTTTTTATTTAGTTCCAACGATAGAGGCATTTCTGTTAATTAGTAATCTTTTTTTTTCAGATTGCTAGGAGGGTTGAATCGTGGGTATGGTCGCGTGCCAACTTTTTGAGATCATCCACTTCATCAGTTGCTAACTTTTTGAATTTTTTACTTTCAATTTTTTTTACTGTATTCTTGAAATATTAATAAAAAAATGAACAGTAAAAATATTGATTGCTGTTTTTTTACAGCACTTCAAAAATTGCGTTAAATTCGTGCGTCTAGACCAGAATACCCCCTTAAGGAAATGAAAAAGGTTCGGATTATATCCTTTAAACATTCGAAGGACTGCTTTTTGCTTTGTTCTTGTGGACAACCTCATCTGTATTTGTGTGTTAGATCATGTGTATAAAAAGAACATTTTGCGGTCGCGAAAAGGAGTTTGTAGCACTGTTTGGCCTCGGGCCATGCCTACGCCGGGCCGGTGTATTTCAGTGACACGTGGTATAATTTGATTGATTCTTGAAGAAGCCTCTGCGGTCTTGCTAGCCATACGCCTCGGTGCACATCTCGCTGATGCTTGGAATCCGTTCCGCCCCTTTCGAGGCCGTTCGTTAACCCGACTGTGAGGAGTTGTATGGCTGCTGTACGTCGCTTCGATATGTATGGCACACATAGTTCAAGGGCATAAGCCCAGTATTAGAGCACTTGACCGTGGTTGCAGCCTTACTGTACTCCAGTGAATCAGAACGATTACTGCGGCGGTGTCATATCAATAAATCCAGATCTGTCGCAGATTCATTAAGAAAAAAAGATGCGGCCTATGCACATACGCGAAAAATTAATACAGTGCAAGGCAGCGAGTCAGCTTGCTGGGAAAAGTAAAGAAGGATGCAGGGTTAGGCATATGCGACGAACGATGATAAACGGAAAATGGTGGCAAAACGAAAAAAAAATAGAATGCCGATGCATCAATGAAAAGAAATAGCGAGAAGGAGCCATGATTGTGCTACCAACCACTAGGTGGGTCGCCAGGAATAGAGGAGAGATGATACAGTGTGGTGCTCCAAAAAGCGCTGCCATTTTCCTCCCACATTTCCTTATCCCCCTACATCCATAATTGATACAAATTCAATTCCCATCCAATACCATTCTTTCCGATCAACAAGCGTCGAACGCAACTTCCACTAACAACTTATATTTGTGCTTGTCCACCAGCAAAAGATATTCTGGTGGTGGGCCAATGAAATGTCGTCAGGAACAATGCGTAGTTCCCTTGCCGTGCAACGAGGACAGTTGCCGTTGACTGAAACCAATTCAGAGTTCAAATGCTGTAAAAGGAAATGATTACCTCAATTATTGATTGACTGCAGCAATCCCAGAAATAATCTTCCAGAAATGCAAACAAGTTGATATTAATTTGAGTATTGTGAATTCTTAAGTTTTATTTCAAGAGATTATTATGATATTGTGACGCATATGACAATCAGTACTGGAATCTTCGAGAAAGTCCGAAACAAAGTACTAGATTATTTTAGGAAGTACTGGAAAACTGGAATAGAACATTCAAGACTATGGAACGGACGGAAACGATACACCAAATCAGAATGAGGAAAAACGGTATAAATACGTCGGACGCAGATCGGGAGGGGACACCCTCATAAAACCATCTAAATCACTAAAATACTTGGGCATTACTTTCGAAAATAATCTCTCTTTCACGACTCACATAAACAATGTCATCCGCAAAGCGGGGATACAGCTGAACCTTTGTCGGAAAGTAATGTGGAAGGCAGATGGTCTCTCTCAGCAAGTCAAACTTCTGATTTATAAACAAATCATCAGGCCCACACTTACTTACGCTTGTCCCATCTGGTTCCATATCTCTCCCTCTCAAATGGAAAAACTTCGTATCGTCGAAAGGAAGTGTTTCAGACTAAATACAGGGCTACGTCGACAGCGCGACTCCCACAAATATATCAGAAGCCTTACGGTATACCACTCCGTCGGCCTGGAGAGATTGGATAGAAGGTTCCTGGAATTGTCGATAAGATTCATTGAAAAGCTGTCAGCCAATCCAAACCCTCTCATCAATTCCCTTAGCCTCCCCAGCCACAATGCATCAAATCCCTATCTTCATGCACTCCATTTAAAGGCTCTCTTCTACTCAGGAATATTAGTAAATGATGCGAACGAAATCATCTACCATAACAGGGTAACCGATCTTAACCACTTCAAATACTCAAACATTCAACCCTTTTCTCGGGTTCTTTCCTTTAACGAGCACTCGGTGGAGAGACTTCCCTCTGCCGCTCCCTTCCCTCCTTAGGGTATGTAAAGTATGAAATCTCAACTTAAGCTTAAGACGAGGCTAAATTGTTCTACATTGCTAAATTTGAGTTTATTTAACTACCTTAGATATAAGCTAGATTTAAGTAGAGATAAGTAGTTTTAAGAATATTTATTGTAAACATAGATAATCCATCCTGGTTTTCATGACCTTTCCAGGAGTCCTACTAATAAATTGTATCTGGAATAGATCTCCTTAGACGTGAGACCTCAAATTAAATATTACTTGAAAAAATGTTCTAGACATTGTAAGTAAAATTGTCACAACTTAGTTAAGTTAGCTGTAAACTTATGTAACTAAACTTATAATGGTCAATAAAGACAGCGTTTTATAAAAAAAAAAAAAAATCGGGAGGGGAGTTATAAGTAAGACAGTGAAGCAAGCGATACGTCTCGAGTGAGAAGTAAGCAGTAAAAGACGCGATAAGTACGGAAGCGATAAGTAAAGAAATCGTTAAGTGTACGGTATAAGTAACGGTTGTATTACGGACTAATAAAGTGTTATATTAATTCAAAATCGATTTAACGGCTCTTATTTATTTTAAAATAATTAATCCAGCGAACCCTAAGCTCGCAACAATATATACAGGTTAGCATTATTTACTTGACCGAATGCTCAGAGTAGTTAACGAAGTTGGTTGACAGCTAGCAATTTAGTTGTTTATTCGTTGTCATGACAACTGTTTGCTGACTTTTGTTGATTATGGTTGCGATGGTTGCATTCAATTGCGAATTCGCTGGTTGCATCCAGTGCGAATCGCAACAACCATATATATTCATATTCCCAAATCTATGTTGAATTCAACATCAAGCAAATTGAACCAAACGTTCAATTGTCGAACCTTGAATTCCATTCCAAAAATTCAAACAACACATACATAGTTTCACATGCATTGTAAGTACAATGAAACACGTGTTCAAACTAACCCATGACCATTTGCTCCGCCGACATACAGCTCCGGCAATCTAAAAATCACAATGCATATGCATTGTAATCAGATGTTTTATGACATGCACAAATAGACCCAAATTCCCATGCACATTCTCATCCATTTCCCATTCATTTTAAACTCCAGACACGCTAATGATTAACAAAAAACCTCAAAAAGGTTCTGCGATAAGGGGCAATGTGTTCGAGACTTCCAGGAAGAAGAAAAGTAGATTAGTGTTGCAGTTCCGCAACATACATACCAGCGTATACCAGTTGGAAAAACTTACCATATGGAACGCCACCTATTGCGGAATAGACAAAACCAAATTGTCTATTCATGTGACGTTTTCCAGATTACTGTTTACACACAGTGCTTGTTTACTGTTTTTTCTAAGACAGTTTTTGGTGTTCTTTTTTACTGTTCTGACTGTTCAATAAAAGTAATTGAAGTGTTCGGCACTGTTCTTACACAGTGTTTTTAACGTTAAAAATTAAGATGTTTTTGATTCGGTGCAATCTTGGATACGGTGCGTTCAGCATCTGTTTTTAAAATGTGAACATCGTAAATCGTGTATTATAATAAAAGTCAAATCGTAAATAGTGTTAAAAAAATGTGTTTAATTACTGCCCAATGCGGCAGTCATTTACTGGGCTATAACGCCACAAGACTTGCTGGGCAACAACGCCAACAACATTTTGCTGTCACGTCGAGGAGCCCTCTCGACGCTGAACATTATGGTCCTTCGGAGCCGGATGTATAACATCCGAGCAAGAAGTCGGCGCAAGAATCCAGGCGCCACAAAATTGGACTACGTCCATAGGATCACGTCCGACATACAAAAACCTCAACGAGGGAGCTACACGCCGAAACAAGGTAGGGTGCATTTTATAATTTATTATAAATTAATTAGCGATCCGAATGGATCCTAACTTAAGGAGTGTTGTGCTGTGTCGTGCTTTGGGATTGAATCTAAGTGTTGACGTCACACTATTTTCATCATCAAAACTAAATGAAGTATTAATTAAATCAACAAAAGGATGGAAACTAAGGTTAAGCTAACCGCTTTCAATGATTGTTGCTGAATTTCCAATGAATGGAAATACGCAGAACAAACAAAAGCAAATGAATTCAATAATAATTTTAAACAAAGAAATCGTGAAACGGGAAACAATCACCTTCGTATATCAAGAACAGGATCGTGCAGTGATTCGGGATTACTCTAGTTTCTAACATGAACTGAGTGTCGACATTTATTTGGAATCAAGAACGGCAATTACAAACAAGGCCGCAAAGTTAGATTTATGCGAAGTGCCAATCAATGTTTATCGAACGCAACAGCAATTCCTTGAAACAGCCGAACAGATTAAGAATAAAGGCAACCGCCTGATGAAGGAATGCAAACATCAAGAAGTGGTGCTTTAATCAACCGGGCCATCAGTTCGATCCGAAAAACCCAATATTCTACTGTAATCGGGCTGTAGCATATATCCGTCTAGCAGAAAATGATTGTGCGATTAAAGACTGCGACTCTGCGTTGTTCGACAATCCAGATTACAGCAAGCATATGGCCAAATGGGAGATGTATATCTCAATACAGGAAAGTACGATGAAGCCATAGACACTTATACGAAGCTATTCAATTAGAACTTGACAACAACGATTGAAAATGAACCTGAACAAACGGAAGGAATTGATACGTGCCACAATAGCTGTTGTTCCTGAACAACGAAAGTTCGCCGAAGAACAAATATTCCAGAGTCACAGAATTCTAGGAATTTCTCCAACTATTTTACAGGCTATGAAGAACAATGTTAAACTACCAGTTAGACAAGTTGGAGCTATCTTCCTACGTTCATGTCAGGTGTTCTGGATGTTTCAATTGGGGTTTTCGACCAATATCGGAATCCCGTTTGTGTGTCACCGCGAATCGTGACACATATGCTGGTATACCTAAAATGTTGTGCTTCATGTATTCCTGGAAGTTAATTAAACATCACATGGTTGTAATTATTCAAGATGTTATATTTCAGATAATGTTGTTCGCGGAGTCTGATCCAGACCTCTGGGAAAACGACCCGCATGAACTTATTCGAATAGATTTCAGCCTTTTTGCAGATTTTAATTGTCCAGGTCCTGTAGCGCAAATATCTCAACATCAGGTAGAACGCAGAAAGGAATTCTACCTAAAATAATGGGAAGCATGATCCAGGTTGTACATCACCAAGCGCCGACGATAAACCAAATGATGAAGCACTTCATGTGAATGGAACTCTGGCAGATATGCTTCTGAAAAACGAAGATACCGTGGTCAAGTGGAATATGCTTACCACATATCTATTTCCAGAGTTTTAAATCAGACTGACATATACCAGCCGTACTGGTTTGCAAAACAAACTAACACCTGCTTATTTATTTTAATAATTTTGCTATTGTAATCGACGGTAAATAGAATAAATTAATAGATATTTCCTATTTTACCAATGTTACAAACCTCCAATATAAATAAAACAACATTTTTTGCGTTTCATTCGAGTGGAACGCGTATGGATTTACGATCCAAATTAGAACTACGTTCAAAGGTTAATCGATGACATAGAAGGATTCACGATCCAAAAGAGGACTACGTCCGAGAAGTCATCGATGACATAAATGGATTTACGATCCATCAAACATCATTTCAACTTTAACACAGTTAAACAACAAGTTAAATAATAATCAACTTTACAAAGCCAAAATACAGTCCACTTATAATATCCGAGGTTGTTTCATTTCTCTTCATTCTGCAGAAGTCACCGCAGAGAAATCAGGAGGTTTCTATTGGTCTCAGTATTTCGGTTGAGGACATCATTCGGATCCTCTTTTAATGAAGTTGCAAGTGCTTGGCACGGCCACGCTACAGAACTCAGATACGCCCCGCGTAAATTAAAGGAGCCTCAAGAAGAGGACGATGGCCCATCGGGCAGAATAGTCGAGAGGACAAGTCAATGAAACCTAAGCGTGTGAAATCAAGTACAACGACAGAGCAAGACGCTCTCGCCGAAAAACAAGCATTACCTGCAACAACATCAGGGAAACGGGAGAGTTTTGGAAACTTCCTTCCGGTAGAAAACTAAGCTTCAGCGTTTCAATCTAAACGGTCAGTACTAAGACAAAGTTCGTCAACGAAGACACTTCCGGTCCTATACCTGCAAGTATCATCTCAAACATCAAACTTGCAGATGAATAAGTCCAAGAACACCGGGAATTGCGATTTACCATCTCATTTACATCCGTTCCTGGGGCACCGCTTCTCGAAATCTGGGCGCATTGTTCACGCATTCCTGAATTTGCCGCTCTCGCCACTCAGGCACATCGCTGTCACGTGTCTGGGGTTCTTCACCTTTCGCCGCCTGGACGAAATGCTTTGGGGGCATCCTCTTAACACCGCCCATTGCACATAGCTGCCACGGGGGCACCACTCCAACGGAGTCGGTGTCTAAGATAGACTTTCGGTGCAAAGATTAGGGAATATAGAAAGAGAAGAATAGGAAAGATGCCGGCACCCTTCGGGAAATCCAACCAACGGAAGGCAAATAGTGAACACTTGGTCCAGCCACCAGTCAAAGAAGAAAATACCTGGCTTTAGAACTATTCCATCCTGTGGCTCAATTGAACATAAGTCTAATAATGAGCAGATTAATCCTCTTAATAGCAACCCGGATGCGCAACCTCTCTGGCTCAATCAAGTGCCAGGTATAAGTTAACAGAATATGATCACTATCAGAACCTGAACAACTATGCTGTTCCAACAATAAATCATATGCGGTCACAGCACCCACAACAACAATTGCAGCAGCAGCATAGACCTTATGATGACAATACTTATGAAGATGATGGTGGTTCACTGACAATGACTGCTCCGTATGACCGCAGTCCCGATTCAGCAAAAAGGAGTTACGCTCAGCGACTTCAACGTCGGATATGTGAATCGGCTGACGGTAATTACAGTTAAAATGCCAGAGCATCCACAATATCGGAGAATCAATTCCCACGAATTACCATCAAGGAAACAATACAATCCCTTCTGATCTTATGGGAAGTTCAGCGAATTCGCTCAATTCAAGGAACACATCAACACAATCATTCAACCAGTGGATCAAATACTCCGCCAGGCAATGTGGCCAACGTCAATCTCAGCTCCCATCAAGAAATTCGCCCAACGCCGAGCATTGGTTTAGCGGCGTAGATGGGACATATCCCCAACTGCAACAGCATCAGCCAGAGCAATCAAATTGGATTCGAGTCGCAGATGATTCTATGCGGTTGGCGGGATACCTAACATTTCTGGCAGCGGCACAGGCTGGACATACTTAGAAGATGGTGGAATTAAAACCCATCACCTTCAACATATTGACGACTACATCGCTCAATTACCATTCATGGATCCACGATCCAACATAGGACTACGTCCAAACTATATAAACTAAACTTACGGATTTACGATCCGACTTGGGACTACGTCCAACTTATTGAAATTTTACATACGGATTTACGATCCAACATAGGACTACGTCCAACTTATTGAAATTTTACATACAAATGGATTCACGATCCAAAGAGAGGACTACGTCAAAGAAGGTCATCGATGACACAGAGGGATCCACGATCCAAGGAGAGGACTACGTCCAAGAAGTTCATCGATGACACCAGGGATGTACGATCCAACCAACATTTAACATTAAACACACAAATCACACGGCTGCCGCAGCAGATGCGGCAAATATCGCCTGCCAGGCACTTCTCCACAACATGTCGGAGACTATCACCAATAAACAACGACCCACACACACACACACACACACACTGATACTATAAATAATACTACGGCCCCATAACCAAGTATACTCTATAACTTAATCAACTAATAGAATACATATAGTATAACAATATAATTAATTTTGCCACCCTACCGTTATGCCGGTGTATGAGCAATACGAGCATTAAGGTCTCTGAGCTCAACCACCATACCAACCGCTACTTCCCACGGCGCTGACACCAGGTGGTGACGCCAACTAAGGAGGCCTACTGGCTCCATCGTCGCGGCCCGGGAAGATGTTGCAGTTCCGCAACATACATACCAGCGTATACCAGTTGGAAAAACTTACCATATGGAACGCCACCTATTGCGGAATAGACAAAACCAAATTGTCTATTCATGTGACGTTTTCCAGATTACTGTTTACACACAGTGCTTGTTTACTGTTTTTTCTAAGACAGTTTTTGGTGTTCTTTTTTACTGTTCTGACTGTTCAATAAAAGTAATTGAAGTGTTCGGCACTGTTCTTACACAGTGTTTTTAACGTTAAAAATTAAGATGTTTTTGATTCGGTGCAATCTTGGATACGGTGCGTTCAGCATCTGTTTTTAAAATGTGAACATCGTAAATCGTGTATTATAATAAAAGTCAAATCGTAAATAGTGTTAAAAAAATGTGTTTAATTACTGCCCAATGCGGCAGTCATTTACTGGGCTATAACGCCACAAGACTTGCTGGGCAACAACGCCAACAACATTTTGCTGTCACGTCGAGGAGCCCTCTCGACGCTGAACAATTAGAAAGTTATCAGAATAGTGTAGAGAACTCACATTAAAGAGTACACTAATATAATGTGTCTGTGTTTTACTACGGCTACGGCCGCGAACAGAGTTCCTTGCAAAGTTGTGGTACGCTATGTTAAATGACATTATAGAATGGAAAATAGTGCGTTACCAGTGTATTATGATTTGTTTGTTCTCCATGTTTAAAAAACTCTTTCCGTATGTGTGCATCGATAATTGGTGCCAAAGGGTTCTAATATGTCGATATACAAAAGAATTAATACCGACCAGGTCGAGGGACTTACAAGGCGACTCAATAACAAACAACAAACATCCATTGAGGATCCATCGTTCGCTTCTCTTCCTCAATAAATCGACAAGTACGGAGGCAAGCCGTACTACAATGGGGCTACAACGTGTTATCCTGGCTCATGGACGAGTAGTCTGTGGGGGATTGTTTTGGTGAGAATCGTTCTTCAGGGGTATCGTATCAAATATAAATGCTTTTTAAAGTCTAAGTATTAAAAAATTTAAAGTTTAAGTATGGTGACTTGGTATTGCTGTTGCACATATTTCTTAACAACTAAATAAATATAAATCGAAAGTTGTACTTACAGTTTATCAAGACGGTTGACCGGGGGATTTTTGAGGTAAGTCACAAACTACTTTGGCTCTTAAAGGTTTTCTTGCATTTATGTAAATTATTTCACTTTTAATTTAATTTTTCCAAACACTTTAGACACTATTATTTCTTAAGAATTGTTTCTATTTTCTTTATTTTAAAATATTTCACATTTAGTTAAGTTTTTCCCAACACTTTAGTGTTACTGTTTCTTTATAATAGTTTTCCTTTTCTTTATTCTAACCATTGCACATTTAGTTAAGTTTTTCCAAAGACAATAGATTTTATTAATTCTATATAATAGTTTTCTATATAATAGTTTTCTATATAATAGTTTTATTTCAATTTTCCCAAACACTTTAGTGTTACTGTTTTTCTATGTAGTAGTTTTCCTTTTCTTTATTTTAACCATTTCATATTTCGTTTAGTTTTTCCGTCACACATTAGATGTTATTATTTCTATATAATAGTTTTCTTTAGATTAGTTTTTCTTTCCTTATTTTAAACAATTCCACATTAGTTTAGTTTTTCCATCACACTATACCGCAAATCTACAATAGCGAGAGTAATCAAGTCGCAAAGACTAAGATGAGCCGGACACGTGGCGCGAATGGGGAACGATAGGACCGTGCATAGAATTCTTGACGGTAAGCCAACGGGAAAGAGACCGACAGGACGACCGCGACGGAGATGGGAGGACAATGTTATGTTGGACTTCGAGGATATCGGATCAGATGGTCGAACGTGGAAGGAGAGCGCACGGTCGGGTCAATGAGGTCATGAACTTTCGGGTTCATACAGGCCAATAAATAGAATTGTGGGGGTTCAAGTATATTCGTCAACGTATGACTCGGATTCACTTTGTCCCCCAACGATGTTATTCCGCCGAAAATTGTTCACCAGAAGGAATAGAATACACTGTTTTTATTTTGTTACTTTATTTGTTCTTTAAATTTTTATTTTAAAAACTAGGCGTTGATACAAGTATATGATGTGATTTCCGATGGAAATCTCATGGGCTAGCAAAAATGGAGTTGCCGTATGGCAGAAAAGTATCTGAATTCAATTATGCATTATCTGCATAGAAGAATGAATTCAGGAAAACATGATATTTCAGGTGAATAGCATGAACGGTGGAATAGGGGATAATGTGACGCGCTGTAGGCGGTCGAAATCAAGTTGGAATTGTGTATAGTCACACTTTAGATGTTATTATTTCTATATAATAGTATTTTTTTAGAATAGTTTTTCCTTTCTTTATTTTAAACTATTTCACATTAGTTTAGTTTTTTCAAACACTTTAGATGTTATTATTTCTATATAATAGTTTTTGTTTAGAATAGTTTTTCCTTTCTTTATTTTAAACTATTTCACATTAGTTTAGCTGTTCCAAACACTTTAGATGTTATTATTTCTATATAATAGATTTTCTTTAGACTAGTTTCTCCTTTCTTTATCTTAAACCTGGACACACACCCTGATTATAACAGCCAAATCACAGAGATATACTCCAGTCGACTCTAACAGGTTATCTGCTCATTCGCGACCTTTTTATACCGATCGGTCATCCCCGATCACACACTCATCCTCAATTTCCCATTTCCCCGCCAACTAATGCGAATAAATTCTAGCGAATTTGCTCAGCAGTCAATAAACCCAGGGAAAATTGGAAAATTGCAAAGGAGTGCAGCTTGGTTAGGGGTTGATTTGGTTTCGCTTGCAACCAAAAGCGAAACCAAAAGAGTGAACGCATGACCTCGTTTGGAAGCTCGGGTAATTCTCGAAATGCAGAACTACGAAATGCATTCCGAGAAGGGGAAATGGGGAGTGTAGAAAAGTATATTTATGTACACTTTTAAACGGATGGAAAACTATTCCCAAGCGGATAGTCTGTACCTTATATAACAGGTCAATTGAAAAGTCCCCGGCCTTCCATAGTAAAACACATTTTTTTGGCAAAATTCGTTTTTTTTTTATTCAACATAATTCCCTTCGAGGGTGATACACTGATTATAATGACCCTCCAACTTTTCGATACCTTTTTTGCAGTACGATTTGTCCTTTGCTTCAAAATAGGCCTCAGTTTCGGCGATCACCTCTTCATTCGACGAAAATTTCCTTCCAGCGAGCATTCTTTTGAGATCTGAGAACAGGAAATAGTCGCTGGGGGCCAGATGTGGAGAATACGGTGGATGCGGAAGCGATTCGAAGCCCAATTCATAGATTTTTGCCATCGTTTTCACTGACTTGTGACACGGTGCATTGTCTTGGTGAAGCAGCACTTTCTTTTTCTTCAAATGCGGTCGTTTTTCGGCGATTTCGTCCTTCAAACGGTCCAAAAACGCCGTGTAATAGTCGCTGTTGATGGTCCTTCCTTTTTCAAGACAGTCAATGAAAATTATTGCGCGCGCATCCCAAAATACAGACGCCATAACCTTGCCAGCCGACTGTTGCGTTTTTCCACGCTTTGGGGCGGGTTCATCGTGTGCAGTCCACTCGGATGACTGTCGATTGGACTTCGGAGTGAAATGATGGAGCCATGTTTCACCCATTGTCACATATCGACGCAAAAACTCGGGTTTATTTCGCTTGATCATCTCCAAACACTGCTCCGAATCATCAACTCGTCGTTGTTTTTGGTCAAAAGTGAGCTCGCGCGGCACCCACTTTGCACAGAGCTTTCTCATACCCAAATATTCGTGAATGATATGATGTACACGTTCAGTTGATATCTGAGTGCCAGCTATTTCATTCAATTTCAATTTACGGTCATTCAAAATCATTTTGTGGATTTTTCTAATGTTTTCGTCGGTAACAACCTCTTTTGGGCGTTCACCGTCTTCGGTGCTCATTTCACCACGTCTAAACTTAGCATACCAATCCTTGATGGTTGATTTTCCTGGGGCGGCGTCTGGAAACTCATCATCAAGCCAAGTTTTTGCTTCAACTTTATTTTTTCCCTTCAAAAAGCAATATTTTATCAACACGCGAAATTCCTTTTTATCCATTTTTTTCACAATAACAGAAGTTGCTTCACTCAAAATACTATAATTCTCAAACTAATGATCCGACATCTGTCAAATTTATACACGCCTCTTTTAAAGATTAGGGTTAACTAAAAATCATATGGATTTAATTCTAGTGCCGCCATCTATGTGTCAGGCCGGGGACTTTTCAATTGACCTGTTATACTAAAGGGGAACTTTGGCTTGGGATAAACTTAGGCCTTGGAATTTTTAAACTGAATTTGAAGATGGACTAAACCGTTTCGCTATGTAGAAAAAGCGTCGTCTACCCATGTTTTGCTGTTGTTAAACAGTAGGATGGATTTTGATGATTTCGGGTATGGGGAATTTAGAGGAACTGTGTTTTCTAGATAATAATGGCGCGAATCAGCTAATTATGTTACATTGCCCCAAATGAAACTAAGCTAAATATCTGTACGGGAGGCTTTAAACTGTTTTCTTGATGTCTATGATAGAATCCAACCAGTCTTTCATAGAGGATAAGAGGGAACTCTCACAAGAGACAAAGGAACAAAATAATCTTAAAAAACCTTGCTGTGGTTGCTGTTGTCACTGAAACACCAATGCTACCCGGCTATCGGCTGTTGTAATCCAAAATTCTGTTAGTGTGTTCCACGAGCCGCTCACGAAATACTGATATATTGCGGTGTTCGGTACTAGTTATGGGATATTTTAGTATATTCTCGATGATTTTTACCACCAGCTTATATGTGTTCGTTAATTATGAGGTAAATATAAGTTCAGAATCGGTGAATTCTTGATCGTTCTATACGATACAGATAATTCTTCTATTTTAGTTCTGATCGGATCCACGATTGTTATTGTATTAAGTTAATTATTTATAATTTCTGCCCCTAGGGTGTAGACCAAAATGCTTTTTCAACATTGGCGCACAAGACGCAAGCCTAACTATTTGACAAATAAAGATAATGACATAGAGTTTGGCACAACTCTCTATTAGAATGCAATCAAGTTTAAAAATACGCAAAATATATATTTAAAATTATACTAGGTTTGGACGCAGTCCCATACCTTTTATAATCAAGTAATTATATGGTTGCGTGGTACAGGTATTTTACATGTTTTCCCCGTTTGCTACACACAATTTCAACTCGATTACCCTAAGTGTAATTCTCACCTAGCGCTCGTATATCTTCAGACCACTTTGAATCATCAACAAATTTGTTGTTTATTATCTTCCCCAGGATACCGCTTTCATAACTCTAGATCCCAAACCTTTGCTCTTGAGACAGGTCGTTAGGTGTACCATACTCTCGCTCAATTGGTAGCTATTTATTGTCTGTTGGTACAGAAAAATACCCCTACTGGGCGTAAGCCCTGCCATTTGGCCGTCTAAAAAACAATCGCTCCACCACACTATACTATTTATTACCCTAAAATTATTACCACATTACAGGAAGATTTAGAACCGTATATATATGCACATGTATGCCATGTAATGCGACTATAGATGTTGGTATGTGCTTAAGATTCATCCACTTGTGCCGAAGGCCCTTCATACCGATGAAGAAGGGACAAGTCCATTCAGGTGACCTAAGCACATACACCATACTCTTCCATATACATGTACTTATTTGCACGCACGCTGCTCAGCATAATGATCCTACAAGTTAAGTGAAATAATAACAAATCAACTTCCAGGATTCGGTGTACACTTTAAGCTTGACTCAAGTGGCCATCATTCTCTGTCCCACTCTCTCATATTGTTTCACATCCGAGCAACTGTAGTCATCTGCTGGGCAAGGGCTCATATTTGTATAGCCCTGCGTATGCTTGTTTGTTCAATTTTGGGCTAAAACACATCCCGTCTATCCCTGAAAATCATCCTTCGGAGGGATGTGTGCACATTGGGCGCTACATTTCCGGTGCATTCATTGGAATATTTACCCAGTCCCTTGACAATTTATGATTACACTTCAACCCAGCACGTATCAAGTGCACATAAGCCCATGGATAAGGACAAGGGATACATAAAGGTACACACGAATGTAACACAAGTGGTAGGAAGTATTCAGAATAAATCGACAAGACTCCGGGTAGCATGATGTTAACACTGTCCACTTTGAAATAGTTGTCCCTCTCAAGAGGAATCTTAATTGACGGACAAAATATTTAAAGAATTTAGATTAAGCCCATCAAAGTATAATCATCTAGGATGGAATTTTAACAGATGTATAACAAAAGATCTAATGCTCGGTCTGGCCGGATAGTGGGCTTCAATACATCCGACTGGCTTAAATCATAAAGTTAACTTATTATTTTTAACCCTGAAATGCTTAACAGTAATACATTACTACTTTTTATAGATCAGACAGGAAATGTTTAGCCGCATCCGTGACGCCCATATCATTTGAACCCACGTATGAAGCCAATCCTTATCGTGTCGTGAATAAAACAATAACAGGGAGTAATAAGGGAAGTATGGAAACAATTGCACGTTGAACTTAAACGCCTGTAAGTCACAACGAAAAGAACAAGAACAAGCTAAAGGTAGTACGGCTGAAGAAAGATGTATATCACACGGTATGAGCGACAATGGTCTCGAGGCGAAACTTGTATCTCGGCGAATATTGCATTTGAATTATGCCGTTTTGAATATTTCATTGAATATTTCAGTTTTGTGTAAATGGAGAGGCACGATCGTACGAGTATTTATTCTGGTTACCCACACTAACCTCTTCAATGAAGTTTACCTTTTCCTGGATCTTTTTCTAATTTCATACCAAAGGGCTTTTTGGAAGTTGTGGCATACGTGCAATTTTTCGTATGAAGTGTTGGATAACCCAGTGGGGTAGAAGTTATAATGCCAAAACACGGGCACTTGTTTCACTAATATCCCCAACGATGGTGTCGCCGAAAATTGTTCAGCAAGAAGAATAAAAATAAAATAAAACACTAGGAAGGTATGTTGTTTGGTGTTTAATGTTTTTATTTTTTATTGTTCTTTTAATTGTTTTAAACTAAAATTTTTCCAGAAGAATGTTTCTGATTTTCTCCTTTTTTAGTGAATCCCACTTTAATGCACATTTAAACATATATCAATCGCCGCGAATGCCAATCGTGTATATAATTTAACACAGATTTTTTATTGAGTTTAGGATTTTATTTGAAGTGCTCTACTTGTTAACATTTTATTGTAATATGTCAAGCCACATTTAACGTGCAACTAAATATTATCCACTGACACCGAATTTTTGTTATTTGTTAAAATCAAATTCACCGGACTCACGAGCGACCACTCCGGTGCACTAAACACTCGACTCGTGTGCACAGTTTGGGGGTTGAAATTCTACAAATTTAAATTTCGCCCGCTAACCGCTCACCACCTTAACTCCAATCCCTTCCGTCGGGCTAATTCACCTGAAAAAAGATATATCCCAAAAGGACGCATAACCTGGTTTCATTATACTATGCAGATAATGCATAATTGAATTCAGCCCTTTCTTGCCATTCGGCAACATTAAATCATAAACCACATGAGATTTCCACCGGAAATCACAATTTCATGTTTGGTTAGCAACAGCAAGTCTGGGCAAACGATGCTGTTGCATCAACGCAAAACCGCTTGGGTAATATCGACCACGTTTAGTTCTTTTTCTCTCACCAGATATTATCCCAAGCAATCGCAGCGTCCTTTGACCACCCCCAGACACGGCTATTCGCAAGGGGTTCAATAAACTCTTTAGTCAGGTAAATAGCACAAAAATACTTTTCATTCCAATCCATTTCCCCTTCTCAGAGTGCAATGCACTCTGAGATCAATCCAACATACAAACTGGGTTATGCGGTCACCAGTTGATTTCGCTTTCATTGCACGCGAAAGCAAACCATCCCCGAGATCGCCACGCCCTCCTTTTCGATTCTTCCATTCTCCCTAGGTCCATTGACTATTGAATTCACCCACAAGAGTTTATTCACCTCGATGGGCGGGCAAATGAAAGAATGCAGATGAGAGCGCGATCTGTCAAATTTCATCCCTCAAGGAGAGAAGTCGTTATTCAACCTCCGTGGAGTGTGGGTGCACGAGAACATTAATAATATCAAATAAGATTCGTTGAAGAAAAAGGTGTCGAAGTGCTCGCGGCAAATTTATAAACTTAAGATTCCATTGTTGTCCACGCCAAGCGTTATTTTTGTACTGAGATCTTCTTATACATTGCGATCAGGAATATTGTGAATTATTTAGTGTAAAATTTGGTTTTAAAATTGAATGTACTGTAAATACACAAATAGTAAGCAGTTTATGCATTTTGTTAACGAGGCGATTTCCAAAATAACCAAAGTAAATCAAATTCAAGACTAGACTCGATCCCTTGTTGCAGTGTCCACTAAATCGCCAAATAATATATAATTAAACATAGAAGTGAGAACAATAAAAAAAACCTCCCAACAAATTCAGTGTATTTCATTTTTCGTTTCGTGAACAGTCCGCAGCAGTTTTACGTTGGGGATATTAGTGAACCCGTTTCCATGCCGGCACATCTACTTATTAACCCCACAGGACCTCCAACATTACTTACAAAATAAAAAACGGTCTGCAACAGGGAGCGGTGTCATCACCGATCCTTTTTAATATTTACACTAGCGACCTGATATGGTCTCTTCATCAGCCTATTGCGTATGCAGACGATCTGATAATATATAGAACAGCACAAAAAATTGGAATCATTAACGGATTATTACAAGGGGATTTCAATGATGTTCAGCGATACTGCGACAACTGGAAACTCAAAATCAATATCCAGAAGTGTGAAACCATCCTCTTTAGAATGTGGCGGTGCCGCCAAACCCCACCGTACACTTACCTAAAAACCCCCATTAACCTCATCCCACCAGCATAAGTTTTCGCTAATGCAATCGAATTAAGCACTGAAAATGCTACACGCATTAAGTAGATCAAAGCTATAATCGTAAAGCTTCTGCAAAAGAATTCTTACCTTTTCAAGCATTCCTTCGCTTACAAATCCCTTGTAAGAGTTCTTACTTTCCTTGTCATAAATTCCCTGAAAAGAAAATTCGTCGGTTCGTATATCATACGACCGCATATCAGAGAATCTTACCCAAGAGTTGGCTAATCCCACCCTCAATATGTGTACAAAAAACTATTTACACACACATCGGCTGGCGACCCCTTTAGCCAGCGATAATCGTCCAACGCAGATGCATGTATTATAATTAGCACCATCCACGTTGAGACTAATGCCTTAGCAATGCACTAAGTGCAAACAAAGGAACGCTGTCCTTTGTTAGGCATTGGGCGATACGGCAGACTATAGTCGTATCACCAGCATCTTCCTATGGATAAACAACCTACAATTTCTTTCGTGCCGCAAACGAATAATCCCGCATATTCAAATGCGAACAAGGGATTCGTTATGGCAACCAACACAAGATACCATATACAATTTTCATTGTATAAAGTATCGCACCACTTAGCACCTTTTTACCAACGTCCATCATAGCGACGTTACATAGGGTAAATATGACCCTCATTACGGAGCGAACCATTTGGTCGCCTCTTCCTTTGTTTTCGCCGTCTGCTTGCTTCGTTGTTTCATTGCCTTCGAGCACGTGCATATAGCATCGATCAGTACGGCCGCACACGCATACCATTGCACTGAATGAGTGCATTTCCTTGGCTGCCACACCCTTAAGAGAAAAGTTTTTCTCTTTCTTCTTATTTAATCACCACTAACCTAGGATGGAATTCATGTGAGAGTTCCATACTCGAGGAGTCAAATTCCATCCGCTGACCACCACGGTCATAGGACTTCCGCTCCCCGTCGCTGCGGAGACGCGGACGCGAGAATATGTCGAGTCGAGTGTCTTACTACCTTAAAAGTGATTCTGTCTAGTGCATCAGTACCTTCGTCGGGTAGTTAGTAGCTACCCTTTCGTTTGTCCAACCACCACAGCCATAGCTAATTAAGTGCAAAAACTTAAATAAGAACCTTTCACAGTGACTAAACAGCCATGTCTAATTAAGTGCAAAAAGTTAAATAAAGAACCTATCAGTAAAAACAATAAAATACTTTACACCAAATTGGTGCGTTTTATTCTGGAGACTACCATCGGTGCGTTTTGCTTCGTTCTTTGGTGACAATTTCCTGCGTACAGTTTACGGCGGCGCAATGGGCGACTGTAAGTAGATGTTGGAGGAGGAAGTGAACGGAGTACCCACGCAGGTACATACTTCCTCCCCACAAGAACACCACTGGCGGAAGCTATCAGAGACACCAGGAAAAACTGGCGAAATCTAGCTATTATGGGACCACGCCAACAAACGCTGGAAACCAAAAATGTAGTCAAATACTTAGGCATCTGGCTGGATCAGCATCTATATTTTAACAAACATGTGGATGCTGCGCTGGCCAGGGCAAAGAAAGCTTATGTTATGACAACAAGACTGTTTCATAGTAGTCAACTTGACTGCAGAGTTAAAGTTATATGCTACATGACTCTCATCAGATCGATGATCATATATGGATGTCCAGTATGGTTTAATGTGGGACCTAGCTTAATGGAAAAGATTCCAATTTTTGAGGGACAGTGCCTCAGGACTCCTGAATCCGATCACAAAAAATACTATCCCAATGAAGCGTTGTTCAGTGGGGCCAATATAAACAGAGTGGATAACTTTATGATCAAGCTGATCTGAGGGCATCTTGCGAGATCAATGAGTGTGCCGAACGATTTAATTTTTGGTGCATATTACCCAAACAATATGTATTATGACGGGGTGCGTCGCAATGGCCTTATTCCACCAGAAGCATTCCTTAGTCTTGACATGAACGGCCTCATACAAAATGAGTCCGCTATACCGTTGATTTATCACGTGCGTCGGTCGGGTATAGATAAACGAATATGCTATAATCGAGAGGTTGCGCACACTAATGAAGAGAGCCTGTTCAGTACGGCAGTAGCACAGAAAGGCCGAAAAGACACGAATAAGCAACACCAGAGATTTTGGTGACTGAGTGGGAATTAAAAACCAGTTTCCTTATAAAACTGGAAAAAAAGGAAGCAATAATAATAATATCTATTAAAAAAAAAAAAACCCAACAAACGGAAAGCTTACCTAGATTTGGCATTTCGAAGATTTAGTTTTGATGTTAGGTTTAGGATAGAGTTACGGTAAAAAAAATAAATAAAAAAAATTATAATAATAATAATAATAATTTTAGTTTAGTATTTAAGTTAGATATAAGGTAAAAACAATAACAAAAATAACATTTTTTTCTGTTCTTCATTTTCTTTGTATATAATTAAACTCTTTAAAAATCATGTAAACAAAATAATCATAATGTTGAAAGACAAATGTTCATACTTTAAGCGTATGCATGTAACTTAGAGAGTCCCCAAGGGACCAGTAAGTTAGGAAATAAGATAACATAAGCTAGAGTTTAAACATTTTTGTCTAGCGAGTAAGTAAATTATAATAATAGGAAGAAATAAAAAATGATATAAAAATGAAAATGAAATGACAAATTATCAAGAAAACACCGACTCGGCAAGAAGAAGACGTAGGGAAAAAACCCAAAGTGCGGGATATACGTGTCGGCACGTGGAATGTGTTCGAACGCGATATAAACCAGGCGCGATACCTGGATCAAGCGGCGCTTTGTTGGGAGGGCCGGCCAATCGCGCTCGGTTAAGTTGGACGACTTAGGTTATGGGGCTCCTGGGGTATGGTTGGTTGTGTCTAACCACAAGGCGGCCTAGAGTAACTGCTGCACTCTCCGAAGTATTATGCACCTACGTATTTGAGGCGGCGTAGAGGGGCGAGTATAGCCTTTAGTTGCCGCTAAAGGTGAGCCATGGTGGCTAAAGATTGGGGAACCAGGTATATTGTCTCTGTCCGGTGGTATCGGTTTGATTTGCGGACCGGTGTTGCTGAGACATTTGGGTGACGTTAGGAGATCTAAGGACGAAAGTCCTGAAGTTTAAATAAAGAGGCAAAGCCAGGTGTCCTGCTGGGTTCTGCTACGCGTAGTAGCTGTGTTAACGAGGGGAGCTGGCTTGCTGAAATCGGGTAGAAAGGTCGAGCATTGATGAACGGTTTCGCGTGATAGCTGTCTTTGGCGTGCATGGGCGCCAATATTTGGACAAGGGCAGAACAGGTTGTTAGCGGTCGAAAAGGGTTGCATGGGGTTGCGTGAAGGCTATGGTTGATGAGCGTGAGCGCCAACCTTCAGAAAAGACACAAAAAAGGGTGAGGGTGTTTTACGCGAGACAAAACCGGGCATCCTATTGATTATATGCTACGCGTAGTAGCTGTTGTTACAAAAGGGGCCGGTTTGCAGAAAATGGGTGTTGAGTAATGGCGAGCGTGTGCGCCATTATTTGTAAAAGAAGCCTTAAAAGGGTGGATAGAGGCGACTTTTGCCAGTATTTAAAGAAGGCCAAAGGTCATCACTTTGAACTCGAAGAGTCTGAAGGGTGTGATGAGGAGACGGTTAAAGGAGTTAAATTGAGCCGATGTTGGGTCAAGTGAGGTTGGGTGGGGTTAAGTGCTTAAGGGGCATTGTGTCCCGATGTAAGAGACGAGCCGTTAAAAGAGGAGTTGGTTGTTGAGGAATGAATGGAGTCGAGAGGAGTCGAAAAGTCGACAGAAGTAGTAAGCGGATTCGAGTGGATTGGACAAATGGAGTCGAAGAGTCGAGTGGTCGCGTGTGAGTAAACGGAGTCGTGTGCGTGATGGAAAGGGTTGTGCGCTACTTAATACCCTAAAGGGGCTTACAATATTTGTTATTTTGTTTTTAAAATGTATAAAATTGCAGCAACCATTTCTATTCGATTAGATTAACAGAATATTTAATATGCGAAACATTAAATTAGACGAAAGAAAAACATACCCTAAAGGGGCTTACAATATTTGTTATTTTGTTTTTAAAATGTATAAAATTGCAGCAACCATTTCTATTCGATTAGATTAACAGAATATTTAATATGCGAAACATTAAATTAGACGAAAGAAAAACAGAAATTGAGGGGAACAACAAGCAAATCGGACAATATGACAATAAGTGTATTTTAAATGTGTGTGAATGTTTATTTCGTGTCACTTGTCGATATATGGGATTGTATTTCGATATTTGTTTTACAAGTTTTGAGAACAGACACACTTTCTTAGGCTATTACATTAGTTTGATTTTCTTTGAATTGAAGGTATTCTAATATATTCATATAGGACAAAGTCTAAGCTATTTATTAGAAATAAACATATTGTTGGTTTGTTGGTGTTGGTAATAATTACTGGTGTAAGTTTCAAATAACATGTATATAATTATTGGTCGTTAAAAACAAAGAAGAAAAGCAAAGAAAAAAAAATTATTAAATAAGAATAAAACAAGTCAATGTTATCCTTAATATCCTTAAACCAACTTCATATATATTAATTAAAAGCCCTAATATTTGAATTTATTTCTTAGATATAGTGTGCAACAAAATGTTATTTGTTTGTTATCCAAAAATCATGTTAAATCAAAATGAGCTTATAGTACTTAAAAAAAAAGGAAAAAAACGATTGCGTTTAAGTGTTTTTAGGTATAACGATTAACTGGTGCCATAATTATTTAGTATTAACAATTACATTCCTTGTTGTATTGTCAAATTTTTTGTTTTTTGTCATGCGCAACTCTTTATAAAAAATTTTGTTCACAGCAATTGCCAAATGGGACAAGAGAAGGGTGTGCTGTTGTCATCAGGAGGAGTATAATAAATTAATGACTTGTTTTGGTCAATCTTTTTTTAAGGAAAATACTGCAGCAATTAGTATTTTAATTGATTAGATTAATATCTATATCCTTAAAAGTTTTTAAGGTGGTGCAATGCAATTACGATTAAAGTCAACATTTAACTTTCCTTTGTATGAAGTTGGGCAGGAAAAAGGAGAAACGCCTGTTGCTTATTTGGGCTTTCCAATTTTGTTTGTTTTGCTATGTATATATATATATATATATATATATATATATATATATATATATATATATATATATATATATATATATATATATATATATATATAAGAAGTAGTAATATAATTTGGACATTTTCCGATTTTTAAAAGCGTTCGTTTAACTGAAATGTTTATTTTAACAAACCATATAATAATAATGCCGGTATGTTGCTCTGTACCCAGAAGGCGTTTACAATAGACAAAAGAAGAAAAATCCTTTAGACGTATACAACTATTTTTATCATTTTCCAGTGAATTGACTGTGTGCTTTGGTATTATATTTTATATATTTGTGTTTTGTGATTGTAATTATTGCCATTATTGGATACCAATTTGTGTATTGCATTTAATAAGAGAGGACAAAACAAAATCTTACTCTTTTCGTGTCTACATGTCAATGCACTTCACAAATTTATTTTTGTTTTGGGAAGAGAAAAAAATTACAAAAAAAAAACAAAAAATTATACTTAATTTGTGTTTGAGCTTATAACACCTACTAACTTTTGTACTTTAAGTGCGTTTTGTCTCGTTGCTTGCTACCGAAGGAAGTGAAGTTGTGTCCCCAGTACCAGTCTGTGGATTGCATAATGCTCATCGCCACTTGGCATTATTATCCGAGAAAGATGATACCGGAGAATCGGCCTCACCCTTTTGGTGAATTGTCTTTGCCAGTTACACCGTAAAACAATCTGATGGGATATCCGGGAGTGCCATTCATGTTATTACCATTTCCATTAGTCCTGTTATAGGTTACATCTAGTCCCAGATTTTCGTTAGTAGGCCAGCAAACATTGCTATTATTACGTATGCCGTCGGTGTTCGTTCTTCGCAGAATATTATTTTGTATCTTACCAAACCTGGCTGTTGTTGATTCTCCGGTGATGGTATCTGGTGCTGGTGTTTTGCTGTTCCTGGTGATGTTAGAGGTGCTGACGTGATGTGTCGTCTGTTGATGCTGTCGTTGGGGCGATGTTCGCCCATTCATTGACTTTCGGCAATTGCCGCCACAATTGCCCACTGATTGTTACTGACACACATCACCGTCACTGTTTTTAACTGACCATTGTCAAAACGCGGATGGTCGAAGGTTGCAGTGTTCAACCTGAGGTCACCACTGTAGGAGCGAAGTCGTGGCACCGACATGGGCGCTGGGTTCCACTTCGTTCTCACAAAAATCCAAGTTCCGCCGCGGCAAACTGTGCACAAGAAAACAACAACACAATGAAACAAACAAACACTCGGGATTAAGTTTAGTTGAACTGATTTTTATTGATAACTATGCTGGGGTATATATATAAATCACTAGTCACATAACACACTGAATTATACTGTTATTTGATTAAAGGCTACAGAACACTGTGGGGAGTTCAATCCAGCGACGAACAACGATACTATATTACCGAGTGCGACGATAAAAATGGCGTGTGTAAATCACTGTACCGTGAGTACGGTACGGTGGAGATGGAGGCGACCCGACTAACTCCTGGGATGGTTGTAACACCACTCCGCGATTATAACTGATTATCGCTTCCCTGTGCGCACCAGAGTAGCGATAGGAGACACGACCCGTTCGGGTTGAAGGATGGAATAAGACTCGGCGATCGTCATCTCATGCAGAGATGATTTCGCTAAGGGAAAAAAGGAAGTGAGAGAAAAACTTTTCTCTTAAGGGTGTGACCACTAAGAAAATGCGATCTTTTTGGTGCAGTGGTATATGTGCGCGATCGAACAGATTCAATGTTGTTGCACGTGTTCGAAAGCCGTGGAACGACGAAACAGGCAGGCGGCAAAGACAAAAGGGAAAAATGACCAAATGCGCCGTTGGTAATGCGGGTCATTGTTTACGCGATGCCTCGTCGCTATTTTCGACGTTGGGAGCAAAAGGTGCTAAAAGCAAATTAGATGTTTATGGCATCTCTGGCTGCAGTAGAAACCGGGTTTGTGTTTGCATTAGGAAATGCTGGAGTATCGTGGCAGTTCCATTGAACGCCACTACTTACCTTACAGCTATGATAAAGAAATAGTTCCCTAAAACACATAAAAAGCGTGTACTTACCTTCCATAGCCGTACCTATAATATTAGAAATACTTTGAAGCATTGATTCTAGCTGACATAAAATTTCATTAGCAACAAATGTTAATTTCCCTGAAATCAGTTTGGTCGCACCATCACGCAACCAACATGAACCGAACGAATACATGGTACATGTCTCGGTTCGATTTTCATCATCTGACACGCATCCTCCACACGTAAGCGCAATTTGGTTGCACTTTCTAGTAACCAACATTGCCCGTACAATATCCATGCGATATTCCCTTGGGCGCCAGCCCCACACATGCAGGAAATGTTTATTTTTCCCTTGCATATCATGCCCACATCGATCGGTCACCCGGCCGACCAATACATGAGGGCAACCGGCCGGCCGCCCAAGCAAGTCGAGTTCTCAAAATGGAAATTTACCATCGAGAATTCGACTACGTGGAGATGCCAGCAACATGTACACGGTCAGCATTAATGCTTTACGCAGTCGTTGATCGTGTAAACATTTCAACCAGCTGCAACCTAGTCGCTTCGATCGATTGTATGTTCGCGTACTTGTGGACACACGCAATGAGCAGCCGAGGTAATCATTGTGTGTGTGTTTGAACCCTTTTTTGTAGGACAAAATGCAAAAGGTAATCTTACCATATATGGTCATCGAGACGATGAATGCATTTTTGGTAATTCTGTCGCTTTGGTGGCAGTAGTAATCGCGTTATGGATTCCATGGACGCAATTCGGGCCTCCATGTTAAATACACGTCAAACGGTTTTTAGTCTGAAATTAGCCACCTTTGAGTTGAGTATTAGTAGTGTGGATGTGTGGTCGTGTGTTTCGGAGCCGGTGGCAGTTTTTGACCCAAGAGATCAATATTGATAACGAGCCGTTTGATATTTCTTTTAATTAATGTCCATAAACAATAAGTGTTAAGTCTAATCATTTAAATAATATCCATAAACAATAAGTGTTAAGTCTAATCATTTAAATAATATTCATAAGCTATAAGTGGCATCGTTTATGTTAATCTTTTAAATAATATCCATAAACTATAAGTGTCATCGTTTATATTAACCTTTTAAATAATATCCATAAACAATAAGTGTTAACATTTAGTTTAACCCTTTAATTAATATTTCACCAACAATAAAGAGAACGCTTTTACGTTGAACAGAGTTTTTTTACTTCCGGTGTGTTCTAATTTGGAGTTAGAGTTTAAGTGGAGATCTTTGCGAACTAGTACCCATGTTGGCACAAGACACTTCCCCACAGTGGTACTGTCGGGTTTTTCGGGGCCCGAAGAACCGCGCATCGCTCTTGGCACGGTTACCTTTTCATGTAACCGACATCGAGTTCGCATATACGAGTACACATGCATGACATGTTCATTTTTATTTTGGCTAAACCAACAGCTACCGTTCCGTTGGTAAAAGGTCTCGTCAACCAACGTGATGGTTGATATCACATCTGCAAGCCAGATTTTCAATATCTCACCAACCAACTTCCTATACAGAACAAATAAACCCATGTTCTAGCTTACCGATGGCGAGCGATCTTTGTTGATTTTACATCACAAAAGAACCCAATTCCGCCGCCTGTTATTCTCCTTAATACTTACCCATTGAATTTTTCCGTTTACCCAATGGAAACGGAAAAAGATATTTTCGCCTTGACGGCAACATCTCCCTTATCATGTTATTTAAAGTCAACATGGGCCCATACAACCAAATTTCCTATTAACGGCTGCCAACCGTCCGCGGACCTAGAGACGAACATGTCCATCAACTAAATGTTGATTTACGACATCTCCATAGGCGAGCAAATCTTCGGTGTGTTTTTCACACCAGAAACGTCTATCGCCGGCAAACATTACACTAATCAATTGTGTACACAGCCGCCGACCCCATGCAACGTTGGCGAACTCGAACAATGCGTATCCCATCGTCTGTTCATGGAAATAGCGTTTCTGTTTACATAAGATTGCAGAGACCTATTTCTTCCTCTAATGATCATTACGATGGGTTACAACAACAACGCCCGCATCCTCTTATGCTCGTTGGTTGCTGGCCTTCAGTAGCGGATACCCATACATCGAAAATCCACCCCATGTCATCTTACCCAATCACGATTGACTGCCTCTGGTTGATCGTTTCGCTCCTCCCTTTTTGAAACTATTCGCTGCGATGTCGATCTGATGGTTGCGAATAGAAACTAGTCAGACATTATCTTCCAAGGCGGACGAAGTCCAAATTCAATTTTCGCGTGGAGTACACACAAGTTGTTGGTTAACTACACTAGTCCTTTTTTTGGTACGCAGCCGCTAGTGAGTCGTGAGGGTAACTTCCTAAGAAGACCATTTACCTGTATTCGGAACGTTAGTAGCCAGTGACATTTGTTAAAAGGAAAAATAGCCGCCAGTGAGTCGTGAGGGCTACTTACTAAGAAGATCATTTACCGTATTCGGAACGTTAGTAGCCAGTGACATTTGTTAAAAGGAAAAATAAAAGTATTGTAATCTTCAAGTGTAATAATTGTTAAATAAAAGTCCACCATCGGACAACTCTCAGCTTTAACGCTGAAAGGAACATTAAAAATAAACATTGTGAACTTTATTTGTTAACATCGCTAAATAAAAGTAACAGCCATCACAACGTCGATATACGAGTGTTTATTGTGACAGGCTCTATGCTCTGGAATCCTTTTGAGCATCGTCGGACACCGGTGTGATTGTAGTTTGCGAGGCGACAATTGCATTGGTGAAACATCGTTGGAGTTTAGGTGAATCAGCGCCGTATGTCGGTGCACCACACTTAAAAACCCACAGTACCCTCATCATCTTTGTTATTCGAGTTATTTGTTCCTGCTGCTGTTATGACTGCGGCTGGTGATGTTTGTCCATCTTGGTTCCTCTGGATTCTGGGTTTTGTTCTTTTTCTCCGAGTCTCTGGTTTCATTTTTGTGTGTTTTTAGTTTTTGTTAGTTTTTTCATCGTGGTGATGTACCCGTCGATCTTTTTTTTTTTTTTTTTTTTTTTTTTTTTTTGGTAGATAATTACATTTATGGTATATTTTACAACTAGTTCTTAAGAGATTTAGGATAGCAATTCCTTTACAACTATAATCTTAAATCTATATAACGACAATAGCACAATTTTAATGAATAACAAATAATAAATTTTAATGAATAACAAATAATAAATTAAGGGAAAACTACAAGAAAAAACCCTTATTTGAATCTTAAGACTAATATTGCACGAGCTTCCGGTTATTTTATATAGTAATGACCTCGATATAATTTTCATAGACAGAGTACATATGTAGTGATTTAGGATAACGCAAGACGGGAAACGAGAACATTGTCAGAAAAAAAAACAATTCACCAAGAAGTTTCGATTGATTTTGTCAATAAGGAACTCTACCGGTTTAACGTCAGCGTTTTCATGTAGTTCATGTGTCGAATAATGCCATGGCAAATTCAGCAACATTTTCAATATTTTACTTTGACACCTTTGCAATTTTATTTTGCGTGTGCGAGCACAATCACAACATACAGGGGCCCCGTACAGGAGTATCGCTTGAAAAATGGTTTTAAATATTATAATTTTATTTTCGATGCTAAGCTTTGACTTTCTACACACTAATGGATACATAACTCTTACGACTTTGTTTATTTTGTCAATTGTGGTAGTGATGTGTTTTTGAAAGATAAGTTTTTTATCTAGAATAATACCTAGATATCTACAGTCTTCGGACCAATCAATATCAACTGCACACATACTGAGCTTAGTGCCATTTGGTAGGTAGCAGTGTTTCCTACATCTCGAAAACCAGACAGCTTGCGTTTTATTACCATTTATTTTTATTTTCCATTTCCTGTAATGTACTGCTAGTTTGTCAAGAGATGCTTGCAAAGAGTTGTAGACATTAGTGAATAAGTCACCCGAAGAGAAAATGGCCGTATCATCGGCAAACATAGCTACCTGAATGTTTTCACCTAGACATGGTAAATCTGCGACAAACAATGTAAATAATATGGGACCAAGGACCGAGCCTTGGGGTACACCATGGTGGATTTGGTGAGTAGAGGATATGTCGGTTCCTAAACTCACAACATATTTTCTCGAACGAAGAAAGCTCTGGATAATTTTGATAAGCTGTATTGGCAGCTTAAGTTTTAGTAGCTTATAAATCAAGGCATCGTGCCATACCGTATCAAAAGCTTTTTCGATATCTAGAAGAACCAGTCCCGTTGACTCCTTGTCGATGAATTTACCAGCTATGTGGTTTTTAATGCGCAAGACTTGGTGGATTGTGCTGTGACCACTACGGAAACCGAACTGAAAGTTTGGCAAGATGTTATTGTCTTCCACAAAACGATCAATCCTTTCCTTAATGATTTTTTCTAAGAGCTTACTTAGACAGCTAAGTAGACTAATAGGTCTGTAGCTTTCGGGGCTGTTCTTCGGTTTGCCGGGTTTCGGGATAGGTATTACTTTTGCTGTTTTCCAACAGTCCGGAAAATAACAATTCTTAAGACAAGCGTTGAAAATGAACGTTAAATAGTTACTTGCAGCAGGTGGAAGTGCTTTGATTAATTTGTTGTTAATATTATCGAGACCCGCAGCCTTTTTTGATTTCGATTTTTTTATCAATTCTTTAACTTTGCTGATATTAGTTGCATAAGTACTTTCAGCTGGTGTTTGAGAAAGTACATGGATAGTGTTAGCAACTTCAGCTTCAGTATACGCGTCGCTTAGATGCATAGATATGGAGTGGTTCTTACTAAACGTGTTAGCAAGTAGTGAACTTTAAACGGAGGAATACTTGACCCCCTCTTTTTCATAATTTTTGATATTTTCCAGAACAGTTTGCTTGCTTTGTCAAGAGAGGAAAGGTGTTTATTCCAACACTTGTTCCTATATGTTGAGATTTCGTTTTTAATGATATTATTTAAGACTTTAACATTAACCAGAAGACAATCGATTCTATAACGCAGCCATTTTCTTCTTTCAGAGTTTCGTAGCCTAATCAGATGTAAGATATTTTCAGGAAGCGGTGCCTTATCAACTGGAGCAGTGGAACGTTTAGGTATCGGAAGATCGACCGCTCTATTGATAACAGAAACAAAATTGTTACATAGGATATCAATGTGCTCGCTGCAGGTTATAGAATTTAGGCTGGTATCACCTAGAACCAAGTTCGTGTTTATATATGATTTATAACAAATCCAGTTGGCGGCGGAATAGTTGTGGTATAAACTGGTACGATTTACAACTTCTGTATGGTTCACTGTGAGGCTGATCGGAAGGTGGTTTGAACTTAACGCATTTAGAGTTAATGGCACTGTGCAGTAATTTGGAATATTAGTGATATATAGATCAAGAGTTGAGGGGTTCTTGTTAGCACTCGCTGGGATATAGGTGGAGAGAAGTGGATAAAGTATGGAAAAACTTGGGCTGGATTCAATAACATCTAGTAAAATGTTACCCCAGCAGTTTGCCCTAAGACAATTCCACGACTGATGTCTGCAGTTTAGATCACCACCAATAATTACCTTGTTTCGACTGTTGACTCTATACAATTTTTGCAGATCCCGCTTAAAGTAAGTAGATTTCTCTAGGTTTCTATTTCCTCCAGGGAAATAGACCGAAAAAAGACTCACCTTGGAGTTGTCACTTAATGTTACATCTATACTAATTTCCTCAATTAACTTGAGGCGCAATGAAGGACGCAAGTAATGTTCTATACATTTTTTCACAACAATGGCGACACCTCCACCACTAGCATGTACTCTGTCTAGGCGATAACATGTGTAATTTTGATGTGAGAAAGAAATGTCTTGTTTGAGCCAGGTTTCTGATACAAGTGCAATTTCAATATTAAAATTTATCAAGAAACTAAGAGAGTTTCTAAACATGTTTTTCCCGAATATATGTACTTAATAGCTAATGAAGTAATGACGTTAAATTGGTCAGCTTTGGTTTGACAAGCACTAAGCTTGGTTACAACTTCATTAAGAAGAGAGTTATCTCGCTAAATGAGAACAGGTTATCATTAGTTAATGTTTCTGACGGATTTTTCTTCGTGTGTGTCTTATCACTGTTGGAAGGTTGCTGGGTTTGATGGAGGCCAGAAGCCCAGGTGGATGAAGGAAGTGAAGGTTGACGCACAGATCGGGGTAGTGGAGGAAAATTATCAATGGATAATCGGTCGGGCACTGGCTGCTGTTTGTCACTCGGAGGCTGTAGGAACGTTGTATTTCCAGTACCACGTCCGCGTGGGGATAATTTGCGGCGAATGTCTATGTACTGCTTTCGGCTTATGCATTCTGGATCGGTGGATTTATGTGGCCCACTACAATTTGCACACTTGATGACCTCATTCGTTTTGCAGTCTGATGTGTTATGGTTTCCCGAACATATTGCACAGAAGCTATTTATATGACAATGCATCGAGCCGTGACCATAAAGCTGGCAATTGTGACATTGTGTGACCTTACCTGGATTATGTTTTTTAAAGTCCCAGCGAACGATGGTTTTGAACAGGGTGGAGTAGTTCCGTTTTAGTTCGTTTAATTTAACAGTACCGCGTTGAATGTAGACGATGTACAAGTAGTGTTTGTACAGGGCTTTTGTTGACGGATTTAATGTGATGGTTTTAACATCTAGGCACTTAATCCCGAGTGCAATTAGCTCATTTTTCACTATATCGTTGCTAATCAAGTCTAGCCCGGATAACACTACCTTTAATGGACGATTTTCCTTACGTGAGTGGGTGAAAAACTCACATTTTAACCGTAAGAGTCCGGTTCTGATTTTATTATATATGTCCATTGTTGGGGCACATATTTGTTGCCCAAGCGAAATGTTTTTGATTAAGTATTTGTCTATCTTAATGTTGCTGAAAATATCACGCACTTGAGCACTAGTTGTTTTTAATACCACAATTGGCGGAACGGTTTCTTTAGGAAGTTCTGCGCACTATTCGTCATTGGTCGGATCCATTTCAGGAGAGTCTTCCATCAGACTTTGAAGTGGTTGAAAAAAGTTAGTGTTTGAACACATTTTAGATTTTTCTAGAACTTTATTGTTCACTTTTGAAAGTTTATCGGGAGGTGTTTGGCCTCCAATAACGGGGTCGTAACGAAACCGTTTGCGCTTGATTTTATTTAATACACGTGGCCCAGGGGCCATAACTTAACGGTTATAACACTTGTTCAAATTTTTGTATGCGGAAAACGAGGCAAAGAAAACAAGATAATGATAATTAAATTGTGAAAATTATTGTGAAAATAACGGTTGATTAAGATAAATAGCACGAGCAAAACTGTGAGACAAGTTGTCTGTTAGAAAGTCAGCCAGGTCTACCTGTCGATGTTTTCTATTTTGTTTGACTGTTTTGTTGCCCACCGCACTAAGCATTGTGGCGTCAGCGGAACTACATTGCGGTGCATTTTTAAGGATGATTTGTTTTCCATCCGTATATAGTGCAATTGACTGAAAGAATATTGCCAACGGACCATCCACGTCGTTTGGAATACAGCTAATTAGTCGCATACCAGCATAAAAGACGGCGCATATATATGTTACATATGTCAAAAGGTCTGTAAATTACGGGCCGGTAAGTTATAATATAAGATAATGAAGCTAGAATTTAAGCATTTTGTGTCTAGCATGTAATTTAGGAGCTAAGAAGATAAAAAGAAAATAAAAAATGTTGTAAAAATGAAAAATGAAAAAAATGTCTGTAAATTAGAAAGGGGTGACTCCTATCACCCATTTAATGTGAAGCAGTTGATTTACATGTTTTTAAGTACACGACCCCTTTCCAACCATCCAACCTTCTATCTGTTTATTGATCTGTAGGAACCGAACAACCTAACCAACCAAACTTGGTTGCTCATTTTCTCTTCGCTTTGATTGAAGGTAAAACGTTAATAAAAGTTTACTGCGATTCTCTATATATTAAACTCATTACTCTATCCACACTCACAGATATCTCTCCTTTATTTCGACTTGTGTAATTGCATATATTATGAAGAAATCCTTAAGCATTTCTGTCATGTTGTCTAATGTTCGTCCTAAAACTGTCATTCTAATGTTTCTTTCCACTCCAATGGCTTAATATTTATTTGTGTCCAACGATATGACAACACATACATCTATCAAGTCGTGTAACGATACATAGACATCTCCTCTCAAGAACGTTCTTAATCTATTTTCAGATTGAACATTTTTCAACTTAGTATCACCTGTACATTACCACCTCCTTCACCACATTAGTCCTGATGGTTTTCATGAGAAAACACATTCAGAAGTTTAATATCATCCAATTGTAACATCACAAATCATTCTGGATTGTCCTTCCTGTTCTCTAAAACCAATTCCATGTGGAATACAATACCTAGTCGTTGAGTTCCTTGGTGTTTGGATTGCAACTATGAAAGGCTTTGAGTCAATGCGCGCAATGAAGGAGGTTCTAGAAATTATGACGCTGCAGGACAATATAACGAGCAAATGGATAATTTTAGAGTTTGAAATTCAGAATTACGTGTTTTGTAATTGTAAGGTTGGTTCAAATGGTATCACCAGTATTGAAATAATCCCAAAAGAAAGAAGCTTTCGGGTTAGTTCTCTAAAGAGCCTTGGTAGTTGAAGATACACATTTAAATCTTTCATGATGTACAAGGATATATTTCCATTGATAATCTTTATAGTCCAAGGGTGCGAAAATGTTTGTAATGTATATAGGTCTGCCACAGCTGAAGATAAGTGTGCATAGAAAACTGAAGGGTACATGGGCATTGAGGAGTATGAAGGGTCTTCCCAGAAGAGAAAATGTATTAAAAAAATTCTCTATGAAGTAAATATATACAATGTACCCCTCTTAAACATAAAAAGCCATTTCAATAAGAGGTTTATTGAAAGTAATCTTGCTTAATTTTATGGTCCAAGAGACCCATTGCATCATGTCCACAGAACCATAAATAAATTTTAAGACCGAACGCGAAAAACATCACTAAAACCAGATGTGTAACCATCTTACGGTTTTTTTATTCTTACCGTGTAACTTTGAAGAGGGTGGAGATTAAATTTGATGTACCGTAACTAGTCAATCATTAATCAATGTTGTAGTGGATCACAGTACTATAGAGGTATGAGGGTCGTTCATTAAGTCCTTAAAACACTCAAGATATGGCACTCGTATTATCGAAATTATTTTATTTTATGTAAACTTCATTAGTCCTTAAGCAGCTACACGAGAAATTGTGCCTAAACCTCAGTAAGATGGGTGCGACATTTTTCTCTGAAAGAACTACCCAATCGTATAGGCAACTTTGTAGCTGTTTTAGTGCTTCCCCATCGGAATCCATCGGAATTACAGAAGAATCGCTCGCCGTTATGTCCCCGTAAAACAACTCATACACTTTCTTACTCAAATTGACGAACTACTGCCACAGCTGTTCAACGTAAAGCTATTTGGACACACGGGCTTAAAGACCTTACAAATTAGTATCGCCATTATGTACAGCACCAATAAGCTAAATTCTAACGTGTTGCAACCGACCAATTTTAGTTTCTTCGAGAGTTGCGTTGCCCATATTCACCATTAACACGATGGGGCTATAGCCTTTGGGATTGATAGTGAAGAACGTGTGATTCGAACTGGCGCTATGACAGTTAGAATCACCAAAAATTGAATGTCTTAAAGTTATCCTGCGTCGTCTGCAAGAATATAGGCTATTCTGCTAACTTTAGAGGTTGGCCTAAATACCATTACGACGCTTCTAACAGATACACACACAATACACAAGCAAATAGTGAAGAACACCGAATGAAAATCGAATAAGAAAAAAAAAGCATCAGAGCCGTATACCATAGCGATAACATAAGAAATCCACATAAGCCGAATGTACTTGAGCTTAGAAATGGAATTCGTACACACGGCGGTGGCCTGATGGGTTACGCTTTGCTTCAATTCTTGGTGATTCTAACTGGTCGGTTGCAACACGTTAGAATTTAGCTTATTGGTACTGTACATAATGGCACACGTTCTTTACTATCATCCCAAACGCTATAATTGGTGACCCCGACGCGATCTGTGTACACACAGCACACACTTTCCCGTAGTAAAACAGTTCTTCACGACACGATCACGACTTCCGCATAGAGCACCGGCACACTCGCCTGCTCCGACTATCTCTCGCTCGCTCGTTCCTTGCTCCGTCGTTCGCACACGAAGCTGATCGTAACAAAATTACTGAGGAGGGAGTAGGGTGGTGTTTCTAACAGATACACACACAATACACAAGCAAATAGTGAAAAACACCGAACGAAAATCGAATAAGAAAACGCATCAGAGCCGTATACCATAGCGATAACATAACAAATCCACATCAGTCGAATGTACTTGAGTTTAGAAATCGAATTTGTACACACGGCGGTGGCCTGATGGGTTGCGCTTTTTGGTTTTGGAATCTTGCAAGGAATTTAGGGTGTTAATTGCTATTAGCTATATGAGGAGATATTCATTATTCTGTTTGCTTTTAGAAAAATCCGTTTAATTGGATGAATTGAGTAAATGGGGGAATCGCATTGAATACAATATTAGAAATTTTGAACGTTTAGTTTTGACCATTGAATTCAATGTTGGGTATATGAAATGTTACCTTTTGTTTCAGGCGGAAAGAAGGACTTTTGAGGAACGTGTGTGTGGGCACGTGTAATGGATATAGGTGAGTATGTTCCTTGGTGGAACGACGATATCACAACCTATAGTGGATTCTGTGGTTCGTAGACACAGTGGGCGGTCTACCAACCCCTACAAAAGCCGCGAAAAATCCCCATATTCCTTCGACCAGCAAGTGAGGCAACACCTCATATGTTACATGCCACATGAGGACACTTCGTGACACATTACCACACTCCCCATGTCTCCTACGCTTGTATGGCTATTTCAAGACGTAGTGGCATACTTGTAATTATCTGACAAATTACCAAATGGCGCACTTTAAAAACACTTCACATAAAAAGTTGTTCGAAAACCCCGATGTTCGGTTAGTGTCATACTTTTCGCAACCAGAATATACGTGGCGCTTGGACAATAAAAAAATTAAGGCAATTCATTTAAAACTTCTCTATAGACACACACGTTGAACCCTCTGCTTAAAAAAAAAGCAATCTATCTTTTTAAAAGATAAAATTTAATGCGGTTAATTGTTTGTGATCTTAAGCTATTACAACGTAAAAAAGAATCAATCAATTTTTAAGTAACTAAATACTATAAATTTTTAGTAATGATGCTATCTCCCTGCTCCGCGTGCCCAAGTATTTTTTCCGACACAAATCAAATGCGTGAGGAATGTGTTGAATTTGTAACAAAGCTGCAAGATTTTAGAAAGATTCGTGCTATAAGCGTTCAAAACCGTTTGAAGTCTATTGCAAACAGAAGCAGATTGGGAACAAGTTTTTTTTTAGGTTTAAATACATGAGAAATACGTTCAACTAGAGCGATTAAAATACTTTAACAGCATCGCTAGATATAAGTTGCTAACCCCACCACAAGAAAGAGGTATCATATATAAACAATTCAACTTTCCTCTTTGAGCTATCGTTGACTGGATTTTCCTTCACGGAAATCTTGCCAGTATAAATACTATTGAGTTCTCTCACATGGAATGTCCGATTTTATAGTAAAAATTTAAAAGCCAATATTATCTTCCGAAATTTTTTATTCAATCTAAATAGGATCCGTTGGCATCTATGACATTCCTCAACATGATACAAGGTCAAATATTCCTTTTTCGTAGAAGTGCTGACTTTTTGAGGCTATGAAATCTTCAAAGGCTTTTATGACCTCTGCTCGGTTCCGGAAGACATTCTGCCGGCAAAATGAGCCCAGATTGCGGAAAAGATGGTAGTCCTTTGGGGAAATGTCAGGAGAGTACGGTGGATGCGGAAGAATTTCAAATCCCAACTGCAACAGTTTTTGCACCCTTACTTGTGAGGCATGGGGTCTAGCATTATCATGCAAAAGGATCGGTGCCTATTGACCAACGTAGGTTGCTTTTCAGCCAATTTGGCATGCAATATGCCGATTTCCTCACAATATTTGATTGCGTTTATCTTTTGTCCTGGTTGAAGGGTGGATTCGTCGTTTCAATGTCCGCCAAATTGACACCATAACCTTTTTTGGGTGAAGATCGGGCTTGAGGCTGTTTTTTGGTTTTTCACCTGCGTCCAACCACTGCCCGGGGCTTTTACGGTTATCGTACACAATCCAATTTTCACCACAGGTGACTATCCGGTGCGAAAACGGTTCAGTTTTGTTTCTTCATCTAAGCGACACGCAGATTTCCATGCGGCGTAGTTTTTGGGACTCGTTCAGTTCATAGGGTACCAACTTATCGAGTTTCTTTACATTTTCTATGAGAAAAAGGTGTCGACTTATTGTCATTGTGAATACTCCCATGCTGCCGCGCCGATTTCGTTATGTCCGCATCCACCGTTGCTCGTAAAACATCGTCGTCAACTAAAGTTGTGATGTGCAGACATTCAAGACCATCGACACATTCATACATCGACACCTCCTTTCCTTATCCACTTCCTCTTCATCCGCTCACACTGTCCTCTAACATTTAAGGGTACTTCAAAATCCCCTTTTGTGCGCACGTTAGTGTAAAAAAAAAAAAAATTTCCGGCTTCTGGTTTATTTTCAAGGCTGGAATCCCCCGAACGGAACTTTCCAAACCAACGTCCTGTAGTGCATTCGTTTACCGCTACATCCTCAAATGCCGATGCGAACAGGCAGGCTGGAAAAGTCATGAAGTGGCTAACTACCGCATGTGATGTTCTATGCCACGACAAAGATAACCAGCAGGGGCTCTCAAACCAGTGTATTGGTGGAACTCAGAAATCGCCCACGGAGTGCAACAGGTTAAGACGCTTGCAATAAAGAGCAAGAAACCGTAACACCTACCCACTTGCATGCGGAATTCATAAACAAACGGAAGGAGTTGAGGAATATAATCCGCAGAAGTAAATATGATACGTGCCGCTCCCTAAGGAAGGAATTAAATAACAACCCATGGGGCAGGACCGACAGGATAGTCATGAAAAGACTACAGAACAACAGTAGGCAAATGCAAAAAAGTAAAACTGGCACGGCTAGAATCGCTGCTGTTCTCTTCCCGCAGTGAGATGGGGTGCTGAGAGTGCAAGAGGAGTGGAGTATCACTGACGGAGAGATGCTTCCCGTGACAACCGAAGAGGTGCTTTTGGCTGCAAGGGTCGTCAAAAAAAAACAAGACCCCGGCACTGGGTGGTATTCCTAACGCTGTAGTAAGGACTTATTTAGCCAAAGAGCCAGAAGTCTTCAGCAGTCTTTTCACAACCTGCCTTCAAATAGGACAATTTCCTAAACAATGGAAAAAAACAGCGGCTTGTGCGTATACCAAAAGGTGTGAAGCTTCGAGAGGCACCGTCGTCTTATCGCCCGTTGTGCATGCTGGACACAACAGGGAAACTTCTTGAGCGAGTAATTGACACTCGCTTGGAAGAATTCACAGAGGGGACATCGGGGTTCTCTGAATCGCAGTATGGGTTCTGGAAAGGTAGATCAACCGGTAAGGCACTATCTGTGGTGTCCGACATCGCTCGCAATGCGATAGCTGGAGCACGATGCCTATGTGGTACGAAAAAATATTGCGCTGCGGTGACGATATATGTTAAAAATGCGTTTAACTCGGTGAACTGGAATCGGGCATTGGGCGATCTAGAAGTCTCACCCTACTTGGTGCGTATACTAGCAAACTATCTCTCGGATAGAAGACTGCTCTATGACACAGATGAGGGACCACAGGAATATAAAATAACAGCGGATGTACCTCAGGGATCTGTGTTAGGTCCGCTGTTATGGAATATCATGTATGATGGTGTGCTCAGGGTCAATACACCAGAAGGGGTTAGAATCATTGGGTACGCAGATGATTTAGCACTAGTGGCTGTAGCTAAACATCCAGATCACCTGGAGAATATTTGCTCCCAAAGGAAACCAGAGCATTAAATGCTGGCTAGATATGGCCGGACTGAAGCCACAAGAAAGTTGAACACCTTGATTTGGAAATAGAAGGACAAATAATCAGATCCAGTCCCTATATTAAATATCTTGGTGTTATACTCGACAACAGGTTGACCTTCAAGGAATATCTGAGGAAAACGAATGAAAAAACGGCAAAAGTATGCAAAGTTTTGGCGAGACTGCTACCCAATGTTGAAGGACCCCGGCTCCGCATGAGGAAACTCATAACCAGTGTCAAAACTTCCATTATAATGTATGCAGCTCACATATGGGCAGGAGCCGCATAGTAGACATCGTACATGAGCGGAGCGAACTCAGCACATAGGCTGGCATCACTAAGAGTATGCTGTGGATTCCGAACGGTATCCGAAGATGCCATAAATGTATTGGACGGGAGGACACCACTTGACATTGCAGCTAAAGAAAACGCTGCATTGCATAATGTCTCCCAAGAGAATCGTCGCAGAATGCGGTCACAATTAGAGCTCTCAAGCCTAAGAGAATGGCAACGAAGGTGGGATTCTTCCACCAAAGAAAGATGGATCTGTGGGGGTAGTAAGTTGGTGTGCCGGTCATGGGCACCGTTTCACTAATCCCCCTAACACTTGTCCACAGCAAAATTGTTTACCAAGCGAAGAATAAATTTAAACGCACTGGAGGTTCCTTTATAGATAATGTTCTTTATTATGTTTTAATTGTGGTCTACTTTAATGATAATACACAATTTAATAGGAAACGTTAGTTTTGAATGCACATCAAATTCGAGCAACACATAAAATCACGGATTGTTATCAATTCTTTCAACAACTTTACGCAAGTACTTTCGACATTAAATATGAACCAAGAAGCAAAACAATTATTTAGTAAACTCTCAAAATATCCACGTGAGAGCGATACGAGGGTTGCCTTTTATATTTCGGGACTAGAGAACAAAAACAAATATTGATCATCGAAAATCACTTTATTGTTTTTCAAAATATTCCCCATGAAGATCTATACACTTTTGCATGCGTTTGAACCAATTGTCGAAGCACTTTTGCCAGTCTGATTGAGGTATCTCCAACACATGCATTCTGAATGCAGCAACCGCTTCTTCAGGTGTCGAAAAACGTTGACCTCTCAGTTTGTTTTTTACGTACGGGAATAAAAAGAAGTCATTCGGTGCCAAGTCAGGACTATACGGCGGATGACCCATCAAATCGATGTTTTGGGTGCTCAAAAATGCAGTTGTCGTAGCCGATGTGTGAGAGCTCGCATTGTCGTGGTGAAGAGTGATCCGTCTTCGGCGGTTGGTTTTCCTGATTTCTTGGAAGACAACTGGCAAACAAATGGTTGTGTACCACTCAAAATTGACTGTTCTGCGTTGTTCTAGTGGAACGGTTGCGACATGTCCAGTTTTTCCGAAAAAACAGGCGACCATTTGCTTGGAAGTGCTTCGTGCGCGAACAACTTTTGTTGGATTTGGCTCATCTTGAAACACCTAGACAGTCGACTGCTGTTTACTTTCGGGCTCATACGCGTAAATCCACGATTCATCACCTGTCACGATGTCATAGACGTGTTTCGAAGCACCGCGACCGTATTTTTTGAGCATTTCTTTCGACCAATTGACACGAGCCTTTTTTTGGGCGATTGACAAATTGTGTGGGATCCGACGCGAACAAATTGTTTTGACAGTCAAATGTTTATGCAATATTGAATGTATGCTGGTCACACTAACGCCTAAGGTTGTCTCAATCTCACGATAGGTCACATGACGATCTTCCAATATCAGTTCGCGCACAGCATCAATGGTTTTCGGAACAACAACTGATTTTGGACGACCTTCACGAAATTCATCTTGGAGTGAACTACGGCCGCGATTGAATTCACCATACCATCGATAAACACTGGTCCTTGATGGAGCTTCATCGCCAAAAATTGAATTAAGTTCATCCATGCACTGTTGCTGAGTTAATCCACGCCGAAAGTTGTAAAAAATAATCGCACTAAAATGTTGACGATTTAATTCAATTTTTGGGCCGAGATGAATCTTTTAAGTTACTGTAAACAACACAAATAGCGCTCGTATGTCAAAACGTTCTGAGTGCGTATGTAGTGCTCCAAAAAGCCCTACCATCTTTTTCTCCCATTCCTAATCCAAAATCCTATCAAAACCTGAAAAAACCCAAACATTATCCAAAATTCGCAATAAACGAATCAAACATTCGTTTATCGCATAACATTTGCCCCCACGGCATAATTAAATCCAGAATCAAAATTAAAATTAAAATTCACAATAAACGAATCCAATATTCGTTTATTGTTCTATATTTGCTCCACAGCATCACCCAAATCCAAAATTCAGAGATTGTTATCTCTATCCTAAAAATTCCATTGAGTTGAACAAACAAAAACTCAAAAGCAGATACATTCACACATCTGCGTAATGGTTTCGTAAGAATTCAAGAAATTGATTTCTTATCTTGTGTAAACACAACATCTCGCTCGAAATATCCAAAAGATCGAGATTGTTGCACGAAAATGTGTATCTTTGAGATACAATTTTCGATTCCTTTTCCTTTATAAAGGAATGGTTTCGTGATCTCCGGGCCGCAGTTTAAATTCGTATCTTGTCCCTGGAGGAGATACCCCAGTGGGAGAAATAAAATCTGAAAACTAAAAAACCCGGTTTTTCATTTCACCTGGCCTGGAAGACCCAAAGAAGAGGACATTCGACCCATAACTAAGGACGTTGCTCTTCCCTTTGGACTCAAAGGAAGCACGGCAAACGAACCCTGTTGTGCGACAGGTTTTCGGGAACTTTTAGAAGAGATCTCTTAGTCCTTTTAAGGATTAAGACACACACTCCCCGAAACCAGAAGTACAACACGTATAACCTCAAAAATGTCCAACTTTACGACAGAGCTTTCAATTGCCGGATTGCAACGCTAGGGTTGCCAAATCCCGAAACATAAGAGGCAAACCTCGTATTCACCAGTCAATACGTTATTTCGAACTTGTCCTACTTGAAAGGGTTGCGCTATATGACTCTCGCGAGCGGCGGCGTGACTGCTTGTGACACTGGTTGGATTGTGACTGAGTGAATTAGGGTTGAAATTCATATTTCATTCTACACACAGGACAACCAAAAGATACCACGCCGCTGCTCTCTCAACCTCACGCCCGTCAAAGTATGAGTAACTTTTGTTAATAGGGTAATTGACGGACATGAAGAATGAGAGAACAGAAAACATGATATGCTGTGATCTCGGGGTAGCTTTGGTTGTGTGTGTTGGTATCAGATACAGCTACTGAGATGACCTGGTGACCCAGTGGTACGGCTCTGGTGTAGTCGGAGCACATTGAACCGTGGAAAGAAATACGAATGAGAGGAAAACCTAGCTGATGTTACTCCCCTGCAAAGAGAGATCATTGATCCCAAGCGAATGGGTGATCTGAGGGAAAGTCGATAGGACGCCGCTGATGTTTGGGCAATAATTCGCGTGAGAACCAGACTCTAAGACGCTGAAATAACCCCAGATATTTTGCTATGATACAACAACGTCGTTTTTTTAGACTTGTTGTTGCTAACCGACATTATGAGATTTCCGATGGGAAACTCATGGTTAGCAAGAATGGAGTTGCCATGTGACAAGAATGTAGCTAAGCTCAATTATGCATTATCTGCAAAGGATAATGAGTTTAGCTATAAGTCCGTTTGAAATGATTTACAGAGGAATACATATAAAGGAAATTGGTAAGTATGACGCGCTGAAAGCGGTCGAAATTAGGTGGAAATGTTGGTTGGAATTGTGGGTTTTTTCTCATGTAGAATAGAGAAACCCCCCACAGATCCACACCATGATACCTAATATAGAAACATGGGTGAAAAGAAAACATGGTGAGCTGAATTACCACCTGACTCAGCTAATATCAGGACATGGACATGGTCAGAGGTATCTTTTGAAGATTTCCACCTTCCTACCGGAAAAAAAAAACGTCCTCAATGCGTTATTAATGTTTTTCATTGCCAATAACGCATTGTGTCCCATTTTAAATTCATAAAGGAAGAGTGCATGGTAAACAAATCATAGAAAAAAAAATAGCCGTACATGTAACAAACCTTAAAATTACTTACTTTATAAAAAGAGAACATTTAACGTCTCGCACAGATGTTCACTCGAAAACTTTTTATTCCCGACTGAGTGAATATCGGACATTTCATATGGTACAAGCCAATATTAAAAATCCTTAAAGGAAACTTTACATTTATTATTTATTAAAATAGTACTATCTTTATTATATAGATTTACGGTTTAAGATTTAAGATTTGCGACTCTGATCATCTTCTGGTGATGGGCAAAATCAGGAGTCGGCTCGCAGCAATCCCACATGGACAGTCACGGGAGACGAGCAAAAAGTTCGACACTGATAAACTGAAAGACTTGCGCAAAAGGGCTGAATATCAAGAGGAACCAAGGAATAGATTTAGCATTCTAGAAAATGGGAGCAGTGAGGAAGGGGAAGCTAATACAGTGGACACTAAATGGGCATCGGTCAGAGAGAATCAAACTAAGAGCCCAAAAGGTATTAGGATTTAAGAAAACAATTAAGTCCAAACCTTGGTTTAGCTATGAGTGCAGGGCGAAGATCGAAGAACGTAAACGCCTCAGAGCCATCCACTTAGTAAGATATGATGAAGTCAACGCAGAAAGATACGCGACTATTCGGAGAGAGACAATGAGACTCTTCAAACGCAAAAAACGCGAAGGGGTAAGACTCGGATCGAAAAAATCCTAGAAAATTCTAGAGCAAAGAACACCAGAGGTATGTATGCGGGCATAAATGCAATTGGAAATGGCTACCGAGGGAGCCAAAAATAATAAGAGACGCAAACGGCTATCTGGTCACAGAAACAAACAATATCGTGACAAGATGGAAGCAGTACTTTGAAAACCTGCTCAAATTACGCATCCATCAACCACAAATAAACGCACCAGACGTACATACAGCCGAGCCTCAGATCCCAGAGCCCTCTTTCAACTAAGTTGACGCAATAAATCGATTGAAAAACAACAAAGCTCCCGGAGTCGACTGCATACCGGCAGAGCTTATGAAGCATGGAGGAGAGGCAATCGCTCGAAAGATCCACCAACTCATCAAAACAATATGGGATAAGGAAGTCACTCCGGAAGAATGGAAAACCTCAATAGTCGTTCCCATTTTCAAAAATGGCGACAGATCTGACTGCGAAAACTACAGAGGAATATCATTGCTCCCAACCCCATACAAAATATTAACAAATGTCATTCTGGAGAGAATCACACCGTACGCAGAAGAGATACTGGGAGACTACCAATGTGGATTCCGTAAGAACCGGTTAACAAGCGACCAAATGTTCACAATAAGACAACTACTGGAAAAGAAGTGGGAATCCGGAGAGACGGTTCACCAACTGTTCGTTGACTTCAAAAAAGGCTACGACTCGGTCGCAAGGCAAAGACTCTACCATATTGTAGTTGAGCTGGGAGTCCCGAAAAAATATGCCGCCCTCATTCAAATTTGCATGAACGAAAACAAAGGGCGAGTTAGAATAGAAAACCCCCCCTCAGAACCATTTGAAATCCGGGACGGACTAAAGCAGGGAGATGGTCTATCACCGTGCCTTTTTAACCGTGTGCTCGAGTATGTCATCAGAAAGGTACAAGACGACAACATGGCCTGATCAACCCTGAACGAGGTCACACAAGTGCTCGCATATGCGGATGACATCGCCGTTCTGGTCGATAATCTAGAAACTGTTAGTAAAAACTGGGAAATCATCATGCAAGCGGCAGAAGAGGTGGGCCTAGAAATAAATGAAGACAAAACAAAATACATGATTACGGCGAGAGCAGGTGGACCTCATGGAACACATATAAACGTCAAAGGTAAGATATTTCAAAAAGTTAAAGAATTTAAATATCTGGGAACGATACTGACGGCCAGTAACGAAATGTCTAAGGAAATTAACAAAAGACTGCATTCCGGCAACGCTAGTTGGCACGCAGTCAGTAAGCTGCTGAAATCCAGACTGCTATCACGTTACATAAGGCTCCGTGTCTATAGAACCATAATCATGCCGATTGTTCTATATGGATGCGAAACATGGGCTCTCATAAATAGGGAATTGAACAAATTCCGCGTATTCGAGAATAAAGTTTTGAGGGGTATCTTTGGAGGTAAATATGACGAGGAGAAAGGACCTTGGAGGAAACTCCATAACCACGAGTTGGAAGAGCTATATCGCAAACCTACAATAGTGAGAGTAATCAAGTCGCGAAGATTAAGATGGGCCGGACACGTAGCGTGAATGGGCAACGATAGGACCGCGTGTAGAATTCTTGACGGTAGACCAACGAGAAAGAGACCGGCTGGACGCCCGCGATGGAGACGGGAGGACAATGTAGGTTGGACCTTGAGGAGGTCGGATCGGAGAACGCACAGGATAGGGAACGATGGCGGAGTCGGCTCGGTGAGGTCATGAACTTCCGGGTTCCTACAGGCCAATAAATAATAAAATAAAATAATAAAAAGTTGTAAAGGAATTGCTGTCCTAAATCTATAAAATACTAGTTGTAAAATCTTAAATTGTAAATGTATTATCTACTTTAATAAAAAAAAATTGCATTGTTGTTAATGCTGTTTGTGAAACACAACCTACAATAGACCGTTCCACTGAAAAATTTAGTAAACAGACTACCAGAGTTATCATGGATTTCAAATCACATACTCGAAAATTATTCCTAAAAGGGAACGCCGTCAAAACTCTGAAGAACAAACATAATTTCCGAACGATTTTCAGTCACACAGACGGCTACGACACGGTCTATGTGTGTAGGATGAATCCGCACCCTATCAACGTCCATGAAAAAGCTGCAACATATGATAAGAAAATGATATTCTCGTCCATGTCGAGAAAGAAAAGAAGGCAGTTGAAATATACAAATTATTAAGAGTGACGTGCTGATGAACTCAATTTGTAACCCAAATTTCACTTGGAAATAAAGCCCGAGAATAATTTATTAATATGCAAGTGTGATTAATTCAATTCAATTCAATTTTATTTGGTAGATAATTACATTTATGGTATATTTTATAACTAGTACTTAAGAGATTTAGGATAGCAATTCCTTTACAACTATAATCTTTAATCTATATAATGACAATAGCACAATTTTAAAGAATAACAAATAATAAATTAAGGGAAAACTACAATAAAAAACCCTTATTTGAATCTTAAGACTAATATTGCACTGGCTTCCGGTTATTTTATATAGTAATGACCTCGATATAATTTTCATAGACAGAGTACATATGTAGTGATTTAGGATAACGCAAGACGGGAAACGAGAACATTGTCAGAAAAAAAAACAATTGACCAAGAAGTTTCGATTGATTTTGTCAATAAGGAACTCTACCGGTTTAACGTTAGCGTTTTCATGTAGTTCATGTGTCGAATAATGCCATGGCAAATTCAGCAACATTTTCAATATTTTATTTTGACACCTTTGCAATTTTATTTTGTGTGGGCGAGCACAATTACACCATACAGGGGCCCCGTAGAAGAGTATCGCTTGAAAAATGGTTTTAAATATTATAATTTTATTTTCGATGCTAAGCTTTCACTTTCTACATACTAATGGATACATAACTCTTACGACTTTGTTTATTTTGTCAATTGTGGTAGTGATGTGTTTTTGAAAGATAAGTTTTTTATCTAGAATAATACCTACAGTCTTCGGACCACTCAATATCAACTGCACACATACTGAGCTTAGTGCCATTTGGTAGGTGGCAGTGTTTCCTACATCTCGAAAACCAGACAGCTTGTGTTTTATTACCATTTATTTTTATTTTCCATTTCCTGTAATGTACTGCTAGTTTGTCAAGAGATGCTTGCAAAGAGTTGTAGACATTAGTGAATAAGGCACCCGAAGAGAAAATGGCCGTATCATCGGCAAACATAGCTACCTGAATGTTTTCACCTAGACGTGGTAAATCTGCGACAAACAATGTGAATACTATGGGACCAAGGACCGAGCCTTGGGGTACACCATAGTAGATTTGGTGAGTAGAGGATATGTCGGTTCCTATACTCACAACATATATTCTCGAACGAAGAAAGCTCTGGATAATTTTGATAAGCTTGTCGATGAATTTACCAGCTATGTGGTAATTTTGATAAGCGGTATTGGCAGCTTAAGTTTTAGTAGCTTATAAATCAAGGCATAGTGCCATACCGTATCAAAAGCTTTTTCGATGTCTAGAAGAACCAGTCCCGTTGACTCCTTGTCGATGAATTTACCAGCTATGCGGTTTTAATGCGCAAGACTTGGTGGATTGTGCTGTGACCACTACGGAAACCGAACTGAAAGTTTGGTAAGATGTTATTGTCTTCCACAAAACGATCAATCCTTTCCTTAATGATTTTTTCTAAGAGCTTACTTAGACAGCTAAGTAGAGTAATAGGTCTGTAGCTTTCGGGGCTGTTCTTCGGTTTGCCGGGTTTCGGGATAGGTATTACTTTTGCTGTTTTCCAATAGTCCGGAAAATAACAATTCTTAAGACAAGCGTTGAAAATGAACGTTAAATAGTTACTTGCAGCAGGTGGAAGTGTGGGGGTTCCACCAAACCCCACGGCCCACTTACCTGAAAAACTCCCCATATCCGCAACTCAACTCCCATTTACTCCCGCCAATGCGATTGCATTGGCACCTGAAAATATTTCCTTCTCTAAGGACATTAATGCATACAAGCATTATAAAGAATCCCTAAAAAGAATTGCGTCTACAAGGGCATTCATATATTACAAAGCATCTCTGCATTAGCGACCCAAAAACCGAATTTCCAATTAGTGTAGATATTCACACTATAATTCGATCCAGCCGTCGCCATAGATGCCATGCATAATTGACGCAGATGGTATACACAACCGTCATTGTGTACCCATCTAAATTGCTTTCCGAAGACTTGCAACTATGGATTCAATTGCAAGCACTTCACCAGGAAACATTGCTTTGTTTGAATTTTCAAACAATCACCGACGCCAAGTTTCGCCGTCAAATCGGATGCAATAGCATAAATATATGCCAAACAAAAGAATCCGATTCTCCCAGTCGCAGGTAATCATGCATACGATCCTAATCTAATGAGTGGCTGCTATTTAGACAGCCGACCCTCATTACCGAAAGATGCTGTAGGTCGTTTCATCATTGTTCCTTTTTTCCTCGTTTCTGGCAAAACGCATCGATCAACACGGTGATGTGTACCAACACACACATACACCACCGCGTACCTGAGATCGCTTTCCATTGGTCACTGGTCAAAGGAAATTTCTTTTCCTTTTCAGCACACCACCAAAAACTCACCCCAAACGATAAAATATCGTCGAGTCGTATTTCACACACCAGACCGAGCTGGTCGATCCTTCATTCATCCGTCAGTGCGCGCACAGAGTTTGTTGTTCTTAGCATCCCCCGCAGGGTGTGCACTGGAGTCTGCACTCCTGCGGGATGTATCCTTAATTCACTTCACTACGTATTCCGCGAACGTTGGGCCTAGTTTGAACTAAATTCAAATATTCTAACATTAAGTAAACATATTACGCTGAATTGAAAACTGTTTGTGATTAAGTCGAAACTACCGTGTGTTAAGGAACAATAAAAGTAAAAGATGTGATCAGCAATTAATTCTTGTGTTTCATTTAACTTGTTTCCTGTGTTGAGAAGTTTTGTTATGTGTTGCCTTCCTTGCGAACGATACGTGTCGGCATTTAGTGACAGTCATGATGGGGATAAGAGTTAACCGGTGCCAATGTCGGCACACATACATTATTCCCACAGCAGTGCTTTGATTAATTTGTTGTTAATATTATCGAGACCCGTAGCCTTTTTTGATCTAAGTAGGTTCGATTTCTCCACTGAAGAAATAAACAACTTGTCGTGAACTTTAAACGGAGGAATACTTGACCCTCTTGTTTTCATAATTTTTGATATTTTCCAGAACGGTTTGATTGCTTTGTCAAGAGAGGAACGGTTTTTATTCCAACACTTGTTCCTATATGTTGAGATTTCGTTTTTAATGATATTATTTAAGACTTTAATATTAACTAGAAAACAATTGATTCTATAACGCAGCCATTTTCTTCTTTCAGAGTTTCGTAGCCTAATCAGATGTGAGATATTTTTAGGAAGCGGTGCCTTATCAACTGGAGCAGTGGAACATTTAGGTATCGCAAGTTCGGCCGCTCTATTGATAACAGAAACAAAATTGTTACATAGGATATCAATGTTCTCGCTGCAGGTTATAGAATTTAGGCTGGAATCACCTAGAACCAAGTTCGTGTTTATATATGATTTATAAAAATTCCAGTTGGCGGTGGAATAGTTGTAGTATAAACTGGAACGATTTACAGATACTGTATGATTCACTGTGAGGCTGATCGGAAGGTGGTCTGAACTTAACGCATTTAGAGTTAATGGTACTGTGCAGTAATTTGGAATATTAGTGATATATAGATCGAGAGTTGAGGGGTTCTTGTTAGCGGTCGATGGGATATAGCTGAGGAGAGTGAATGAAGTAAGGAAAAACTTGGGCAGGATTCAGTAACATCTAGTAAAATATTACCCCAGCAGATTTCCCTAAGACAATTCTACGACTGATGTCTACAGTTTAGATCACCACCAATAATTACCTTGTTTCGAGTGTTGAGTCTATACAATTTTTGCAGATCCCGCTTAAAGTAAGTAGATTTCTCAATGTTTCCATTTCCTCCAAGGAAATAGACCGAAAAAATACTCACCTTGGAGTTATCACTTAATGTTACATCAATACTGATTTCTTCAATTAATTTAAGGTGCAATGAAAGACGAAAAGTATGTTCTGTACATTTTTTCACAACAATGGCGACACCTCCACCATTAGCATGTACCCTGACTAGGCGATAACATCGTGTTTTTGATGCTTCTCGCATTCCAAGTTATGATGTTAAGATATTTTCTTAACATGATTTTTCGGAATATAGATACTTAAGGAGGGAGGATTTCTGGTCTAGACGCACGAATTTAACGCAATTTTTTAAGTGCTGTAAAAAAAGCAATCAATATTTTCATCATTCAATTTTTAAAAGGATGTTTATTAATATTTCAAGAATACAGTAAAAAAAATTGAAAGTAAAAAATTCAAAATTCAAAAAGTTAGCAGCTGATGAAGTGGGGGATCTCAAAAAGTTGGTACCCGACCATACCCACGATTCCACCCTCCTAGCAATCTGAAAAAAAAGATTATTAATTTACAGAAATGCATCTATCGTTGGAACTAAAAAAAGTTGAAAAGTTATACAATTATACATAAAAAATGATGTATTTAAACGTGTATATAATTGCAATTTTGAGAATAAAAATCAATAACATTTTAGAAATATCAAAACATGTGGCCGTCCTTTTTGTATTGGGTGGTGAACACGTAAGAAACCGCCAAGAAACCCTCATGGAAGTTGGGTACAGGCATCAGTTGATGCCTTTGAGCCATGAATTTAAAAAAAAAAAAAACGGCTACAAAACACAGTCGATTATTTTTCCTTCTCTTTTTAGGATGCTATACTTCGAAAGAGTGACACACAGTTTACCATCTTTCGTAATTTAAAATCGCAATATTCGGTTTAATCCTGTCATCCGATGGAATAATGCGTCATCCGATTTCGTGCCTCATACCTCATTATTGAAAACGCTTCAAAACGTATCTTTCTTATTTTTTCTACCATCAACGCCTTATCGTACTATTTTCTGTAGTCACAAATGCCCTAGGCCACGGATTGTAGGACAATAACACAAATGCCCAGTAAGCATTTTGTGGTAATAGCATTTGAAAAAATTTCTTCAAATTTACTTTCCGAACAAAGTCTATTATTTAAGAAGTCGCTTGCCGAATCGTTCTATCATTTCCGGTAATCCTTTTGGTTCTTCCATCTTTTTATTGGCTTCTGACTGAAATCTCGTTTTAAGTATTCCAGACAAATGATGATGCACTCAAGTTTATTTCCCTCGACTTTGATGTGACACACAACACTTTTTCAAGTGAATCGTAGACCGAGTTAGAAGGATTTACTCCCGAAACGATTATCGATCAATGGGCAAAAACTACTGGAAGGGAACAGTAACAGTCGACTAAGCAATAAGTTCCACTTTTACAGTTCGTGTTGTGCTACAGAGCATCAATCGATTCTGATGCTAAGACTTTCGTCCGCTTTCCATTCATCAGAAGACAAAGACTGTGTAATGGGGCAAATTCGTCTATCGTAATCCCTACCGCGAAGCAGGACCGGTTTTAAAGCGATCAAAACTCCGTTCGAGACATTTAATTGTCGGTGGACTATGTCGAGACATTCGTATTTTCCTTAAAAGCTTTTGCTACATTTAAATCGGTATGCTATTAACTCAATCACTTAAGGTTGCACGCTATTTCTTATGCGATGCTGTAATATTGCAGTTTTACCGCAAAGTAGTAAAGCCGATCAAGGACACGCATACGAATCTATTTTCATTTCGAAGACTATCTTTAGCAGAAGCACTTCGTTCTATGCGATGAGACTTCTTATTTCTGTCTTGCAATTTTACAATAAGAATTCTCGGTATAACTGTAAGGATGTAAGCGGAAGAGGATGCATCCTCAGTGGAGTTACGTTCACGAAGTTGAATAGAAACTATAAGCAGTCAACTCACTCTCTAGCGGGGGTTGAAAAAACTTCAAGTATTCAACTGAAAGGATACAAAACACAGAAAACCAACTGAACCGTCTGTTCAGATCTTTTGAATACATTGAGGATTCTCATTCTCCACGTAGTTGCATCTCCATACCGAAGGATTTTATCGATTTATAGTATTTTTTTTTCCGCTAGCAGTGCAACGGTATTCACTGATGCATTGAAGGGCAGGAAGAATAGTAGATTTCTTCAGTTCGACTCCCCTCAAGGGAAACGCGTGTCCTATGGAATATCCCGAAAATTACGAGTTACGTATGTTTTGAAATTTGACTCAGTCGCGATTATCATTAGAATCTCAAAGGATCATTCGATGTCTTACTTCACCATCTGACTAGATGACACAACAATAGCTAACTTTCTATCCTGTCTAAAGCTATCCTTTTTTTGGTTCCCCGGAGAAATTTCTGAATGGTTTTGATACTATTCAGGTCTTGGGCCGTTTCAAAAGTCAAACCCGCATTGCACATGAGCTCGCACACATATTCCCATAACCTGAACAAGAACTTTTGCAATCGGAATATTCTTTGTAGCTAGTGGAGTGAAAGTTGGGCCTTCAATAAAGGTGCTACAAGGAGGTGGGTGGCTAGTTTGAATTTTCGTGCTCACTTCTCTGGGGTGATTGTTGTTGTTGTTGGGGAATGGCTGGAGCATTTTTACGAGAGCTCTAAATTGGGTAAATTATCGCATGAATGCCGGTCGAAAACTATTCAGTGATATTGAATTGTAAATTCAGGGTACATGTAAGGCTGTTAGCCAGATATGAACAGCAGGCTGCCGCTTTGATATGCTCCAAGGATATAGTGAGTTTTGGAAAATTGTATACGCCACATGGCATCGGAGCACTAAAGGCAGAACTCCGACGCTTTTCAATACAATTTGTAACGAACTTTTGAATACGAGTATCATTTTGTTTAAATTACAGGGGATGCCACTCAAGTTATTGATGTTCATAGGGTCGTTCAAAAACAAACTGTAAGCAAATAGAAATGTGTTCATAACCCTCTATATTGTAAATGGGCACGCTTTAAATACACATAACAAATCTTAAATTTTAATTCGTTTATTTTTTGAAAAACTGAGTTTGAAAACAAGTGATTCGGCATTGTGGGCTTTAGAGTGTATCATCGTTTCTATACTAATTCTAATTTTCCAGGAAAGTCCTTAAGTAATGCCTAATTTTACAGTGATCTGTGTTAAGTGTTAAGCGGCGTATTTATATTCATTATAAGGCCGGAACCTTTTTGGCATGACAGTTATATATGTAGTATGAAAGTTTTGAGAGCTGAACATTAGTCCAGTAAACCCGCCGGCGTCTTCTTTAATTAACCTAATTAAGTACACTTCAAAAATAATATTAAACTATCTTGTTGAAATTGTACTAGTCATATCCAATAAAATATGTTACTAAAAACGTGCATCCGATCTGTCCCCAAAAAACCCGGAATCGTTTTTTATTTATAGTATAACAATTATCACCGATTTTTTTTAAGTAAAACAATTTTTTTTTCGTTTCAAAACTCCCCGCACTCGTCTGATCTAGCTCCTTGCGATTCTTTCCTATTTTATAACTTCCATGTAAACTTCAATTGACTACGAAAGGAAGCCGTTTTGCATTAGTTCAAGACATTCGCCCGACCACGATTTCCATACTCAACAATATCCCTATCAACGGCATGCAAAAGTCATATGATGCACTGGTCGAAAGGGCAAATTAAGGGGATATGCCGCTGAGTCGGCAGAAAAACTCGGACTGCACAGTAATGAGGGAAAAACTATGTACATGGTGGCAACATCTGCGATGAGAAGACCTAACGTTGGTCAAACTATCAGGGTAGTGGATCACGAATTTGAAGTAGTGCAATCCTTAAATCTTAAATTAGATAGATCTAATGGATTTCGGGTGTATTGACAAAAGTCAAACAAGACCCACGGACAGTACGTCCAAACAACCATTGAATATCTCCGGTCTCCAGATGTGCCGTGCAAACACAAGGCCTGGGAGATGAGTTCGATCACCACCACGGATGGTGATAAGGATGTATGCGTCGATTAACGTTCTCTTTTTCAGGAATCTAAAATTACCCCTGGGACTTAATAACATGCTGCTAACAGAGATTCGGAAATTCTGTTAGCAGAGCGAATAGGGAATTTCTCTGTGCAGATATAGATACGATCTGTATCAGGGTATTTTGGATTCAGATAGAAACAGTCTAAGTCAGATTTCAATCGTCAACGGGACGACAATTCGTACGGAGAGGGAGATACGAAAACGCAAATGATTAATTGTTCCTAGTACTGTATCCTAATTTCTTGTAACGTAATCTAAGGGAGTAACGTGTGTTTCGTTCATGTGGTTCGCTGCGTTTTTTTTTTAAATATGGTCGAGACATTTATTTAATTCGAATCCGGCATAGTGTGCAATTTATAAACAATTAGTTTTATGTAATAAAAAAAAGATTAAATCCGTAAACGATCTGCGTGTTTTATTTGTGCTGTTCGCTCGGTGGATTCTTTGTGTGCTAGCAGTGTTCGGCGGAACGCTGCAACCAGGACCTTCAACGAAGGACAATCAACATCCGCTAAAAGTGTCAATCTAAATTACACCCAATAAACATTCGGCAAAGTTGAATCACACCAAATAACCTTCCGCCAAAGAATCTCGACACGATCAGTAGTAGATGTAACAACCCGCAAATAGATCTTTTCGTTTTTAATTTAGACACATCACACTAGTCGCGGAGAAATATGGCTGAATGACCGGAGAATTATCGTACCAATAATTAGAAAGGACAAAGGAGACTGGCGTTGCTCTCGGCCGCGCTCTTCTGGGGTAGAATTTCGACTCCCCGGCAACGTCCTCGACACGTGTGGTCTGGTGCGCGATTCAAATCTGACTCTACGATGAATCCAGATGTTGCCTCGCGCGGATATCTCTATTCGAGATTGCACACATAGAGAGAAAGGGCCTGTACATGGAAAGAACAGCATTTCAAATATAGACCGAAGTCGAATAAGGAAAAGCGGCAACAACTGCCTAAATGATATTCGAATTCAACTCAGGTCAGCTGTGCAAATATATGGTTGCTCGGATAGCGGCCGGAAAAGGTTGCTATGTTTGAACTAGCGATTCGTTGATGCAGAAATAGGTTTCTGAGTATTATGTCAACAGAAACGCTATTTCGGGGTTCAAACGCTAAGACACGTGTTTATTTACCTTGGTTAATGGTACGAGAGTTGTTTAAGGGAATGATACCGTGGAACCTGATCTGGCGATCGGAATGATTACACAATGACGGTTGTGTATTTATCCACGTCAATTGGGCATTGCATCCATAGTGAGTCGGGGGTCGAATTGCAGTGTGAAATTCGTCTACAGTCCCTGGGGGAAGTACCCCAGGATAATCTCT